>CAKMXT010000012.1:0-600188 GCA_928856705.1 Ustilago xerochloae
CGTTCAGTTACCGTATTGCTAAGGTTAATCCGATTCTGCTTCTTTCTACACAACCATATAGAAGGTTTCCACTCACTCAGCGCGGCCGTGTTCAGGCCAGCGTCTTTTGGCAACCCTGCCTATCAGGCTTGCAGATGAAACTGACCTCTCACTTCTTGTTTCAACAAACCTTCCCAATCTCATGCTGTCACTGGTCTGTTCTGACGTTCCTGTTGCTGCTAACACCACATCTCATGCTCTGAGGCTCAGACGCTTTGGTGTGTGCAAGTGTGTGTGTGCTCGGCAGATTCTTGAGCGTGGCGGAGCTGACTGCGGATGTTTGGCGCCCATCTTTAGGGCAAATCACGCTTTGTCATCAAAGATTGCCAATGAGCTTCAATGAGGCAATTCAAGCGCTTGAATACACACTCATTTTTTGGGTACTAGAGCAAGGGTCCAAGTGAAAAAGGCTTGAAGGTTGCCATTGGAAGCCGCAAGAATGAGCGTGAAGATATGCACGTTTACTCTAATTTTGCTTTCGCCATCATGCTGACCTAGAACATACCACCTTACTCTATGTTCCTCTCATGTGCCTTAGCCCTAAGTTTGAACGGATGAATGCTCTAATAGCGTCAAGAGTCGAGGTGGTTTAGAGAAACGCGAGGATTCCACTATCATCCTTCAGACTTTTGGGTAGGTCAGGGCATCTTTGATCGACCCACAGGAGATGCAGGGATGCGTTTCTGAATGGAGGCAGAGCAGCTTTGTCGCTGCTAAACATGCCAAGCCTATACGTACTCAAATGGGGCCAAGAAACACTCTTGTACCTGCAGATGATCACGCTTTGCCTTGAATCAGAGCTTCTTGGACCCATGGACGAGTAAAACTGCCAATCCCAATGAATATCTGCCTTGTACCAAGTTGGAAGCATAGAGCACCTCTGCCTAACGCCCATATGTACGCTTTAGCCCCGTCTCTAGGGGTTGCTTCTGGGGCGCCAGAAGGTCAGAAAACCTCAATCTCATCTGCTCAACTGCTGTTGAAATGCTTCAACCTTGGTCAGATACTGCTTGCGCGAAGCAATTGTCGTGTATGGCTCTCTAGTTTGTGTACTTTCTATTGCTCAACATTTGGTCAGAGCCACTCCGACCGTTCATCCATCCTCAGCAATGCTATGTCTCCTCTTTGTTGACACTTGGTTGGAGCCATTGTGACTGTTTGTCCGTCCTAAGCATATGCTAGGCCTTTTCCTCTTCTTGATGTTTGGTCAGAGTCGCTTCAACCTATCGCCTTTGCATCATTCAAGGGCTACCGTCCGTTTTCGCATCCCAAAGAGACTAAGAATCAGAAATTGGCCCTTCAGTGGATCGAGTGCCTGAGCTATTATCCTGGCTGCAGATCTTAGACTAACGTCCAACTAGAATCAATTTGCGATGACATTGCAAGGCATCATTACCTTTGTCTTCACTGTTTCTCACTTGACCACTCTTGAGCCCCTTATGGCTTTAGACAATCTTGATTATGGTGATTGAAGTATATTAGACACGTATGCTTAGACCATGACCAAATGATTTTTGATTCTTGTTGAAGACAGGGCAGTGAATGAGCTACATTAGACAGCTGGAAAGCAGAGATAAATCAGTTTCATTGCTTTCAAGCATCTCGCCGTGTATGAACTTCCCCAAAGGCTGGTTGAACGACTTACCTTTGATCTCCACAATCACTTCTTTTTAATGGGACAACTGGAAGCAAGATACTTGGAATTGTCGGTAGCTTGACTGGGACCGGCTAATGAGGCTGCCAAAGGCTGCTGATGAACTGGCTGAGATGGCCCAGAGTTTTGCTGCTGTTGCTGTGGATGGTTCTCCGCGCAGGGCTGCTGTGCTGCATTCCCTGCCTCCTTGCTGAAATTGCTGAAGCTTGGCCAATTTGCACTGTTTGCAAAATCTGCCCATTGCAGAATTCTTGCTGGAGCATGCAGAGCATGCTCTTTGCACTCTAAACAAAGGCATTTATAGAGGGGATTTGGCTTTGGAGCCTTCCCCCCAGTTGTCATTCTAGCTGTTTTTTGCAAGCCATTTTGTTGCTCTTAGATATGCATTGAGCATGGAGTAGAGAGTGTGGATAGAAAGGTGGTTGATGGAGAGAAGCTGAGATCTCTGGCATGTTTGAAATATGGTTCTTAGCTGCGCAGCATTTGCAAGATGGCCCTTGCGCTTTGCTCGTCTGAAATGTCCTTGTGCATCAGCCAAGCTTCTCTGCGCCATCAACTGGGATTTCTTGCAACAGCAAGACAGGTCCTCAAAGCAGGACAATTTGATTGCCTCTTTCTGCCACAGAGATAGGGGAGAGGTAAGGTGCAAACAGCAACCAGCAACTGGTCTCAAGGCAAATCAATGCCTTGGATGATGACAATGCATTCTATCTTCAGACATACTTGTATTTGTAAGCACCAGCTCTTTTTAACTGAGCAAGAGCTTTGTTGTTGCCAAAAAGAGGGACCGCGCACAATGAACCAGGTGTGTTCTTATCGAGATTCCAAATGTCTGGTCAAGTGGTTAGGTTAGTCTCGGAACTGACAGAAGAGCTTCGCACTAGGCTCGACCCCGCATCTGGAACCACCTTATCGTAACACAGCCTGTTCGACGTCGTGCTAGCCTGTTTGCCTGGACAGCACAAGGCAGCTGTGTTCTCCAGACCTCATCGTGACAAGCACGCTCACAAGTAGGACTTCATCAGAGGTAGACAGGATGTTGAACGTTTATGCGGTCATTGTTATTGGCGCAGGAGAGATCAACTTCGGTAAGTGGTTGCAGCACAAGCATGCAAAGGGTGTCGAAAGCTGCGGCTCACTCGAAGACTTGCTCACATACGGCTAACCATCCATTTCGTTGTTGACGAATCTTTACTCTTTAGGCTCGCCGGAAGGACCTTGGAATCATTCAGCCAGGCTGGAGCGCATCTTCGAGAACAGTGCAGTTGAGCTGCGATTTGTAGCTCTCGTCGATCCCAATGTATCTCGTGCTGCAGAGCGGATCGCGGAGAAGGAAGCTTCGGATGATGCTCATGTGCGTTCGGCATGGAAGTCAACAAAGGCATGCGCTACATTGGCAGAAGCTGCAAAGATCGAGCAAGACGTCGATCTGGTCATCCTTGGCTGCCCCCCACACTTCCGAGGAACACTACAGCAGGGAAACAGAGCTGACCTCGAGATGCTCGAGCATTTCCCAAAAGCCAAGAGCTTCCTTGTTGAGAAGCCTGTTGCGGCCGTCAATCCCTTTGAGAGCGATGATTGTGACGAAGTAGCTTCGCGCTTTGCATCTGCTCCTGGCATCGCAAGTGTCGGGTACATGCTGCGCTACAACAAAGCGATTCTCAAGATTCGTGACATACTACAGGAAAACGGGTTGACTCCTACTTGCGTCAATGCTAGATACTTTATGGCTTACGAGTACGCAAGGAAGCTCGACTGGTGGAACAAATCGCGATCGTGTGGACCGGTGGTCGAGCAAGCGACACACTTCATTGATCTCATCCGGTTCTTAGCTGGAGATGGGAACGACGCTCTGCTGGACAGTGTCCGAGCGACGACGGTAGCGCATTACGAAGCCGTCGGATCTCTTACAAAGCTGTGCTTTGACGAAAGTGTCATTCCAGAAGCAGAAAGGGTACCAAGAGTCACAAGCGCATTCTGGAAGCACGAGAAGGTGAGCATCTTGGCGCAATGGTTTTCTACAAGAAGCGGAATTGGTGAGCATCGTGACTAACGGGTTCCTTTTGCTCTTCTTTGGCTCTTTTTCGTAGGGCACTATTGGCTCACTGACTCACGGCATCACTTTGCATGGTAAGTTTCATCGCAAGCGCCGTGAAATCAATGGGAAGACTACTCAGATAAGGTACTGAGTCGCTATGACTGTCCAAACACACCGCAGGCAACACGTATGACACAGAGATCGAAGTGCTTGCAGATGGCTGGATTCTTCGAGTGCGGAATGCTTACGATGCGGTGACGACGCTTGCAATCCGAAGACCAGGTCAAAGCGAAGAAGAGATCATCAAATTAGAAGACGATCCCTTCCTTACCGAGTTTCAGTGCCTGGTCCAGGCTAGCCAGAAGCCAGTAAACGGCGTGATCACGGCCAACGGTGTACCTGCCAAGCCTTTGAGCAGCTTTGCCGATGCGCTCAAGACGTACAAGCTCTCATGGAAAATTCGGCTAGCAGCTGAAGCCAACGCTGCCTAAGTATGACGAAGCTGATAGATTAGACACAGGCGGGAAGCGCAATTCAGTGCGAATCAGTACGTTACTATAATGGATGATGCGTGACATTGAGCGTGATGTGAATGACTGAGATACGAAGTGCTTACTGAAGCTGCCTTAGGGAAGAGTGTAGCCGCCGTCGATGAGAGTGTCACTACCTGTCTGGTACGACGAAGCGTCACTGGCAAGGTAGAGGAAAAGACCCTTGATCTCCTTGACGTGACCTTGCCTTCCAAGAGCAGACATGCGGTAAGCTTCGTTGATGCAGCGTGGGCTAGCACCGAGCTTAGTGTCGAAGAAGCCGGGGCTGACGATGTTCACACGGGCGAAATGTCTCCACTCTCTGGCAAGGGACTTGCCCATGTGAGTGACGGCTGCCTTGGTGGAGTTGTAGACCGGCTGATCGACAGGAACGTTGACGATGTGAGCGGACATGCTGGACGTTATGATGAGATTGCCTTTGCCTTGACGCTTGAAGACCTCTCCGACGTACTTTGCGCAGTAGAAGACACCATCGACGTTCACCTCCATCTGACGTCTGTACTCTTCGACGGTTTGCTCGAGGATGGGTTTGGAGATGGCCATACCGGCGTTGGCGACAAAGACATCGATGCGACCAAAGTCGGCAACGACCTTATCGATAGATTCGCGGACCTTGTCAACCTGAGAGACCTCGCACTGGTAGGCTTTGGCACGGATGCCATGGGTCTTTGCAAGGTGTTCCGCCTTTTGAATAGCAACGTCGTTCGAGTTATACCAGAGGGCAACATCAGCACCAGCCTCTGCGACAGCTTCGATTGCGGCATATCCGAGACCGTCACTTGCGCCTGTGACGACGACGACCTTGCCCTTCATGCTGAGTTGCTCGAGCACATTGGTGGGTGTATCGGGCACGGGCTGGGGCTGTCGAACAGCGGAGCAGTCTTCGATGGTCATGGACATCTTTGCGGGTCTGTCTTGTGGTGTTGGCGGTGAAGGGAGGTAAGATGGAGCAATCGAGCTGAGATGGACGGAAAGGTGAGAGTCTCTTGGTTGCAGTCAGAAGTTAGATCGAGATAGTTTAGTACTTGAATGATCAATTGCGGAAGAAGGAGCTGAAGAGTGGGTTATGAGTGAGATTGCCGAACGTCGCTGTGGGGTTGACCGGATGCAAGCAAGTCACGATAAAAGTGTGACCGTGCACTCGGGTCAAGCGGTGGATAAATTGACCGATGTTGGAATCTTCTCAACTTTGGCCAAAGCGCGTCCGGCATCTTTCGGATTGGCGGCGTCTCGTCGACACGATTGGTTGATACGAGACAGTCAGATCGGGCGGAGAAAGGGTGCGGATCGATCTTCCTGAGCCTTTCAAGCAAGAAAGCCTCGGCTTGCTGCTCATCTGTGGCACGAAGGATGCGAGACATGTGGCCAGAAAGGTCAGGTGGCGGCGAAGCAGGACGTGACCTTCTCGCAACAACCATGTCGGGCACTTGGTCAAGATCTGAGAGACTGTATCGCAACAGCACCATGGAGCCGTTTGACGCAGCCGCATGCTAGCTTACCTTCCTCCAGTGATGTTTGCATCGTTCTACGGTGGTAATTGGCAGTCTTGCCGGTTGCAGTCACAAGCGCGCGGATCGATCGGTTCTGATGCAGATGTTGCAGTGAATCCTCCAAATTTTTAAGGCACATGATTGGCGATCGCACTGCTGCAAGGAAGAAAACAATCCATTTGGGCGAACGACTAATTGGCGGCACACATCCTTTCAACGCCATCAAATGTTACGTTCCGCCCTTTGTGTGCTCTTTGATCGTGGATGGAGGTGGAGGTGGACGACTTCATGTCGGAACGGAAGCGCCGAAGCTAAGCACTCTCACTAGGGTTCACTCTTCTGAGATGGAGGTGGAGAATCAGATGGATGGCGTTGGTGAACCCTGTCTATCACACTCGTTGCTAAACCCCGAAGCTCGCTCGGCAAGAAGCAGAGGAGCTCGCACAAGGCTGATCAGGGACGTCCCAGAGCGAGAATGCAGTCTGATTTGCATTGCCGATGCGAGCGAAGAGGAAGAGAGACGCGTTGAGCATACTCGGACTGCAGCTGGCAAAACTTTTCGTGTTCGGAAGTGGCGCTTCGTTTGATGCAGATCCTGTCTGTTGCCATTCAAAATCATGATCCTGTGCTACCTTGCTCAGCCCCTTTCGATGCGATTCCAAGTACACGATCACGCCTAGTATCACTAGACCACCGTAATGGAAACTAAGCTTTGGTGGTACATGCCGTAAAGTCAAACTAGAGTGTGTATTTTAAGAAGCTGAGAAAGGGTCGTCAGGCACGTTGAGCTCTGATGTCATGGAAAGGTAGAATTCTTCCGGATCAACCGCGTGGGGCACAAGAGCAGTGTAAGCGTGATTTTAAGCCTGTCAGCAGTTCGAGAATCGGGAATCCGACAAGCTCTAAATTGTGACTGAGTCGACCACAAGGTCTGAAAGATCAACCTTTTGTGGATCTTGTCTCTGTTCCTTGCATCTGGTGATTGTTGCGCAAGATTGCTCGTCACTGGTCAATGTGGGCGGAAGAACCGAAACGTTGCTCTGTTCCTCGCACAATCTCATCCAGTGCTACGTCTCTGTGTCGGAGAATCCGTGGAGCTGAGCCTTATTTCGAGTCATTTGCGAAACACTATCCCGAGCACGCTCCACATTGCCAAGCAAAGCAGCAGTTGGCGACTCCGAATCCCGATTGCCTAGCATATATGAGTCAAATGTTGAGCCGCGGTGCTGAGTCCAGCAATCCGGATGAAAGGGTCAATCAATTGAAATGAGATGAGATGACAGTCTGACGGACATGACGGCGGTCAATTTCAAATCCGACAATCATCCGATTTCCGTTGCAGCGACAGCACACAAAAACACACACAAGGTTTTGACGGCTATTCGCCGATGATCACCCGCAGCGGCTCGAGTGGCTTGCAGCTTGCTCTGCTTCCGCGGACACCAAAACATCAGAAGAGTCACGTTCGTGAAATCTTCAAAAATTGACCGAACCCGAAATTTTTGACCATTTGCAATCA
Source organism: Ustilago xerochloae (assembly GCA_928856705.1). Lineage (NCBI taxonomy): Eukaryota > Fungi > Basidiomycota > Ustilaginomycetes > Ustilaginales > Ustilaginaceae > Ustilago > Ustilago xerochloae. The sequence goes on from CAKMXT010000012.1 coordinate 7,292, forward strand.
GCACAGCAGCGGCCAACAGCGGAGGCAGCAGCGGCTGCTCGGCTCTTATGCGCTCATCTTTTCTTTGGACACTCTCGAAACGCTGACGATTTCCATTTGCTTTGCCGATCCGTCTTTCGGTGGATCAATGCAAAACCGTGACGCAGCGCCGCGAGCTCAACCAAAATTCTTCCATAGTTGTACCTGTACTACATCTGCTTATTTCTCACCGTCCCAGCGCCTTTCTCCTTCAGACTCGACCCAAGTCACAACTCTAATTGACTGTCAGTGTCGGAGTTAAAACTTGTTGGTGCTCCTTTGTTCCACTTGGAAGCCAAAGTTCATATAGTTCGGCCCCCTTTCTCATCAACTTTCATCACACTCGGTCCGATCCTCGCTCGTCTCGCCGTCTTATCTTGCTTCTATCATCCCCACCATCATCACGAACCGGCGTGGGTTCAGATCGTGTGTCGGCCTCTCTCGTTAAAAGGCTTTCAACCATCTTTCTCTGCTATCACAACTTCGACTAACTGTTTCGGCATCCCAATAGCATCCTGTCATCCTTCGCGATGGCGTCGTCCAACTCGCAGCAGACAGCCCCCGCGTCTGGCATCGAAATGCGAGAGACCGGCACCACAAACGACGCATCACTCGCTCGCATTCACAGCAACGGTACTTGGGGTGAGCCCGAACGTGGAGAGCAGGTCAATGTAGAGCAAGCTCTTCAGGACTTTCAACTTGCAAGAAAGTCTTCACGACATTCTGCCACGAGCTCTCACGCTGCAGGTCCATCTTCCGGCTTGCGCGGTGGCACAGCCATCGGTCGTGCTCTAAGCGGCGGTGATCGTAACAAGCAGCCCAAGATCAACGAAAACGAACTAGACGTCGAGGCTGCTTCCTCAGAGGGAACATATGAGAACGACTTCGATCTTGGCAAATGGATGCTCACTCGAAGCGCACAAGCAAAGGAAGAAGGCATCGACAATGGTAAACCAGTGGGCATGCTCTGGAGAGACATCTCTATCACCGCTCCTGGCTCCGGTGGTGGAGGCATCTTTGTCAAGACACTTCCTATTGCCATCACAAATACAGCATGGAGGGATCCTATCGGCGTCCTCACCACGCTAATCCCTCCACTCAAGAAAGTTTTCACTCCTCACAACATGCCCACCACCACCCTTCTTCACAACTCGAGCGGTATTCTCAAGCCAGGTGAGATGCTTCTTGTCCTTGGTCGTCCGGGCTCGGGCTGCTCCACTGTCCTTCGCGCCATCACCTCCAAGAACCACACCAACGTCTCTCCATCCGGCAAGATCCTCTACGGTGGCTTTTCGCCAGACGAGATCAACCGAAAGTATAGAGGTGAAGTCGTCTTCGTCGACGAAGAAGATACCCACTTTCCAACGCTCACTGTCGGTCAGACTCTTGAGTTCGCGCTGAAAAACAAGGTTCCTCATCGATCGCGTCGACTCAAAGGCGAATCTCGCCAACAATTCATCGAAACATGCATCGACGTCATGCTTAAAATGTTCGGCATGACCCATGTCCGTGACACCATCGTTGGTGATCAGGCTGTCCGTGGTGTTTCAGGTGGTGAGAGAAAGAGAACCACCATTTCAGAAGCTCTTGCTACTCGTGCCAGTGTCATTGCCTGGGACAACTCAACACGTGGCCTTGATGCTTCCACCGCTCTTGACTATGCTCGTTCCCTTCGTATCATCACCGATCTGGCTCAACGTTCCACCATCGCCACCCTCTACCAGGTCTCCGAGAGCATCTTCGACCTTTTTGACCGTGTCGCTGTAATCGATCAGGGTCGTTGCATCTACTATGGTCCACGCAAGCTCGCACGTTCTTACTTTTACGAGCTCGGCTACGACACACCAGATCGCCAGACAACGGCCGACTTTGTCACCGCCCTCACCGATGTCAATCAGGTGGTCTTTCGACCTGGCATGGAAGCACAAGCACCCAAGACTGCCGAGGATCGTGAACGTGTTTGGAGGCAGAGCCAGCTCTATCGTCAGCTCGAGTCCGAAATGGATTCCTACGAGGAGCATCTGGCACAAGCAGAGCAGGCCGATCGTCTCAAGCAGACCGTACGTTCCGAAAAGCGCAAGGGTGTCAACAAGGGATCCAGCTACACAGTCAGCTTCTGGGATCAGATCCTTAGCTGCATCTGGCGTCAACTTCTCATCAAGTGGGGTGCAAGAGGCGATCTTTACGTCAAGCTCTTCACCATCATCTCGGTTTCGTTCATGATCTCCTCGCTCTTCTACAACCAGCCTTTCGACTCAGAAGGTGTTTTCACTCGTGGTGGTATCCTTCTCTTCGCCTGTCTCTTCAACGGTTGGCTCCAACTTTCCGAGTCTTTCGAGGCCGTTGCTGGTCGACCCATGCTCAGCAGACACAGGCAGTTCGCCTTCTATCGCCCATCCGCCGTCGTTCTGGCCCGTGCCCTCGTCGACATTCCTTTCCTTTTGGTCCAATGTTTCCTCTCGTCCATCATCATCTACTTCCTCGCCAACTTGAGAAGGGATGCCGGTGCTTTCTGGATCTTCTACGTCTACTGCTTCCTCTCGTCGTACAGCTTGACAGCGCTCTACCGCATGTGTGCTGCCTTCTCGCCCGGTTTCAACGAGGCCATTCGATTCTCTGTACTTGCGCTCAATGTTCTCATCATCTGGGTTGGTTACGTTCTTCGCAGACCTCAGATGAATTGGATGATCTGGCTCAACTATGCTCAACCCATCAGTTACGCGTTTGAAGGTTTCCTCGCCAACGAGCTCAACTACGACATTGAGTGCTCACCCAACCAGATCGTACCCTTCGGTGAGGTCAGAGATGTCGCCTTCCAGACCTGTTCGCTCACCGGTGGTGTTCCTGGCTCCGTTGTTGTTCCAAGCGCCGACTATCTTTCCACCACATTCGGCTACTCCAGGTCCAACATCGGACGCAACATTGGTGTCGTCATTGCCTTTGCTGTTCTCTATCTCATCCCCACTGTCATCGGAGCCGAGATCATGAACTTTGGCGGCGCTGGTGGAGGTGTCACCGTCTTCGCAAGGACCAAGGCTGCTAAAGCTAGACTCGCATCTGCAAAGCCCGCCAAGTCGGATGACATCGAGGAGAAGGCTGCTGTGGTGGCTAACCATCCAGCCTCAAGCACGGACTCAAATGGCAGTATCACTCGAGCCAACTCTCCCGCTGCCTCGGGCGAGAAGAAGAACAACAACAGCGACAAGAACTCTGCCGCCAAGTCAGCTGAGGAGCTCGACAAGAAGGCCGTCTTCACCTGGAAGGACGTCACGCTCACTCTACCCAATGGACGCAATTTGTTGGATGGAATCACTGGCTATGTCAAACCAGGCACCATCACCGCTTTGATGGGTGCCTCTGGTGCTGGTAAGACCACCTTGCTTACAGCTCTTTCGCAGCGCGGTGTTGCAGGCGCTCTATCTGGCAACATTCTCGTCGATGGCAAACCTCTCGGTCCTGGTTTCCAGCGTGGCACTGGCTTCGTTCTTCAGGGTGATATTCACCTCGCTTCGCAGACCGTCCGAGAAGCCATCGAGTTCTCTGCTTTGCTGCGTCAACCCGCTGAGGTGCCACGCGGGGAGAAACTTGCTGATGCTCAGCGCGCCATCGAGCTGCTCGAGCTTGAAGATCTGCAAGATGCGCTTATCGGTGTTCCTGGCTTCGGTCTCGGTGTCGAGCGAAGGAAGCGTGTCACTATCGCCGTCGAGCTTGCTGCCAAGCCTGACTTGCTTCTCTTCCTTGACGAGCCCACATCGGGTCTCGACTCCGCAGGTGCGGCTTCTATTGTTCGTCTCATTCGTCGATTGGCCAGCGAAGGTCAGGCAATTCTCTGCACTATTCACCAACCCAGCGCCCTTCTCTTCGAGTCCTTCGATAATCTCTTGCTCCTGCAACCAGGTGGACGCACGGCATTCTTCGGCCAGATCGGCCACGAGCGTGCCAAGGGGTCTGATCGCGTCCGAGAATACTTCGAACGTAATGGCGCTCCTGCATGTCCTCCGACTACCAACGTTGCTGAGTACATGCTAGAGGTCGTCGCGCAAAAGTCCGAAAAGCCCTGGTCCGAACGATGGAAGGCCTCGCCCGAAGCTCGTGCCCTCCGCGAAGAAGTCGATGCTCTCAACGCCGAGCGCGCCAGTCGACCTGCTGTCGAAGACTCGCGAGCCAACCAGGAGTTCTCTGCAACGCTCAAGACTCAGATCGTCGAATGCACCAAGCGCCAGTTCCGCGATCTCTGGAGGGATGCTCCGTTTGCCTACGGTATCCTTTTCAGCAACATTGTCACTGGCTTTGCAGCAGGAGGAGGCTTCTACGGACTTGGGAACAGTGTGACGGACTTGCAGTACAGAGTCTTCGTCGTCTTCTTGGTCATTCTCAACTTCCCTGCTACCGTCAACTCAATCATCTCCAAGTTCTGGGAGATGCGCATCACTTTCACTGTGCGTGAAGGCCCTTCCAAAACCTACTCGTGGATCGCCTTCATGACTGCGTTTGTGGCCGTTTCGATTCCCATCGCCCTAGTCGCTTCGGTGCTCTTCTTCCTACCTTCATTCTTCCTCCCATTCGGTCCGCAGCGATCGACAGTCGCAGGTTTGTGGTACTTGATGATCTTCTTCGTCACTTGCTACGAGATGTTCTTCTCGCTGGCGCTGGCTGCAGCATGCCCTACGCCGGTGACAGCCGCCAACCTGCTTCCCTTCCTGTTGCCTTTCGTTGCCATCGTCAACGGCGTTATCAAGCCCAAGGCGACGCTTCCTGCTCCCTGGTCGGGCTTGATCTACGCCAACCCGCTCTACTGGTACGTTCGCTCGATGGTCGGCAACATTTTGCACGACCTTCCCGTGCAATGCCGTCAGGAAGACTTGGCGATCTTCAACCCTCCCAACGGTGAGACTTGCGGTCGATACGCTCTGCAGTGGGTCCAGTCGGTCGGCGGCCAACTGTTGAACCCTGATGCCAATGCCGATTGCGAGTTCTGCCAGTACCAAGTTGGTGATCAGTTCGCCGCAACACTCGGCGCCACTTGGGGATTCCGTTGGAAGGGCGTCGGAATTGTGGCTGGTTACACAATCGGTCAGCTCTTCCTAGCGTACGTTGCTTACTGGTACTTTACCGAGAAAGGGTACGGTATCGGTGGTGGCTTGATCTCGGCTCTTGTTGGCAAAGTCAAGCGCTTTGGCAAGGGCCGTCAGTAGAAACTCAACATAGATTCATGCTCTTCATATAAGCATTCATTCTCTCTGTACAAGCTCATCTCTAATAACAGCATGTGTGTCGTCAGACAAGTCCTTGAGTGCGTTTTTCGATCTTCGTCGTTTGTACAGACATTGAATAGATCTTATAAGGTCAGAATTTGACTCAGTCAGCACACAGTAAAAGGACCAAATTAAACAGAGGAATTCTTCTATTGCGCAGGAACAAGAACTTGATTGATCAGAGGAAAGTCGGCTAGGCCTTCTTGACCTCGTCGATGAGCTGCTTCAAGGCAGCCTTGTGGTTAACGTCAGTGGGCTCCTTGATGATAGTGACACCGCGCTGCTTCTCCTGGTCGACACCAGCCTGATCAAGGAAGACAATCTGGTCGGTAACCATACCCTTCTGCATCTCGATGAACAAGTTGGCCAGCTCGTCAGTGAATCCGGCTTTCTTGAGAGTGGGGAACCACTCATCTTCAGGAACAGGAACTGGGTGGATCCGCACGCCTACGATGTCGCTGACGATCTGTGCCAGCTGGGGGATTGTTTTCTTCTCAGTGACGAGCTCGACTGCAGTCAAGTGACCTTTGCTTGCAGCCTCTGGCGAAGATGAAGCTGGGGCGAGAAGATACTTGACTGCTTTGGTGGCAATGGCATCACCATCGATGAAGTTGTACGCCTTCTCGAAAGGAATGACCATAGATGGGAAGATGTGAGGAGGATTGACGGCAAGCGGAAGTACGGAGCTGAAGTTGGAGTCGAAGAATGGAGCACGGAGAGTGATGACTTCGATGCCATCGCGGAGACTTGCAAGGATGGCCGTTTCCGCGATGTGAACGTTTCGAATGACACCTGTGCCGCTCGATTTCTCGGCGCCGACTGAAGAGAGCACGACGATCTTCTTCAAAGCAGGCGTATCATTGATTGCGGCAACAATGCTATCAAAGAAGACTTGCGAGAGAGTAAAAGGGTTCTCTTCTCCATAAAATGGTGGGTTCATGATGAAAGCAGTTTGACTGCCCTGAAGCGCATCCTTAATGGAAGCGACATTGTCGATGGCCAGAGGAGTCTGCGAGATGCTGACATTGCTGCCGTTGACCTGTAGCTTGGCAGGAGACCTTGCCGCGAGACGGACACGCAGCTGAGGCTGCTCTTTAGTAAGGATGTCGACGACACGCGAGGCAACCTTGGAAGTTGCGGGGAAAACGCTGATCTGAGATGGGAACGACATTGTGTTGAAGCAATCTAGAAGAAGCTGCTTGAAGGCGACTGGATAGCTGTTGAGGAGAATCGAGGTAGGCTGGCTTGAAAGCTTGCTGGTGAGTGCGAGTGAGTTGGATGAGTGATGCCGATGATGATGATGGGGTGGCTATGACAGCTGAGTTTATATAGGCAAGGTATGGAAGTCACAACGCTTCACCGTACCTCTTCTGGCCAGTGGGAAAGAGCTTTACGCCCATGGAGCTCACTGCCGTCTTCAGCTCAGCGTCAAGAACGCATGCACAAACGATACACGAAACGTCTGTAAGTCAATGGAGGAGAACGTCACGATGGGTACTAAGGCGTTGCAACATGCGTTGTTTGAAGTCTCGGTAAGAGTGCAAGCGTTGCACCTCTCTCTGAGCAACTCCGAACAGGAACTCCTTGCCGGAGATTGGCCTACACCGAGCTTATTGTGTCGTGAGAGGACCATGCACTGCTCGACATGACGCAAAAGAAACTCCACGGAGACATAACTTCTCGACGGATTATCAGCGAGCGGTATCAGATCCCGATTCAAATTGTAAACTCCGATAAATCTCGATTGCCAACTTTGACACTGTCGCCGAACCTTAACGCCGGTGTCTATAGGTTTTATGTCGTGATCTTGCCCGCAATGCTTAGCACCGAAGCGAGCTTGATGGATCAAACATTCGTCATCAGGGCGTATCGGACAAGATTCTAGAATCGTCCCTCGTGGCTCGAACATCTTCCATGCAGTGGAATTCAGTGACTGAGCTTGGCATATCTATCCGCATTTTCCGCGGCTCGGTTATTGAGTGTGTGTGTGTGAGGTGTGAGATGACTAGCGAGGCACAAAAACTCCACCCGCAGAATTGTGAGGAAGGTCTGTGCGACCAGCCTCATTGTTCCAACATCATCATCCCCGACTCCAGCTCAGCACTCATTTTGTTCCAACGGGCATCTCGATCATCATGCCGGTCGTTCATGTAGTCTCCTTCAAATACAAGGATTCCATCTCCACGGAGCAGAGAATTGAACTGTACAATCATTTCAACAGCTTCCGGACGGCATGCCTGTATACCGACAACAAACCCTACATTCTCGACTTCAAGAGTTCAACCGAGAACACTTCGCCGGAGAACGCAGGAAAGGGCTTCCATCACATCTTTATCTCCACTTTCCCTTCGAAGGAGCATCGCGACTATTACCTCGAGAAGGACCCGGTGCATCTGGCCTTTGTTGTGAGTATCGGAAGCGAGTGGTTGCAGATGGTGTATCGAAATGGACATACTGACTGAAACTCTTCCTTGCATTGCAGGACAAGGTCAAGCCAACACTTGCAGACGCATTTATCTACGACTTTGAGATCTGAACACAACTTCGAACCTCAATCGGAGTCACAGCAGGGCTCAGTCTCGTTGGTCAGGCGACAATGTCCATGAAGAACATAGTAGAATACAATGACACGATGGGTATGGCATAACGTAGTGTAGCAAGGGTTCCGCTCAGGAACGTGTGCGAACAGCAGCTGACCCAGATACGGCACGAGCTGAGGTCTTGCCGCCAGAAGCGGTTGCGGCTGGAGCATCACGCATGTTAGTGGTATTCGACAGTGGACGTTTGGTTGAGCTCGCTAATGTAGCTTCAGTCCGACGCAAGGATGCGGCTGTCGGTCGAGTGACAGAAGATTGGGATCCAGAGACCATCCTTCTCGAGCTGAGTGCAGGTGTCTTGGAGGAGGCAGCAGTGGCCGAGGTCGAGACGGCGCGGGACTTGGTTTGCCGTTGCTCAAGCTCTTGTTTCTCGCGCGTAGAGAGTCGACGACGAGATTGCGCATTGTCCAAAGCAGCCGAGCTCGAAGTTGGCTTGACTGGTACTACCCATTCGACGGCCGAGGATTCGGAAGCTGACGCCGGCTGTTCTGCTCGAGCACGATTCGAGACTGGTGGCGAGACGTCCTCGGTGCTGGCAGTCTCTTCTGCATGCACACCTGAAGCTCGACGGCTTGCCCTTCTCTTTCCTGCGCCGCTTGGCTCTGCTGCTGGTTCAGGCTCCTCCTTATCGGCCTTGCGCTTACGACCTTCGCTTTTGGGCTCCTCTGCGGTGCCATGAGCCGATTCGGCTGCAGCGCTGCCACCAGAGAGCCTCGACGAGCGGCGCCGTGCCGGCTCGGACATTTTTGCGGCTTTGCTGCCTGACGAGGCCTTGCTGATGCCAAAGATGGCATCGAGTTCTGGATTGTTTCCGAAGCTTTCGCCAAAGCTCGATGCTCCAACATCTGTCTGTTCTTTGCCGTTCCGACTGTTGCGCGTCGACCGACGAGATGTCGAAGCATCTGCTGCATCGGCTAGATCATCACTTGCTGTTTCAGCTGTGTCGACTGTACTTGTCAGGGAAGGCATTTCGGCATCCTCTGCGACGACTGAGAGGTTGATGATGTCGTTGCGTCTCTTCTGGTCGCGCGCGTGTAGTTCAGCCACTTCGCCATCATCGAGTCGTTTGAGTGACGTGAGTGTCGAGGCTTGTGGTGAGACATTCTGATGGTGAGCGGAGAGCATACGATCGCGCTCGCTACGAAGCTCACGCGCCTCTGCTTCGAGCTTCTCGCATCGCTGCGCAAAGTCTGCTCGCTCCTTCTCCACTCGCTGCAGCTCTTTTTTGAATGCTTCCGCCTGCTGCCTTGCACTTTCATCCTTCACGTTTTCGCTCGCTTTGTCAGAAGTGACAGAAGATGCAGTTTGATCAAGCAAGCTACGCGCGTGCTTCTCAGCTTCAGCAAGCTTCCTCGCCTCCTTGGCCTTTCTGGCCGCATTCTCCTCTGCCACCGCGACCTGTTTGACGAGCTGGGAGAGCCTCTTCTCCAACTCGACCTTCTCTCTCTGCCAGTCGACGCGACTCGAGGTTCCATTTCCGCCAGCACCGCTTGAGGCTGCGATTGCAGCAGATGCTAGCGATCCAACATGCGCAGGTCCGTTGGTTTTGTTGAGAGAAAGGCGAGCATCGTTCTGCAGGTCGTTGTGAATGTCTTGCTCCAGCTTCGCGCTCCATGCGTGCTCCCGTGCCTCTGCGGATATACGTTGCTTACTTGAAGCCTCGTGCACTGTACGCTCGGTGCGAAGGTCGAGTAAAGATTGCACATGAGTGCTGATGGCGGTGGAGGTGAGCTCAAGTGCACGCAAAGCAGGGTGTTGAGCTTTGGTGGACGAGCCTGAGACGAGATTGCCTGCAGGTGTGGAGCGAAGTGTGTCGTTGGCTGGGAAGAGGTCACGTTGGAAGAGTGGTCGATGACCGTCGAGCCAAGCATCCGCTGGTGAGGAGCGCTTCGAGGATGCCATTCCACTCAGGCTGCTGGACGATGCTGAGCGTAATCCGCTCGAGTGGCCATTCGCTTTGCTGTGAGCAGTATTATCCCGCTTCCTTGCGTCGTCCTCCTCTGCCTCCACCATATCGAGCAATTCCTGATCCGCCCGTCGAGCAGCATTAATGGCTTCAGTAGCAAATCGCTTCAGCGCCTGATTGTACTCTACCAAGTGTGCACGCTTCTGCTCCAGCTCCTGTACTTGTTGTGCATATAGTCCTGCTGCACCGACCTTGGAGGATGATGTTGAGGGGAGGTCGTCAAAGGCAGATGCAACAATCTGAAAGTCTGGCACGGCAGATCGGATGGCAGAGCTGGTGACTTCACCGATACGGGCCCGTACCCTTGCCACCGAGCGGTCGTTTGAGGCTTTATACTGGAGCGTTGTAGCTTTGATGGCCTGTAGGTCTCTTCGCATGCGTCCGAGGGCCTCTTTGGTTGCCTTGTGGGCATTGCGTTCCATTTCGAGTTGTGTTGTTAAATGAGTGAGCTTGGCTTTGGAAGCTTCGGCCTTGCGCTCAAAGTCTGCTGATCGCTCCGCCTCTTCCTTTTGAAAGCGTTTCGATCTCTCCAATGACGCAGTCAGTGTGCGGTTCTTGGCGGTGAGAGCGGTGCGCACCTCAATGTCTTCCTCCCTCTGAGCAATCATAGCATGCAGTGCATCGGCAAGAGCTGCGAGCGAGTCCTCCTTCATTCCTGCTACATTGAGAGGCAGTCTGAGATATCCTCGTGAGATCAAGGTCGCATTAAGCTGTTCAAAGGTGGGACGAGTTGCATTGTTTGTGTCCATCGAAATGTCGGCGGATAGATCTGGAAGATGGTCATAATTGCTAGGTCGTGCTTCATGTGTGTTTGCTGTTGCCATCACAGGCCCTGTGGCCACCGCCTGCGGGTCGGATTGAGACATTGCGACTTGGCCGTGATCCGCCGCTGCTGTCGATCAGTGTATATGATGGTGATGGATGTCTTATCGAGATGGAGGTCTGTTCAGACATGCGAAGGATTGCTGATGCATCTTGAACTTTGGCGTGCGGATGATGATTTCCAAAAAAGAACAACACTCGCGACGCGTCCATTTGATGCTTTCAGAGCTGAGCCTTTTTTGTGAGAGAGACACAGACACGTGACCATTGCTCAAGGTATTGGGTTGGAATCGGGTCATGCCCCGATGCCTTTTTAGGCTGTAAGTTGCTGATATGCACGACGCGACCCTTTCTTTCTGACTCCAACACTGACACCATCTTGATCTGCTGCGCTGAGCATTCATCACTACCATCAGCACCAGCGCATTGCTACGACAGTCAAACGATCACCGATCATCTCGACCATACACGGCAAACCTCACGCCAGCGGCTAAGCGACCGATTCCCGCTCACATCTTCACAATGGCTGCTCGTCCGAGGCCAAGTCTGGCCGACACATCGTATCCCGAATCAACATATGCAGAGACCTTTGACGAAGGGTCCTATATTGATGGCTCATACGCGAGCTCCTCCGAAGGCGGTGGATCGGCCATGCTTTCACGTAGAGCACCGTCCATTCAGTCATCTCTGTCAAGAAGGAGATTTGAAGAATACTCGGTCACAGAGCCAAGCATCAGTAAGTGGCTCCATTCTGACCTCGGTTCTCGTTGCTTGCATATCGCATACTGACCTTTCGCTGGCTCCTGCTTGTATCTTTGTATTATTTTTTGTCCCGAACAGGTCACATTGGCGAGCGCAAACGATTCAAGCCGGGCACAGTTGCACTGCGAGAGATTCGCAAGTACCAGAAATCCACCGACCTCTTGCTGCGAAAGCTTCCGTTCGCTCGTCTTGTGAGGGAGATTGCCAACGATTTTGTTACCTCTTACGAGCATGGAGAGTATGGTTCGGGTCTGAGATGGCAGAGCTCGGCCATCTTGGCGTTACAAGAAGCAACAGAAGCCTTCCTGGTGCATCTATTCGAAGACGCGTAAGTGCATCACACAATCCTCGTCTTTCAAACACGAATGAGGCAAAAACTGACCATTTGACTTGATCTGTGTTGCTGCTGCGACAACAGAAACCTCTGCGCAATTCACGGCAAGCGAGTGACGCTCATGAAGAAAGACTTCCAGCTTGCAAGACGTCTCCGTGGTCGATGGGACGGTCTGGGAGGCTACTGAGCCTCAAACATCCCATTAGTCTCCAGTTTTGCACAGATGACCCTGCGCGCTTATATACCATATCTGACTACCTTTGTCCACTCCAAATTGTACACTAGTCTCATTCGCATTCAACTTGCTTCGCACTCGCAAATCTCAGTGACAGCAATTTTGTACGATTGCACTGGCGTGTGTGGGATGGAAAGGTGGGTCATTTGTCTAGAACGGGCCCGATGCAATGTCTTGGAAGATGAAAGCGGACAAAGGCTGAGCGACTACCAACCAAAGATTCCATCAGTGATGCGCCCAAGCATGCTTGTGCTGCCAGCAGGTGCAGGCTTCTTGTCTCCTGCTGCAGGGGTCGCCGGCTTGGGCGCAGTTGCAGCTCCTGAGCCGAAAAGGGAAGAAGCTGCTTTGAATGGCGATCCCGCAAGACCGCTCAAATTGCTGGTCGAGGCGGAAGACTTGAAGGCAATGGAAGGGTCGTTGATGACCGACAGAGGACGACCAAATGCGGGATACGTGGTGTTGTTGTTGCTACTTGCAACGACCCCAGTCTTAGAGGATGAGACATCATTTCGGCCAGCGTGAGCGCTGACACCTTGACCAAAGGCAATCGAATGACGATTGTTTTGCGAATTGTTTCCGTTGCTGCCATTCAAGCTGGCGGATGCGACGTTGGATCTTGATGCCGAAATGGCCGATGTACCGGCGGCAGCATCGATGGACGGTACAGCAATGGGCTTAGAGGAAGCCTTAAACATCTCTGCAGTTCTACTGGAGGGATAGACGTCCATGCGCAAAGGAGCGTCGATACCGTTGGTGATGGTGACTTGATGGAAGTTTTCGTCCTCCCATCGGGCACTAATCATGACGGCTCCTGCAACAACATCGCCGCTTCGTCGAAGGGCGTGCAATGCATGGAAGGATTCGGCATATCGAATTCGGGTGCAGCAAGTGAGTTGTGGGGCATTGGGTTGGGATGCGGCTTGCTCTTGTGCGGAGCCGCTTCCGGTGATGTCAATAGCTTCAATGAGCTCGATTGCTCCGATGCTTGCAAAGAGCTCAAGCACTGCCTTTTCCAACCATGCTGGGTACCCGTATATCAACACAGTTCGTTGTGCAATACCGAGGGCCGAGGTCTTATCTGCCGATCCATCTGCCCGACTGGACGAAGCGGTTGCATCAATGGCACTGCTAGAAGTTGCGCCGAGCGAGGGAGATGTTCTTGCAACAGCACCGGACGAAGGGGGAGAAAGAGCGGAGCGACCGGGGAGCAACCTTTGGGCAGATGCAGAGTCACCGCTGGCGGAAGGACGGAAGCTGTTGGGGTAGTTGCCGCTCGAAGCGCCGAGGAAAGAGGACTGTGTAGCAGCGGAAGACTCATCTTCGAGTCGCTCCTGAGGTGGAGCATCATCGTCGTCGTCTTCCTCGTCCATTGCTCCGTGGGCAACGCTGAACGAGGTAGAAGCAGCAGGAGGTGTTGAATTGGATCGAATGGAACGGGCGGGTGATTCCATGGACGTTTTTCGAGCAGGTGTAGCAGAGGCACCGGCAGCGGATGAGCTTGGAGCGGGTGTTGCCGACTGACGACCACCACGCAAGCCACCAACACCAAAGATACTTTCCTTGCCTCCTCTCCACGGTGTGCCTGGACCTACGGAGCCAGCTCTACTGAAGGATGCATCGTCGCGTCTTTCGTTGAAGAAGCTCGAGCTGAAACGACCAACGGGCGAAGGCTGACCTTTCGAAGATGGCGTGCTCTCCTTTTCACCTGATTTGGAAGCGGGAGTTCCGAAAGCGATGCTCGAGTCTGCGTCTTGTGTAGCCTCTGGTGAGGTGGGCTCTGCTTGACGAGCGGGAAGTTTGTATGGCTGTTGGGGTCCGCATGGTAAGTAGAAGAGACACAGTGAGGCCATAAGTCAGTAACGTTGTCACACAAATGAAGAGCCTCGGGTCGTATCGTCGGGTTCGCTTACCTTGACAACCTTGGTGCGGCTGAGATAGCCAGGGATGTAGCTCATGTTTTGACTTTGCTGTTCCAAGTTGAATCGCTGCTGTTCGATCGCCTGTTGTTGCTGCTGATGCTGCTGCTGTTGTTGAAACTGCTGGTGTTGTGATGACTGTGGAGTGCCATGGTGTGGCAGACTGTGTTGTTGCTGTACATTCTGCTGGTGGAAGGGACTTCCAAAGGACTGATTCTGAGCTGGCGTGGAGAAGGGAGCAGGAGAAGAAGAGTTGAAGCCAAAGCTGTTTTGTCCAAATGAGTTTGGCTGTGCTGACTGTTGCTGTTGTTGAGGCTGCTGCTGTTGTTGCTGTTGCCCAAAACCAGAAGTTGCGGAAGAGCCGAAGAGACTGTTGTTGTTCTGCGGTGTACCGAACAGATTGCTCGGCTGGCCCGATTGGCCTGGTGTCGATGTGGCGTTGTTACCGAAGAGTGATCCTGAAGGCTGCTGCGGCTGCTGCTGCTGTTGCTGTGTTGGCTGTGCACCGGGAGTGCCGAACAGCGGCTTTTGTCCGAAAAGACTCGTGGACTGCGGTGTTCCTTGTTGCTGCTGTTGATGTTGCGGCTGCTGTTGTGTATTGTTGGAGGTACTGTTACCAAAAGAGAAGCCTCCTGGAGTACCAAATCCACCTGTGTTACTGCCGCCAAAGGGAGTGGAAGATTGGGGCTGTTGCTGTCCAGCCTGCTGCGGTGTTCCCGCTGTGTTCGAGAACGAAAACATGATGATTGCGCCGCCACCGTCGAGGTCGAGCTGCGCTTGAGAGTCCAAAGTCTCCGTCTGCGTCTATGAACGAAGACTGTAGTTTTGATGGAAGAATTACGGCGATCTATTCGAAGATGCAACACAGAGAGAGTAATGATCAATTGACGATGGATGTTGTTGTTCTTCTTTTCAAAGCCGAAACGCGCTCAGATTTTCTTGAAGAGTAACAGCAACAGTGCGCGTATCGGCCGTGTGACATATATTCTCGGCAATCGGACATACAGCCTCCACTCGGATTCAGGGTCCAAACCTGCACACCGTATTCAGCGTGCAGCCTTCGCTTGCCTGAAAGATTTGCCACCTTCAATTAGACGACCTGTACGACTCTCACCCACCACACGAGCATCTAGACGCTCACTGACACGATGACAGGAGCAACACAACCTACTCGTTCCATTGTCGTCGTCGGAGGCGGCATTGTCGGCTCCAGCATCGCCTATTACCTTTCTCGCGCTGCGACCCGCCAAGCAGCAAGGGTCACTCTGGTGGAAGCCTCCGCAGCACCTGCGCCCGCAGCTTCCGGAAAGGCAGGCGGCTTCCTCGCACTCGATTGGCATGGTGCTGCTACTGCTAGCCTGGCTGAGCTTAGCTTCAATCTCCACCGTGATCTAGCAAAACAAGACGGCGGACATGAAAAGTGGGGTTATCGTGAAGTGGAAACATGGCAAGTCAATGTTGACTCCAATCTGAAAGACAAGCCCAGCAAGAAATCCAACTCAGCTATCAGTTGGCTCGATAACGATATCGTCCGCTCAACGTCCAACATGGGAGGGGGCGGCACCACCGCTCAAGTGCATCCTGGTCAATTGACAAAGCACCTGGTTGAAGAGTCTCGCAAAGCTGGCGTCGAGGTCCTCTTCAATTCGCGAGCTACGAGTTTGCGGTTCAAAGACAATCAAAAGGTCGACGGTGTCGATATCAAAGATGTCAAGTCAGGTGAAACGAGGACTCTTGATGTTGATGATCTAGTCATTGCTGCCGGGTAAGTGTTTCATCGGCGGATTCAACCCTTCTCCTACTCGATTTGGGCATACTGACGCGTTAAAACTATACCTCTCTACTCACAGACCTTGGACAGGCTCTCTCGTCACACAACTATTCCCTCGCAATCTGCTGCCAGCCCACCTCAAATCTGCATCTTCCATCGATGGATCTCGAGCGCACAGTGTAGTGATCGAGTCGCCTCCAGGAAAGCCTTTGTCGGCCGACTGCTTGTTCACCGACATGGCATATGGTCCTGGTGGGCGAAAGGCGGGTGCACCTGAGCTGTATTGCCGCCCTGACGGTACAGCCTACGTCTGCGGAGGTTCGGACGATGTACCGCTTCCCGATCTGGCAGACGATGTTGGGTTCGATGAAAAAAAGATCGCTTTGCTGATCGAGCAGAGCAAAGTGTTGTCTCCCTCATCACTTGATGTGGATGCAGGAGCGACTCTCCGTGCCAAGCAGGCTTGCTATCTCCCGATCAGCAATAGAACAGGCAATCCGATCATCGGTGGCAAGAACGGTGTGTATGTTGCCGCAGGACATTCTTGCTGGGGCATCACCAACTCGCTAGGAACCGGAAAAGTCATGTCGGAGCTCATCTTGGACGGCAAGGTACAAAGCGCCAACATCCGCGGCTTGATGCCCTAAGCTGGGCCTGTGGCATCCCAACTTACCCTCTTATAGACCAGCTGCAATACAACCATAATGCACTCTCGGAAGCCACGTTTGCGCTTTACCGATGGGCGAGACGTGAGTACACGTGCCAAGAATGCTCATCTGTGCTCTGACATGGATGAGTTTGAGCGTCATCGAGCGAGACGTGTTGAGCAGCCGCTGACGACTCGTGGTGGCGTGACGTGGATGGACTAAGCCTGGCAGGGTCTCTTTCCTTGGCATACTGTAATGGGTCAAAACTAGTACTGCACGATGCCGACAGCTGCTGCGGATATGCTGCGAGAACGAGTCTCGGATCGCAACGATAGGTACGCGAGGGGAAGCGATTCTGGGTGCGGGGAACCGTCGCTGTTCCTTACAGACTTGCTAGGAAGTCGAGATGAGCTGGACATGACTGGCAAGCAGAGAGGAAGGGCTAGGGTCGAAGGAGCAACGTCATCGGCTGGATAGGAAGGGGACAATTGCAATTTGAGTATGCGATCGTCAGACTCCTGAGAACGTGGACGCAGTGCTGACACCGCCAGCTCCTGGGTCAACCTGCCTTGGTGAACTCTGTTGAATGCTCCCGGAGTGAGGAGATGTGTCCGTGTACCATATTTTTACCAAGTGTGCGATTCCTGTTGTGCTTGCTGCGAGCAGGATGTGATGGATGTGCAACCGGCAACAACGTGATGGCCGAAGATCATGCTAACGGCGCGGTTGAGTCTCGCGCAAAGCAGTTCAAAGTGGTATTGGCACCGGTACAATCAGATGGACATGCAGTCGAGCGGCAGTCGGAGTAGCGCACTCCGCCTTCCGCGCCCAGCAGGCAGGCGGAACGAAGAACTGGCGAAGTCAAAAGATGCCGGGGAAAGAGAACGTGCTCATGTGGAAGGATGTTCGACTCTGTTCCTGTTCCTGCGGAATAGAACACGAAATCGCCGAGGGCCGTGGGTTGAGCGTTAAGCGGCAAGATGGGAGCAAAACGCCTAGGCTGGCTGGCTTGCAGTATTTGTTGCCGTCATTGTCATAGAGGACTAGCTCGGATACACTGTGCTTGGCTGCACTATGAGCACTGCTTGGGTCGGGGATTGAAGCGGAAGCATGATGCCGATTCTGTGGTACCTGGCATATGGTCCAGCGATGAACTCAAAGGATGCTGTTCAGGCGGTGGTTAGGGGCAGAATGGCGAGCGCAATCATCGCGTACGAGAGAGAAAGAGCAAGAGAAGGAGCAGCTGAAGTGTGGAGATTTGGGATAGAAGTGGCAAGACGGGAGTGTCCAATTGCGCTGACTTTGTTTGCGATTGATCAATCGAAATCTGCAAATTGTATGCACTCGAGGGAACGTGGACACCTCGGCTAAATGCGAATTGGGCCAAAATTTGCTCAACGAAAACCGAAGATGAACCGCTTGTAACGAAGACTGCTCAGTGCGATTCGTATGTCTTGAACGCCCAATCGTCATCATCGACATCATCAAAGTAGCTGTCTTGTAACGGCAGGAGTCGCCCGTAGGCTGTACTCTTTCTCACGCTTGTCATGATTCGGTGTGATGTATCGAAGGTGACTGTTGGAAGTAAGGTGAGTGAGTAAAGAACATCCGACTTTGCGTTGCATCCAGAATTGCTGTTGTGGGCCTGGCCCAGGCGACGCGTTCCTTTCGAGTGCGCGTCGGATCGCCCGATGGATAGTCACGTACAGACTCTTACACTTCTCAGCCCGGGCACAGATCACACGACTCCGGTTCAAACTGTACATGTATCCTGCTGCGAGTGAAGCTGAGCGGAAATAGGAGGGGAGCGGAGTGGCGGAAGCACAAAGATGGTTTGGAGTGGTATCCGCCCGCGGAGAATTCTATACACAAGCTCAAAGGCGCATTTTTAATTCACACTGAAAAGTCAAGATTGAAATTCAGGCTGCAGATACAATTCGAATTCGTGCCAACAATTCTGGGTGATGGAATTTTCGATTTGAATGCCAAGCGAGACTCGTTAGGGGACCAACTCCTTCCTTTTCCGCATTGGTGTAACATTTCTATCCGCCAACCACACAAGCCATTTGTGCTCACAAACCATCTCTCCTACAGCTCAATATAGAGCCGATACTCTTTACATCGTATGGAGATGAGATGGTCCGAGGCGAGCTAGACAAAGGGCGCCAGATCTTCATCTATCTCATTGTATCTCTTAGGAAACGGATCCGTCCGTCTCTGCAGAAGCTTCGATGAGCCATCGGTCAAGTTAATTAGCTGGTAGGACTCAAATGAAGCGCCACATTATTAATAAGCTCATCTACTTTGTCTCGTACTGTGTTCTGCGCTTCAGCCTGTACAGCGTGGGGTCCAAGTAGTCTCAGCAGATGTCATCAGCGAGCTCGTGCGCAATTTCCATGAAGTCGGAAACGCCGACCAAGCTGACAAGACCTGGTCCCGTCATGACCGACGAGCAAGTCATTGCTTCTTCAGCGAACTGGCCATCTTGCTCTGACGCTGTGTTACGTTGATGAAAAGGTGAATGTGCCTTTTCGACGGGTTTGCGATAGTTCTCTCGGTTACAGGTTCCCCGGTCACGGACAATAGAGCGTCTTTTGGTCAGTGACGATGGTGTGTCTTCGGCTTCCATTCCCCACCCTTCCCTTCTGAGGATGAGCAGTGTTTTCTGTTCGAGAGGGTCTATCACCCAGGAAAGGCAGACCGCGCTGATCTTTATTTTCTTTTCTTTTCTGGTTGGCCACAATTTTTCAACTCTGAAAACACTCGACCGTTGGCTCGTTCGGCGCTTGAGTTCCCTACGGAACGCGCAGAGCACCAGCGCAGAGAAAAAAAAACTCAACTTCGCGTCGCCGGCACATCCGAGCTTGTGCCGCTTTCTTCCTTTCTCAGTGCGACTGCTGTTGGCCACCGTTTTCAAAATTGCTCTTCGCCGTCTACTGTACTGCCCGGCAGAGTCCGCATGCTTCTTCTCCTTCTGGCTCTGCTGCAGACGAGTCTGTCCAATCCTATATAGTCACTGACTGTTCCTTCCACATCTTGAATCCCCTAGTCGTCGCTGTATCTTCAGGTCCCGCCCTTTGCTCTCGACCACTCAATTTTCCTCCTCCCTCTCCCCATCGGTTCATACGACAAGGCGCTCTTTTGCCATGTCGCATCCTCAGACCGAGATGGTCTCCGTCTCGTCGGGCAGCCAAGCCGGCGCTTCTTCGTCGTCCGACTCCAACTCGAACACCACTCCCAACGAGCACCACGCCGGTCTCAACACTGCTCAGGCCAGCGTTCTCGACGAGACTCTTTTCCCTGCCGACTCGTACACTGCTGACACAAAGACCTACTGGGCTGACCTCCCCTTCTGGGAAAAGACAAAATGGATCAACAACCAGTCTAACGCAGAAGCTCGTCGCGAGCTCGGAGAGATCGGTCGCATGTTCAAGCGTGACCCGCTCTCGCCCATTCGCGCCTACTTCAGCAACTATGTGATCACCGGTCTTGGTCTTTTCGTCGAGGGCTACACACTCTTTTCTATCGGAAACCTTTCGCCCCTCTTCAAAGCTGTCTGGCCAAGATGCTGGAAGAACCACCAGGTCTGCAACGAGAACTGGCTCCACGCCATCGACTATCTCGAAATCGTCGGTATCATTGTCGGTCAGATTCTCGTCGGTATCGAGGGTGACTGGATCGGTCGTCGTTTCGGTATGGTTCAAGATGCTCTCATCATGACTCTTGGTTCCGTCATGCTCACTGCTATGTGGGGTACTTCGCTCAACGGTTGGGTCATCTGCTATGCATGGTCCGTTTTCATCTACGGTATCGGCGTCGGAGGTGAATACCCAATGACATCAACAAGAGCCATGGAGGGCACTGGCACGGGTCGTGCTGCTACTACCGGCGACCGCATGCACCGAGGACGAAAGGTCGCTCTCTCTTTCTTGATGCAGGGTTGGGGTCAGCTTGCCAACCAAGGTGTTCTGATCATCGGCTTGCTCATCTTCCACGGCTCGCTCAACGGTCCTTACAGTGAAACTTCCACCCAGTGGACCTTCCGTGTTCAGTTCGGTATCATCGCTGCATTCACTCTCTACCTCGCTTACATCCGATACTACCGCATGAAGTACCAGGACGCTGCTCTCCAGAACGCCAAAAAGCGTCTCAATACCTCGGGATACGATGTCAAGTCGCTCAAGCTTTCGCTCAACCACTACTGGCACCGTCTCGTCGGAACTGCAGGTGGTTGGTTCGCAAACGACTTCTTCTTCTACGGTAACAAGATTTTCTCTGGTATCTTCATCAACATCATTACCGGCAACCGTGGAGGTCTGGAGGTCACCTGGACTTACAACTTGTACAACATCATCATCTCGCTTGCCGGTTACTACATGGCTGCACTTCTCATGGACCACAAGCAGTACGGCCGAAAGTGGATGCAGGCCAACGGTTTCGTCGCTGATTTCATCCTCTTTATCATTGGCGCTGCTCTCTTCAACACTCTCACCAAGCCCGGTTCAGGAATCAAGGCTTTCCAGGCCATCTATTTCCTCTCGTCCTTCTTCAACCAGTTCGGCCCCAACTCGACCACCTTCTTGCTTGCTGCCGAGGTTTTCCCTGCTTCCATTCGCGCCACTTCGCACGGTGTTGCTGCTGCCGTCGGCAAGCTCGGTGCTCTTGCTCCCGCCATTCTCTACAACTACATTGACAACCACACCAAGTTCTGGGTTGTCTCTTGGTTCGGTCTTCTCGGTTGGATCCTCACCATGGTCTTCATTCCTGATACCACTGGTCTCGATTTGAGGGAGCAGGAACGTTACTGGGAGTGCGTTGTTCAGGGTCGCGAGCAGGACTACCACGGTGTTGCTGTTCACCCTCGTCACCTTTCGCTCTGGGAGCGTGTGGTACTCAAGCGTCACCGATACTACGACCCTGAGCTCGACCGTCAGCAAAAGATGCAGGAGCTTGAGGCTCTCTTCCACTCCAGCCAGAACGAGAAGGGTAGCAGCGAAGGCGAGATCGCAGGCGAGGAGATGTTGGAGGCTGACTTACAGCTTTACTTCCAGTCGCTCGCCGATGCTCAGGGCGGCAACAAGAAGTTGCAACCTCCTCAGGATAAGGGTAAACAGCATCCTTCCAAGCTCGCCGAGATCGAGAAGGGTTTGTAACCTCTCCTACCTTTCTGCATTGTTAGACATTCACCATCCCATGCATAATCATCATACACATTAGACTCATTGCTGTACATCCAATCTCTTCATTCATGCTAATGTTCAGGGTTCAAAAGCTATTCATTCACCGTTTGTGTAGTCAAATACTGAGCCAAGTGCCGATCTGACGTGTGCGTTATTTACTCGATTGAGTCTTGGTTGTGATCTAACCGAGTAAGCTCTGTGAAAAGATGTCTAAGCGTCCAATGGCATCCCTGGCTGCTGTATATAATGGCAACCCCAGGACAACTCTGGCACTACAGAACTACGAATGTGACCAAGTGGTAAAATGGTCATCGACGTTTGGGTTTGGGCTTTGAACTTGCAATAAATTGGAATAGGAAGGCGCGTAGGTTCGATTCTTCGTTGGCACCTGACATTTCTCTCTTTCCAGTTTTTCTGATCCATTTTCGGGAAGGCATAGCAAAAAGGGTTGATTGGCTTGACTGACGCATCTAGGCTCTAGGTCAAGTGTGCTAAATAATCGACCTCTTCACAGATAGGCAAGTCCGAAAAAGCAAGCGTGCAGCAAGCAATTGAAATCCCTGGTAAGATTCTCTACTGCTCGTTTACTCACATCTGCAAGATTCAAGTTCCCACAACCACAGGCGACAAATTCCTAGTCTCGAAGAACAGGCTTCAGTTCCAGGGCGTTGCCTGAGAGACTGGGAAGCGTAGATTCATTATTTTTTTGACCCTTTCTTGGTCGCCCTTTTCTTCTTCTTTTTGGCTTTTCAACACAAGCACTCACAATATCTAAGTGTGACACAAGCCAATGTGCTACTTTCTCGCAGTATACCCAGACATCCTCAGAACACCTCTCATCGAAATGGAAACCATTTCCAAGCACAGGCGGACAAAGAAACTGAAAGAATGATTAAATTTTGGATGATTACATGGACGCAACAGCTGCTGCACTATTACTGTTGGAATGATCGTGACCGCCACCACCTGAGAAATCGTACGATGGCGAGCCTACACCACCACCGCCGTTCTCAGCATGGTGGGCCGCGCCATGGGAAGAGAAGGCGGACAATGCCTGCGTTGATGGAGACTTGGTCAATGCAGCATTGCCATTGTTGTTGCTACTGCTGCTGCTAGCTCCACCACTCGCACCGCCGGAAGAGGACGACGAAGAAAGCTTCCCGATATACCAACTTGGTACCCAGCCTCTTGCATGTCCATCACGCTCTTGGACGCAGTATGACCAATGATTGTACCGCTTGAATACTCTCAATCGCTCGTCCTTCCTAAGATCCAGGTCACCCTCGGCACTTTGATAGTCCATCAACATGATGCCTGGCGTGCTGGTGCTCGTGATGAGTGCTGGCGGGATTGCAGCACGCTTAGCATCCACCTTGTCTCCGGCGCTGCTGCCAGAGATGGTCGAGAACGTCGGTGTACTAGGGTTCGAGATGGTGCTTGGGCCCAGCCTCTTGTGCGCGGGCACAACTTCAGCATCCACGATGCTACCAAGTGGTCGACTCGTTTCGAGCAGACAGCCTGCCGGGACCCATCCAGAAGCAAACTCTGCACGATAGTTTGAAAAGGTGATGCCGTCGTCTTCTCCTGCACTTCCTTCGCTAGCTGGCACGCTGTACACAACATCGCCAGCTCCATCGCCTCTAGCATCCCTCTGCACTATCCACCAACCCTTCGCTTTGTTGATGACAACGAATGTATCGCCGACATTAACATCAAACTCGTCATCTCGCTCGGGCATGTACGGGTAGATGGCAACAGCATAGGTCTTGACCACCTTGTTGCGTTCTGGCAGATCTGCAGCAGGACCAACTTCGACTGGGGTCGAGACATTGGTTACCAGCGCACCTGGTGGTGGTGTTCCGGCGATGATGCGGCGTCTATCTGCCCGAGGTGCTGAGCGCTTCTTAGCAGATGCACTGCCATCCCCTTCTCGCTCCTGCATCTTTGACGCTGCTTTGGCTTCGGCAATAGCGATGGGTGACTTGACATCGCGAATATGCCGGAGCATAAAGACAGGACTCTGTTCGTTCTCTTTGAGCTTCTGGAAGAGGAGAAGCGGCTTTTCGTCATAGCTGAGACACCGCTCAGTCTTACCGTAGCAGATGAAGAGAGCATACTTGCGCCAATCGTCATTGATCTTGTACTTCTTGAGTGCAGCAGGAAGGACCTTGTAGCACGGATCATCGAGAGTGACACGGAACGACTTGTATGGATTGCTATCTGATGAGCTTGAGTTGGCAGACGCTGGAACAGGGGTGGCTGCGGACGGCGGTGTTGCAGCGGTGCTCGCCTTTGCGTTGGGCTCGGAAGTAGCTAGTGAGGAATCCTTGCGGTCTGATGCCACGTTGTTGGTGTTGATGCTTCCGTTGGCATCATTGCTCGTGCTGTTGTTGGCAAAGGGATTGCTACTGCTGTTCGAGCTTCCTAGTGCAGTGGTCGCACCCATGGAGCCAGCTCGAGGTCGAGAGGGCCCCGCAGCATCGGGCTGCGCTAGTGCGTTCTGATGAGCAAGTCGACGAGTCGGACTGACCATGGAGCTGGAGCCTGCACTATGCGGCTGCTGCTGTTGCTGCGGGAAGCCAGGTTGCGAGCCAAGCGATGTGGGTGTAGCTGCCGGAGTCGACTGAGTGGGCGAGAGGTCTGTGGGTCCAACTGCATGAGACGAGTTGGCAGCATGCGAGTGAGCAGCGGTGGTGGGTGTCATGGGCGAGTTACCGCCGATACTATCAGAGCGACCTGAGGTGACTGTTGCAGGCTTGAATCCACTCATAGCATGGCCTGCAGGGTATGTGAATCCGGCGGATCTAGTCGGTGAGACTAGGCCATGGACGTTGCGTGAAGTGGGCGATTCGAGCGGCAAACTGGAGGCAGCTGTGGATGCAAGATCCGAGTTGAACCCGTAGCCGGACATGGAAGGAATGCTGGTTTCGGAGGTGTTGTGAGAATGAAGGGAGTTGGATACAAGCGTGATGGGAGTGTCAATCGAGTGTGCTTTGACGCCAACGTGACGAGCAACGGAAGCCATATCCTGCTGGAAGCGGGCAAGATAGTCAGCAAGTCGGAGGATTTGCGACTCCAAAAGACGGATGCGATCATCTCGTTGGCGTAGTGCAGTGGCCATATGGGCTGTGGAGAGCGTGTTGGATGCTTGCTCTTGAGCTTCGACTGCCTTGGGAACCCAGTCGCCATCTTGCATTGGAATGCCGTACTGCTGCTTGAGACGATAGATAGCCGAGAGAAGTGCTAGCCTTTGACCAATCGTTACGACGCCAATATCCTTGAGTGCCTCGTCGTCCAGCAAGACAAGGACGTCACCGGTGATGCCATTAGATTTGAAGTCCCTGGCGTACTTGGAGAGACCGACGGTCGAGAGCCAGTCGACGACTTGTTGCTCGGACCACTTGTTGACGTGCACTGTCGGCGACGACTTTGGGCTGTGTGAGGCCATGTTGGATCTGGGGTCCTCGCGCGAGACTGGTGGAAATATGGTCGAGAGAAACTGTTCTTTGCCAGCGAATCAAAGAGACTGATTGGCAGTTGTGGGCTGCATCTTGCCACGATGACAAGCGAGAGGAACGGTGCTGCGGAGCTCGGCGACGATGGTTGGCGACGTCAGGGCTGGTCCTGAAAGGGGGCGCGATTTGATCAGTGCTGACAATTGCTAGTCGGAGGAGCCGAGGATGGTGAGTCGTCGCTTGATGTATGTCCGAATTGGAACACTGATTCGAAATTGCAGCGCTAGAAGGATGGGAGCGCTGATGCTCTATGACTGATGACAGTGATCCGTATCACGGGCAGGAGGTGATATGAGGAGAGCGGACCCGATTGATGCCGCCTTGTGATGTGATGTGAAGTGATGAGATGGAAAAGAGCGTTGAAGGAGGTGATCCGAGCAGATGGGAGCTTGCACCCTTGATTTGATGTGATTTGAGTTGGCGCTCGGTCGTGTTCGAGCTCAATTCCGCTTGCAGCTTAAGCGCGGTCTAAATTTGAGAGACAAGCAACAGCAGCAACGCAGCAGCACAGCAGCACAGCAGCACAGCAGCAGAGAAACCGAACGCGTTTCCCGTTCAGCCCTTCTGCTTGTGACATGTGTGTGTTGATTGCGCGCACCTGCTGCACAGGCTCTCACTTGTGTCAATTTCCACATGTCTCTAAGCGAGCTTTCTGCCACTTTCCTGCCCGAAACGGCCTCTCAGCCACAACATCAACTCACGCTCCGCTGTCTATACGAACGACTCGATAACGTGATGCCGACACCTCAACCTGGGCACAGCGCAGACGTTCCACAATCCATTCACGATTGACAGCCAGCTTTGCCAGCGACATTGGCTGCAATGTATTCATTGTGATAATATTACAACTTATAGGAGCGACGACGAAGCCTCATCCCGAAGCACGTTAGGATCCACTTCTCCATTTGTTGTCTCTGAACCTGAAGCGGTCGGACGACGACGCAACTCCATCAGCGTGTCGTTGATGTACGCAGATAGGATATCATTCTGAGATGAGTGGTGCATCAGATCTTCTTCAACGCCTTCCACTGCATCCAACAACCGATTGGCTGCCTCCACGGCCCACTTCTCGGTGGTTTCGTAGTCCTCCTCTTCTGTACCCATCATAGCAGATCCTTTCGTCTCGTTGGCATCCAGAGCATCTCCATCTCCAGCCTCAGAGCGTTTCGAACGATCCGACGAGCCAAAGTTGGCCGGCAAGGGCAGACCGAACTTCTCGTCTCCCTGTCCTCGGATCGCTGCGGCATCCTCGTCGTCTTCGCTCTGTTGACTTCGCTTTGAGCCCGCCTTTTGCAGCAGCGATGCCGCTCGTCTTGCGAGCATTCGAAGGATCAGGATCGAGGTAAAAGCCGGTCCTTGCGGCGACAAATTGTCGTCGTTTCCGCTTGACGGCGTTCGTACGACGTCAAAGATGTACGTGCCCGGGTGATCTATAGTGCCGCTCGATGGCGTCGCATTGCTTGATGCAACGCGTCCGTTGCCGGTTCCTTTCCCGCGAACGTTGTTGACCTGATCCATGGTGAACATGACCTCAACGCCATCCGAATCTCTCTTCCCGCGCAATACTCTCGCTCCATTGGCGGCTTTCACAGTGACAAGCTTGGCTGCTTCACCTGTGTGCGTGGTGCCCGAGACGACGCGCAGCTCATCATCCACCACGATCTTGGGCTTCGTCTCGCTTTCCACTTCAGTCGCAGCAGTCGTGTCCTTTGACCTGATGTGTGTCAGCACGTGAGCCATCAACGTTCGCTTCTGCTCCTCATCGGAAATGCTCGGACCACTGCTCTTGGCGTTGAACTTGCATTGCTTCCACCTGCAACGTCCATCCGAGGCAAATTGGGCGTGCAACTTGGCGTGGCCTTTCTGCGCTGCTAGCGTAGTAGTTTCTGGTGACGAACACGTCGACCAACGGCACTTGAACGGCTCGAGCTGATCCGTGTCTCGTTCCTTGACTTCGATGCCACTGATCACGAAACGCTGCGGCTGTCCGTCCCGCGCTGGCACCACCATGGCAGCGGCTGGCGGGAAGACCATGCTTGCCGCACGAATGATCTCAGCAGCTGGCTGAAGACCACCGTCGGCCTGGAACTCTTCTTTGTAGGCGGTCCAAAATTCCATCTGCGTTACTTCCTTTCCTGGGTTGCGCTGGAAGATGAGCTTCATCCATGCGATGCCACGATCAGGCTCTTGAAGACCGGCCAGACTTTGGCGCTCTTGGGGCGTGAGCCTTCTACGTCTGGAACGTTCTTGAGGGGTTTCTTTGGCGAGACGGATGCTGATCTCGCGTTGCTTGCGTATCGCTTCGAGGTGTCGGCTAGGAACCGATTCGACCCAGAGTTCCGGCAACTTGAGTGGCATAGATCGCTCCCATATCGAGCGTCCGAGCTGAAGGTTGCGCGAAAGAAGACGAACGAGAGCAGCTGTCTTTGCCACAGCACGCACACGCCCCGCATCGACGTGGTGAGAGGTGGAAGTACCATTCCGAGGTGCCGGTGAGTTGGATCGTAGAGGTTCCAAATTAAGCGCGGCAGCGATCCTGATAGAGTTATTGCCAATGCAGACAAGCTGATAGAGCAAGTCGAGTGCGGCTTCGAGCAGCTCTACGTCTTGAGTCAGCGGCAACAGCTCGACGCAGCGTTGCAACAGACCTGGCGATTGTTGTCCATTAGGGAGAGACACTTCCACAAAGGCAGCCTCGTTGCGCTCGTTGGCAGCCAGGGTGGCGAGACAGCGCAACGAACCTATCAATAAAGCACGATCATTAGAAGAGAGGGCGAGGGAGAGGAGCGTTTCGAAGATGTCATCGCCGGGCAAAGCCGCATCTTCTTTTGATGACTTTGATGCGGTCAAGGCGGTGTCGTGGCCATTGACGGCAGTGACAGCTTTTGCTGGGGTTGTTGCGTTTGATGCGCGACGAGTCAGGGTGAGCCGACCAGCCAGTGTGTCGAAGATGTCAAGGAAGTAGAGACGCAGCTCTGCAATGCCCTCGATCTCGAGCCAGCCGTCTTCGTGGGTGGAGTCTGGATCGTTTTGCGCAGGATTGGAGTTTATTGGGATGGCTGTGCTTGGCAATTGGAGAATGTCTCGCACTAAGGCAAAGATACCCTTGACGGAAGCTAAACTGCGTGCATTGGAGCTAGAGGTGGTGAGGTTTCGAAGCGCCAACGCTGCCTCGAGAGCTCTTCGCATTAGAACCGCATGAGAAGGGTCATGCGATGGATTGAAAGCAACACTTGGAGTTGGCGCTACAGCACCAAGCCTTGTAGCGACAAGCTCTGAGGCCTGAACAGATGAATGAGAAGTGCTGAGCTGCTGAAGTGTTGATGTACCCTGATGACCGCTATCGCCAGGTGCTCCGATGCCGACATCACGAGCTTCGGATGGTTGTTCGAAGTACGCAGCAGCCCACTTTGAGGGGTGTTCGCCAGTGAGAGCGGCATGTATCCTTCGTACGTATGAGAGCAATGCATCAGCCAAGCCGGGAACATTTTCGAGGGTAAATTCGCGCGCTGTCTGGTCACGATGGTTGGCAGTAAGCAATACAAGCCGCGAGAGAGCCCAGTCAATCTGTGTGGGAAGACCGGACTTGAGCGAGAGGAGGATGCGGTTGGAGGGACCAGCAACAAGATAGGGCGCTTCGAAGCCATCACCTACCATCTTGGGACGCTTGAAGGGAGCGGAAGGATCTGGGAAAGCGTGAGGGCCGCGTGCTGAGCTGGAACGCTGTTGAAGCATGGGCATGGGAGTATGCGGTTTGACAGCACCATGCTGCTGCCGTGAGGACGGAGTCTGAGGTGTGGGCATGTGACGAGTGTGCGAAGGTAGGCCTGCGATGGGTCGATGCTGGTTGGGGTTGATGGGAAATGGTTGATGATGTTGGGAAGGGAAGCCAGGCTGTGGTTGCGGGTACTGGCCATATGGAGGCATCTGATGAGGTTGTGACGGAATGAAAGGGAGATTCTGGCTGCGGATCATACCAGGGCTGGCTGCACCGTAGGGCGCTCCTCCCGCGGGCGACGGATGCTGAGGATACGACATGAGGCGGAAGTCTGGCCCAGTAAAGTGCTGCCGTCAAAGATGAAATGTGGGATCGAAGCGATGGCTTCCCTGAGGTGTCAATGGCTCGGCAAGAGAGGCAGTGTGCTCATGCATGAGCTCGATGCGATTCGACGTGTGGGCAAGATGTTATCCGCTTTGCCTGGTCGTGTTGTACTTTGAGTACGGATGCACGGATCGTTCAAGATCTTGTGCTCAACTCGGTCAATTGCGACGATGAGATATAGTCGTGTCTGTAACGTTGCTTTGGCGCTGATGCAGGTTGAAGAGTTCGAAATGAAGGCGGAGAAGAGACGGCCACTTTGCTGATGGAGGAGGACGAGCGAGTCGGTCGTTGCTCCAATCGATGATGGAGAGTCTCTAAACGCGGTTTCAGTGGAATGAAAGTTTAGCGATGACCGAATGCTCAGCTCGAACGGCCCATTCAAGTGCAGTTCAGCCAAGTTGATGTCGGCAGCGCCGAGGTTGTGGTAGAGCGGAGGTGCCGAAGAAGGTCAGGTGGTGTGTAATATTGTGACAAGGAGCAAAAGCAAAGAAGGACCATCATCACAAAGTGTCACAGAGATCCGCAATGCAGACGCGCTTTCCGGTCTCGCTTCCAACGACTGTCAATCCACACAACCTTGATTTCTTCCTCTTCTTCTTCCCTCACACAACACTCTTCGTGTCGTGAACGTGAATTTTCGCGCGATGAATTCTGCTGTTACTATGCTTGACATAACATTTCAATAAAGAGCCGAAAATGCTCCGACAGGGTCTTGCATGAACAGCTTCAAATGCTCTCAGCTTTGGATGGCTTGCATTCGACAACCGAATGTCTCGATGCCTCTGACCATCATCACAGTCATCACACGGACTATCCGACAATCGACCATCGCAATACGGCTCAGCTGAAGGGACGAGCAGTCCATCTGCAGCGATGAGGCAATGCATATTAAGATCCCTGCATTGTCGATGAGTGTATGGAGTAACCCTGTTCAGCATCATGCAACGCGTATGTCCTGACTGCGGCTCCAAGGAAGCTCTGCGCTTCATCGCTGACGTCGGCCAAGAGGTCTGCTCAGATTGCGGCGCCGTACTCGACGATTTTCAAGTCTACGATCCGACAAGCGTTCACGAGGTAGCTTACTCGCTGGGCGGATCAGCAGAGCATCGCTTGCCTTCTTGGTCATCTCCGTCCCTCATTGGACCTTCCGGACGACCTCTGTGGTCGAGCTCACTCGAGGACTCGCGAAAACTCAATGAATACCATCGAAAGCCTGAAGTCGATGCCCGCATCCAAGGTACACTCTCTACGCTGGGTCATCCAGGTCTCTTTCGTTCGGTCGAATTTCTCTTTCAGCGTGCCCGGGAAGCATCATGGAAGGATGTTTCAACAGCTTCAACAGCTACAGCTCTAGCATCAGAAGATGAGATGGGGCAAAGTAGCAGCGCTCTTCCTCCAGTGCTGACTCCACGTAGAGTCAAGTGGGGTCAAGCCTCGCTTTTGCTCGCAACCGCCTGCTGCTACGCTGTGTTGCGACGCGAGGGAATTCGTGTCGATATCGAGACCGTCTCGAACGCCGCACATCTCCCCGCTCTCAAGGTGAGACGTGCCTTTCGACTGCTCAAGCTGTTGGTATCGGATGCTCTTCGAGACATCAGGCTGGCCAATCCTGACTCCTACATTCATCGCATTCTCACCTTCTTCCACTTTAATGTGGCAGCTCGACGTTCGACCAATCTCCTTCCGAGCGTCATCAGATTTCTTGGGCCGCTACGAACGCTCAGGACAAGAGGGGAGCCCTCTGTCAGCGCCGATCCTACTCGAGCACTCGTCAACACACCGTTCGAGGCCGTCGAGGCCACAGCGCTCGATCTCTGCAACTTCTGGTGGCCCAAGCGAAGTCGATTTTCCATCGAGCCTCAACTTGCAGCCTTTGCTATTGCCGTTATGGCAATGGAAGCACACGTTAAGCAGCCTGCGCCCATCCATGACATCTTTCACTATACCTACCACGCTCTTCGTTTCAGTCCAAACACTGAACCCCTTCCCCAAACAATTGCGGTCTCGCCCGATCAATCATTATCCGAGGATGTTGCCAACAAGACAGCCGTTGCTTTGCACAGCGAGCTGTCTCACGCATTACAACTCGAAGTTTCCAAGATACCCTGGCTTACTGACATGGTGACCTTGACTGGCCGGGGTCATTCCCAGAAGCGTGCCAAGAAGGCCTCGCCCACCAGTAAATCCAAAACCACGAGTAGTTCCGAATTGGTGCGCCGCGAGCTTCTGATACACGCCCTCGACATTCTCGACGTGTGGAAAGTTGTGTCTGCCAATGGAAACAGTGATACTGAGCTCACTCCTGCGGGGCTGGGAGCACTACAAGCAAGTCCCGTAAGGGTCAAGGCCCCGGACGTGGAGAAATCGTTCACCAATGCGAATCCAGAGCCCAACTCCGATCAGGAATTGGATCAAGGAGATCTGGACTGCTTCCTCTCCTCTCCTCGCAAAGTACCAGACCTTGGCATGGCCGTCAAGGATTCGGAATCATCCGGCAACGGCGAAAGTCAAGAGCAAGATGTCCTTGATAGTGTCCATACAGAGGTTTGGCCGCGGGTGGCAACTCGACTGCAGCAGGCCAACGTTCTTCAAAGCATATCAGCCAATGCACATCTGATCGATCTCCTCTCGGATGATCAAGTCGATCAATTGCTCTTCGACGCCGACGAGCTTGATTCTCTTCTTCGAACCGATCCGACTGAGCTTGCTGCATTTGAACGAGCGAAGGTGGCTGCAGGAGACTGGCCTGCCAAGTCGTCTCATGATAGCGATGTTGAATTCGCGCGTTTGGCACACGCCCTTGCGCCAGGCATGGCATATAGCAACCGCAAAGCGAATGCATCCCGTTCCGACACTTCGACGGGAGAACAGCGGCATGGTCGCAAACGACAAATACAGACTCATGATACGGTCGAAGCGCTTTCGGATGGCAGCACGTCGCGATCACGCACAAAGAAGCGCATCAAACCACTGTCACCTGTCTCTTTGCGCGAGCAGCAAGACGAGTCCGATTGGAGTGATTGAAATGAAGCACATTATCCATCATTGTCACGTACACTTGATACCCAGCAATCAACATATCAGCAAAAGATCTTTTGCGACGTGCGTCGAAGCGGCTGTCGATGGATATGCCGTTGCGAAGACAGGTTATGGCTGTGCTTTCACCACGATGGTGTTTTCGCTAGAATTTCGCGACCTTCTTTTTTTGCCGTGATTTCATGTTGACACAATATTCCCGCTTCGAGGGTTGATGTTCAATTAGCTTGGCTCGACTTGCATTGTCAGCCTCTGGACTTGAGCTTGAATCACTCTCAAGCTGCTGTCGGGTATCGGGATGGAAGGGAACAAATTGTGAAGGCGGGTTGACCTCCGATCCTCAGGGTCTCGAGATTCTCAGTGTTCGGTTTGGTTCCGACCGCGTGGCTGATTCACACAATCGCTTCCATGCTTCTTCTACAGTCACGTTTGATTTGGCAGGTTGGCGCCGAGCGTTCACCACGAGGAGATCTTCAGAGCCTTACAGCAGCACCTAAGGGCCGAACGCTACAATGCCGGTCTGCTCGGACATCTTTGCGCTGTGAAGACCCTGTTCGCAGCCACACTTGTCACACGACAGTCAGCTTCGACTTCATGCTCTCTCTCCCGCGCCCTTCTGTCAGGCGCAGCTACTATCACCATAGCGACCCAATTATCAACTATAACAGATTCAGCGTGACAGTGACTAAGCCCTCGATGTCGACTGCTACCTCTGATGAAGGGCCAAGATGCTATGACGAGGCTCAGTTCGTCTGTCTTGAGGCCGGTCGACTGAGCATGACAAGCGCAAGCAAGTCGGCAGGCTGAACGAGGTGTTGATGAGAGTATATATAGATGGGGTATATGACATAGTCAAGGTCGTTTTCTCCCTTTCCGACTCGACGTTATCTCTTGCTACCATTGATACCAAGAAGAAATCTTCCGTACCTCACACAGCATTCAGCAAAAATGTCTTCTGCACCCGGGGAGCTTCCCACTGCTACGGCTCCTGGCTATAAGCCTGGCGAGTCCACCATGCATGCCTTGACTTGGCATGGCAAGCGCGACGTCCGCGTCTCGACCGTCGATAAGCCCACCATCACCGATCCCACCGACATCATCATCAAGACCACCGGCGCTACGGTCTGCGGCAGTGACCTCCACCTCTTCCATGGAGATATCCCGGACCTCAAGGAGGGTGAGATTCTCGGCCACGAAGGTGTTGGCATCGTCGAGCATGTCGGTGGCCAAGTCACCAAGTTCAAGCCTGGCGATCGCGTCGTTGCTTCGTTCTCCATTGCGTGCGGCTCTTGCCAGTACTGCAAGGCTGAGCTCTACTCGATGTGTGACCGCACCAACAAGAGCGGCAAGATGCAGCAGCTCTATGGACAGAAGCTCGGTGGCATCCTCGGATATTCTCACCTTCTCGGTGGCTATGCAGGCACCCAAGCCGAGTACGTCCGCATTCCCTTTGGAGACGTCAACTGCTTCCACCTACCTGACGAGGTTCCTGATGAGAAGGCTATTCTCCTTGCAGATGTCAGTCTCACTGCCTACCATAGCGTTGTCGACATCAACTTCAAGGAAGGCGAGACAGCTGCTATCTGGGGTGCTGGTCCCATCGGTCAACTCATCGCGCAGTGGCTCACCAAGGTGTTTGGCGCCAAGAAGGTGATTCTCATCGACAACATCGCCCCTCGTCTGCAGTGGGCCAAGGATCGCCTGGGCATCGAGGTCATCAACTTTGACCACCACACTGACGTGGCTGACGAGGTCATGAAAAAGATCCCTGGCGGTGTTGATGTTTCCTTTGATGCTGCTGGCTTCCGTTACGCCAAGTCGTTCCTTCACAAAGCGATGCGAGCCGTCTCGCTCGAGACCGACACTCCCGAAACGCTCAACGAGTGCATCCGAGCTACGCGCAAGGCCGGTCGCATCAGTGTCATTGCCGACTACGTCGGTCTCTGCGGTGGTTTCATGATTGGCGCTTTGATGGAGAAGATGATTACGCTCAAGGGCAACGGTCAGGCGCCAGTCCAGCGCTACATGGAGAAGGTGATCAACGAGTACATTGTCCCCGGCAAATTTGACCCTACCCTCATCTTGACCCACCGATTCACGTTTGACGATGTCGCAAAAGCTTACGCCAGCTTTGATCAGAAGCGTATCGATGAAGGCAAAGGGATCCCTTACCTGAAGGCTTTCCTCGAGACTAAGCATTCCAAGCCTCGAGCCGAAGGCACACCCGAGCTTGGACCCGTGCCTGGTGCCTAAGCATGCCAGCCCTCGTTCTTGTCATGTTCAGCTGTTGTATCTGATCGTGTCGCATTTGTATCCCGTCTGTCTCTTGTCCATCTCGACTGCCATCGGAATTCATTCATGTCGCCTTGCACTTCGTAGACGAGTCGATTAGAGCTCTTTGTGTGAGAAAGCCGTCTGTCGTGAGTATTTGCCCAATCCTAAAAACGAGTTGGGATCGATTAGAAGCATGCCGTCTCAATGAAGATCGAGAGCCATGCTTGCGAGCTGCACGCTGTCGACAAACTGATTTCATGGTGCTTCCGGTGTGCTTTCAGTGAGTGTTTGTCTCTTGGCTGACTGAGGTTGAACATCATCACGCTCTGTGTTGCAATGCATAAGGGTCCTGTCACACAGCGCCCACCGTCTCTCGGAGCGTCGGCAATTTGATTTGCTCGTCTTGTGGAGGGTGAATCAGCTTCGGAGAAATATCTCACAGCTCAGCAAGTCACAACTGGAAGAAAAGTCTTCGAAGTCACTCACTGTGCCGCTGCTGTGATGGAAGTCTTGTGCTCGTGTGACGTTTCCGAGCGACGTACACAATGCCACGGACCACAGACTGTTTGCTTAGCTTGGCTAGCAAGAAGACAGCTCGCCGTCCTCGTGCCAAGGACTGGACTGCAATATAAGATGCGCACCTAAGCTACTCCCACCCTCTTCCTGTCGCAACACCAACGTCTACTCTTGCACTTTCGATACCAGAGCACAACACTCTTCAACATGTCCAACCTCGATCAGTCCACCGGTCCTCAGCAAGAAGTCGCTGGAACACTTCCAAACAACTATTCGCTCGGAGGTGGCAACATGAAGGCGGATCCTAAGCAGCCCGTCAACGTGGTCCCCAACCCTGAAGCTGGCCGAGATGATGTCAACACCGGCGGTCGAGGTGGCGATGTCCTCCGTCAGGAGACCCAGTCGCATGTAAGTTGCTCCTTTTCTCCTTCTCAATGCTGATCTTGCTCGTGGCGTTAGAGAGCTGACCAAGACATCGTCTCATTCTTTGTTGTGCCTTACAGGATATCGATCTCCCTCCAAACGCTCCACACCGACACCCCGGAGCCAACGAGACTCACAAGCAGGTTTACTCATCTCACTCTGGCCCTGACAAGCCCAACGTCTAATTGTACCAGCTCGACACAAAGCAAAATCACAAAGCTTTTACGACAGCACGATCTATGATTTGACAGTGCGTGAAAATTGATCGCATTCATCCGAGAGAATTCTTTTCGAAGGGAACACCCATAAGCTCATAGCCGCCATCTCTTCCCGACCTCCAAACCGTCTTGAAGACTCTGTG
The DNA here is from genome assembly GCA_928856705.1 of Ustilago xerochloae. NCBI lineage: Eukaryota > Fungi > Basidiomycota > Ustilaginomycetes > Ustilaginales > Ustilaginaceae > Ustilago > Ustilago xerochloae. Next base: position 43,022 of record CAKMXT010000012.1, read on the forward strand.
CAAGCGATGGCTGAGCATCTATCTGAGCGGCGCTTGTTTGTCCCTTCTGTCTCACCTCTTCGCCTGTAGCCACTCTGGGCACATCCAAACCTCTTCCATCCTTGTCCACCTCCATGAAATTGGGTCTCAACCTTGTGATGCTCACATACCCGTTGAGAATCGCCCATACATCGGTCCCCTCTGGCAGCTTCTTTGGTCCGAGCAATGATGCCATGTTGGGTGCAAAGTGAAGAACATTTTCTGGTTTGGGTGCTGTTGGAGGCTGAGGTGCGGGCGGAGCTGGATACTTGGCCGTTGACTCGGCAGCAAAGAGTGGTCCATAGCGATTCTCCCAAATGCGTGTCCAAACGACCTCTGGCTTGCTGATGGTCTCACAGAGAGGAACGTTGATGCTATAGCATCCGACATCGGGCTCGTTGCTCCAGTTGGTGTATAGACGCTGGATGAGGTCGGCAGAGAGCTTGTTGGCTTGTGCTGCGACAGTGCGCAACTCGGAAGGCTCGAGACCTGGGCCCTTTGCTTTTGAGCGATCGGCAAAAGTGGGTGGGTTAGCAGTGAAGTGACCGAACGAGACAGCAATGCTCTTGACACCCGCCAACGAAGCAGCCATGGCCGCACCTAGTGTTCCACTCGATAAAGCGAACGCTGTTCCTGTGTTTCTTCCGAAGTTGGGCCCTGAGACCACCAAGTCGAACGGAGTGGTTGTACTGGCTTTTGCCTCTCTTTCTTCGGCTGTCTCGCCAAAGAATGCATTCTGATTGAAGAGACCCGAGTTGGAAGCAGTGGTGGGCGAGCCGTCAATGAGAATCCATTCGGCGATCTCTCCCCTCTCCCGGTTGATCGGACGTCGAGTAGCTGACCATGACTCGGCCGTGCCGGGATGCTTGCCGTCGAAGTTGTCTTTGAGTGGATAATAATACCAGTATGCGACAGGACCTTGTAGTGAGAATTGCATTGAACCCCATGACTTTTGGAACGATGGAAGGACGACGCTGACATCCCAATCGAATGCGACGAGCTCTTCGTACAGGCCCAACACGTGAGGAGAGGACGAGGAGGGCGGTCCATCGTCGTTGACCATCAGCACCTTTGGTCTGCGCGTCGAGCTGCTATTCGTCGATGCCATCTCGTATGCGTTGCTTGCCGTGGTCTGCGAAGTAGCTTCGTTGGTGTCGGAGAGTTCAGCGTCGATGTAGATGCCGGAATGACGCTGACTAGAGGAGGCGAGATGCTGTCGGTCGCGGTACAGGAGAATTGATACCAGGAGCACAAGCAAAGAGGTGAAGACTGTATGCAACGACGGTACTCGTGGCATCTAAGACTGACGGACGGCAGGTGAGAAGAGTCAAGAAGAGAGACTGGACGAGATCGATATGCATGCGAGATGTGTGTGTGCTTTGACAATCAGATCGCACAGGTTATGCTCGGCATTTTGACGAGTGCCGATGACCGATGAATCTGCTCTGGGGGTTAGGTGTCAGATCTCCGTCATGCAAACAAATTCGGAACAAATTCGCGATTCCAGACAACAGCATCTCGAGTTCTCAACGTTCAGACCATCATCTCGAACCTCCATCTCCGACCATCGCATCAATCCTACACTACCTCATCGACTCTCCGCCAGGTCTTCTGTCTGTTCTCCCTCTCGTATATACACGGCATCAAAGCCCACCTTGCCAAGGAAATAACGTCAGGATCTCTGCCTCGAACGATATTGAACTGCAGCCTCTTCCTCGAGGCTCGCTGCCAACCGCATCCCTATCCTCACCGCCATCATCGACATCGTCCGACAGCATGGCCAACGAATACTCTCATCTACATACGCCGATCCATCCACGGGCGCCGACGGCCAATCTTGTTTCCACTAGGGTCATCGTCAGCCTGGTCGGACAAGTAGCCATCTGCGGAGCGTTCCAGGTGTGGGCGTTCTACTATACTCGTCGCCAGGACTGGTACGAACCTCCTGTGATAGATCCCGATGCAATCAATACGAAGTCTGCAGAGAATTCTGCTATCTTCCTCGTGTCGTCGTTCCAATACATCATCGGCTCAATCGTGTACAGCACAGGATACCCATATCGAAAACCGGTGTATACAAATGTTTGGCTCATGGCAACGACCACGATTCTGCTGGCGTTCTCGCTCTACGCGCTATTCGTACCTTCCGGCCCCATCTTTGACCTGATAGGCTTGGTCGAGTTTCCACGGCCCTTCCACGTTGCGTTGTTCATTGCAGTAGTGATCAACACCATTCTCAGCTTTGTCTTTGAATCGTTCCTCTCAAAATACGTGGTCAAGTTCGTCAAAGGCTTGCAACGCCTGGCTCGACGCTCAAGACGGAACAAGACCCGCAAACACGGTAGCAAGATGTACAAGGCCGTCGAACGCAGCATGCAGCATGATGGGGACGTCTGAGGCATGATCTCTAATTTCTTCTTCATTTGTACCACCGCCTCACTTGCAATTGTATTCTATAGCATCTGTCAATGCCTCCAATACCAATATTGGATAATACTTGAGCATTAGACTGAGACGACTTGACTGAATGCACCGTTTGCGCATGTACAGTATGTACAGTACCTTCTCTAAATATGACATGCGAGAGCCGTGCGGGCTTTTCGCTGTTCAGCTTGACGCAGGGGTGGAGGCCGCGAGAAGACTGGTCTGATGCCGTAAATTCACATATCTTCTTCGCTCGTCACATCGCAGCACAAAAATTCGTCGGAGCTGCCGATCGACGACCCTGCACGGCCTTTCGTGTCACACAGCTCATGCTCATGCTCTTGGCCTTCACTTCGCTTCTTCCGACACTATCACACCTTCAACATCACAGATCCTTCTTCGCCTCGACTCAGCATCGGCACCTTTCCGACGGTTTTGCCAGCGACGAATAAGTTGTTGGCTCACCACCACCAACATGACTGAGCCAGACCGCTCCCGTCGTGGGCAGAGCTCTTCCAAATCTCAACAGCATTTCGAGGTCGCGGCCGACGAGTATCAAGCACCTTTCCAGCTTCCAGCCAAGAAAATCAACACAGAGGTCGCTAAGAATGCAGAGGATGCGCCAACCGCCGAAGCAGATGTCGCTGACTTCGCCTCCTCTCCCTACTTCGACGATCAGGAGGCCAGAGAAGCCATCGAATGGGCTCGGTCCCAGCAAGAAGCGGAAGTAGATGCCAGTAGCAATGGAACTGCCATTGGCGGCGGTGTCGAGATTGGTCGCAGACGGCGTAGAGATAGTCAGGTCGCTAGCTACGATGAGAACGCAAGCATCTTCGATGGTCCAGGTGCTGGTGCTGTGCCTAGCTCTGTCAGCAGTATGCGTCACGAAATGGCACGACCGGAGCTGGGACGTCGAGCCTCACGAAGCTCTCGCAGACGTATCTCCATGGAAGGACGCTCTCCACGTCGTACCCGTAAGCTGTCTTCTGCTTCAGCCGGAAGTGAGGCAGTGACCATTTCAAGCGAACGTAGCGTCTCGCCAGACTCGATTGCTGGTCACCGCAAGCCTGCGAGTCAACGCAGCGGTAGCGCGTATCGCTTCGGCAGAAGGAAGCGTGTGCCCGAAGATGCTGAGCTCACTGGATCGAGTCAGCCTAAGGGCATGCTTGGATCCATCCTGGCGTCTATTCGAGGCGATCGCGGTGACGACGATGATGATGCTCGCAGTCGTCGATCTTCTTCTCGTCCTCTTCTCTGCCGAAGACGATCCTCTGGCTCGGTTGTCTCTTCTCGAGGTGGCAGATCGGATGCAGGTCGAGATGACGACGACGATGAAGATGTCGATGACAGAGGATGGAGCGATGACGACTATGGCTTCGACGACGAGGACGACGACGATGACGGTTCCTATCACTCTTCTGACGACGACGATGCCTCCAACCGCAACGGTATCTTGCCTTCTGCCTTCGGCACACTGAGCGGTGCCGTGGATCCGGTATTTGGCGACACTCGATTCTCCACCGACCATCCTCCCGAAGACGAGTTGGATGCCGAGCTTGGAGGTCGTGATCTCGAAGCCGGCGACGGGTCGGGCTTCGGTCGCTCCGAAGGCGACCTTCGTTCCAGCTCGCACGCTCATGGTCACCGCCCAGGAGTCAGCGCCGCCGAGGCGAAGAGAGAACTCAGCTTCCTTGACAAGTCTTCCAAGAGCCGACAGCAGGTCTACCTTGCCGAAGAAGATACCCTCATCCGTTTCACTGGCTACCGAACCCTCGTCGCCAACCAGATCGTTTACTCGATCATCTGCTGCCTCACTCTCGGTATCGTCTATCTTATTGGACGTTGGGTGCCGCGCTTCCGTCTCAAGTACGTCTGCAAAGAGGTCGACTTCGAGAACGCCGAGTTCATCATGATCGAGAACCAATGGGGCGATCTCCACAAAGAGCATATCACTACCATTCCTTTCGCCCGTCCTCTTGCCACCGTCTTCCCACACTCTTCTCGCGAGCCGCCCGCCACACAAGCCGAGTTCCAATCCGCTCCGACCATCAACCTCCCTCCCGAGTTGGTCAGCAAGAGCAACGCGCCCTCCAAAAATGCCTCCGCAAAGAGTAGCATCATCAATGGCGGAGCACCAACAAACGGCTCCGGCGCACCAAATGGTGCCGACTCTCCCTCGGCAGGCGCACTTCCGATGCTTTCTGGCGTCCAGACCGAGCAGCTGATGGACCTTTCCTTCTTCGACTACCGATACACTCGCTTCGCATTGCATCCCCCCACTGGCCGTCTTCGCATGATCAAGGACTGGCGAGACCCTCTATGGACCTCGCTCGCTGCTGTCAACAACGGAATCAGCTTCGACGCGGAAAAGGACCGCACTACGCTCTTCGGCAAAAACGTCATTGAGATCCAAGCCAACTCCACATGGCAGCTTCTTGTCGACGAGGTTCTCCATCCATTCTACATGTTCCAGATTGCGTCCATCCTCCTCTGGTCGATCGATGACTACTACTACTACGCCTTCTGCATTGCCGTGATCTCACTTGCTTCGATCATCACCACGCTCATCGAGACGCGACAGACGGTCAATCGCATGCGCGAGATGAGTCGCTTCACTTGCGAGGTCAGAGTCTTGCGCGAAAAAAGCTGGCAGGTGCTTGACTCCAGTGACTTGGTCCCTGGAGATGTCTACGATGTGGCCGAACCCGGCCTGCTCCTCTTCCCGGCTGACAGTGTACTGCTCAGCGGTGACGCCATCGTCAACGAGAGTATGCTCACCGGAGAAAGTGTTCCTGTCAGCAAGATTCCCCTCACCATGCCCAGCATGGTCGGCCTTCACGCAGCTGGTACCGATGTTACCCCAGATCTCGCAAAGCACTTCCTCTTCTCGGGTACGCGCATCATTCGTATTCGTGGCAACGGTTCCGCCGACAAGAACGAGGCAGGAGCCAAGGCAATGGTCGTTCGCACCGGCTTCAACACGACCAAGGGAGCCCTCGTGCGAAGCATGCTCTTCCCCAAGCCAATGGGCTTCAAATTCTACCGCGACTCGTTCCGCTTCATTGGCTTCCTTGCCTTGACCGCCGGTATCGGCTTCACCTTTGCTGCCGTCAACTTTGTCAAGATCGGCATTGCTTGGCATACGATTGTAATCCGTGCGCTCGATCTCATCACCGTTGTGGTTCCTCCAGCACTGCCCGCGACCATGTCCATTGGAATCTCGTTTGCTATCAACCGTCTTCGCAAGCTCGGCATCTTCTGTATCTCGCCCAATCGTGTCATTATTGGAGGAAAAGTCAACGTCTTCTGTTTCGATAAGACAGGAACACTCACTGCCGATGGTCTTGACGTGCTGGGCACACGAACCATCGACCTCAAGGCGGGCAGATTCAGTGAGCTGCACGAGACAGTAGATGAGATGCCTGTTGGTGCAGGATCAAAGGCTGACACAGACGCTCGCAAGATGCCATTGCTATATGCTTTGGCCACCTGCCACTCTCTCAAGGTCGTCGACGGTGAAGTCATCGGTGATCCTCTCGACGTCAAGATGTTCGAGTACACGGGCTGGACACTGGACGAAGGCAAAGAGCGATCCGCTAAGGCTACTACCAAGACCGGCACTGCGAAGAACGGGAAGTCTAAGCTTACCGAGCGACCTCCTGCGCTTGTACAGACTGTTGTTCGACCTCCTGGTGGTCAAGCTTTCGAAGTGGAAGACGCCATCAAGTCTGGTCGCCATGCCCATTTCCTCGAGCTTGGTGTGCTGCGTACCTTCGAGTTCGTATCTTCGCTGCGACGCATGAGTGTCATCGTCAAGCGTCTCAAGTCTCAGTCAATGGAGGTCTTCGTCAAGGGTGCTCCTGAAGTCATGGCAGACATTTGCGACAAGGACACCTTCCCAGCCGACTACGACGATCTCCTTTCCTACTACACCAAACATGGCTACCGTGTCATTGCATGTGCTGGCAAGTCCATGGCAGGCATGAGCTGGATTAAGGCACAGCGCATGCGCCGAGAGCAAGCCGAAAGCGGTCTTCGCTTTTTGGGTTTGATCATCTTCGAGAACAAGCTCAAGGAAGGCACTGCCCCCGCTATCGAGGTGCTCAAGCAAGCCAATATCGTCACTAAGATGGTCACGGGTGACAACCCACGCACGGCCATCAGTGTCGCGCGAGAATGTGGTATGGTCGGTCAATCCGCACATGTCTTCATGCCCACGTTCGTCGAAGGAGGTCAGAAGAGCCCAAGAGCTGTCATAGATTGGTCTAGCGTCGATGACGACCGCATCAAGCTCGATCCTTACAACTTGCAGCCAAGGGAAGTGGACCCACACGTGCTCGATCTTGAAGAGTTCGACTTCCACGACTACCAGCTCGCCTTGACTGGTGATGTCTTTAGATGGATGGTCGACTTCGCACCCATAGAGACGCTCAGGAGAATGTTGATCAAAGGAACAATCTTTGCTCGAATGTCGCCAGACGAAAAGCACGAGCTTATCGAGCGGCTGCAGGCTTTGTCCTACACTGTTGGCATGTGCGGTGATGGAGCCAATGACTGCGGTGCTTTGAAGGCCGCTGACATCGGTATATCACTGTCCGAAGCAGAGGCGTCTGTGGCTGCGCCCTTCACGTCCAACCGCGGAGATATCGGTTGTGTCATCGACGCGATCAAGGAAGGACGAGCAGCCCTCGTCACCTCATTTGGATGCTTCAGCTACATCTGCTTGACTTCGCTGATTCAGTTCACCAGCGTCCTGCTTCTGTACGGATTCGGAGGTTCCCTCTCTGATTTCATGTTCATGTATGCTGACTTCAGCGCGTTGTTGTTGAGCGTGTTCTCTGCTCGCACAGGACCGCCATGAAGACGACGCCTCATCGAGCCGAGATTTAGATCATATCCGTAATCTCATCTTTGTCTCTGTATGGATTGGAAAGGCTTTGTGAAGGTTTGTGCTTGCGATGTCGAGATCAGCTTTGCACGACGTCACTGAGCTTGCTTGTCCTGATTAAACGTCGTTGAAGATTCTCCTTGCCGTAGGCTCCTGAAAGGTCAGAAGCACAGGCGATGAGGTCGACCGTTTGAGAGGCACCCGCAACTTCCGAAGGAATCTGTGCCACCGATTGGAGCTCCTAAGCCCGCGCAGAGAAAGCCTCATACTGATTTTGGGGATATAGAAGGTGGAAGGAATACCAGCATCGTATTTGCTCGGAATTGACAGTGCGGAAGTGTAGACTCAGGCTCGCTGAATACTCAGCAATGAAACGTACACTGACTAGCCGTGGTTTCAGGTTGTAGGACAGGCGGTTGACGCCGGAAGCTTGATTGCAAATAAAACCCATGGACAAGGAGAAGGTACAATACAGAAAAGTGATGAGTGAAGCGAAATACGGGTATACATGCGGTTGACGCTGAGTAGTGTGACTATCGAGGCTGACAATGTTTCTGGCTCAGTCCCAGATCCAAGAGACATATCGAAGCCAAGACCTGTTGCTCGACTTGAGAGCATCTTCTGCTTCCTGCTCAAGCTCTGCTTGCTGAGCACGCTCTTTGGCTTGATCGATGACCTCACGCAATGGCAGATCCTCCAAATTGACCCACTTGGTCTTCTTGATGAATTTCCATCCCAAGAAGAAAACGATGACTAGAGGAATGTCAAGGTAGCTTGAGACGAAGCTGTTTGCATCCCATCTACCCGTGGTGAATACAGCGAATCCGCCGGTGAACAAGATGATGATACACATGACCAACGCAGCGTAGCTTGAAAAGAGTGTCCAGCTGTGATTCCAAGGAAGCTCGGAGGCAGGAATACCTTGGCGCTTGAGAGCAGTTTTGAGACGGATGTGGTTGAACAGGACTGTAGACCAAGAGACCAACACACCGGCTGATGTCAACGCTACGAACCAATAGAAAACGGTGAGAGCGCCAGAGGATAGCGTCATGAAGCTGAGGAACATGAAAGCGGTGAAGAAGAAGACGCAAACGATGGGAATTCCCCACGAAGTGGTGCGAAGGAAGATGCGGGGAGCTTGTTTCTTGAGAGCAAGACCAAAGAGAACTCTTGTACCTGCAAGAAGAGCCTGATTGGAAGAAGACCATGCAGACGTGATGACAACAGAGTTGATGACAGAGCTGACTGCTGAATAGCCACCTTTGGACACGGCAAGCACGAAGGGTGACATGGCGGCATCACCGGTGTAGTCGTTGAGTCGAGGGTCATCGGATGCTACGAGCATACCGACGACAAGTACGGAAAGCAGATAGAAGAGAACGATTCGGAAGAAGACCCTCTTGCAGGCGCGCGGAATGGCACGACCGGGGTTGCGAGTCTCGGCAGCGGCCATGGCGAGAGACTCGACACCTGCAAAACTGAAGACAGCGTTGGTCATGACGGACCAGAAGCCAAGGAACTTGCCCCACGAACCGGTACCGATGTACTCGACCAAGGGACCTGGGTTGTTCCAGTACCTGAAACCGATGCGCTCAACGCCGGGAATACCGCCCAAATTCACAACCAGACCGAAGATGATAAGGAAGACGACGGTGAGCAGCTTCAACGAGGCGAAGAAGAACTCGCATTCACCGTAAACACGAACGAGAGTAGCACCGACGAAGAAGGTAAGAAGGATGAAGATCATGATCCAAAGAGACGAGTTGATGTCGGTCCAGAACTGAAAGAGGACGCAGATGGCCGAGATTTCGGAGGGAATGGAGAGTACGTTGCCGTAGACCAAGTTCCAACCCGTGGCGAAACCCCATGCAGGGTCGATGAGGAAGTCGGCGTGGCGAACGAAAGAACCAGTGACAGGAAGCAAAGCAGACACTTCACCCAAAGCAAACTGCACCGCGCAGACGATGGCTCCGACTACAGCATAGCCGAGCAGAGCACCGAGGGGACCACCTGTCTGGATCGAACCACCGAGCGAAAGGAAGAGACCTGTACCGATAGAACCAGCAAGGGCAATCATGGACAGATGGCGTTGTTCCAAACCCTTCTTGAGGTGAGCCGTCTCGGTGGTGGTGACGCCACCTTGGACGTGATCTTCTGCTGTGGCGTCGTGAACATGCTTGTCGATTGAGCCACCGTCTTCCTCGGATCGGAGCTTGTTGTTGTGTGTGGCTTCGTTCGAGTGGCTGGAGCCAAGAAAGTCCTCTTGAAGAGCCGACATCGTTGCAAAGGGAAGGCGTTGAGGGTGAAGACGATGTGGTGTCGAAGAGAGATGTCCTCGACAGCAACGCGATGGTCAACTCGGCACAGACAAGACCGAGCACGAGATCCTACCTGCGGAGAAGAGAGACTCAGGAACGTTGATTGGCTTCGAGATAAGGTTGGCCACTTGCGTGCCTGAGCAAACAACAGAGGGAAGCTCAAGAATTCTCCAACGGATTCAACCGAACAAGAGAAAGAACCCCACGCGGTCTCATTACAGGGTCGTACGACCTCGAAACTTGCTTCCATTGGTTCTCGACGTCGCTAAGCGAGCTCCTCGACACGGGAAGGTTGAGTTTGCTCGACATTGCGGTTCGAAATGGCGTTATGACTGCAGTTCAACACTTGCGGCGGAGTTGGACAAGGAAATTTTTCTCGAGATGCTTCCGCGGGTTCCAAACGAACCACGGGATGAAAACAGACAGGAGAGCAGAGACCCTTCTCTTCTCTCAAAGCCGGTTTCGGCGAATTTGCCTCATCACATGTCGATCCGAACAGCCGGCTCAACTCAACCACGATAGAAGAGTCGCTCTAACAAGATGAAACTAAAGCCAAAGATCGTGCCAAGACTACATCCACGTGTTGTTGCCTTCTCACCGCGGGGTTAAGATGTAGACGTGGGGAACGAGACTTTGCTACAGTATACTTTCGGAGTGCCGATCTACATCCGTGCCGGTGGAGGCCCGAGCTTTCGTCCTTCTAAGGGGGTCGTACAGAGACGACTATCGTATAAATATCGTCGTCGTACTGCATTGTCAACTGTAATCTCTATTCGCAGCGCTCACCCTGACTCCAGCACTAAGCATCATGAGCATCACAGACACTAAGTGGTCACTCTATGACCCTACCAAGACCTCTTCCCACGACGTCTCTACGTCCTCTCCCTCCACCTATTCCATCTCGATCTCATCTGGTCCAAAGACAGACTGGTGGACCACAGCTCCCGGGTCACAGCCAGAGTCTTCCGCTCATCGCTCATCTGGACCGGTCGTCTACCAATCTCTGCAACTCTTACCTTCCCAAAACTGGAGGCTGTCCGGTGTTGTCCGCCAAGAAGGCACCGAACGATTTCAACAGACCACCCTCTTTGTCAAGCGAATGAACCCTCAAGAAGGAGCGAACGGCGAGGGACAGGTTTGGCTCAAGTCTGGAATTGAGAATGAAGGCGGTCGGAAGTATGTCGGAGTGGTAGCTACCAATCCGTTCTCAGATTGGAATGTCTCTCCTCTTCCTGCTGAGACATCGTCTTCAGTGCTTATTGAGATCGAAAAAGTCGGACCTGATATGCATGTCTACTACTCTTACCCGACTTCAAGCGGTAAAGAGCGATTCTTGTTGCGAGAGAAGAAAGGTTTTGCTCTGCCACTCTCACAAGATGGTGGCAAGGAGGAATGGTGGATCGGCGCTATGGTCTGTGGTCCTTTGTCTGAAGGCACAGAGGGGAAAGTCGATGAATGGAAGTTCGAACTTCTCAGCGACGATCATGGTCAAGCTCACTGAAACCCGGAACAATGCTGTGATCGAGTGCAAGTCAGCACAATCATACTAGTCTATGTGAATGATTCCTATTTCAATAACATGGGGTATCTCTGACATTCTATTGTGACTCTGGAACTCTATGTGTGTGTCCTCCTTCCACGACTTCTGGACCTTCCCATCGGCGAAGCAGAAGTCGATCCAGCAGAAGAAGAAATCCATTTCCTCGCTCTTGAAAGCGACATCTCGCCTCTAAACCTGCTTGTGCTTCTTGAGCCTGCCCTTCCAGCATCACTATCCCCATCATTGCCATCGTACGCTGGCCGTGGCTCGTAAGTGTACTTTCTTGCTGGTGGCAAATACTTTGGTGGTTCGCCTGTGTTTGAGTCACACATCTCAGCCAAACAAGGCGAGAAGAAGATATCCCCTCTAAACGCTTTGTTCAATGTCATGCTCGCTACGAAGATCCATAATAACACTTCGATCAAAGCTAACACCGTACCTATTACCCTGAAAGCACCGGAGTCGAGCGTGGAGCCAAATTTGATCGCAGCTGTCGCAAAGACACCAAGAGGGAACGTAGTACCCCACCAGCCTAGATTGAACGTGAGCTTCGAGACGAGCCATAGGTCGAGCAGACTCGAAACGGCAAGCACCAGCCAGACCAGACCTAGTCCCCAGATGACGAGTGCGACGGGAACACTGACAGCGTAGATAGCAGTCGCCATGATGCGTGCTGTTTCTGGATCCGTTGCCTTGGGGCTCATAAGCGCTGTGCCTTCTTGTTGATAGAGCTTGAAGAGGACCGACGAGAGCTGAAGCAGCGAGAAAGCGCCCTGTCCACAAGGGCCGAGTGGCAGGAAACACGAGATGATGAGTTGAGCAGGTGGGATCTTGTAGATGGCCTGCTTGGCATAGTAGAGCGACATGAGCATAAATGCCATGCCAAATCCTGTGCCCCACAGGATCCAGCAGACAGTGAGTGTGAGTCGAGCGTGGGCTGGAGGTAGAATATCAGCGACAAGTCCACCTGTTGCGGAGCACACAATGGTTGTAACAACTGGAAGGAACCAGACTCCTGTAATTTTATCAAGCGATTGAATGTGTCGAGTGAATTGAATGAACGGCAACCCGATGCAGATGGCCAATGAGAGAGCAGCGTTGAACCACCAAAGGGCCCAGACAAAGTTGTTGAACCCAACCGACTGCCATGCCGGAGCTGCCGAAATTGCGCACATGGTGATGATGGTTGCCATACCCATGGGAAATGTGCCCAAGAAGAGTGATTGTGTTGGGTGGAAGAGCATGATCCAGAACAACTGTGGCCAAATAATGTATCTTGCGATACTGATACCGAGGAAAAGCAAGAAGAGCAAAACATTAAAGCCAAAGACGACGTTGGAGATGATGCCGAGGCCATGAAACTGATATGGCAGCTGGTGCAGCAAGATGGAGGTGATTCCCGTGCCCATGTTTACAGAGAACCAACTAGGAGTGAAGTGCATGGTAATGCGTCTAAGTTCGGAGCGAAAGCGTTGGCCTCGAGCTGGTGTGAGAGGTGTGCTTGTCTCGGTGGCTGGCGTTGAAGAATGGTTTGAAGGGGTGGAGTCGGTGTTGCTAAGCTGATGCTGACCGTCCAGAGCTGTGTCATTGTAAGCTTGCTCTTTGCTGGATGCTGGCGCACCATTAGCTAGAGACGGGTCCATGTTTGGGTGGAAGACATCGTAGGATGGCGTAGCTTTGTGGCAAGGCGGCCCGCTGCCTTTCTCGAGATCCGTCATGATGGCGCTGGTCTGACCCGCCGATTTGAGTGGGGTAAAGATTTGACTATAACATGCGTACGATCACGAGAGAGATGGTGTTTGTGTTGCTAGTGATCACGGTCAAGTACTGAAGAAGATCTGGTCTAAGGATGTCGTACGAGCTTCAATTGCCGTGACTCGTGTGAAATTTGAATGGGAGACGGAGTTTACTCGGCAATCATCATTTCAGTTGCTCAGCCACTGTCGAAAAGTGCATGCTGTGCTAGAATAAGCTCTCGGAATCCAACGGCAGAGTCGAAAGTGGACCCTGAAGACTGGACCTGCAGTCATGAAATTTTTTGGTGATTTCTGCTGAAGAGCACGCCACTCTGCTTTGCAAGGCCGTCCGGTCCGGAGTGTCGTGTCGATCTTCCAGCTGAAGAAGTCATGTCGAAGTAGAACTCGATTTTGTCCAGGGCGCAGGTCTGACGAGCCTCAGATGGGCCAGAACTGCGTTGTTGTCGCTGCCCTCTTAAACAGCGCCGCGAAGAGCGTCACTTGCGAACGAAGGTACCTTTCTGTCTGATCTGCGTCGTGCCTTTTCGGTCAGAGCATCCACCTTGGCACCAAGGCTGCTTTGTCTATTGAGAATATCATCACTGGCAGTGACTAGCGGCATCATGCTATAGTGGATCTGGTGGAGCTGTGCTGAGAACGTCCAGGATGTTTTAGACAGTACGCTTGCAATGAGTACCAGAGGGCTGATCGCTTTCTCAAAGATGACTGCGGAGAAGGAAGGAAAAGAGAAGCATAGACGGAACTCAAATAACCGTAGTGCGTTTATTGTGGTGATAATGAGAGACAGGCCGAAAGAAAGTGCATATCTTGATGCAGACAAACTTGAATGATCATGTGTGTAGTGTGTGGGACTTGGTGCGAAAGAAGGTCGAATGGATAGGTTCAAGAAGTTGGGCGTGGACCAGATGGGTGGTAGCGAGGAGGCTCCAGGATGCGCTGCGTCTGGCAGGTGTTGTCTGGACAACGTGAGACTACCGAGGCGCAGTATCGAAGATCCAGCTGAAGGCGAAGGAATTGTGTAGGATATGCAAGATCGGCTTGCCTCTGCGATGATGGATCGGTCCACCATCTCCATTAGGAGAGTACCGAGTGACAAACGCCGTTTCGTCCTGTCGCAATGCGCAAATAATCGCACTCTTTTCATGAAACAACACAGCATTTGTCCGTCCAAACTGATCACATAGCGGCTTGGACCGAAGGGCGGCGATTAGGCAGTGATCAAAGGCGGATGATCCGATCTCACACTTGTCACTTTTGGCCGACGTACGGCGATCATTGCGTGACTGCTTGTATCAAATTGGCCGGTTGGCAGACCGTAAGTCAGTCGGAGACCCGACCAAACTCGGGGTCCCGAGCAAGGGCTCGCTGCCGTGCAAAGATCGAAGCAGGAGTGAGCTCAAGGTCAGATGCTCGGTCGTGTTTCGGCGGATGAGAACTGCCAAAACGCGTGGTTCAGACGCGGGGCTTGGCATTCCGGGAATGAGTGAGTTGAGAGCCCCGCGGAAGTCAAAGACGGTTATCTATGTCGGAAACACCGTTGTCCTCAGGAATTCTCGTCATCTGACATGTTTGCTAGCCGAGTAGGAAGCCACAGACACACACACAATGATCACGAGGAGCCATCCTGCATCGAGTCACTGTCAAGCGCAATCCGAACCGTCGGTGAAATGACGGTGAATTCGTGTACCGGTCTCCCCGACTTGGGCTTGCTTGGATACTGTACTGATGAGCTCGGTGCTAGAACGGTCAATTCGTCCTGCCAAAATTTGAGCGGGGTTGAAAGGGCTGCGCTTTTCATGCTTTCCCTTCTCCAGACTGTTGAGGTGCTCTTCCGTTGCAATCGCAGCAGAAAGCAGCCAAAATCGCTCGTTCTCACTCATGCTATCGGCTGTCCCGAAAGGGTTGTGTGTGACAGCATTTTGACAGATGCACAATCACAGTTCGCTTAGACGCCGACCTGATCCCGTCCCTATTGTGTCTGCGAGAATATAAAGAGCAAGTTGGAAGCAGTTGCCATCTTTTCCCTGTTCCTCGTCGCAAACTCACTCTTCGCAGTCAGATCATCCTCATATTAACCATGTCCCTACGAGAACCTTCTCTCGAGGTTCCGCAACCAATCTCGAGGCCACGCTCCCGTCAATCCTTCACCTCCGTCTCCCGTCCCACTTCTACCACCACAATCCGTCCACGAAATGGAGCTTCAGTCCGTCATGCTGTCAAGAAAGCTATCAGCCGCTACACCGGCGACTCAAACGATCCTCAAAACTCAAAGAGCATGTTCTTGAAAGAATGTTCTCTCTACACATGCTTTCTTCTTGCCGGTTGGGTCGATGCTACCGTCGGCGCGCTCTTGCCTGCCATTCGCGAACACTGGAACCTCAGTTTCGTGCTAGTATCCATGCTTTTCATCGGCACTTTCTGTGGATGTATCATTGCAGCAACTTTCGTCTCGCCCCTGATGGATAGATTTGGATATGGCAAGATGATCAGTGCTGCTGCAGCCTTAGGATTGGTCTTTCCGATTGTCTTCCTCACCATGCCACCCTTTCCAGTACTCATCGTCGCCATGATCTTCACAGGCATGTCAACCTCAACTTTGGATGCCCTGGTCAACGTTTGGATCTCTCAACGTCCTAAAGCAGACGTTAGACTCGGTTTCACACACTTCCTTTATGGTGTAGGAGCTCTTTGTTCGCCTCTAGCTGCGATACCTTTCATTGAGAAGAAGGGAGATGACTTCAAATATTTCTTCTGTATCTCTGTCGGCCTTGCCACTGTCGTTCTAACTCTCGTCACCATGGCTTTCCGCTTGTCTCGAGACGAGCTTGTCGAAGGTGCTACTGAACCTGTTGCCGACACTGATACTTCCATCGAACTACAACAAAAGTCTAGCTCACCACATGATGCCAAGGACAAGTCATTCTCACAATCTCACGCCGACGCAGCGTCCACTTCTCACACACCGGTCGACCTCATGCCTACCGCAGACGCCAACGCTTTCGGATCCGAACTTCACCCCGTGCCTGCTCCCACCAATGCCAGCAGCGGCTTCCACAAACTCAAGGCTGTTGTCAAGCAGTCTAAAGTTCTCCTTCTCGCAAGTTTTACAGGCATCTACGTCGGTACAGAAGTCACTGTTGGAGGCTGGTCAAGCACATATTTAATCGAAGCAAGGAAGCAAGGTGCAACTGCCAATGCTCTCGTCTCGGGTTTCTGGGCGGGCATTGCTTTCGGACGAATCCTGTTGATTCCCGTCACAGCATGGCTTGGAGACGAGCTAGCTATCGTCATCTACCTTCTTTGCGCAGTCGGCTTGCAGCTCCTTGTGTGGTTCGTACCTAACATCGTCGCAAATGCTGTTGCTCTTGCATTGCTTGGTGTCTTCCTCGGTCCAGCCTTCCCTTGCATGATCAGAGTCGCTAGCAGGACTGTTCGTCCAAGAGCTCACCTCACAGCCGCAATCAGCTTCATCTCCACATTCTCCGCTGCCGGCATGGCTTTGCTGCCATTGATCGTCGGTCTAGCTTCTCAAAAGGCTTCGGCAGGAATTAAGATCCTTCCCCCAATGTTGGTCGGACTGCTCAGCTTGCAGGTTGCACTTTGGATCGCATCCAACAAGGAATACTTTATCAAGCGCTTCATCAAGCGCGAGAACATGGAACAAGTCGAAGATCTCGATCGTTTGGACTAGACTGCATGCTCTTGTTCTAATCATAATGTATAGTTTCGCTCAAACCTCGATATCAATTATTGCCTGTGTGTTGCCATTTGTCACATCTTTCTGCCCCGGTCCTTGACTGAATCATTGCTCGCTGGCAACAATCAAAAAGCATGCTAGTGATCCTCCATCTACATGTGAACTAAGATGTTGCCGCCACAAAGACCACAAAGAGAAGCTGCAGCCAGAGCCAAACAGCGCACTCATGAGCAATATCAGCTCAGTGTTTGGGACATCACAGTCCCTCAAGTAAGTACACCTGTCAATGATGACTGGCTTCATCTTCAATAGACTTACATTCTGATTGACTGCTCTTTGACACAGTCACAGGGCCAAACCAAGCAACAGAGAAGCTTCTCAACCCAGTCAAACAAGAGCTATAGGCCGAAGCAAAGGCAAAGCACCAACACGGCAGGGCAAAGCTCGGAAGCTTTTGCTACTTTTGATGTGCCAGTAAACCCCAATCAAACTGACAACATATCTCCACCTTTGCAAGACAACAACATGCCACCTGGTTGCAGCCCCGTAGAAGCTTCAGATGCAGCTTCAATGTTGCAGCCTTCTGGTACCAACAGTCAGGACCAAACAAGTCCTCAAATGACGGAAGGCGAGCCTCTCAGTCTCAAAGATGTCGGCGGTCTTGATGATCACATTTGAGAGCTCAAGGAAATTGTCAACCTACCTATTTGCTACCCGGAGCTGTTTGGTAGGCTCAAGATTCAGCCTCCTTGCAGCGTGCTTTTCCATGGTCCTCCAGGAACCGGCAAGACCCTGGTTGCACAAGCACTGGCTGCTAGCCTGAAAGTGAGCTTCTTCGTTCTTGAAGGTGCCAACTGCCTTTCCAAGTGGGCAGGCAAAGGAGAGAAACAACTCAGCCTTTTGTTTGAGGAAGCAAGGAAAGCAGCTCCAAGTAACATATTCTTCAACAAAATTGACGGACTTGCGCCAGTGCATTCAAGCAATCAGGACCAAATCCACGCCAGTATTGTTAGCACCCTGCTTGCATTGATGGACAGTATCAATGTAAGGGTCAAGTTGTTGTCATTGGTGCACCAAATTGACCTGACAGTGTTGATCTGGCTTTGCGTCATCCTGGGAGATTTGACAGGGAGTATTATTTTGAGGTATTGTTGCCAAACATCTTGGTGAGATTGCAAAATCAAAGACTTACCAGATACCTTTGCTTGAGCTCACTGGTGCCAGAAAGGCAGAGGTTGAGGACGTCACTTGATGACGACAGGGGCAGAGATATCGGGTTTGAGCAGGTTGTTCAAGTGCCAATTGAACTCCTGCATGTTGTTCCAATGCAAGCCCTTGTTGACATCGTAGCCAACGGCGTGAGCACGTTCCTTCATGTGAAGGACCGGCTTGCCTGTGGTTGTCCAGGTCCGCTCGAAACCCTCGAGAATGAGGGGATGCCCGTTGGCCAGCTTGCAAACCTCTTTACCAATGTCTTGGTAAAGAGGAGTGCCCTTATAGGCGTAAAGCTCCGTTTCTTGAATATTTCTGAGATCGATGATCATCAACTGTTTCTGGCATTTGCCAAATGTTGGTGCCTTTTGCAGGGTCTTAACCCTGCAAACGATTTGGTAGGGGCCGCTCCAATTGTAGGTGCCCAAGATGACGGCCAGCGGAGTCATCTTGTGGCTGGTGTAGGGCGTGCTGAAGAGGCAGAAAGTCTGAACGGTCTTGGCATATGGGTTGCGCACCTCAAAGCGGTGGCTAGGCGAGGTGGTCCCAACAAAGATTGTATGTGAATAACCTCCCATGCCGCTGCTAGACACGGGAGGAACGAACATTTGTTGGCGAGAAGGGCCAGCCTGGGCCTGGTTGAAGAACAAATTGGTGAACGTCTGGTGCTGAGAGGTCATCAGGCTGTGACCAGCGACAGGATTGGCGAACATCGAGGGCGGGTAAGGGTAAGACGTGGGTGTAAGGTTGGCAAAAGCAGGGATTGGGCCAGTATGACAAGAAGTCGACAACGGAACTGGCTGCTGCTGCTGAAAGCAGAGGAGGAAGCGGCAGCGGGAGCGGGATCATTTGAGCTCAAAGACTTGGTCTTCTTCTTCTTGAGCTACTTGATTGCCTTGCCAATCTGACCAAGGAGCGTGTTGCAGCCTTCTGGATTGTTGAGAATTTGCGACACAGCCGCTTTGTCGACCTGTCCCTCATCAAGGATCACCTTTAGATCCTTGCAAGAGACGCCAGGCAATGGGGCTTTTGAAGGCGAGGTTGACATTATAAGGGCTAACAAGAATGAGGTGAGGGAGGATAATGGAGATGCAATGGTGGTGGAAGCTGGCGGTGGTGGTGGTCTTCTAAAAAGCAAGGAGGGTTGGTTGCAGAGTCACGGTTAAAGGTCCAGCTCCATGCCACCAGAGGCTTGACTGTTGGGTCAGAGAGAGCCAGAGGGACATTTGTGTTCCAAGCAGGATACATGATGTGCATGCACAGAGCAACTGTGTCATTCCAAAGGGCTGAGAGCATTTGCAATCCTGACCTTCTTACCCTACAACAATCCACCACCAGCTTTGCCATTGCACCACAACTGCTCAACCAAGTCAAAATCCAATGGGATGCTTTGGTAATGTGACAGCTGGCCTCTTCAGACAAACCTCATCTACTTGTACCTTCTTGTCCAACAGAAACTCACCATTAACATGCACAATGATCATCCTGTAGTGCAAGGGCCAAAATTTTGATCCTCCGCTGGCAATTGAAATAGGTATGACAATGAGCTGTTCCATCAACCTGCAATGGCAGCAATATTCACGCCATGCCACCCTTGAGTCAAGCCAACAAGGAATCCCATTGTGCTGGAACCTGGGCTTGTTCTGTTCTGCAAATACACCAAAAGAGATAGCATGAACATGCTCTCCACCAGCCTTGAAGAGGCCAACAGAGAGACTCTTAAGCCATGCCTAAATGCTCTCATTGAAGGGCAGGTGTTGAATAAGTGTGTTTGATTGCCTGTAGGTGCTTGAGACATTGCCTGCATACAAATACATCTCAATGCAATTAGGGTCTTGGGGTTTAGGGAGTTCTTCCTTCAAATGGGCAGGATTAATGGCAAGAGTGCACTCTTGAAAGCTCTTATGCCATGGCAGATTAGGACTTGTACATCCAAGTCTCTTCATTGTAGATAGTTGGCGCCCTTCCTGGAGCGTGAAGGGCAGCAAACTGGTTCTGATGGTCCTTGGCCTCCTCCTTGTTGATAGCGGCAATAACCTCAAGAGTTTGCTCATGTGTGTCCTGTTGCTGACAGACTCTGGCGACTTGAAGTCCTCGCTAATACTCGGTCTTGCATAAGTGCCTTGAGCCTAACAGCAACATTGAATCATTAGATCACAGTGGCTCGTCGACAAGGCACAAATGGGGGACCTCTTTGCCAATGTAAGCAGAACAGCAGAGGACAAGTTTGTTGATGCTTGATTGCGTCACATGCGGAATCGTTCAAGCGATGGCAGAACTGTGTTCGATGAAGAAGATCCGAAGGAGCAAATCGACTTGTGTCTGAAACAACATTGCTCATCTTTCACACAAACAGACCGCAAAGGTGTAAGACGGCGAACATCGCATTTCATGTCTATGACTCTAACGCTCAACAGAATTGTGCAATGTCGGTCTGTTCTTGCTCTGCTTCTTCGCCGGTTCCCTCTTCCCACCCGGACCCCAATTCTCTCTCAAGAACGCAGTCATCTCTTCGAATAGCTCCCGATACGCACCTCTAACACTAATGCTATGTGCACTGTCCGTAAACATCCTGAACCTGAACCCTCTGACCTTCGCCTTTGTCAATAGCTCCAGCAAATGCGCCGAGTTGCTGTAATGAACATTGTCATCTGCTGAACCTTGCATCAAAAGATACTTGGTCTTCCCGAACGCCGTGTTCACATGAATCGCTGCCTGCTCGTATCCTTTCTTGTTAGTGAGCGGGCTTTTCATGTATCGTTCTGTGTAGACCGAATCGTAAAACTCCCATTTGGTAACAGGAGCGACGGACACAGCGAGGGAAAAGAGGTTGCGATCGAGTTCGACAGACTTGCCGGTGAGATAACCACCATAACTCCAGCCCCAAAGACCGATGCGAGATTCGTCGACATAGGGCAGTGTGGAGAGGAGTTGTGCTGCTTCGTTAACGTCTTTCGCTTCAAGATCGCCTAGATTGCCAGCAACAGAGGCGCGGTATGCTTGACCTTTAAAGCCAGTACCACGACCATCAACGACAACGACGATATATCCAAGGGTAGATGCGACGTACTGATGCCAATCAGCGCGATTCCATCTTGCATCGACGAGCTGTGAATCAGGCCCACCATAAACTCGAACAAGGACTGGATACTTGGTTGCACCCGTTGGATCGAAATCGTGAGGACGAATCTCCTTAACGCTCGCAACCACGGGCTTTCCATCGGGCATAGTAGAATTCAGCACCAGCTGGTAAAACGTGTTCGAAGGCTTGACGTATTGACTAGAGTACTCCCGCAGCAGCTTATTCTCCTCCAGCATCAGTTCGAAGCTCGGATCGTCGACGCCGACCACTTTTTGGTAGGGAACATCAGGACCTTGATAGTTAAGCACGTAGTAAGCTCCTTTCGGATCGAAACTGACATCGTATGTGCCTGGTTTTGAGACATCCGTCATTGCCACTGGCTCCTTCGCCTTGTAATTGGCTGCCGAAGCGGGCTGCTTCCAATCCGGCAACTCAACATAGTACACGTTGCGAAGCGCAGGTGTGGGTCTTGCTGCCACAAAGTAAGCTCTTCCCCTCTTTGCATCGATATGCTTGAGAGATGCGATCTCCCACTGTCCTTCCGTCAGAAAGATGGGCTTATCGGAGGCAGCTGAATCATAGTATGCCAAGTGTCGGAAGCCTTGAGGCGACACCACAACGTCAAGGTAGGCGGTGGATCCAACCGACAGATTGTGATGCGAAAGAGGTTCAATCGTCTGTGCAGCACGAATCCAGCCGCTCTTTTCAGCTCGAGCATCCTGTCTGCGCACGACCTCACCAGCAACGTCCACCGCCTCACCACCTCTACCATTCGCTTTGTTCTTATCGCCCATATCAAACTTGACAACGCGCATAACATCACTAAACCGATCCGTCTCTCTTACCAGCAGCTCTGCATCCGAAACCCATTTGACCTCTGTCACCAATCTCTCCTTCATGCCTGCATCGCTTGAAAGTAACTTGTCAACCTCGTTATCAGTTTTGCCTTTCGTCGACACTGGACTGTGTAGCGTGTATTGCGTGGGTCTGACTGTAGCTCCTTGCTTTGTCGCGCTGCGAATCTCATCGAGATCAATCATCTTTACGCTGACAATGGGGTTCGGGAATCCGGGTTTGGGATACTTCATCTTGATCATCTTCTGATATGGCGTCGTGAATCCAGCGCGGTACGGATCGGGGCTGTACACTGGGAATTGGTAAACTGGCACTGCTGTCTCGTCAAGCCGCAAGTAAACAAGCTTCGTACCACCTGGACTGAACCACATGACATTGTCGGATCCGAAGATTTCCTCCTCGTAAACCCAATCCGGAATTGCATTGAAGATGGTTGCTGCTCCATCTTCGGTGACCTTGATCGGAGCTTCACCTGCGCGAGGGATGAAGTAGAGGTTGTTCTCCTCGACAAATGCTAATGCTGGTGCGTCGTCTTTGTTCGCGTTCGGATTCTTCGGCGCCCAAGCAGCGAACGATACCTTCGGTGGCGCTTTTGGTCCAGACCCCAACGGCACTGTTTTGCGGGTTGCAATGTTGTGCAACCACAACCTGCTTTTAGTACTATACCGCCACTGCTTCCTCTCGCTGGTGAAGAACAACACCCACTTGACATCCGGTGAGAACTTGAAACTGGTCCAATCCAACATCCTTCCTCTCTCATCCAATACATTCTTCCCTTCCACCATCAACACCTTTCCTCCAAATGGCGCTACCTTCCCACTTCCGGTCTTCTGATGGCGAGCATGAGTAACGTCTTCCAACCAGATATCGCGTTTCGTCCAATCCACATGACTGAACACACCTTCATCTGGATCCTCCTCGCTCCACGTCAGGTCGGAAGTTTGAGGTGCAAGAGTGCCACCAAAGACAGTATCCATATCCAGAGGCATAAGATCGTGTCCATCGTGAGTCTTGAAGGAGAGAACTTTCTTGCCATCAATACCGGTACCAGCTGCCGCACCGGCGAAAGTGTCCCATCCAGCATCTTGAAAGTCGACTTGGAAGCGAGAGGTGTTGGAAAGAGCATAGTGGTCTGCCTCAGTGTCTGCAGATGCGGCTTGCTTCCAGATGGTCGATGCTGTCGAAGAAAAGGTTGCATTCGTGGATGGGTCCTCAACGGGCTTGGGTGCACTGATATCACTCAAGATCCCCTTGCCACTTGCCGGGGCAGCTGTGTTGGAGGACAGCCATTGCAATGTCGGCAATCCAAGCATGAAGCCGATGACGACACCAATGAAGATAAGACACCCAGCAAATGCAGTTGGTCTTCTCTTCTTGGCTACACCCAATCTAGACGACCATGCGGGAGGCTTCCTAGCATCGCGATCAGCTTGCATCAATCCTACCTCCTCATCGTCATCCAGCCTTACACCCAGTCCATCTTCAAGATCTTCTTCATCTGCTGCTGTGTTGTACCTCGACGATATGCGTTTGGGCGGGTAGATCGTTGAACTGCTGGGAGATGAAGTGTCGTCTCGATACCGTTCTAGCTTTTCATTGTTGGCTTGGTCGTCGACAGTGGCGTCGGATGCTGTTGCTTGTGAGTCGTAGGACGGACGTGGGGGCTTGCGAAAGTCCGTCATATTGCCAGAGCAGCTGGCGGTCCCGCGTGTATCCGGATCGCTCGTCGTTGTCGAGTATTGAAATGTAGATGATGTGGCGGGAGAGGAAGAAACTCAGTTCGGACTGGTATCAATGCCTTGGGGTTAGAGTTGCATGGATGAGATCGCACTCGTGGCTATTCCTCGCTTGTATGCAAGACTCCTTGTTTGTGGATGTGATGAAAGCTCTTGACGTGTCCAACAATCCGGTCCTTACCTCATAACTTTATACGTGTTGGTGCAGCCGTGAACACCAGTGTGAGTGTGGGCAAAAGAAGGGTCTCACTTCATATGCCGAGCAAGTGCTCAAGCCAAGCGCCGAGTATGTGGGCGTTCCGCCTGTGTCTTGAGTGAATTCGTTTGGAAGGTCTCTCTTCTCGGCTAACAAAAGGCGCGTGGACGAGCTTGATCCCCGCATTCCCCGTTGCAGATAACATTCGATATTGAACGCCATACATACTGTAGATCGACGCCTTGCAACTTACTTCGAACACCCTCGCAAGTGTGCTCGGAACGATTGCGTTGCAGTCTCGCGCATCACCTCAGAACTCAAGACAGACACAACTGGGTCGCTTGGCGCTCTCAAGCTGGTTCACCAACATTAGAAGGAGCATGATAGGCTGGAATTGAAAGGATACTATAACAAAGCTGCATGCTCTGCAGCGCTATGTGTGACAATCCGAAAAGCGGGTGAGGGAGTGTGAAAGGAGTGTTGTGAGCCATGGTCGCAGCATACAGCAGGAGTGTGCCGTGTAGCTGAGCAACCGGATCGCAGCTCGGGGGAGAGAGAAACGAGCGTAAGGCGCATGGAGTCCATGGATCGAAAGGCAAAGAGGAGGAAAGGACCTGGGAAAGGGTGGGAGGCAAAGTGTGGGCCCGCAACAAGCTGTCAAAGCTGCATGCGAAGATGCCCGGGTATCATGGTACATGTTTCTTTTGTAACGTCCCGTGAGGATGGCGTACGCCACACTCAGAGCAAGTGGCCGTAGTGGCAAGACTCAGATTGCCCTAGATCGGCGATTTGCGTTTAGCAAGGCCAGGCGATGTCGCCATCTGCATCAAGACAGGAGTACCTTGTGCGCTCGGCCCGGAATTGGATGCAGTGCGTTTCATTGGCGTTCGCATCGCCTTGGCGTTAGGTCCTTCGCCTTCAGGGCCAAAGAAGGACTGATCCGACATGTTCAATTGACCGTTGCCGAATGCAGGAAAGCCGTTGTTGGCAACGAAGGGAGAGCCCTCGAACGACTTGAACTGGCCTCCTGCCATAGACCCTGGCGCTGGCGAAGGTGGAAGTGGCGTGTTGATGGCAGCCATCATGGCTTGGTGCTGCGGTGTGAGTGGCGAAGGAGGCATGCTCATCACGCCGAGTCCAGCATTACTTGCAGACAGGCCTGCCGAAGTAGGACTGACGCCGGGATGCATTCCGTTGGGTGCAAACATGCCGGCTGCTGCTGCCGAAGTGTCGATAGCAAGACCTGCTAAGCCAGGTCGATTGACGCTGCCACCGGCGCGACCGATATTGAACTGTGGAGGCGGCATCTGTCCTTCGCCAAAGGAAGCTGAGCGCTGTGGCAGACCATGTGGTTGGCCCATCATCATGGCTTCGCCGTGCATAGAGCCGTGCATTGGCGATCCATTCATGGTCAGCATACCCTCGCTATGCGCAGAGCTGGAAGAGACGCGACGAGAGAGAGGTGTGCCGGCGATGCCGAATCCATCCGGGGCTCCTCCAAATGCAGGAGATCCGTGCATCACTTGCGGTCCGTGACCCAAGTTGTGACCAGGTGCCATGCGCAGGCCGCCAGGTCCAACACCAGCACCGAACTCAGGCTCGGTTACGAAAATGGGCGGACCATCGTGCCCCTGAGGTGTCCAAAGCCCTTGGGGTGGCATAGGTGAGGGCAGATCCAGGGTGGGGATGCGAACGTCAAAGCCGAGGTTGCCACCGCTTGTCTTTTTGACATGCTCTAGAACGAGGCCAAGGACGTCTCTGAGCTGCGTGGTGAAAGTGCGAAGAGCCATATTCTGTTCGGTGAGCTCCTCGAGCCTGAATTGCATCTCGTCAACCTGCTGTCGCAACTGCATCTGTCCAACACTGACGCTGTACTGTAGATCGCGCGCTTCGACACGGGCATGCTCTGAATCAAGTGCTTTCCTGCGAATGTCGTCCAGCAGATCCGGACGTCCTCTCAAGAACTTGGGATGCGAAAACTCCCAGATCTGGGCGTCGACCGACTGACGATGGCCACGTGGAGTCTTGTTGACCTTGTAGAAGCCGTACATGTTGAGTTGTCGAATGAAGCTGGAAAAGTTGCTATGCTTGAAATGCTTGCCGAGTACTTCTTTTGCGAATTCATCAAAGTTGCACACCATGACGCTAGTGCCATTGCGGTTCCAGCTTATGAGATGCTGATAGTCAGGGTCGCTGACCATGCGGAAGAGCTTGTAGACGAATTTGCTGCTCTGACGCTTTTCTGCTGCGAGGTCAGCTTCGGACTGGCTAGTGACGTTGGGATCGTCAACGGAGACATCACCCATGCTCTGATTGGCCATTCCGCCAAAGCCAGAAGTTGGGCTATCGGCGTTTTGCGAGCCGGTTGCACTTTTGATGGAAGTGTTGCTATACGAGCGCATGGCGGCAGTCATGCCTCCTGTCTCGTTGTTGAGATTGTACTCGGCTCGCAGAGGTGAGGATGCGGTAGGTGCACCGAGATGGGCGTCTGGAACTGCAGTCGTTGTACCATCTGGATGCAGAAGCGGCGAGGTTGATTGCGCTGCCTGCATGTTGAAAGGTGCTGCTGCGTTTGCTGGTGACGCCAAGTTGGACTGAGGCGATGAGGCGTTGGTGCCAGCAAAGTCGAGTGTGCTGTTCATGCGTTGCTGCTGTTCGTCTCCTTTGACAGAGAGCCCCGAGATGTTGAGGTGCAGATTGCCACCAGACGAATTGGGACGTATAGGGGTGCCATCGTTGGCATAGACGCTTAGGGAAGAGTCGGCCATGCTGGTATGACCCATGTTGGCCACAGACGCGGGCGAATCTGAGACAATATGCTGAAACTGGTGGTTGGGTGATGAGGAGGAAGGTGCTTGAAAGAAGGCGTCAAAGGCCGGGTCAAAAGTTTGACCGTTCTCGATGCCGTTCATGATGGGCGATGCGAGGCGATAGACCAGCGATCGAGTAACAGTCTATTCAGAACTCTGCGGTTGACTTTTTTCGGAGGAGCCGATGTGCTGAATCCTGGGTCCGGCTTTTCGCAGGCAGTTCAAAGACAGCAGCTGTGTGACTGACGGCGGATCCAATCACTGCTTAGGCTGAACCGCGGTGCGAGAGAGCAAATTTGGACGAACTGAGCTCAGCGAGACCGACAGTTGAGAGAAAACGACGCAACAATGTGTCGGAACAAGCTCGACCCGAAAGTATGACTAAAGCACTGACGAGAATGTTGAAGGCAAAAGCGAAGAGAAAGAGCGTGAGGAGACTGCGAGGTGATCGTCGAAAACACTTGATGAGCGTATAGATGCAGAAGTGCTAATGCATCCCGTCGGACGCCAGTATGTTACTTTGAAGATGAAGCAAGGCGCCACAAAGCTGGACTTGGTGCAATGGTCGCGGACGAAAGGGTCCTAAGGTTGCAGCACAACCCGAAGCTGTGCGATAGAGATGGTCGGGATCTCGAGTCGATGATCAGCCTGCGTGATCAGGAGGAGGAGGAGGAGGAAGAGGAGGAGGAGGGAATTGTCGAAGTGGAAGGCAGAGTGAAGCCGGTATCGATCACGTTTCTGTGTGTTGCTATGAGCTTAAAGTCAAAGTCAAAGGCACACTCTTGCGATTCTTGAGAGCGGGGAACACGAGCAGTACGGAAGAGCGCGGCTGAAGGCAAGAGGCACGCGAACAGCAAAGCTAAGCTGCAGTTGGTCCAGGGTCACTTACTGTTGTGAGGCAAGGCAAGGAAAGGCAAGGCAGCTGGACAGGTACAAATTTATCTGAGAGCGGAGAAAGGGCTTTGACAGCTCGAGCCTCTTTTCTGAATGATTGTGCCTGCTTGTTTGAAGTCTTGAGCTTGAGTATGAGCCTGAGCGTGAGCTTGAACCTTGTCGGCCGCGTCGATACAATAGCAACAGAGCGAAGACCGACAAGAGACACACGCAACACAAAGGCGCAAAGGCACAAAGACAGACAAAGCTGAATGCCAGCAAGAGACACAGCAGTAAAGCAGTCAAAGGAGAAAAGCAGTCGGCGGAGAGCGGCTACGCCAGTCGGAAGATCCGAGCTCGAGGGTCGACTCCAGAAGACAGCATTCGAGCAGTGTTTCTCGCTTGGAGTGTTGCAATGTGCATGTAGTTATGCTTTGGATAGCGCGTTTGCCTTTGGTGACTGCTGAAACCAAAGAGACCCTTTCTTCAGCTTGTGCTCCTTTGGAATGTCGCAGTGTCGCTCTTCAAGACGAACACACACACACGCACACACACACGCTCACGCTCACTCAAAGAGACACGCGCGCGCGTTTTTCGGGTCGTCCTCTCTCTCTCTTGCACTCTCTTCGCTGTCACAGACTGTGTTGCTTCCCGATGCTGAACTGAACGGTCAACTTGGACTGACTGACAGCGCACTGCATCCGACACCGACCTCTCCTTTTCACTTCGCATTGCCTCGCTTGATCGGGAACAGACATACTGTATCTCGGTGTGCAAATAGACGCAGTGAAGAGTAGATGAGCTAGAGCGATTCATTCGGCTCATTGACTGGCATTGCAGGACATTGCAGAGCAGAGCAGTGCATTGCAGATTCAAAAGACTTTGCTCGGCGATATCTTACAGTAGTTACATGCGTCTAGAACGGCGAACAGCTTTCTCATGATTGTGACGTCTCGTTGCGCACCTCCCATCTGCCCCGCTTGATCTCGACTCGACTGTCACAATGACCTGAAACAGGCGTGCCTGGTGTGGGTAAATGGCTCGCTTGCGCCCGGCCCGGCAACTGTTAGCAGCACTTAGAGCCGGAACTCACAGGCTAGCAGCAATGGTGCTTCCATGGCTCGGATCATTGTCAATCTTCCCTCTCGCTTCGACGCAGCTGTCAAGTAGATCATCGTCGATCGTCGTTTCCGCCGTTGTTCGGTCTATTGTATGCATCTAACCCACCAAGAGCGCTTTCTCCTATTTGACAGATGTCCCGCTAAGCCTTTGCTAATGAACTGTTTTCGAAGCTCGACCTCGGCTACGCATCTGCATGCAAGCTACGCCAATAATCTTCTGGTCGCTCCTTGCTCTGAGTCGAGCTTCGACTGTCTCCAAAAGCAGTTCAAAAGCGAACAATTGACACTCATCTCGGCATTTGTAGCTGCCAATTCATCGGTGGGAGCGAGCACAGATGTCAGCCTCCAAGAATTCGGTAGTCAGGCTTGCCGGCATAGCCGAGCTGGTCCAGTCCACGCTCATTGTAAGCCTTGGCTGCATCGAACCCACCGAGATCATCATTGTCGGCCCTTCCGTCGGAAAAGAGACGATGCTCGGAAGAGTGCATTTGAAAGACAGCCGATTGGTTCCTGATGGGACCAAAAAGGACGTGGTATGACGTTATGGGATGGCATGAGACTATTGTACATGTTAGTAGAGCGTAGCTGATCGTGACTCCGTGTGGCTCGAGCGTGCCAGTGTATTGATGACATGTCGTCTGGACATTCATTGAGTAGACTCTGCGCCCAATTGGAGCAGATGGCTGCTGGTGGCTCATGACGATGGCGGCGACGACGACGGAGGTCTTGAGCTGCTATCGCTCAATCCTTGCGCAGTGCCATCCTGCATGGTTTGCGGAGTCCATCTGCGCCGCCAACTTTTGGGCAAAAGTGCCCACAAGAATCCGAGACCCCCTCCTGTTCGCGAACCGGCGGCAGGAGAGGCAGGTCCAAAACGGCTATTTCCTCCAGCGTAATCAGGCTGAGAAGTCGACGGCGAGTGTGTATGTGGATGCAATCCTGGAAACGGCAACGTCGGCAACTCTAGCAGCGAAGGTTGCTGTCGCGACACGGAGCTTGAAGAGCCTTGCTTGGCGGCATCTCGCTCCTTGGCCTCGATCTCGCTGATGGTGCGATTACGCTTCCAGCCATATTTGGACCTGAGGTATTCCTACGGCAGCGGCTCGCTGCTCGAAGAGAGTCGATTGAGATGCAAATACACATCTGTACCGTATCCTTCCATCGAGATTAGCTTGAGGTCACCACCAAAGTAGCGTGCGTACAGTCGAGCAAGCGGCAGTCCGTAACCGAAACCGGCCATCGGTGCCTTGAAATCGGAAGCGTTGAACTCGGGATCCAGATCTTCCGACTGTGCTGTGGTGTACATGTATGTCCAGACGAGTGGCATCTCGCTACGTGGGATTCCTCCACCTTCGTCGCTAATCTTGATGGTGATGTCCTCTTTGCCTTCGACGACAATGACCTTGATGGGTGGGAAGTTGTCCTCCTGGTCGACACCATATCGCTCGACGACGGCACGAAGCGAATTCTTAAGCAGCTCGAAAAGCATGTGGTTCAGATGGCTTGGCACATACATAAAGGTGAGATCGGGAGGGCAGACGAGCTGGACAGGCGGACCTTTGAAGAGACCGTAATGCTCCTCGCAAACGAATCTGGCGTTCTCGATAGCCTCGTGTGCCATGGCTCCGACATTGGTGTTGGTGCAAATGATACCGACATACTGCTCATGCTCCTGGTTGCCGTCGACCTTGACTCGTGCGATCTGGTCGGAAAGCGAATAGTCGCCGCTACTGCTGGTGCTGCTGCCTCCGCTGCCGATGAGCTTGGATGCAGGTCGCTGTGACGAACGGCTGAGGGCAATATGTTGTCCAATCAAGATACGAATGCCGATACGTGAGAGATAGAAACGGTCCAAGAAGGCTTGCACGTCGGCCTGAAGCGTATTGGCCTTTCTTGAGCGCTTATACTCGAGCACACCCTGAGCAATGGTGGTGACGACAGCGTCGTGTCTCTTCTTGATCTTCTCAAGTGCTTTGGTAAAATCCTCGTTGTACTGCTCGATTTCGCTGGGCCATTGGTGATCTGGAAGATTGGCATAGTATCGGTGCTCGAGTAGAGCGCGTGATCTTGAACCATTGCCGTTCTTTCCGTTTCCGTTCTTGTTGGGAACGAGAGCTTTGGCTAGGCCGTTCTCGCTGTCGCTGAGGACGGCTGACTCGAGAAGACTCGGATTTGGCTTGGATTCGGGAAGAGGTTCTGCGTTTTTCGATGCTGTTTGGAGCAGCTTCTGGACTGAATCCGAAAGTTGTGGTTTGGGAAAGTTGACAAGCTCTTCGAATGACTGTGCATACCAGTTCTTGACCTTGACAATGGAGGGCATCTTGGAGAGATCATGTGGCAGCTCGTCAAGCTCTTTGACACGGTGTGCTAAACGGATGGGCAACTCTTCGGCGAGGAAGCTGCCTGCTTGTAGGATGGTTCCTGGGTTTGGATTGCGGCCGAACTGCACCATTTGACGTAGCGAGATGCCGGTCTGTGGGAAGCTAGCAAAGTGGTGCAGTTGCGACCATAGCTTCTGTGAGATGTGGTAGCTCCTGTGTGAGGCGAAGGACGCAGTGAGGTTTTGTGAGGTTGTCAGTATGGTTGCTTTGCTGAGAGAAAGGGAAACAAGCCGACGAACTCAACTAGAGATTGAATGCTTACATTTTGAGTGATGCTGTAGCTGCCAACAGCCTTCTGCGGACGCAAAGCCTCTTCCTTGTTGAGTACGATCCCGAGCCGCGCTATGGAATACCTCAGCAGAGTTCGTGACGGTCTGTTTCGGAGTGCGCCTACAACTGAGCGAGATGGCTGAGCTCGACGTATTGACGGGTAGGAAAGACAGCGCTTCAGCCTCGAAGTGATTTCGGTGTGTTTTGATGAGTGACTCAGTTCGTCGGATGTGAGCCGAGTTGAAGCTGCTCGCAGTTGTTCGATGACAGCGACGAGACGGATGTGCCGAAGCTATCGATGATGCCGAGAGGTGAAATAAACCGCTTGCTGTATGGAAACTTTCTTGCCGAGATGGGGTATAGATTGCCTTGATGTGATGCTTGCGACGTGTCAGTGATGGTGGAAAGGGAAAGGACGAGGATGGAGAAGTACAGGTGCGGGGAAGCTTGTGATTGAGTGAGTGAGTCAATGTGGAATTATGCGAGCTGAACGACACGGGAGGCAGAAGGGAATTACCGGGCCAAGCGTTGAGGTGGGAGAGACGCTGTCAGAGTCACAAGAGCACAGACGCATTCAAAGAAGCAGACGCAGACGCAGGATTGACCGACTCAAGCGAAACCAAGCTAAGCTAAAGGCGGGGTTGAGACTTCTCTGGAGCTGCAGCAAAAGAGCCCGGTCCGTAGTTCAAGCGGAGTTGTACAGAAGAGAAAAGCGGCAGCAGAGCGCGACGACCTCAAAAAGCCGTCCATCCGACGGCTGAAAAAGACCCTTTGAAAGCCGGTAGACTCGCGCTCTCTCTGTCTTGACCTCGAAGCTCAAATCAATTTGCTTTGTTCGTGAAAAACAATTTCAACATGATGTTAGACTGTCATGAACTGGTTCGCAATCTTGATCCGATCCCATCGCTTCGACGCCGATCTCACAATAAGACGCTCAAGAAGAAAGAGCCATGCGGCGTCCTTCTATTTTTCAGCCACTACCCGCTGAGATGCTGCTATGGATATTGTTGCATTACAGGAACAAAGGAGCGTAGTTACAACATTGAATTGCTTTGTTTGCTAAAGAATGGTATCAAGAGTTGATGACATGGCTGCGAGCGGTAGCCTCCTGATCAGCTTCAAGGGCCTGAGGCTCGGTCTGAGGCACAGGCTCGTTCAGCTGAGCCTGACGAGTCTCGTCGATACCACGAGGCTTGGCATCGAATCCACCTGGGTTATCACGGAGAGCCTCGAACTTCTTGTCTTCAGGTCCACCAGTGCCTTCGAATCGGATGCTCGACTCGCCAGTGCGCTGGCTACGGTCATCTCCTCCCTCCTCGGGTGGAATGTTTTGAGGGTTAGTGCCACCACCGGTCTGACCAGTGCGTCCCACGCTGACGGAAGCACCAGGGAAGCCTTCCAATCCGGACTCGTTGACACCGGACTCTTCGGATGTGACGGTGGTCTTGGGGTTGAAGGAGTCTTTGAGACGGTTGTCCGACTTGTTGTCAAGGTCACGGAACTGCAAAGCAAGAAGGAAGCGAGTAGATGGTTAGCCTAACACGATAGCTTGATAAACTATTTGAAATCGTTGAGATGAAAGACCTACCTGCTCGTCAATGATCTGCTGATCGGACTTTCCTGCGTAGGCTTCAGACATTATTGGCGATGTGTAATGTTATGGGCGAAGAGATGGGTATGCGGATATGATGTGAATGGTCGAGGACAGATGATAAGCCCTGCTACAGACGGGACTTCTTATACGAAAGCTGGTCATGCAAACCCTGCCAGGGAAGAGGCCACGCAAGGCTCACTCCTTCTCTCGTGTCAGCTGTTGCCGTGCAAAGAGCTTATTTTCGACTGTACCACACGAGTAAGAGGGCAGAGAACGTCAAGCTCATGACCTCAATAGACAGCTGCCTTTGACACTGGTGAGCTCATTCTGCCTCAGAAGCTACTTTGCTTCTTGCGCAAGGATCGAACTCGGATCGGCAGTTTGCAGCGAAGACTCTAGACTGAGAAGACTGTAGACTGTATCCGAGGTAGAGAGCTCTACAAAGGTAAAGTCGACCGCCGCAGAGTATGACATGTGGAGCTGCAGGACGAGACTGCTCGAGTTTTACCGATGAATCATATGCTCACTCAGCCTGCGTGAATCTTGGATTCTTCCTCCTTCTCACACGAGCGTCGACCTTAATCGGTCAATTACAGCCTGAATACTTGCGATCCAATCGTTGCCTGAGCCGTTCCTTGCCGTAGAGATTACGAGTAGCCACTGGCCAAGTCTGTAGGTAGTACGGTGTTGGTTGTAAGCTTCGGAAGGATATGCTTGGCGTGACAGCCGTTCAGGGTCCAATGTTGAGCAAGCAGAGTTTGCTTTCGGGTCTGCTTTCTTTTGATGTCAAGTTGCAGCTCCCAAGACGCCGAAGAGGTTCATCGCCGATTGGGGAGCACACTCTGGCCAAACTTACGATTGCGATCTCTGGTCGCGTCAATTCGGTTCCGGCTACGGTCAAACGGAGCAAACAGGCTCAACCGCGCTGTAAAGGGTCAGCAATTTCGTGATCGATTTGGAAAAATTGACTGCTCCAAAGCCTCACTGCATCAGATAAATTTAAAATTCCACTATTCGAATACGAGCCGGTCAAAGCATTTTGAAGGAAGGCAATACAAAATTGTTGGAGCTCGAGGTCAAGTGAGCCAGTGAATCGTCCGGAAGATTGACTGAATTCACTCAATTCGGGAAAGGAAGAAAACGGCCACACCAGATAGGCACATTCAATCCAAGTCAATTGCGGGAAAGCGCTGTGCAAGCAAGTTGCTCGAAGCAGTTGTTGAATTCTTCCAAGCTGTGGGTGGGACGTTCGAATCTGTGCTTTGTCGGTGAGCGCTGTTGTGTGGTGTGTATTCTTGGTCGTCGTCGCGATCAATTCGAGATTTTGATCTTCTCTACACCTCACTCCTCACCACCTCTCATCTTCACCCTAACCTCGAGTCATCATGTCGCTCCGTGTCGCCGCTCGTCGCGTTCCCACTCTCGCCCTTGCGCGACCCACCGTCGCTCCTCGTGCCGCTTCGGTCGCTGCCATTCGACTTTACAGCGACAAGCCTACACCCGAGGCACGCGCCAGCTCCATCATCGACTCTTTGCCTGGCAACTCGCTCGTCAGCAAGACCGGTTGGGTCACTCTCGGAACCGGTTTGACTGCTGTCGCCATCAGCAAGGAGATCTACGTTGCCAACGAGGAGACTGTTATCCTTGTTGGTTCGCTCATTTTCGCTGTTCTCGTCGGCCGTGCCATCACCGGTCCTTACAAGGAGTGGGCTGACTCTCAAATCGAGGTAAGGATTCAACCAATGCCGAGCAGCAAGATCGTAGCAGTAGCATCAGCAGCACACGCATAAGAGCCAACAAAAGCAACATGACCAACACCACATAACATCAGCGACTTGAAGCAGAAGCAGAAACCAACAATCATGCATGCACTGCCATTCAGCTTGAGCCTTACGCCTATCGCAGCTGCGCTAATAAACGTCGAGCAATTCCAAGGTGTAGCGTTTATTCCACCACAAAGGCAGACCGTCGACCCTTATAATATACTCTCTCGGCGTATATCATTTGCGGGCCTATGTCTCAGCACAAATCTACATGGAAAAGTCCTTTTGCATCGTCAACTTTGTGCGTCCAAATGTCGTCTGCATGTTTACAGCGGTCAACAGTCATCGATATTCGCACACGATCAAACTATGCTCCGATTCAGCCATGGAGGGCTGCAGACCATCCATGCTGCCAGACAGTTCGGCAAAGCCGAGTAACACAACAGCTTGCGGAGGAGCCGATGAAGGTCAACATCCTGGCCAATCAGTGATGATGACATGCACAATCGCACATGACAATATCGTCGCTTCGCTTAGCCGTTCACGTTGACTATCGACAGATTGTTTACCGACCTTGTTACCTGCTGCTGCTACGATCTTCAATCACTGCTTTCGTGCACCTGATAAGCGACGCACCGAATGCCCATGTTTACTGACGTGTCTCTCTTTGTCTTGACTTGATCTTGAACAGAAAATCTCCAAGATCCTCAACGGCGCGCGTGCCAAGCACACCGAAGCCGTTCAGGCTCGTATTGACTCTGTAGAGTCGCAGAAGGACGTTGTGGGTCTCACCCAGGCTCTCTACTCGGTTGCCAAGGAGACCGCACAGACCGAGAAGGAAGTTTTCGAGTTGCGACAGAAGACCGCACTTGCTGCCGAGGTCAAGTCGGTTCTTGACTCTTGGGTTCGTTTCGAGGCGAGCGAACGTGAGCAGGAGCAGCGTGAACTTGCTGCCAGTGTTATCAAGAAGGTTCAGGATTCGCTCAAGGATGAGAAGCTTCAAAAGCAGATCCTCGACAACGCTGTTGTTGAGATCGAGAACTTGGTCAAGTCCAAGGCTATCTAAGATATGACAGGAAAGGCAGCAGTAGTAGCAGTAGCAATTGGTCAGCTGTTGCTGCTGTGTTTACAACCTCAAATTCTCATTCATTGACGTCGTATATCGAGCAGTAGAAGATGTAGCTCACCCAGCTTCGCAATACAGCAACAAATATTCCAGAAACATTCTAGTTGAATATGGTACAGGTGTGTTTCTTTCCATGAGGAACCTGTCTCAGGGCGAAATGCTTGAATCGAGCGAGTCTTGTGAGAAAAGTGAACGACGGTGCTCAAGTAGATTTGAAGCATTAGTGGAGGTATAAGTACATGAAGTTCTCAAGCGTGAGTGAGGGTCTAATTGTTCAAGTTGAGCTTTTCTGTTTCCTCAACAACCCCATCTCCTGTTGTCTCTGGCTTGGCTCGCAATGGTTCAGCAGGTTGTAAATTGGATCCTTCAGGACCGTCAATCATTCTTTCTAACAAGAATTTGACAACGGCTTCTTGTTCTCTCATCTGAGCTTCACTCATGGGTCCTCTACCTGCGCTATTTCTTACATCCCAAAGTTTTCTTTCGGAACCATCATCTTCCTTGTTGTCCTCTGTCGAGTCTTCTGCTGTGGTTTGTGATTTTGGATGGAAGATCAAGTTCAACTTTTTAGCTTGTTCCGGGTTCTCCTTTTCGAGCTTTTCAATGTGTGCAACAAGAGCTTTGACTGTGTCAAGGTGTCCATTGAGACCCGCCCAATGAAGAGGTGTGTTGCCGGAAATGTTTTGTGCAAGGAGAGAAGGAAGGTCGAGATGAGGAAGGAGGTAGTTGACGACCTCAAGATGGCCGTTGGCGGAAGCGTAGTGAAGCAGAGTGTTGTCGTCTTCGTTTTTGATACCGGAGAGAAGCTCTGTGGCGTTTGAGGAAGAGGAAAAGAGGGGGGAAAGAGTAGATTGCAGATCTTCAAGATCGCCGTAACGAGCCGAGAGCAGAAGCTCATCGATTTGGTCACTGGTAAGAGAGGCAGTCTTGTCTGACATTGTAGCGACAAGTGCGTGTGATGACGGGTGAGCGGTGTTCGTTGGTGTCGGAGGTGGTCCGTAAAGTGTGATGGTATTCGATTAGATTCAAGTGAGCTTGGCTGGTGGAGGTGATTTGACGAAACACACCTTCAGTGAAATAGCTTTGCTTGGTTGGAATTCTTCCTGACTTGCAACCTTCTTTCTTTTTTTTGTCTTTTCTCGGCACACGGGCGAAGAAGAATCAGCTGTCGGGAAATTTTTGGTTTGGAATTTTTCGTTCCTTTGGCCCCGCAACAACGTAAAGTGACCAACTAGAATTGCTCAGGGTCTCTTCACCGCCTCATGCTCTAGTCCTTTTTTGTCGGAACGTTCCCTCCTTCAGATCTTCACCTTCGGAACATCCCACTACACTGTGTCATCCGCTGACAATCCTTCGGACACCATCCGACCATCTCTTCGTCAGCAAAGCGATTGCAATCTCTATCATCACACTCTGACTCGGCAAAGCACCACTCACTTCCCACCATGGCTCCAACTCGCACCAAAGCCTCCAAGCTCGGTGCTCCCGCTCAACCGACCCAATCTTCTCGAAAAGGCAAAAAGGCCTGGCGCAAAAACATCGACTTGACCACCACTGAAGAGTTTCTCGAAGAACAACGTGATCCTCTCCGTCAAACCGACTCTTCCGCTCTCTTCATCGAAGACCGATCTGGACAAGAAACCCTCCTTGCCAAACACGCTCGAACCAAACGTCCACTCAAATCTCTTGAAATTCTTCAACGTAACTTTGGTCATGCTGCACTCGCACCTGCCAAAAAGCAAAAGCAAGCTGCTGCTGCTGGTGTGGATAAGAAGATGGAGCAGAGGTTGAGAAAGATGGTGGGTCGTCAGCAAGTTTCAACGCAAGGTGACGCTAGTGCGATTGTAAATGCTAGTGCTGATGTGGTGGATAAGACTTTGAGCGGGGTATATGATGTTTGGGGGTCATCGAACCCAGCTGCAGCTGCAAAGGATGTAAAGGGTAAAGCAAAGGCAGCAGCTAACGCAGAGGAAGATTGGATTCCCACTACATCTGCTAAACCCACAGTTCACGCTCCCAAGACTTTACGCAGAGCTAAACACAACAATATCGCATCTAAACTTCCCGCTGTCGACTTACCCCATCCAGGCACATCGTACAATCCCGATCTCGAATCGCATGAAGCTTTGATTCAAGAAGCATACGAAATTGAAAAACGTCTCGAAGAAAATGAACAGATGGATAAAGCCGAACGAGAGAATTGGCAAGCTAAACTTGCAATTATTATTGCTCGAGAAGCCGAATTAAGGAATCAGAAGGATGATGATCTTAAACGATACAGAGGAATGGATGTTGATATGCCCGGTATTAACTCTGATGATGATGAGGCTGATGAAGCAGAAGATGAAGATCTTGCCGAAAACAGTGATGACGAAGAAGAAGGACATCAATCCTCCGAACCCAAACGTAAAACTCGTCAACAACGTGCCCGAGCTAAACGTGCACGTCAACAACAACTTGAAGCCGCTTCCCGCAAACAAGCTCGTATCGAAGCTGCAACCATCTTACAACTTCCTGCTCTCAAACGTCGTCAATCTCGTTTAGCAATTGCGCGTGCACAAGCAGCTGAATCTCGACGACTTCAAAAACAACAGTTACTTTCCAAACAAGGTTTAGCTGGAATCAAGTTGGGTAAATACAAAGTACCCGATCAGAAAATTGATGTTCAAGTAGGAGATGAATTAAGTGAAAGTTTAAGAACACTTAAACCAGAAGGTAATCTTTTCAGAGATAGATATAATAAGTTACAAGCAAGAGGTGTTGTAGAACCAAGAATGAAACAAGAACCAAAGAGAAGAACGCATAAGTTGAAGACTTTCGAAACTCATGATTATAAGAAGTTTTCTTAGATTCCGACGTACAAGCTAGCCGTATGCTTTTTATTCAGTCAATGTAAACTTGTATTCCCTCTCAAATGCTGTGGTTGTCTGCAATCAAGATTAGGTCTGTGTGGTGAATGAGATTTGCGATTGCAATTACTATAGTGAAACAGGATCAAGCACCAGCGATAGCATTAGCTTCAGCCTCAGTCTTTGCTTCAGCTCCCTCACCAGCAGGTGCAGCCGAATCAACCGCTGTAGAAGCAGCTTCGACTGCACTCTCTGCTCCTACCTCTGCTGCCGCAATGGGCTCGATGGTAGCAGCAGTGTCCTCGGGCTTCGACTCGGCCATAGGCTCTTCCTCTGGATTGACACTGACCTCAACATTAGCGTCGTCGACCATGGAGACATCAACATCTTCCACCCCACTGGCCTTAATCTCGGCTTTAGGTTGAGCTGTTGTGCCCGCCTCAGCTGTGGAAGTTTGAGCGGGTGGTACGGTAGCAGCAGCTTCAGCGGCAGCAACAGCTTGAGGAGCCGTTTCGACTACTGCTGCTGCAGCGGCGTCCTGTGTGCTTGTTTCGTCAGCGGGTGCTGCGGCTTCACCAGAGGCAGTGGTGGCTTCAGCTGGAATCTCAGCGGGTGCAAGAACAGGTGCAGCGGGCGGTTGTGATTCAGCAGTGGTTGAAGCGGCAGCGATGGAAGCAGCAGCTTCATTATTTGTTGTCGAAGGAGCGACGGCAGCAGCAGCAGTAGTAGTAGTTGAAGCCTCAG
Organism: Ustilago xerochloae; assembly: GCA_928856705.1. Classification (NCBI taxonomy): domain Eukaryota; kingdom Fungi; phylum Basidiomycota; class Ustilaginomycetes; order Ustilaginales; family Ustilaginaceae; genus Ustilago; species Ustilago xerochloae. The sequence goes on from CAKMXT010000012.1 coordinate 82,276, forward strand.
TCGAGGTAGGGGCAGCTGAAGCTTGCTCTGCGGGTGCTGTTGCTGTTTGGGCTGGTGCTGGAGCTGGTGCCGGAACTGGAGCTGGAGCAGCTGCTGGAGCCGGTTGTGATGCTGCAGGTGGTTGCGTTACTCCCAGCTCCAAATTGAGCTTCTCAATTGCCTGCTTTTCCGCCTGTTTTCTCGCTTCTTCCTGTTCAGCTTTCTTCCCTTCCTCTGCTGCCTGTTCTGCACTCTGCGACTCTTCTACCACTTGCTTCGGTCTCACTTCTTCCGGCGTCTCGGCATATACGAATCCAACACCCAAGATCTTTCCTCTGCTCGCACTCTCTGCCCATTTTGGCATCTCTACCCCTTCTTCCGCTTCCCCACTCTTTCCATCCTTATTGCTCTTCTTTGCACTACTTGATTCTCTCAATTGCCTCAGCCTCTCTTCGTGCTCCTCTCGCAACTTTTCCATATCCTCTTGAATCTTGGCTACTTTCGCTTTGAGATCGTCCTGCTTCACATCAGCATATGGCGAAGGAGCAGGTGTCAATGTGTCAATTCTTCTAGCATCAAACACCATACTGAGTAGTTCGTGATTCTTTGCATAACGGGCAACGGCAATATCGCGGGGAGTGAGTCTGTCAAGATCGTCAAAAACAAATTCTGGGAGCTCATCTGCAATGGTGGGAGGCAGGTTGAGACCTAGAAAGGGGGGCATTGGTGGTCGGCCGGGGTAGCCATGCTGCTGCTGCTGACCAGGATGTTGAGGATGCCCACCAGGGCCGTGATGAGGAGGTGGAGCTCCGTGCATGGATGGGCGTCGTGCTAGGTGATGCTGCTGCTGTTGCTGTTGTTGAATTTGATGATGTGTTTGAGCTGTGAGCTTGCGTTTTCGTCCTCGTTGGGAGGCAGGAGTGGGTGAATCCATGTATTGTTGCTGTTGCGGATGTTGGGGGATGAATTGTTGTGCGTGAGGATGAGGACGATTCATCATACCTGGTGAAGGAGATGAAGCTCCCATTCCAGGATGTCCAGGATGACCACCTGGACCGTGTGGTGGTGGCATGTTCATGTTGGGCAACGATGTTTAAAGGTGATGACGTTGAGTGGATGATAGATGGTGGTGTCGAGAGGCGAAGGCGGACATTCGACGCGACTCGAACACAAGAACAGCGCGGTGAATCGCCCCAAATCGGGCAAGATCGCTTTCAAGATTAAATGGGTGTTAAGTTTTGAATCAGTGTTGCTCCACATTCGGTGTGATTTTACGCAGCAGCCAACACGCCAAGTCAAGATGGTGTGACACTTGAGAATAGTGACTGAGCAACTTCGACACCATCACTCTCTACCAACACCATCATATCGAACATACAGCTACCAGGCATCTGCCTCGGTCAAACTCGAACACTGCATCGGCTCTCTGAGCTGAAACTGCGGAGCATACGAGACTCCCTCCTCGCGCCTGAGTGAGGGAAGGTTGGAATATACAACGATGCCCCCGCGCATAGCAGACGACGAATACGTGGACGACGGAGCTGCAGATGCCTACGATGCCGAAGACTTTCTTGACGACGATGACAGTGGCGACGAGTACCGAGCTGCTCCGTCCCTCCCTAAATTAGGTACCCTCCGCGCTGGAGCTGCATCTCGAACCTCAGCAGCCGCTTCCACTGTCAACGGCAAAGCCGGAGCTTCCTCCTCCTCCTCCGCTACCCGAGCCAAAGCTGCTTCAACGTCAAAAACCAAATCGAAATCTAAAGATCAGGGCTACTCATGGGAAGCTACCTACAAACGATCATGGGATGCTGTAGCAGAAGATGATTCTGGATCACTCGAATCCGCGGTTCGTCAAATGATCGAAGGTTCCAAACGTCGACGAACTTTGAAAGATGTTGCGCCTGTTCAACGTGGAATCATTCGACATCTTGTTCTACTCGTCGACCTATCTGCTAGCATGCTCGAGAAAGACATGCGACCGAATCGATTCGATATCACGCTTCAATATGCCAGAGAATTTGTTGGCGAATATTTTGATCAAAATCCGATTGGTCAACTTTCTGTGATTGGCACAAGAGAAGGAATAGCAGAAAGACTTGCAATGATGGGTGGCAATACAGTAGATCACACTGCTTCTCTCTCGAACAAGCGAAGACTCGAACCAAGAGGAGAACCAAGTTTACAAAATGCGCTCGAAATGGCAAGAAGCAGTTTAGTCCATTTACCAGCATCCAATTCTCGAGAGATCTTAGCCATCTTTGGTAGTTTAACAACATGTGATCCAGGTAATATTCACGATACAATCAACACTCTGGTTAAAGACAATATTAGAGTATCCATCGTACATCTAGCTGCAGAGGTCAAAGTGTTTAAAGATGTTTGTACAAGAACAGGTGGAACTTTTAGTGTTGCTCTCAACGAAGGACATTTTCACGATTCGTTGTTCGAGCTTGTTCCACCACCTGCTGTTGAAGGTCCACGTCGACCCGCAAAACGTCGTCAACTTATAGCAAATGGAAATGGAACAGCTCAAGAGGAGGAGGAAGAAGATGAGGATGAAATCGCAAACGGAGTTGATCTTCTCCAAATGGCTTTCCCACTTCGACTTCCCGCACATGCTGCTCCAACCCTATGCGCATGTCATTCTCGTTCTCGTGGATCAGGATATCTATGTCCTCGATGTGGAGTTAAAGTATGCGATGTTCCCACCGATTGTCCCGTATGTGGTATTACCATCGTTATGTCAACTCATCTTGCAAGATCTTACCACCATCTTTTCCCAGTGCCTAACTGGAAAGCCGTTCCTTGGTCTTCCCTTTCCTCCTCTACAACATCAATAGAAGCTTGTTTCTCTTGCAATTTACCTTTTCCATCTCAGCAAGAAGGTGCAACAAGATCAGCAGCTACAAATAAAGCTTTACAGGATGCGGGATTAAGTGAATCAAGTAGATATAGATGTGGAAGATGTGGAAAAGATTTTTGTTTGGAGTGCGATGCTTTTGTTCATGAAACTTTGCATGTTTGTCCTGGATGTTGTTAGTGTTTCGTAATGTCAGGGGGTCTGTCTCTTTGATGATTCTTAGTGTGTGTGTGTGATGCATACGAGAATGGTGTGAGTTTGTGTAAGTGTGTAAGGGAGTGTGATGTCGAGCTAGAGATAAGGTCGCTGATTTTTATGACCTTGATTTTCAGGCTGATTTTTCGCGTGCTAATTTCAAAACGTGCATTTCGGCTCAATAAAAGACCATTCAAGCTTTGGGTGCGAATCAGGTAGTATTCCGCACAAGACCTTGTCAGCCTGTCTTATTACCAGCCAGCAAAGAATCTCATGCCGTCTCTCGACTCTCGACGTATAAAACGAACCATATCATATGGTGAAATGCTAAAAGTACAAAAGCCAAACCAATTGAGGTCAAGATCAGAGATATTATACCAAAAACCTCCGTCGATCAAGTTCAGCCAGGCCATCTCCTCTTTAGCCCCTTTTACGCCGCGCGCAAAGCCTCTCCATGTTCAGCCGTAGCTCCTTCTGTCTGACCTTGATTGGGCAATTCATCTACAAAGTCTGGTAATTCCTGATTACTCTGTAAATAACTCGGCATACTTTCACCCGTGGTCTCTTCTTGATCCCATTCTTCCTCCAACGCATCTAATTCAGCCTGTAAATCTTCCTCATCCACTTCATCTGGTACACCATAACTTCTTCCCAAAGTTTCTTGAACTTCATTTGCAGCTTCGATCAAATCTTCCATTTCATCTTGCATACTTTCAATCTTATCCAGATCAATTTTACCATACGTTTTCTTCATCTCTTTATTAGCTGTTTGCATTGCATCAAAAGTTGCCATTGTATTTCTTAAATTTTCTGTAGTCATTGTAGCTTGTTCCATGTTATAAGATTGTTGTTGAAGTTGAGCTAGTTGATTTTCATAGAGTCGTTTTTGTTTTAAAACTCGTAAGGCACGTTGTTGGATAGCGGTTTTACCAGGTCCATCTCGCATTCGACGCATTTGATCGCGATAACGAGAGAGCTCGGAATCAAGTTTACGGATTTTAACTTCGACAGAGTCAGCACGATTCTCGGTAGAAGCTATAGCATCGGTGAGAGAGGGTTTGGGTTTGGTCGCTTTGGAACCGAATAGACGATTCATTGTGAGGTTGATCTGGTGCGGAGAAAGAGGATTAGATGCGAGTGTAGCGGAACCTGAGCAGGTCAGAATGGATTTCTGAGCAGGTCGATGATGGTGTCAGGATGCCAAGGATGGATGGTGACTCTGGATGATGATGGTGTTGATAGGAATCGAGAAGTCAGGGTCCAGAATCCAAACTCGATTTGACTCGGCAGCAGCGCAGCATCATTTGGCAGCGTGAGGGAAGACTGCTCTCACGCTGTATCCGTGCACAGCCCAAGAGAGAGCTTCTGTGGAGGCAGCCAATTTCAATACAAAACACGCTCCAAGAATCAAATTGTGGGAATGTGTTTGTATTCGAGATCTGCGTAAATTTGTAATTGATCGGGCTACTCAGCGTCATTTGGCCTTTCGATTTGACCCGCACAGACTTGCAAGAGCGGCCCATCCGAAGCTGCTCACTCCTTCTTTGCAATCATCACCATCACCTCCTCCTAATATCACCAACAAACGCAGACCTACGATTCCACGCCACATTACTCTCTCTCGCTACAAGTCTGACTTGATCCAGCTCATCGTTCCTTTCGATACCTCAACCGTCACCTCTCGCTTGATACTCTCGTCAAATTATCGCAACCATGTCGTGGGGAGGTTTTAAAAAATCCATCAATCGAGCGGGTACCACCCTCATGCAAAAAACTGGTCAAGTTGAACGAACTGTCGATTCTGAATTCAACTCTACCGAAGAACAATATCGCACCATGGAAAGAGAAGTTACTGCTTTACAAAAAGAAGCTAAAGCCTATCTTGACGCTATTCGTTCTCTCGCTTCTTCTCAATCTCGAATTGCTGAAGCTGTTGATGGGTTTTACACCGATTCTTCCGATGCAGCTATGTCTGCTAATGCTTATCGTCGTGCTGTTGATGAATTAGATACAAAAACTGCCAAAGAAATTGATGCTCCTTATCGAGCAACTGTTTTAGAACCAATCGGTAAATTAGCAAGTTACTTCCCAGAAGTAAACAAAATTATTGAAAAGAGAAATAGAAAATTACAAGATTATGACGCTGCAAGAAGTAAACATAGAAAATTGGTAGATAAACCTTCAGATGATCCAACAAAACTTCCAAAAGCAGAAAAAGAATTGGATGATACAAAAGTCATTTTTGAAACGTTAGACGATCAGATTAAAGGTGAATTACCTCAATTGGTCGATTTAAGAGTTCCGTATTTAGATCCAAGTTTCGAAGCTATGGTAAGAATGCAGGCCAAGTTTGCGGAAGATGGATATGAAAAATTGGGTGGGGTGCAGAGGTTTTTTGCAGATGGGGTAAGAGAGGAGTATGCAGATGGTCAGTTGGATGCTCAGGTCGAGGCGGTTTTGCAGGAGATGAGGGAGCTTTCGATTTGCGGGATTGGGCAGTAATCTCAAACTTTCTGAAGCTAGGCTTAAAGTAGTAATCTTTGCTCTTTCTCACTCGCAATGATATCCATCGGAAACAGATTCGTGCTCGCTCGAGTCACATTGACGCATTCGTTGACACTGCTTTGCATTGTGATACTAACCATAGTACATTCTTGAGTGCGTAGAAACGTGAAAGAAATACAACTTGAGTTGAGAACATCAATGTTCAGTCACTGAGCATATCAACAACATGCTTACAGCAAATACCGGCAATCATCTCGCACTCCCGTCGAATCACCGCCTCGTCATCTTCCCCTTCGCCGGCAGTTGGGTTAGAGCCGATGCCGACCAAATCGTCAATCCCCACCATCTTCTCCAATGTCGATTCCAGCTCCTTGTTCATGCCTACCACTTTATGGTGCAACACATTCCTTCGCTGTTCCGGTGCAAGCGTGTGTAGCACTCTTGGCTCTCCACGCATCAAATGCTGCACGATTCCTGCGAATTTTGGTGAAGTGATGAAAAGGTCCTGCCACTGCTGAATCGGCGGCAAGTCTCGACCATGCTGCGGTCTGCGCAAAGCAGTGTGCGTCGCTTCATTGATACACAACTTGACTGCCAACAGGCTCTTAGTCAAATGCAGCACGTCCAATGCTGCCGCTTGCACTTTGAGGATCTTAGCATACTTCTCCTCGGCTTGCAGGTTTTCTCGACCCATTGCACGTTCTGAGTCCACTTCCCGCTTGTAAACATCCAAAACGTATTCAACCACATGCAATACCTCCGCTTCCGAAAAGTGTTCGCGGCTGACAATCTCTTCGGCTGCTCCCGATCCTAACACATGCTCGGCGAACGACACACAGTCGGCCACCAATTCCGAAAAGACTCGACTGGCAGCTGCACGCACAGCAGTGGCAATCAGTGCTGCGTTCGACTGCTGCTGTTGCTGTTCTTGCAATTGCTGTTGCTGCGCTGCTTGTTGCTGTCGTTGAACCTGGGCAGCGTCAAGCGCTGGGTGATGAGGAACTGGTTGGCTTGTCTGACGTTGAAACGCTTGGTGCAAGGTTTGCTGCAGTTTCTGCGGCTGAGGTTGCTGCTGCCGGATATAATTGGCTGGCTGCGGCTGAGGTGCACTTTGACCGTAATTGAGGGTCGATTGAGTAAGATGCACCGATTGGGGAGGCGGCAAGGTGGGAGGCAGCATTTGTAGGTTCTGTCTGATCTGCGATGCAAGTACCTGAGTGCCTACGTCGAGCAACGTCTGTCGCTGCGCTGCGACACTCGATGGGCCAGCAACCGCCTGCTGAGGCTGTACGTACTGAGCAGCTGAAGCAGCAGCAAGAGCAGCGTCACTGGATACGTGCTGATTAGCCGATTGCACGGAGCCAACCAGCGCAGCAGATTGATTTGGCTGAGCCGACCCAATGTTGTCGGGAGGCGGCACGGATTGCGACTGCGTCATGGCAGGCGCCGTCGTTGGCGTTTTGCTACCGCTTCGACCCAATTCCGGCTTCTTCTCGGGAATCTCGTGGTGAAGAGAGCTGGTCGTGGCGGGAGGGGGAGCAGAAGACCTCGATACTGGCGCAGCAGAAGCTCCAACCGGTGGTGCTGAAGGTTCACTAACTGCATCGGCGAAGCGAAACTCAGGCTGAGTATCGTTCGGTGGGAGCGAGCCTCGGCTGGCAAAGTACTTTTGCTTTTCTGCATTCCAGCAGTGAAGCATGTGTGGTACGCGGGGGAACTCCATGATGGCTCTGGTAAGCACTCTTTCGGGCAGCTTCTGCGTTAGGTACTTGACCGAACGCGTATTCGATACCTTGTCCATGAGCTCGTGCATTGACTTATACATGTGACGCTTGGCTCTCGGGTGGAGAATGTCTGGGCCAACTTCTTGCAGGCAGACCCACGGAATCATCTTGCCTGGATCCTGCCAATATTCCACCAAGTCTGCTACGGTGCGATCGGTGGCAAGTCCGATCTTGCGTGGTTTGAGCTTTTGCAAGGCGTCGTAAGAGGATGGACGCTTAGTGACGTTGGCAAGGTCTCTGAGCAATGACTTCATACGGTCCGCTATTGTCTTTTTCTGCCTGCTTGGAGCCGGAGTTTCCGACACTGCTTGGCTGGCAGCTCGGTCGTCACGGTGTGCTTCGCGGCTTGATCCTGCTTCGGCTTCGTTCTCTTGCTGTTGTGGTGCTTTTGTCGTATTGGCAATCTTGACGGATTGGGCCACCGGTTCCTGCGTTGGTTCAGTGCCAGTTTGGGCGATGGGCGTAACGGTATCGGCTGAAGCTTCCTGAGATGAGGAGATAGCGTCGGGTATATTGGCCAATGCCACCGCAGCTGCTGGAACGGGAGATGCTTGCACATCTGTGCTCGGCGCTGTCGTCGGCTGGGCTTCGGTACTTGCTGCAACGTTTGTGTTGTCGTGTGACGATATGATCTCTGCAGCCGGTTGAGCCTGGATTAGGGAAGCGGGGCTTGGAGGTGTGGCTGCGGGTGATTCCGCGACAGCTTCATTGACATCTGACATCTGCTCAACAGGCTGCGTCACTGCCGGCGTTGGAACGACTCGCTCGTTGTGACTGTTGGACGCTTCGGGGGTTGCAGCTGCATCTTCACCAGCAGGAGTGGTGACACCTTCTGCGCTCGCAGTGGCTTGCGAGGGTATCTGGCCGGTCTGCTGCAAAGGAAGGCTCTGGTTAAGTTCTACATCAGGTGTAGTGGCAGCGTCTTCGACGGGCTGAGCGGGTTGAACGTCCGCGCTGATAGCAAGAGCTTCTTCTACTTCCCCTACGGCAGTCGCAATCTGATCGGCAGCTTGATCTGCGACAGGCTCCAGGTTGTCGATAACGTCCTCGTTGGTGCCGACGTCTGCGGCAGATTCTGTGATGGGCTGCACCCTATCGTCTTTTGGCTGCTCCATCGGCTCTTCCCTCTGATCGGCGTTGGTATTGTCAGACGCCTTTTCGGACACCTGTCCATTTTGAAGATCGCCTCGCTGATCTTCGTGTGCTTCCACCTGACCGTTGGCCTGCTCTTCAGCACAATGTTGCTGATCACGCTCGGCTGACGGTTGCTGAGGCTCCTCTGTTTCGCGTTGCTCCTTCGATTGCTCATCCGCCTGTTGCTCCGGGTGTGACTCCGCAAGGTTGCGCTGGCTGGTCTCGAGTTGTGCAGCTGTGTCTGGGGAGTCAGCGGCGATGGGTGGTTGATCCTGCTGATTAGCCTCGTTGCTGTCTTCCTGTGCGCCTTCCCTCGCGTCGCCAAGAGTGGGCGAATGGTGTCGAGCGAAAGTTGAATCATCACCACCCCGGTTGTCATCAGACTCAGGCTGATTCTGACGTTCGGTGTCTGCGTTGTCGTTGCCTATTGCAGGATGCTCGGTCTCAATCGAGTGCTCGTCGGAACCAAGGACAGCATTGGCAGTTTGATCGTTATCCACAACCCGCCCACCTTCAGCGGGTACGTCGGCAGTGCTGTCCTCGACTTCGTCTACCAGCTCGTCTTCTTCTTCTTCTTCGTGACCGCCATGATGACCTGACTCGTCAGCTTCCTGAGGCTCTTCGTCATTATTGCTTGCTTTCTGGGGCCCTTCCTCGAGATTGTTCGGCTGGTGAAGCTCTTGCTGAGGTGCGCTTGCTTCATTTGCAGTCTCGTTGACGCCTTCTGGGACTTCTCGAGGACTACTGACTGGTTCCTCGGGCGGCGTGCCAAATGCTTGCGGCGAACCTGCCGAGTCGACTGAGGAAGCACGGCCTGCTCGAGCATTCCCACCTTCTTTCTCGCCGGACTCGCCAGAATCAGTAGCACGTGCCTCAGGCTCGGTGACAGGATCGAGTCCCATGGCGTTCTCGTTCGCATCGATTCCACTCGGAGGGAAGTTTGAGATCGTCTCCTCGGCTTGAGGGGCCGTCTCCGGCTCGGTCGCAGCCGTCTGTTCGAGATTATCTGCAGCTGCAGCCGTAGCAGAAGATGGTGGAGATTCGTTGACGCCCGCAACAGCCTCGGGAGGGCCTTGGTCGTTCGTCTCAAGTCTAGATTCAGTTCGAGTTACATCCTTTGCATGCTCGCTTGCCGGCGAAACAATTGGTACCTTGGTCAAAGACACAGCCGACGAGGAAGGGCCAGCTTCTTTACTAGCCAGGCCTCCCTGGAATGCAGACCAGGCATGGAAGACGATGGCAAGCCTGCGGCCTAGTCTTTTGGAACGAACCGACTTTGCTGCAACCTGAATGTCGCTCCAACCGGCGTGAGGGCCTAGGTCAGCAAGCTGGCGCTCAAGCATGTTGATGCTGGGACGTTCGGGATCATTACTTCTCAAAGTGGTGGAATAGACACGAACGACGTTGCGAACATATTCGGCCAAAGACGAGCCTTCTGCGAAAGCGTTCTGGGCGAGGCTGGTCAAGTATGCCTTCTTTTCTGGCGTCAAGTCGTCAGAGGCTTTGCCGGGATGAGACGAGCTGGATGCGCGTGAACTACGTGGCTGAGAAGGTTCTCGACTGGGAGCTGCCGATGTTGGCGATACTCGCTCCTTGTTCGATGTTGAGATGGAGCCTGCAGGCGAAATGCGCTCGTTGATGGAGGCAGCCCTACTGAGAGAGCGTCGCAGCGAAGCAGATTGTGTGGGCTGAGAGAGCTTGAGCGCTTGATCTGGCGAAGGGGAGGCTTTGACAATGTTGGCGGCATTGGCTCGGTCATCGACTCGAGTACGTTTTGGTGCTGGTTTGAAATCTACAACCTCAAAGTCATCGTCGGAATCCTCTTCTTGGATGGCAGGTTGTCCTCTTGTAGAAGTCGCATCCCTGCCTTTCTTAGTCGGCGGCTGCGGAGAGCGAGATGGTGTTTTGCGTTTGCCAACTTGTGTGGACGAAGACTCAGCTGCGGAGGGGCGCGATGACACAGGCGCAGTGGAAGAGGGAACTCGAAGGGGTGGGGGCGACTCAGTTGTCCTCCGTGTCGATGATGCCTTCTTGCTTGAAGATGAGGCTTGAGTGCGCGAAGATGTCAGCCTATCAGTGGAGTTGTTGCTGGTACTGAGGGACGCTGCTGCTGTACTGGATTCTGGTCGATCCCGGCGCTTAGGGAGCGGATCGCGAGCAAAGACGGGCTTGCCTCCTCCGCCTCCATATAGATTCTCCCAGCCCTGGATTTGATACGCTTCCTGCTCTCTTCGCTTCTGCCGACGGGCTCTACGTGCAGCCAGATCATCCTCCTCAGTCTGCTGTTCGCTGGTCACTTCGGTGCGTTGACGCTTCGAGGGTGATGAAGATGGCTGTGTCGGGGTTCCTCGAGACTCTTGAGAGGAAGGCGATTGGCCTCGAAAGAGGGCTGACGAACGATTCGAGGTGCGTGAAGGACCCGCTTCGGAATGCTCCCGCGAGCGCTGTGATCCGCTTCCGCCACTCATGATGTGTCTCAATCCGAGACGCCGCTGTGATAGCGTTCAAAGAGAACTGAGCTCAAAGCATTTCGAGTTGGTTTGCGCCCTTCCAGAACGAACTCGCAATGAATGCTCTCCGTCCGTTCGATCGAGTGGGAGCGATCGTACTTTCAGCCTCAAGGCAATGGAATCTTCAGGTCGTTGAGAGGCTCGATTCGACCTTGAAGTTGATGTCAGGAAGCAGCCGGACGTGAAGAGGTCGAGTTCGAGATATGATAAGGTGTTCGACAGGTTGGTATCGAGCGTCTTGAGAAGATGTGAGTCGCGTTTCAGGGTCCAAAACGGTTGTTGCTGCGCTGCTTTTTACGCTGCGCAAACCAAGAAGAGCTCTAACAGAGAAGAGTTGTGGGCAATCCTTCGCGGAGAGAGAAGCTCTAAATTTTCCACAGCGGATAAAGGCATCGGCGCAGAGAGCTCGAGGTGGAGTTGAGTTGAAAAAAAAAAGTGGCTCAGCAGCGCAGCCACTTTTTCGGTCACACGAATCGGCGTTCAGCCGACGGCGTAGAAGAATACACATTTCGACGCTGTTACGGTTCGCATTCTCTTCATGGTCACACAGACACAACTACCACATCACACTCTACTGCTTCGCTTCTCTTCGCTTCTCTTCCTTGTCACCATCACAGCATTGCATTAGCCACTCATCGGCTTACCAACAATCACATATTCTGCTCCAACTCACACTCTTTTCGGTCCACGCCGCAAACCTCAAGGCGAAAGATCTCTAGTCAGCACAGCTGCCTGCATCAGAGAGGATCCGATACGCCAGTTCGCTCATCCTGGCATCGACTGTGTCCTTCAGCGATATGTCGTTCTCATCAGGGAACTCGGCACATGCCGAAGCGTCCTCTTCAGGCAACTCGACAGCGCCATCGTCTCCCGTCGCTTCCTCCGTCTCCTCATTGAGTGTTGGCACGGACGTGACTCAGCTCGATCAGGCTTCCGCCACTTCAGCCGATGTTCCGCCTTCTCCGACCAAGGAAGACATCGCTCTTCCTGTCGAAGAGAGGCAGGCAAAGGCAAAAGCTCTCAAAGATGAAGGCAACAAGCTCTTTGTTGCTGGTCAGTACGACGCTGCCAAACATCAGTATGGTCTCGCCATCGCACTCGACCCTTCCGTCCCCGCCTTCTACAGTAACCGCGCAGCATGTGAACTCAAGCTAGAACAACACGGTCTGGCGATAGAGGACGCCACCAAGGCCATTCAACTCGACTCCAAATTCTCCAAAGCATACTTCCGCAGGGCCAGCGCCCATCTCAGCATCCTCGATCCAAAGTCCGCTTTGCCAGATCTCAAGATTGTCGCACAACTCGAACCTAAGAACACTTCCGTCAAGGCACAGCTGGAAGCTACAGTCAAGCTCATCCGCCGTCTTGAATTTGAAAAGGCCATCAAGGTTTCCGAAGGAGTCAAGCCTGCCGAGACAGTCGAGTCCAATCTCAAGGAGGGATCTGGAGGCACTGTTGTTCCTGACTCGTACACTGGGCCTCGCATTGCCGATGGTGACGATGCTGACACTGCTCATCTTGGCAAGATCGATCAAAAGTTCATCGACGAAATGATTGAACACTTCAAGAATGGCGGCAAGCTTCACAATCGTTACTCGTGGCAGATCATTCTTGGTGCCTTCCGTGCCTTGCAGCAGGAGCCCACTCTGGTCGACTACGAGGTGCCTGAGGGAACCACTGTAGATGTCATTGGAGACACACACGGTCAGTTCTTCGACTTTATTCATCTTCTCAACAAGACTGGCCAGCCCAGCGACAAGCATGCTCTGCTCTTCAACGGTGACTTTGTCGACCGAGGTTCGTGGTCGGTCGAGATCGCTCTAACCGTGTTCGCATACAAGTGGCTCTACCCCAAGACCACCCTCATCAACCGTGGCAATCATGAGACATCCGAGATGAACAAGGTCTATGGTTTCGAAGGCGAGTGCAAGGCCAAATTCGGTGGCGACCTTACCTTCAAACTCTTCACCCAAGTCTTTATCGCTTTGCCACTTGCCACCCTCATCACCGCAACCAAGCCTCCTCTCACTGGCGACGAGCTGCCAGCCTCGTTCTCGATCGCACAGCGTCAACCCATCGTCGCCAAGGACACTGGCTTCAAGCGCTTCTTTGTGGTCCACGGCGGTCTTTTCTCCAAAGACGGCGTCACATTGGATGACATTCGTGCCATTGACCGTTTCAAGATCGGTCAGCCCGGCCAGGCTGGTCTCATGATGGAGTTGTTGTGGAGTGATCCCCAGATTGCACCAGGACGAGGTCCATCCAAGCGTGGTGTTGGTCTTGGCTTTGGGCCCGACATCACCAAAGCATGGTGTGAGCTCAACGGCATCACTGCTGTGCTTCGAAGTCACGAGGTCCGAATGGGCGGATACGAAGAGGAGCATGAAGGTCGGTGCTGCACCATTTTCTCGGCTCCCAACTACTGCGACTCGACTGGCAACTTGGGTGCCTTTGCCCGCATCGACGATCACGGTAGTATTGGTTGGACTGTGTTCGAGGCACAGCCGCACCCCAACATCAAGCCTATGGCATACGTCAACGGTGCTATGAACGGCATGCTCGGCATGTAATTGGCATAGATCCACTTTACTTACTGACTATAGCATTCTCATATAGATATTTCGACTCAAGACTCAGCTCACACGAACTTAAAAGCATGGACCATCATCTCCGACAATGCCCTTCCGAACCGATGGATCCGGAACAAAGACTCGATTTAACCCTGTACTCTACACTCTACACATACCTATAGCAGCCGTTTCTGAATCTATGCATTAGCTCAAACGCTCTTGTAATTGTCGTGCCGTGTTTATTTCTGGTCGTCAAAGGGAGGAAGGCCCCAATCTGTTGGGTTGAAATCAAGCAACGAGTTGATGGTTTGTGAAGCTCCCAGCTCTTCATTAGGGAAGAGGGCTCGGAGGTTCGGGTCGGGAACCCAGACCACTGTTGAGAGGAATGTCAAATACAGAAAGGAAGTCAGTCAAAAGCACTGTTCGTTTGTGACAAGAGCGTCGATATGGTACTTACCGTGCATACCGGCCGCCTTTGCAGCCTGGACACCTGGTTTTGCATCCTCGAATACTAGGATGCTCGATTCACCGCCTTTCAAGTGATGCGCTTCGTCAAATTGTTCTCCCATCTCTCTCAAGCTTTGCGTCCACTCTTCACCGAGCTTCTGCTTTGTGTGATGATCGTTGGGATGGTCGCTCAGGAGACCTTCTCTTGCAGCCAGGAGGAAGATATCTGGATGCGGTTTGCCCCTGTTCAACCTTGGGTCATCTCCGCAAATGACACGCTGAGCAAAGGGACCAAAGAGATCAGGGTGGCTTGCTGTCTTAATTTCGTAGTTCTTGCGTTTACTTCCTGTCGCAACGCAAATCGGAATGTTGTGCTTATGCAGGTGCTGGACCAGACGAGTTGCTCCTACCATTTGAGGAACTTGCTCGAAAGCTTTGAGGAGGACTTCGTTTCGGTCTTTGAGGAAGTTGTCAATGTCGAAAGGGCAGTCAGGACCGTATGGCTCGCCGGGTTTGGTGGGAGGCCATATTGATGAGAGCAAAGTCAAGGTGGCCTCACGCTCAGGCTTGCCCATGAGGTTGGCTTTGATCTCCCATGTCTGCTCCTTGCCATACGGTTTGAGGATGTCATTCACCACTTTGGTATAGATGCCTTCCGAGTCGATGAGAAGGCCGTCCATGTCGAACAGGACAGCCTTGATGTTGGCAATGGGCTGCTTCGTCGTCGACATTATTACGCTTCTATCTATCTATCGGTCGTTCCGTCTATTGGGATGTCAGCGATGATTGTTGCGGTGTGATGAGAGAGAGAGCATCGGTTCGGAGCATAGCCGAAGGGTCGAGTCAGGTGGATTTCTTCTGAAACGTGCGCCCACGCTGAGTCTATACAGCGCAGGTGTTGATCTCGATTCTGTGAGCAGAATTCTGGCTCAAGCCGAAAGCTCGGCTCTCTCACGCGTGTCTTGCTGAGCGTGCACGGATGTGAAGCTGAACCCTGATGCCGAGACGACTGCTGCCCTTTGCTGTTGTTGTCACTTTGCTACGCTCCACGACCATCAACCCCCTCTCTCTCATCATCAGCCCCTTCCTCCTTCTGGCAAATTGTGCTTCTCGTCGGTCTGCATCCGCCTCCTCTGTCATCATTGGGCTGTAGCAGTTCAGCGTGACACTGCCACACGCTGCGGCAATGAAGGTGCTCATCACCGGCGCATCCGGCCTGCTCGGTCGTGCTGTTCATCAGCAGTGCAATGAGAAAGGCTACGACACCAAAGCGCTCGCCTTCACTCGATCCGATCCAGCCAAAAATCTCGTCAAGCTTGATCTCACAGATGCCGCCGCCGTCGAATCGTGTCTACGCGAATTCCAGCCCGACGTCATCGTCCACACTGCAGCCGAACGCCGCCCAGATATCGTCGAGAAGGATCCCGCTGCATCACACGCCATCAATGTCGAAGCACCAGCAAGCATCGCTACTCTGGCATCTAAACTCGACAAGGTACCACTTCTGATCAACATTTCGACGGACTATGTCTTCGACGGTTCCAAGCCTCCCTACAAAGTCGACGATGAGCCCAACCCTCTCAATGCATACGGCGTCAGCAAGCTTCAAGGAGAGCGTGCCGTAGCAGAACATGCCAAGTCTGGCTACTACACCAACCTCCGCGTGCCTGTACTATACGGCAAGACTATTACCAACGACGAGTCGGCTGTCAACGTGCTTCTTAATGCTATTCAACCACCTGCTGGATCCAACAACCCCAAAAAGTGCGACGCGTATGCAGTCAGATATCCCACTAACGTCGACGATGTCGCAAAAGCAATCTTAAAGCTTGCAGAGGTGCACACTACCGACTCTTCCAAGCCAGTCCCTCCCATCACACATTTCAGCGCGAAGGAAGCCATGACAAAGTATGACATGTGTCTCGTTCTCAGTCGTATCGCCAATTCGGTCGGCTTCGAAACTCGTACCGACCTTCTTGATCCTGAATATGAAGTCGATCCTATGGCAGCAACTGCTCGTCCCAGACACTGCAAGCTCGATACATCGGTACTTGAAGATTATGGTGTTCCTGTTGAATTCACTCCATTCGAGGACTGGTGGCGTCCTTATCTAACCGAGGTACGTACTGAGCGGTCGTCGCTTTAGCGGCAGACCAGCCGCTAAATCAATCTTTCATGTAATCTAGTTACATCCGGTAATGCATGATTGTTATTTTGAACATAAACTGACATGAACGAACACCTCTCTTCTCCCGTTCATATCCCTGATTCATTATGACAGATGCACAGACGCAAGCTCGAGGAAGAAGCTCGTCTGGCAAAAGAGGCCGAAGAGAAGCGGATCAAGGAAGAGGAAGAGCGCAAAAAGCGAGAAGCTGAGGAAGCTGAGCGCCAGCGCAAACTCGAAGAAGAACGACGCATAGCCGCCGAGAAAGCCGAAGCGGAAGCCCAAGCACAGCGTGAAGCAGAAGAACAAGCACGAAAGCACAGGGAAGCCGAAGAAGCGGAAGCAAAGAAGAAGCAAGAAGAAGAAGCAGCAGCGATTGCAGCAACCGAGTCAGCGGCAGCGACAGCCGCATCAACCTCAACAGACGAAGCTGGACCTTCTACTGCTCCGCCCTCTAGCGATGCAGGCGATGCGCCCAACGGAACAGATCGCGACCCTGGCTCCCCGCATCCATCCTTCAATTCGCTCAAAGCTCGACCAACACCACCGGCGACGTCTGGTCTACCTTCACCGACTAGTTCACATCCGCCATCCTCGATCAAAAGTGGTCACCGACCTGACACCCCACCGCTCCCAAATGAAGCCAATGAACACAACGACGTCCAAGTCCTCACAACGGATGCTACACCGACCGGATCTGTTGTTGAAGAGAGCCCACTCAATCTTGCTGCTGCCCGCGAAAGGCAACGTCTCGGTTCAAGTCTTCCGCAGCGATCACTCAGTGCTAGTAGTGCCGCTCGTTTGACGTCACTGACGGACGAAAGCACCATGTTCGGTGGGACAGCACGCAAGTCAAGCTTGTCAGGTCCCACGCATCTTGATACTGCGGGCGCCACTTCACGCCGTGCAAGCAACGACTCGGACGAGGACGGATATGGCCATCCCTCGCCTCGTGCCAAACAGGCAACGTTCCCCGACGCCACCAACAATCCCAACGCATCACCGACGAGAGCAGGTCGTCTCTCTGCTGATGGCAATCAAACACTCGCTGCGGGAAGGATGTCTGGCTCCATCGGATCGCTTGGATCCTCGACCCCATCAAGAGTGTCTGCGGAGGCAGACCGCAGCGCTTCTCATGCAGATGACATTTCAGCAGCAGCGCCCACTACACAGCCCCGTCTCTACCATCGACCTTCATTCGATCTGCTTCAAGACGCCCGTGATCGAGAAGCCTACGAAAGACTCCATCGCCGCAATTGGAACTTTACCATTAAAGTTGGTGATCCGCAGCGCATCGGTGATCCAATGACCGCTCATATCGTCTACACTGTTCGCACACAAACCGACTGTCCCGCCTTCCGTGCTCAGCAATTCTCGTCGTTGCGTCGATATAGAGATTTCAGATGGCTGCATGCCGCTTTGGTGCAAAACAATCCAGGTATCATCGTGCCACCTGTGCCCGAGAAGGTTTCTATTGGTCGATTTGCAGCTGAGCTCGTCGAAGCGCGTCGGATTGGATTAGAGACCTGCATCAATAAGATCGCCAATCATCCGTTGCTGCAACAGGACGACGACTTCAGATTGTTCTTGGAGTCGGAGAATTTTGCAGCCGATGTCAAGCAACGTGATATGATCAAGGGGCCTATCATTACGCCGGAACAGAAGACTTATAAGAGCTGGGGAAGTGCCTTACTTGGTAGCGTAGTCCCTTCCACCTCTTCGCTATCTTCAGGCGCGCTCAGTGCATACAGCTTCGAAGAGACAGATGAATGGTTCAACGAGCAAAAGATATACCTTGACTCGCTCGAAAACGCTCTCAAAGGCATGGTCAAGAGTGTCTCTGCACTCTCCAATCAACGCAAGCATATGGTACAATCGATACACGACCTAGCACAAGTGCTCACCACTCTATCAGGAAGCAGTCTCAGTCGGTCGCTTAGCACATGTTTTGCTGGTCTTGCAGAAGTCAAGCGTCGTGCATTGGAGCTTGAAGATGCACAAGCTGAAGCCGACGTCAGACAAATGGGAACCACAATGTACGAATATGAGCGAGTTGTTGGGTCTGTCCGCAAGGCTTTCAAGGTGCGCACCGAGGTGTGGGCCAAATCAGCTCGTCAGGCAGATGAGCTTCGCAAAACAAGAGCGAGGTTCGATAAGTATAAAGCAGCGAATCCTACCAGCGGTGGACCTCAGTTTCAGTCTTTACTGGGGGAGGTCACGGAAGCAGAGACGAAAGCACTGGATGCTCAAAGGTTGTTCGAGACAGTAAGTCAGAGGTGCAAAGATGAGATGGAGAGATTGGATTTGGAGAGGGTGTTGGATTTCAAGCGGGTGGTGGGCTTATGGTTGGCAGATATGATTAAGAGACAGGAGGAGGTGGTCGAGGAGTGGGTTGGATATTCTGAGTTGCTTGGGAGACAGACTGGGGTTCAGGTTTTGCCACAGGCTCAACAACAGCAGGCAGATGATGGGAAGGGGGATCAGCAAGGACAGCAGATGCAGCATGGGAGACCGGAAGGAGGTTTGAGTAGGTCTCAATCGCATGCTTCCTCTGTTGTGCAGTCCGAGGTTCAACCTCAATCCCAAGCAAGTGAGCAGAAGCAGGCAGAGGATGAGATTCCTCCGGCGAAGACTCTGGCAGAGGGTAAACTCGCAGCTGAAAAGACCGGGTCACAAATTCCTTCTCAGGAGGCTGAGCCAGAGGCAGCGAAAGCTGCTGCTGAAGAGGCAGAGGCGGAAGATGTCGAATCTAAACCCGAGCCGAAAGCTGAACCCCGAGCAGATCCGACTCCCAATGGCAACGAGAGCGCCGAGCAGCTAAAAGAAGAGGCTGAGGCCACGACACCAGACAAGCCTGCTCAGGAGGATATTGAAGCTGAGGACAAGCCTCAAGAGCCAGCAGTCGAATCTCAACCTCCCGCAGAAGACACCACGGCCGAAGAAGCATCGGCAACCTAAACTCACTCCCTGTAGCAGTATACACGCTTCGCTCACAATCACAGTGACTCTATTTCAATGGCGTGACGCTGGTATCATTTTCTCAAAGTCTGTGTGTTGTTGTCAAGATGGTATCTACAAACTCTGTCCTCTTTTCCGTCCCATATCATCTCGCCTCGCGACCAATCTTACCCCCACGTTCCATCCTACAATTTCTAGACCAATCAATTGGTTTCCAATTCCTCACAGCTTTTCTGGGACTTCTTCTTGCCTCTCTTTCCAGTAGTTCTTTTGGTTCTGGTTGATCTATTTCTAGTTGTAAAAGGACTTCTTCTTCCTCTTCACCGTCGGAATTGTCTGATTCGGAGTCGGAGAGGATTATGTATTGTGCTCGATCAAATTCGGATCCGGGAGATTTGAGGATGGGATGACGTGAGATGGAGGATGTGCTGCGGATGGAGCGGTTGGAGGGTGTGGGAGAGGGGGAGGGGGAGGGTGAGGTGAGGTTGATTGTGGTTGCTACTGCTTTCTTAGCGGGGGTGGGAGTTGAGGTGTTCTGAGATCGGTTGGAAGCTCGAACGGATCTTGCGGTAACGATTTCGATTTCTGGCTCGGAATCACTTTTGTCTGCCTCTGCCTCTGCCCCTTCTTCATCCTCCTCGTTCTCGCTCTCAGTCTCGTCATGATTGAAAGTCGGCAATGGTGCTTGACCTGACAATCTTTCAAATCTAAATTTACAAACCTTGAATCCAGCTTTACCTTTTTCCATCCAAGCATTTGTAACCTTGTACAACCCACAGTATACATATCCTTCTCCTTCTCTAGGCCCCCATTGATTCTTGACCTTCCATCCACGCATAACTCTCACCGGCTTTCCTGTCTTTACTGACACTCTAAGAGCTTCGTTCTTTCCTTCCCACTGTTGATTTCGAGTTTGAGGAGCAGTTCTGAGATTCTTCGGGTTGTTCACTGTACCTTTCAAATCTCGTCCTCCGCTTCCGGTATAAGTGAAAATATCGCCTTCGTCAATATCATCTTCATATCCGCCACTAAGACAGATTGACCAACAGCCAACCTGTTCGTTCCCGGAGATACCTGCAACAGTCGGTGCGTGAATTGCTGCCGTACTCGCATCCATTCTTTTCGCGAAGACTGTCCCGATAGAAATGCCGGGAATGTGACCGAAGGTCTTTGGATTGTGAATTCGAACACCAAGTCGATCAGTCTGTCGTTGCAAATCTTCTCTATCTCTATACTGCCGTTTCGGATTCAGCGCATTTCGAGGTCGACGAGAATCAATCTCATCATCACTATCATCGAAAGTGGAAGGATTATAATCATCTTGCATCCACCTTCGCTTTGAAATGAAAGTACCATCATCACTCAAAGCCCTCTTCATACCCCTGTTCCCCCTCTGAGGTCGAACTGAAGGCTCAAGTACGCGTGATACTGATCGAGTAATCCTTCTAGGTCTCTTTTCAACTTCTCCCTCTTCACTAGCGGATGGAGTAGGAGTGGATGATTTCGGTTTAGGTTTTGGTTTAGGTGTAGCAGGTTTTGGGTTGAAGGAGGATGATGTTTTGTATAGGCCGAGAGACATCATAAGCTCAAGGTTTGCTTTGATGTTGGCTTGACGTTGAGCTTCATAGTCTTCCTCCGCGTCGGGGAGGGGGGCGTTGGAGCGAACCATCTTGCCTTGAAATGAGTGTGAAGTGATAATGAGCGGAACAACAAGCGGTAGTGGAGGTCAATGGTGCTGTTGGCCCTGTGAGGATGGTAAGGTGAGGGAAGAAGGAGAAAGCGGATGGATGGATGATTGATAAAGCTTTGTGCTGTACGACCTTTGCGCAGGATTGGCTCGTGCGTCTCGGGTATCAAATGAAGTGAGAAAAAAAAAGATGAAGAGTCTTCAGATTTCTTCCTGGGCCAATCACACGGCAGCTTCCCCGCAGAAACAGAAAAGGTACTTTACGCGACAGGCACAGACGCGTAGTTTGACGCGTCTTCGGTCACGACTGCTCGTGCCTCGTGACTCTCTTCAGATCAACATCGAGGTTGTAGCATCACAGACAACACAATATCGTAGAGCAAATCCAGCCTATGTTCGTCTGTTCGGGACAGCTCGGGGTCAACATGGCCTCTGTTTTCCTGCTCACGTCGTTGTTGGAAACAATTTTCAGAGAAGGTGGTCCAGACGGACGGATTGTTGAATGCTGTATATTGCGGAGTGTTTCAGAACATTAAATTACTACTTTTCCTATCCTTTGCCTTGCTCAAAGGCGACTGTTGCCGTCCTCCCTCAACTTTAGACCTAATGCACGACCAACGATAGCATACTTCTCCGCCGCCTCAGCAATGCGCTTAGCAGTCGATTTACCTGCTCCGTGACCAGCGTCAATCTCGACCCTCAACAGCAGAGGATTGGGGTTGTTAGCAAGCTTGTGCTGCATCTCTGCCATCAACTTGAAGCTGTGAGCTGGAACAACCCTATCGTCGTGGTCAGCGCATGCGAGCACGGTTGTCGGATAGACCTTGCTACTATCCACATTGTGTAGAGGCGAGTACTTGTAAACATAGTCAAAGATCTCGGGATCTTCACTGGGGTTACCGTAGTCAGCTGTCCATGCCTTTCCAATAGTCCAAGTGTGGAACTTGAGCATGTCCATAACTCCAACATCAGCAATGCCTGCTCCGATACCATGCTCTGGCTGCTGCTGGTTGATACAAGCGGCAACACCAAGTCCACCGTTTGAACCACCAGAGAGAATGATCTTACCCTTAGCAGCGTACCCACTCTCATGAAGATACTTGGCAGCGCTGAGAGCATCATCGAAGACATTCTGCTTGTTGAGGAGTGTACCAGCCTCGTGCCACTTGTCACCGTATTCTCCACCGCCACGGCAGTTGACGAATGCCAAGACGCCGTTGTAGGAAGAGATCCAAGACATCATAGAAGGCGAAAAGACAGGAGTGATGGGAATGTTGAAGCCTCCATAGAAGTATAGGATAGCTGGGGCGGATCCGTCCTTCTGCACCGTCTTGGGATGAGTGACGAACATTGGTACACGAGTGCCGTCCTTTGACGTGATGAAAACTTGTTCGGACACGAAATCTTCCGCCTTGATTCCCTCCACCTGAGTGTCGTAGTAAGCGGTCTGCTTCTTCTTCGTAGCGCTGGGAGCAGAGTTGGTCTCCCAGTCCAGCCTGACCACCTGACCAGGGTTGACGAATGAACCAAACTTGACAAAGGCATGATCATCGCTGTGTCGTGCTGCGATTTGATCGATCGTTCCCACCAAGTCAGGGAGCAACCTCTCGACGCGCTTACCAGACTCGAGCTCATACTGGTAGAGCTCGTCCTTGACATCTCTCGAATAGACCACCAGGAGCTTGTTGTGGTCAATCACCTGCACCGACCCAAGCAGAGCGTCTTTCTCCTCGGCAATCACGTCCTTGAGCTCAACATCCTCACCCGTCAACTCCCAGACGTTTTTGGTCGCCTGAGCCTGCTTGGCCGGATCAATGTCGACCGAGACAAGGCGGTAGTTGGGGGCATCCTTATTCGTCATGAAGTAGAATCGATTGCCCTTGCTGGTAACGTAGTTGAGAACGTACTTAAAGGAGAGAGCGAGAGGGATCCACTTGAGCTGACCCGATGCATCAAGACCTTGATCCTTAAGAGGCAGGATGAAGACGCGCTCCTTTGTGTCGGTGTCCTTGCTGTTGTAGAGCATGAGGTAATTGCCGTCGTGGGTGACGTTGGTGCTCCACATTGACTCAGGGACCTTAAGATCCTTGCTGACGACAAGAACGTCCTCAGACTGAGGGGTGCCGATTCGATGGTACCACAGCTGAGCATCTTTGTTGGCGTCGGTTTCTGTACCCTTGTCGGATACCGAAGCTGAGGGATAGGTCTGGTAGAACAGACCCTTGTCGTCGTGTGTGAAAGCTGCACCGGAGAACTTGACATTCTCAAGCTTGTCCTCTAGACGGTCCCTGCCACCGGTTGCATCGACGTACTTTGCCAGCTCGTCCTTGGACAGCTTGATAGTTCCATTCGAGTTGTAGTGAGCATCGTCGAGCTTGAATGGCTTCGCTGTCTCACGAATGAAAATCTCGGTCCAGTCACTTCCGCTCTTGCTGATGCCATAGGCCATGTACTTGCCCGAATGCGAGAAAGTTGTGAAGCTGAGTGCGACTGTTCCATCTGCACTCAACAAGTTCGAGTCGAAGAAGATCTCGCCAATTGGGTCTCTCTGGTTCTTGCCAGCATTGCCATCTACCTGTTGCTTGCTAGCGGCATAGATAAGAGACTGTGGCGAAAGACCGGAGTTGTACGAGTAGTAGTATCGTCCATCGCCCTTGAGGGAAGGGCAAGAGAATCGAGCAAAGTCAAAGTTTTTTTCGATGCGAGACTTGAGGATGTCGAGGTCAGGCTGACAGCCGTCAAGATAGCTCTGAGTGAGTTTGGCTTGTGCATGTACCCATTCCTTGGTCTCCTCGGACTGAGAAGGGGGCTGTTCGAGCCAGATGTATGGCTCGGGCACGGTAACGGAGCCCTTGGCAGCTGACTTGTAAGTGAGGGAAGCCTTCTCGTCACGACGGGCAGGAGGGTATGGGTTGGGCTGAGTTGACCAGCCGGGGGCGTTTGAAGTAGACATGCTGATCGACGTATATGCGAGTGTGCGGCGGACGTTTGCTTTTGCTAGGGAGGATGTAGAGGAGGTAGGAGGCAGAACTCTAGTGAGATGGGAAGGGCGGGCAAGCGTCCGAGATGCGAGTCCACTCAACATAGGTGGGCTGAGATGGTGGTGGCGGGAAGATAGGTTGTGCGGTGGGTCTGCCTGTTGATGAGAAGGTTGACAGGTCGGATGAGGAGGCGAGCGACGTGGAAGAAAGCGGAGGAAGCTGGTCCGGTTGAGTGGGCTCGAGCGTTTCGAAGTGTTGGACCCTGTCAAGAAGAGTCTTTGAGTCAGTGTTTGCTGAGCAAATTGACAGCACAATGAAGACATCGGAGCGTCCGCCGGCTGACAAGTGTTATCGGGCTTGCCGATGTCGATTCTTTCGATTTGCTGTCGGCGAGGAGCTGTTCCCGAGCTGCAGCTCTCTCTCTCTCTCTCTTCATTTTTGTGCCTGAGGTGCGAAAGGGTTGAGACGCGCAGAGATGAGAGAGCAGCAGCAGCTGTAAAGTGTTGGTTTCGTGTTTGAGAGGATCGGTCGAGGCGCGTCGACTGCGTTTACTCCTTGCTGGCTGGCGATTCAACTGGAGAGCCAAAAGAGCGAGACCAACACTTTTTTGTAGCTCAACTCGCGCGAATTCATTATACTTTCGGAGAGACCGAGAGACAGCAGCAACTCACCGAAGAGAGTGACAGAGTTGTGACTTGAGCTTGCTGCAAGTGTTGAACTTTATGGTTGACCATCTTTTGCACTGTCACACACATACTTCTTTCCAAAAATCACCTTCATCAACCTTCGCTTGGGTAGCTTCGCACGATTTTCATACGACGACAGCAAGTCAGCTTCGGATACAATCCCGACTCTGTACCATCAGCTACCATCTCTCAGCCGCGCTACGACCGACGACCTTGACTCAGCTCTTTCGGACAGCCAACCCCTGTCTTATAGACACCTACAGCTTAGGATCAGTCCCCAAACGTAGCACCATCACGTCTAATAAATACCATCTGTCTAGCTCGTCCAAGGCTCCGCCACTTGTCTTAGCATCCTCACACACATCATGGATAATTACCAAAGGATCGAAAAGGTCGGAGAAGGTATGTATAGCACCCACGCTACCACGACGCCGTTGCGAACACAGACGTGGAAGCCTTCATTCTGCCGCCACCGTTTCGTCTTTGACCTTGCTAACGCTCATCACCTCTCGTCTCGTGTCACAGGTACATATGGTGTCGTATACAAGGCGAAGGATCTCACACCTGGCGCCAACGGCCGTATCGTTGCACTGAAGAAGATCCGTCTCGAAGCAGAAGACGAGGGAGTTCCTTCCACAGCCATTCGCGAGATCTCGTTACTGAAAGAGCTCCGTGATGACAATATCGTAAGGTACGTACAGCCCTTTCGTCTTTGACGCATCAATCGCAGAGGCCACTGACCTGACTTTCCTCGTTTAACCTTTGGTTCTACAGACTATTCGACATTGTCCACCAAGAGAGCAAGCTCTACCTTGTCTTCGAGTTCCTCGACCTTGATTTGCGCAAATACATGGACAACGTCTCCAGAAGCAGAGGCGGCGACGGTATGGGTCCAGAAATCGTCCGAAAGTTCACATACCAGCTCATTCGAGGTCTCTACTATTGCCACGCACACCGCATTCTCCACCGCGATCTCAAACCTCAGAACCTTCTCATCGACAAAGAGGGAAACCTCAAACTTGCCGATTTCGGTCTGGCTCGAGCCTTCGGTATTCCTCTCCGAACCTACACACACGAAGTCGTCACACTCTGGTACCGTGCACCTGAAGTCTTGCTAGGCTCGCGTCACTACAGCA
This sequence comes from Ustilago xerochloae, assembly GCA_928856705.1. Lineage (NCBI taxonomy): Eukaryota > Fungi > Basidiomycota > Ustilaginomycetes > Ustilaginales > Ustilaginaceae > Ustilago > Ustilago xerochloae. Next base: position 107,878 of record CAKMXT010000012.1, read on the forward strand.
CAGCAATCGATATGTGGTCGGTCGGATGCATCTTTGCAGAGATGGCAATGCGACATCCGCTCTTCCCAGGTGACTCGGAGATCGACGAGATCTTCAAAATCTTCCGTACACTTGGTACTCCCACCGACGATGTTTGGCCAGGTGTTCAGCAGCTCCCCGACTACAAAGACTCGTTCCCTAAATGGGCAGGCAGACCGCTTCGCGACGCAGTCCCTGGTCTCGACGAAGCAGGATTGGATTTGCTCGAAGGCATGCTCGTCTATGACCCAGCAGGAAGAATCTCGGCCAAGCGCAGTCTTGTCCACCCTTACTTCCGACAGCTTCTCGCATGATTCGATCCACGATGGCCCTTCTTTTCACTTTTACCGGAAGTCCCGACACCTGGGCTCGCATCACCATTTGCCCTGTACATCTCCACTGCCGTGCTCCATCTCATACCATTCTCGTTTGACCCTCCGTCCGTCTCACTCCGCTGTACACTGTTCTCTTCCAATTCACGCTTTACACACACAAACACGCTTACGAAGAAAAGCTTTCAAGGCTAAAATTGCATGCTTAAAAATCATTCAGGAGGATCGGACTCGCCTGACCCAGCTCCCACAGCGACAGACCTGCCTGCAGATCTTTGCTCTTCTCTATCGATCCCAGCCTCGCCCGCGTCGTCGAAGGCAACGGCAGGTACAATCGCCAATAAATTTGGTCTCCTTCTTTCACTCCATGACTTTGCCTCTCCTTCAGCGTTTCTTTTGTTACTGTCTCGATGTAGTCATACCAGCCATCGCCGTCACCTTGCTTTGCATCTACAATGACGCCGTCGTTCTCGGTAAGAACAGAGACAATGTCGTCCATTGTCAACGCCTCTCCGGGTCCTCGTAGGAACGGTAGAAGGGCATCGTCGGAATCGCTATCTGTACGAGCGAGGAGCTGTTGTGCTTGATCCTCATTTGTTGGCGGAGGCACAGGCACACCCTGACCAGCAGCCTTGTCGATCCAGAATACCGGGTAGCGATACCCATACATTGGCATGCCCATCAACAGCTTACCTCTGATCACCGCCAATTCGTCTTGCACCTTTTGTTCTTCCAGCACATCCTTCGCCTTCTCCTCTTCTTCGTCCAAAACTTCTGTTGATCCAAAGTCATCGTACAGAAAAGGATTGCTAGGGTCTTTCAACTTCTCAATATCCTCCTCTTGTTCTTCTTCCTCCGCCGCCTTCTCCTGTTCTTCGCGCTCCTTCTGCGTTTTGACTAATTTCGCTCTTGCAGCAGCCCGGGTTGCCTCCTCGATCATCGATAAGTTTTCTTCGATCCACTTTGGACTTGTGTTCGGACCTGGCTGTCTGAGGCTTCCCTTTTTGGCTCCTCTTAGTGGACTGTCGTTTGGAAAGTCATTGCCGGAGATACTACTGACGCGACCACCTGCAGAAGACATGTCGTAAGTCATGATGGAGAAGAAGTCGACCACTTGTGCAAGTTGCGGTATTGATTGGACGATCATCCTGTTCTGACTATCTTGTACCCTGTCGGGCTTCTGACCACCCAGCGAGTACTTGGTGCGAAGCGGCGGTAGGACTGCTGTCAAGGTCCTGCTTTTGCTGTCTCTGGGTTCCAGTGCCTTCAGGGAAGAAGCTAGTGTTTGCAGCGGTTCGAAGAGAAGATGCGTGGCACCTGATTCGAACACGACACCGTCATATCCTCTCTTCCCCACTTCAGCTGTGATGATGTTGGAGAGCCGATCCCAGTTGTTCGCGTTAGATAACAGGTTCGCATAGTCCTTCTGCTGCCATCCATCGAGGAAGAATCGAGGTACAATCTGAACTCCTGATCCAGCTTTGAGCTTCTTCTTAAGCCAAGCTTCCTCCTTCTTGTTGGTCGGACCTCCACTCAGCACGTATTCCGCATCCTCGCCATCGATGTCGTGCTTCTTCTTGTCCCTGACAGCAGAGACACCGGACGATCGAGCAACAAGGACAGTATACCACACTGGCGAAACCATGTCGATCTGGTCTGCGTAGTCGTCCACCATCTGCATGCCTTTGGCGTTCCATGGTGTGATGTATGCCAAGATTGTTCTGTTCTGATCGGTTCGGCCGCTGCTGGATGAAGAAGCTCGGTGCAGTCGGATGTAGTCATCGGTTTCAATGACTTCGGCTTCCGATGATGCTGTGACTAGGGCCGCAGAGAGGATGGCGATGACGCACACAGCGGTTATCCAGTATGACCGTCGGGCAGCTGCCACCAGCGTATGTGACCAGGTCATTGCCGTGAAAGCAGGATTGAGAAGGGATGATGGTCAAAAGGGAGGGCTGAAGGCCACAGAAAGCTTAATTTCGTAACTGGTCCAAGCTCAATTTTCGAAGAAATCGTGAATCCGGATGCGGGGAAGGTCTCAAAAATCTCCACTTCTCACGGCGACGTGTCTTCATCATCGGAACTCAAGTGGTGACACCTCTGCTGGACGTTGCACACACGTACAAGCAATGATCGTGCGACCGTTTCTATTTTGACAGGAAAAGACCTCTATCGGATCTATAGGCAGCTTATCATCAGAGCACTTTCTCCTTAGCAGCCTCGACCACCTTCTGTGCTGCTTTTGGCCCACCGAGTAACCTCTCCTGGATCCAGTCAAAGGCAAAGTCGATGACATGTTCGACAGGCTCATCGAATAGGAAGGGCAAGGCGGGTACGAACATGAGACCAGCTACTGTGGGCCCAGCAGCTCTGATCCTAGTTGACTTGGCCTTTGCAAACAATGGAGCCGAATATCGGACGATGCTGTGGATGGTGAAAGCAGGCAGTGCCATGGAAGCAATACTTTGGAAGACAGCTCTTCTAGCCATGACCAATCCTACATGCATAGCCTCAGAGACCTCGTTGGGGTCAACGCCGGCGTGCTCGCCTTGGGCAGCTAGACGTTGAACATGACGTTTACGAAGCTCGACCTTCTCGGTTGGAGAGAGAGCGTTGAGGGTCTTTGCATCGAGCAATTTCTCCAAAGGAAGGTTCTCGCGAGCCGAGGTTAGCGCCTTGTCCGCCAGCCTTGCTGCCTCCGTTTCGAGGTCTTGTAATGGACCCTTTGACGAGAACGTAGTTGAGGCAAGTGCTTGGTATTGCTGATGAGCCTTGTAGCCAGCATAAGCTACATCACCAAGAATGTAGGTCCACGAAATGGCATAAGCACCTCGGACGACCGAAGGACGAGTGAGAGGACGGAAGGCTTCACCAATATCGGATGAATAGGCGACGTAACGGGAGGAGGCGACTACGACAGTCTTGAGTCGCATAGCATAAGCGGCATATCGTGATGGACCATTTTCGAGGTCAATGATGTCTTCGGTTGAGTCAGCGAGAGGATCAGTGGAAAGCGTAGGTGTCGCGAGGCCGGAGGAGGGATTCGCGGAGGTGGAGAGGCTGGTGTTGCTGCTGCTTGAGAGGAGGGAGGACGACGCTTTGAACGGACTGTTGAAGAGTACACCTGGAGGGCACAGATTGGGATCAAGATGAGGGCTTTGTCAGTCAAGGGCAATGCGAAGCGGCAAATCGTACGAGGGAAAGACCTACCTTGCAGCTGGAAACCGAGGCCGCTCAGCCCAAACATGGGCACGTAGCGCTGAGGCTCAATTGTTGTGATATCCATCATCCTTAGCGGAAAATCCGACTTCGAAACGGAGCAAGTTTAAGTGAATAGCGATGGTGATGGTGTATCAGGAGCTCAGTTGGGTCCAGAGTCGAGCAGAGACAAAGGGATTTCCGGCTAGAATTCTCCGAAGCAGTCTCAGTCCAACCGTCTTCTTGGCAAGTCACAAGTGAAGCTGCTGCTGTTGCTGTTGCTCATTCACGTCTTCTGCAACGAGCGTCATCTCGCTTCTGCAGCTCACGAACAACGATTTTCCTCCACAGCATCTCCCGATACCCAACTCTACAACGGTCTCAACGCGTGTCAAAAGGGGCTCACATTTGGAATCGGCGATGCAGCTACGAGACAAGGGTCGCATTTTGCGGAAGGGCCATCACAAAGTCACACCCGACATCAGAGAACACCTCTCGACAGTATTATCACAGTTCCTCAGCTTCCATTTGTCACCATACAGTATTCTCTCGATCGTCACCTTCTCTTCAACGCCACAGCGGCAGATCCGACACGTCAGCTGGGCAGCTGGATTGAAGGAAGTCGGCCTGTTCTCTTGCTCATCATCGTTGCCGACGCTTGAGAGACAGTTACGCTGCTCAACCTCCTGTCATCTCATCACCACATCATCTCCGCTCAGGACGACGACCTTGACAGCGGATCAAAAGTCTGTTGATGACCTCGACATAGCATCGACACAATGTTCGACGACTTTGTTCAAAGCTCGTCATCACAGCAACATGCTTCTCCCACAAACAGGCGCATTCAATCCGACCGCTATCACTCAAATGGAGCTTACGACTCGATCAACGATGGCTTCGAGCCCAACGGGAACGGTCGCGGTGGTGAAACAGACGATGAAGCATTTGCGGCCTCAACGCTAGATCCCATCGCAGCGCTCGAAACTGGCTTCATCTCGTCAGATGCTGGCCCTTCCTCACATTCCGAACCCATCTTTCAACTAGGTCGAGTCCAATATGCCTTTTCAGCGCCACTAGCATTGATGACAGTCTCTTCAAACATCCTGACCATGTGCCTCTATTCGTATCCGAATCCATCCAAGGCAGCGAATCCTTTTCCGACCGCACCACCAAGGCTCGTTCGCATCAACCTCGACGACCCAGAAAGAACAGAGGAGGCAGATGTACCCATCCCACCAACACCACGTTCAGCGCGCAACGCGCCACCACCAGATCCGAGTACAATCGGTCCACACAAGATGTACTCGGATCCATCCGGCGTTCATCTGCTGCTAGCTATGCGCAACGGCGACAATTACTACTGGGCGAGCGGATGGAAGAAAGCTCGCCTATTGCCCAAACTAAAAGGTCACATCATCGAGAGCGTAGCTTGGAACAAAGATGGACAATCATCGTCAACTTCAGCCTCACGCAAGCGTGCAAACAATGCTCATCCCGCTCTCTCCTCAACGCGCGAGATCCTAGTCGGCACACGGTCGGGAGACATCTATGAAGTCGTCATAACAGCACCAGTCGGCACCGATCCAGATGACGGAGACATCTTTGACAAGATTGCCAGGAGAACGGCCGGCAACGGTGCAGAGCGAGGCGACGTCGATCGCATCGTCCGACACATGACGTCTCTGCCCGAACGTCAGCCTGTCACCGGTCTCGCTGCCGAAACCTTCCCTCGCAGCAACCCATCGTCATCCGCAAACGGAGCATCAGCCGGCTCGGCATCGTCTTCATCGAGCGAGCTGCGCAGAGCTGTAGTCATTGCCACTACAAGCACTCGTATCTACGAGTACGTTGGTGTGCTCGCCAAACCACGCACTGATGAAGCCGAGTCCCACTCTCTTTATGACAAGCTCTTCTTGCCATACCGTGGAATTGCCTCGCCGAATCTCAAGTCCGAGCTTCCAGGCGACTTGCCTTATTCCGAGCTGCATACATGGACGCCATCCTCTGCGAAGCATGCTTCAGCGCTTGCCTGGCTTACAGGTCCAGGTGTCTACCATGGTCTTCTGTCTTACCCATCAGATGCAACCGCAGGCGACAGCGTCATCGAATCGGCCAACTTGCTGCCATACCCGGCCATTGCAATCGAAGACGAAGGCAACACGAGCCCAAGTAAGCGCCGCAGTCGCATCAGCACGACATCCAACGGAAACGACAGTGGCTTCGGCAACGGTGCAGCTCCCATCACCGAGATTCCGCTCAGTATCGCCCTGACCGAGTTCCACTTTGTGCTCCTTTATCAGGACCGGGTCATGGCCATCAGCTCGCTCGACGATCAGGTCATCTTTGAGGAAGCTTTACCGCTCAAGTCAAACGAAAGAGTCATCGGCACTGCTGTCGACGTTGCAAAGCAGACTTACTGGATCTACACCGACGCAAGCATCTTTGAACTCGTCATTCGCGACGAAGACCGTCACGTATGGCGTGTCTACCTCGACCGCGGATCATTCGACACGGCGCTCAAATTCGCAAAGCCAGGCATTCAAAGAGGAACAGTCCTCTCATTCCAGGGTGACCGCTTCTTCGCCGAGGGCAAGTATATCCAAGCAGCGCAATGCTATGCGCAGACATTCATGCGTGCTTTCGAAGAGATTGTCCTCCGCTCCACCGATGCCGCCCAACGAGACGCTCTGCGCTACTACCTCGTTATGCGTCTCGAAAGGCTAGACAAGACGCACGACGTGGCGCAACGCATCATGCTAGCAACTTGGCTTGTCGAGATCTATCTCAGCAAGATCAATCAGCTCGAAGATGTCGCCGCCGCTGAAGCTGCCAGTCAAGACGTGGACAACTATCGCCTCGAGATCACTATGATCACCGAAGAGCTTTACCAGTTCTTATCGACCTATTGCTCATTGCTCGACCCTCGCACCACCTTCGACCTCATCAAGAAGCATGGTCGATCCGATGTGTACCTCCACTTTGCCTCTGTTACCGGTGATCATGACCGTATTGTCCGTCATCACATTCAAACTAAGCAGTGGACCAAAGCCATCGATGCAATCAACAAACAAGACTCGCTCGAGTTGTACTACAGTTTTGCTTCGGTTCTCATGCGACATGCTCCCGCACAGACCGTTGACTGCTGGACACGGCAGCGCAAGCTCGATCCACGCAAGCTGATTCCTGCCCTGCTTCAGCACAAGCCCGATCTCAACCTTGGCGAGACCGACCAAGCGGCCAAATACCTCAACACGATCATCGCTGGCAAGAATGGCAGCAAAGATACCGCTATCCACAACTTGCTCTTAACACTGCTAGCACGCCGTGCATCGCGTTATCCAAAGCTTGAGGAGGTCAAGCAAGAGCTGCTCAAGTTCATTGACGAAGCAAAGTCGAATCCACTGACAGGACACCCTTACTTTGATCTCGACTATGCGCTTCGAACATGTTTATTGCAAGGGCAGATGGAAGCTTGCGTCCGAATCTATGCCAAGATGGGCCTGTTCGAGTCCGCTGTTGAGCTCGCCATCCGCGAAGGCGAGATCGAGCTTGCGTGCAGTTGCGCTGACATGGCCGAATCAATGGATCGTGATCTGCGCAAGAAGCTCTGGCTTCGAGTTGCCAAGGAGGTTGTTCGAACCGCAGCCGATATCAAGTCAGCCATGGCCTTCCTTCGACGCACGGATCTCATCTCGATTGAAGATGTACTGCCTTTCTTCCCAGACTTTGCCGTCATCGATGACTGCAAGGACGACATCTGTGAGGCACTCGAAGGATACGCCGCCCACATTGAAGAGCTCAAGGACGAGATGGACGAAGCGTCGCGCTCGGCGGCTGCCATCCAGCAAGATATCGCCAAGCTCAGCGAACGATTCGTTACGATCGAGCCGGATCAAAAGTGTCATCACTGCATGCAGACGCTGGTACAGCGCCAGTTCTACATCTTCCCTTGCCGACACGGCTTCCACGCAGACTGCTTGATCGGCGAGGTGACCAAGACCATGTCAACACGCAGCTTACGGAAGCTACTTGAGCTGCAACAGCAGATCTCATCACTCACCAGTGGGCTTGTGCCAGCATTGCCGAGCTCAGCGCTGGCAAATATGGGCTTCCTCAAGGACGGATCCAAAGCGGTGGTCAATGCTGCACAGGGGGCGAGACAAGCTGGTCTGAGCGGACTGCAAGCTGGAGCTCGAGGATTGGGTAATGTGACCGCAGCAGTGGGATTAGACAAGTTGAGGGAGCTTGTGGTGCCAGATGCGGTGATCAGTGCCATCTCTGCTGGTGTCAGCGTCAGTGTCGCAGGTGGACGAAGGGTACTGGCTCCGTTAGATCCTTTCTCCAACCCAACCACAGACTGGGTTGCTGGATCACGCACCGCAGCGCAGCGAAGAGCTGCTTTGGCAGCCTCTACTGATACGGATACGAACGGCACCAACGCAGACAGCGCGAGCAAGAAGAATGCCATCGGATCGGCAAGAAGCATCGAAGATCAGGAAAGGATCCAGCAGCTGCGAGACCAGCTCGACGCACTCATTGCCGGAAGCTGTCCGATGTGCGACGGAACTGCCAACGCGATTGGACGACCCTTCATCTCGGACAAGGAAGCTGCGGAGGAATGGGCCTTGTAACTCAATAATGCATTCATTTCAACCATTCCTTTCCTCGCATAAGCACTACTTGAGCTGATTGAAACAACCTTTGCTGCGCAGCAACGATACAGGTATTGAATTTTCATGAACCTGTTAGGCTTTGCTTATCTCACAAATTGCCTTCTCGAAAAATGCTTTTCGCGCGACATAGCGACGGTGAATTGGGACGTGGAAGATTGAGAAGAAAACGCACGGACAATCCGACAGAAGCACGAGCCAGCAGCACTTGACCAGTCTTCGGCACACACACCGGCATCTTCTTCTTCTCAACATCATCATCACCACCACCACCACCTTTCTTCTCGATCGACCTCTGCTACGGATACGCACGACCTTCTTATCGACGAGTTCGTGATCGTAGTATACATATTATGTCGGCCGGCACATCCTCCAGAACATCTGGAGCAGGCTCGACACCACGAACAGCATACCGGCTCCCAACATTGTCACCTGAATCCAACAAGAATGTTCTTTCGCTTCTTCGACTCATCATTATCTTCCTCATTGCAGGCGCTGCCGTCTCATCACGTCTCTTTGCAGTAGTCCGACATGAGAGTATCATTCACGAGTTTGATCCTTGGTTCAACTTCCGTGCCACCAAGGTATTGACAACAGACGGCTTCTATCGATTCTGGAACTGGTTCGATGCAACAGCGTGGTATCCGCTTGGGCGCGCTGCCGGTGGTACAGCCTATCCTGGTCTTATGGTCACCTCTGGTGCTATCTACAACCTCTTCCATTCGCTGAATATCCCAGTCGACATTCGAAATATCTGCGTTCTCCTTGCACCCGCATTCTCGGGTCTCACAGCATGGGCGACCTACATGTTCACAGCGGCTATGAAGGATGACGCAGCTGGTCTGCTCGCCGCTGCCTTCATTGGTATCGCTCCAGGCTACATCTCCCGTTCAGTGGCTGGCTCTTACGACAATGAAGCCATTGCCATTTTCTTGCTTATGATGACCTTCTATCTTTGGATCAAAGCACTCAAGGACGGCTCGGCGCTATGGGGTGTTGCAACCGCCCTGTTCTATTTCTACATGGTCGCCGCATGGGGTGGATACGTTTTCATTACCAACATGATCCCTCTGCATGTGCTGGTGCTCATCCTCATGGGTCGATTCAGCTCTCGACTCTACGTATCTTACTCGAGCTTCTACGCCTTGGGAACTCTCGCATCGATGCAAGTACCATTTGTCGGCTTCCAGCCGGTGCGCACAAGCGAACACATGGCTGCTCTTGGCGTTTTTGGCTTGCTTCAGCTCGTCGCCTTCGTCGAGCTTGTCCGATCGCATGTTCCTAGCAAGCAGTTCAAGTACCTTCTTGTTGGCTTCGTCATCACCGTAGCCACGCTTGCCTTTGGTGCTTTGGTCGCTCTCACCTATGCCGGCTACGTCGCTCCTTGGACAGGTCGATTCTACTCGCTTTGGGACACGGGCTATGCCAAGAAGCACATTCCCATCATTGCTTCCGTTTCCGAGCACCAGCCTCCCGCATGGCCTGCGTTCTTCTTCGATCTCGAGATGCTCATCTTCCTCTTCCCGGTCGGTGTGTTCCTGCTCTTCAGGGAGCTGAGGGATGAGCACGTCTTCGTCATCATCTACGCAGTGATGGCCAGTTACTTCGCTGGTGTCATGGTCCGTCTCATGCTTACCTTGACGCCCGTCGTTTGCGTCAGTGCTGCTATCGCCATGAGCACGTTGCTCCAAACCTACCTCGACCCCAAGGAGCCCACTCCTGTCAAGGCTAGCGCTGTAGATTCGGATGCGGATGGTGATGACTCAGTTGCCAAGTCGACTCGCTCTGCTGCAAAGAAGACAGCTGCGGCTGCTGCTGCCGCCGTCTCGAGCGATGCCACCCCTGCTAGTTCGGACACCGAGCTCTCTCGACCAGCCTCGCCCCAGTTCCGTGCTGCCTCATTCGCCAGCACCAAGTTCGGCATCTTTGGCCTCGACTCTCGCTTCTTCGTCACTATATATTCGCTCTTGCTTCTCCTCGTCTTCGTACTCCACTGCACCTTCGTCACTTCCACCGCCTACTCATCGCCCTCAGTCGTGCTTGCATCGCGCAACGCTGATGGCTCGCAGCACATCATTGATGACTTCCGTGAAGCCTACTATTGGCTTCGTCAAAACACTCCATCCGACGCTAAGGTCATGTCATGGTGGGATTATGGCTACCAGATCTCCGGTATGGCTGACCGACCCACTCTCGTCGATAACAACACCTGGAACAACACACACATTGCCACCGTTGGTAAAGCCATGTGTTCATCCGAAGAGAAGTCCTACCCCATCCTGCAGAAGCATGACGTCGATTACGTCCTCATCATCTTCGGTGGTCTTCTCGGCTTCTCGGGTGATGACATCAACAAGTACCTTTGGATGATTCGTATCGCTCAAGGTGTTTGGCCCGATGAGGTGCGCGAAGCTGACTACTTCACACCTCAGGGACAGTACAAGGTGGATGATGGAGCAAGTAAGACGATGCGAGAGAGCTTGTTGTACAAGATGAGCTACTACCGTTTCAACGATCTGTTTGGTGGTAGGACGGGAATGGACAGGGTCAGACAGAGTCAAGGGCCTAGCAAGAGTCCCGAGCTGGACTACTTGGATGAGGCGTTCACAAGTGAGAACTGGATCGTGAGGATTTACCAGGTCAAAAAGCCAGATGCGCTGGGTCGTGATCTGCCAAGTGCAAAGGGCTTCGATGGAGGAAAGAGGAGGAAGAGAGCATTTGCTCTCCCAGCTGCTTCGTCAGCGGGCGTCAGAGAGCCAGCAAGCAGGAAGGGCAAGTAAAGACAATCGCTTGCGAAGGAAAAGAACAATATCGGTTCATTCATCTTGAGGAACTTCGTGCAATCCTTAGACTTGATATTCTCTCGCGAATGTGTGGCTGCTTACGACTGTGATCTTCTGATGGTACCCTTACGCCTCTCTGTGGACAACGGAGCAGACACCTCCCTCTTGCAGGCAGGTTTGGGTCTGCGTCCGTCTCAACCACACTTCTGGCATGTCCTTGACTGTCGGCTACTCAGGCAAGATTGACTAGCTCAAACGCTTCTCAGGGCTACCATCTGAATTCAGACCTACGGTGTTTTTCGCTTTTCGCTCTCCTTCACAAAGGAGGGGAAGAGGAAGGATGCCGAGTCTTTGAGTTTGTCTCCCACGAGGGTGTCTTCGTCGTCGTGAGCTACATTTTTTGCGACCTCATTTTTTGGCAATATTAATTTGATTCAATTCGATTTTTACCCGCGTTGTTTGACAGCGTGGTTCACTCGACCATCGTCAACGTCTTCGTTCGAGCGTCGAGCTTCGGACACCGATTTGGGGTTCAAGCATGCTCGCGAGAAGGTAAAGGGCCTCACAATGCTCTGAGACGCCGGTGCCGTGACACGCAAGACATTTGCTGAGATGAGGTGTGACAGCGTAGACGGTGGTCGATCAGCCAATTTGTCACGGTCGTGGTTGATAAGAGCTGACACTAGCCGCTTTGCGTGGATTAGATCAGGCGAGACTGGACGAACTGCTTCCATCTACGCATTGATAAAGCCATGTGACATTGCAAGCCTTTGCTTGACAACAGTGCCTCATCGCGGTCGATTCTCGGTGAAGATAAAGTTCTTGCCGGTGGCTATGAGCGGTGTTCTCCCGGTGATAAAGCAGTTATCACCGTTGCGAACGTGGCCGCCCTCACTTTGACATGGCATATAAGAGCCTAGAATGATTCCATTGACATCGCTATCTCTCTCACACGACTCAATCTCATTGCACATCCTCCATCTACAGCCTCAGTCTCCCAAAATGCGGCTCCTCCTTCCCTCTCTTGCGCTCTCATTCCTCGCTTTCATCATCCCCTCCCTTGTCGCCGCAGCTGGAGGCTATCAACCTCCCTTCTATCCCACTGAAGACTACTATCGTGGCCAAATGACCCATGTAAAGCCATACAACAATTTTCTTCATCACCATTCCATCGATCTCAACGACATCCTTCGTCATCGACTCCCAACTCCATTCCCCGAGTCCCGCGTCCTAAGGATCCACCCAACCGAATCGCCCCTCGCCGAATCCGGAATGGTAGAAGAGCTTCGAACTCTAGCCAACACTCGTCGCCATGTGGTTCTTCATTTGCCCCTTGTTGATGGCACGCACGCCTTGACAATTGCTACTCCTATAGAGCATCCAGGGTTCGAAGGAGGGAAGTTGATGAGCATCGCTACTCTTTACCCGAAATACGGGAGGATCAACGGGGATCTGAAGGGCTTGGAGGTTCATACGCATGGATTCGTCACTGCCGAAGGAGTGGAAGGGCTAGAGGGAGCATTGGAAAGGGGAAACAGGGCAAATGGGTTGGTGATGAGGGGAGATGTTCTGACTTTGAATGAGATCTTGAAGTACTTCAAAGATGCTTTTTGAAGCTCGTTTGAATCGAGCAAGTCGTTGACATCTTGTTGCCAAGCAATTCGCACTACATTCCGCATCATACTGTATGTCTACTGCATATGCTTTTTAAGCGACCTCTCCGCCATCCGACAGAAGTTATTCAAAGCACAGTAAATAGGCTCACGTGAGTACTGCCTAGTCAATTCCGCTCATATGAAAGAACAACCTTCAGCCGCTATAAGCGATGCGACCAGTGTCTGTTGAGTACTGTCTATTAGAGCTTTCCCGTGTTTGCCAAAGACTCGAGCGGTCCGTTTATATGAATGTGTCGTCGACGATCGGATCCCACATCCGCCAAGAGCTTTCTTGTGTGGGCGTTATCATAGTTGGCGGGCTTGCGATGTGCTCTGCAATACATTGAAGCCTTTTTTGTTCAACCCTTCCTCTCTCTCCGACTTTCATTCCGCTTATCATCCTCAAACTCGCTGCGAGATGCAAGGTGATACAGCTAAGCATACAACGCTCCCACCATCCTGGAACATGGCTTGTGCTTGCTGTGTGGGACAGATCTGAAGTCTCCGTCTTATCCTTACTCTTCTCTCGTCCGTCTTTTGAAGGATGAACACCTTTTGTCCGTCTTCTGAGGGATAAAAAGCGGCCCCTCTTGCGCTTTCTTCATTCCTGTCACCACACACCATCCTTTTTTCTCACCCTTGCTTATCATTCAAGATGTTCGCTTCTCCGCTTCTCCTCCTAGCCTGCATCTTCTTTTCCTTCACTTCTGCTCTCCCTGTCGGATCAGGTCGTCAACCCCTCGAAACCTTCGTTCAGGGAAGCCCCTACTATCTCAACCCATTCAACTTCGAACATCTACCCCTTTCTTACGGCTTAGACAATGATTACAATCGTCTCCTTCATTCACGTCTTCGCAACAACTTCAACTTGCCTGAAGCCACCGTTCATCCTCTTGCCGAATCTCCTCTCACTCACCAACAGCTGCTTCAAGAACTTCGTGCTTCTGCCAATGCTCCTCGATTTATCTACCTCGATCAAGGTCCAGACCTGAAGAAGTTTACAGTCGCCATGCAGGTCAGTCCTTCCTCGCTCCCATCTTCAGCCTCTGCTTCGACTTCAAGTTCTGTTGTTGCCGATCACTCTCAGGGAGGAAAGAAAGTTTTTGCAATCATGTCGTTGTGGGGAAAAAATGAAAAAGCTCCCACCGGCAAACACCTGCCTACTTTTTACCATCATCATTTCGTTGAGGTGGATAACGCAGAAGGACTCGAAGCGAAAATGAGGAGTATGAACAGAGGCATTCAGACTTTGCAAAACGGACAGAAAGTACCAGCGAAGACTTTGGATGAAGTACCCGTGTTGAAGGCAAGCGAACTATTGAGCGAGCTGCAGCATGTCAGAGGCGTGATGGTTTGAAGCCTGTTCTTAGATGACGAACATGATCGCGATCAGACCCTATGACCAGGCATGAACTTCTCTTCCCATACATGCAAGACGATCTTTAACATTTCAACTTTGTTCATAACACTTGTGTTGGCTACACCAAGTTCGATGTATGTAGAAACTTCTCGCCAAGCCAATGATAATGCCTTTTAAGACACTTGATTCAGAGGAGCTGATGAGTTCTCTTTCAACCACTGAAGACGTTGAATGGTAGAAGGGGAGCCTCATGCCCTGTTACCATGCTCACTCACAGGATATCGATGATATCTAAGTTTAGACTCAAACCGAGGGCGACAACATCAGGGCCACACTCTAAGATGAACTCACGTGGGTTTGGCGTTGTGGACGATCAACGGCGACTGGGTAGCTCGCTGCTGATTGGCCAGAAGGTTGACCTAGCTAGCAGCTAGCTAGCAGGTAGCTCGTCGTCGGGTTCGGGTCTGACTCATAAAGAGGTCCAAGCTTGTACACACGATGGTTGTGAGTACTGCTGGCCTCAAGCAGGCCATTTGTATATATATGTTCCTCTTAGTGCTATCGGAAGAGCAGAGCTCATCCACTCTACTATTCATTCACATACTCAGTACGTTTACTAGTTCACAGTCTTTATCATCGTCTCATAACGCAATACAACGTTGTTGCAATCATTAGCAGTCTGTGTCTCTGTCAGCATACAGGGAGCGTTGCATTGGACGTCGTCGACACCTACATCAAGGCTGTAGCACTCACACTATAGGCAGAACCTCAACCGCGAGTCTACACCATGCTCTGACAACGACAACGACAACGACAACGACAACGACAACACCGTCGCTGTCATCTTAGTACCTCGCTGACGTTGTGACACTCACGTCGACGTCGTACACCGCTGTCGCTAGCTTGGACTGGCCGAGCTGCCTCTGTATGGAGTGTCGATAGTGGTCAGTTGAAACCCGTTTGAAGGGTCCCTCTCACGGGATCTCGCCCACATTTGCTGAGTCGCATTCACCTACGGGATCTCAGCTTTGCTCAGAGACTCTCACTCACCGGACCTCAGCAAGATGCGTTGAGTCAGCCGTTTCCGCAGGATAACGGGAATCAGGCACACGACCCCTGACAGTATCGAGATGGCCAAATTCAGATTGCGAAATCCCAATCAAGTCGTTTGCAGCTGCCAGACGGTCAGTGTGGAAGACATCGACATCGAGTAAGGTACTGAATGTGTCCAGAAGCTGAGCACGGCATCTTTGGATAATCTGTTCAATTGCAAATTTGAAACAAACTTTACCTCGGCTGAGGACATCAGCCTGCATGCTGAGATTGCTGAGGATGTAAAGTACTGTGAGATGATCGTTGTTACAAGCGTGCTTGCCTGGGCGCTATTGGGTCGATTACAGGCCAACAGAGTCACAATGATTATCAGGTCTGATCTCTGGGCCCAACAGGCTGCAGCACTGGTTACCAGGCGCTGCCCATCGTCTGGAGTGTGCCCGCCTTCCTCTTGTATCAACTCATGCCATTCTATTTCGCTCGCCCTCTTGGTTGTGTATGTAACTCCCCTAGTGAGGTTGACTTGTCATTGTGAAGTCATGGTACATCACGAACCTTATGACGGTCACACTCGCATCGAGCACGACTATCACTGGACTGGAAGGCGCCGGCCCTTCTGTTTGGTGTTTGACCCACCCCACAGTATTGCGAAGAGAACAAGTTGATCTCGCAATAATTGTCTGCTTAACGCTAGCATACTATGTCATTTGAATTATTGTGAGGCCGATTAATGTACAGCTTTGATGATCATATTGACGGCATCGTTGTGATCCCAATCTGCAATGTGATGGCACGTTGGACACTTGAATACTTTGCTTGAGCCTAGCTCCTGGTTGAGCATTCCGCAACTTGCGCATGTCTTTGAAGTGTAGGCTTTGGGTTGTACTAATAGCACTGTTGACTTGCTTTTCTCAGGGTACCTTGGATTGTGAGCAACATTGTGACACTTGATAGCAAGACAATCAAGAAACGCACTGTGAGACCATGTCATAAGTGCCTGTTCTGTACCGCAAGTGAGGACCAAGCTGCCTTTTCCCTTTTGCTTGCAGCAAATCTTTCCTCCTGTCTCCATCCTTGGCATGACAATAACATCCGACGTCCTTGCCGAGTAGCTTGCAGTCCAGCAATGAAAGTCACGGGCCAACTGTACGTGCTTCTTGTGTGCACAAAGCTCCCTGAGCCACAATTGGCGCTGCTTTAAAGATCAAAGCGCAAACGGACTTGGCAGCTTGTTGGCAATGCTGTCATTCCCATCATCCTCCCTGCGCATCCTTCTGCTCTCGAGCTTGTCTGCCATGCTTCTCAACTCTGCCAGCCTCTTGCTATTCTCTCCGCTTCCAAAATCGATCACACTGTGATCCAAAGAGAAAAATGCCAGCAGATTAGTGTTGCCTGACTGTACCAAGAGGTCTCCTTTGAGCTGCACATTTGCTGCTTCCTTCTTACATTTAACCTTATAAAGGACAATAAGCTTGCGATCCCCATGAGAGTCCAATTGAACTCCTCATTTCCGCACTCATTCCATGTGCGAGAAGGGAGATGTTTCATTACAGTGCATGAAGGACCTCATCAATCAGTAGTGGGTGCCGTGGGCTGTTGTCAAGACACGACCATCATCTGCCCCTCGGCGCGATCTTGATGCCGACATTCACCTCTTCAACAATGACGTTCGTCGTTCTGTTCCCAATAATGCTTCCTTCAACCCCCGCCAACATCTTATTGAAAGACATTTGCTACACTGCATGTTGCGATGAAGAGGTTGCCGCCCGAATGCTGCTCACTCGATCTCTTTGGAAAAGCGTGGAAGGCTGGATTCACTGTAGATGAAAGTACAAAAAGAGCAAACGACCCGGACCGTAAAGCCATACTCAAACTTGACCTCATTCCCTCAATTAACCACGCCGAAGCCCAAAGCTTGACCGAGCCTTTCGTATCACATACATGATGAAGTCAAGCGCCTTGCGACTATTCAGCCTCACAGCTGTTCTGATTGCAATCCTACCTCTCACCCTCGCGGCCGGCTTTTGGGGCGAGCCTCGTGTTCATCCAGCCCAGCAGCCTCCTCATCCACCCTCTCCACTTCCTGCCATTCTCACCGCTGAGCATCAGCCGTTCACAATCGATCCAAACTGGATACGAGGCAGGCCACCCAAGCTTCAAGAATTACAGCAAAAGCTGAAAGAAAGGCACGCATTTCCCTTTGCTGACATTCGACCGGCTCATCGGATTCCTATCACCGTGAACGACCTGGAACACGAGATCCGCCATAACGCCAACGAAAGACGCTTCATCCACCTCGGTAACGGACATCCAGGTACAAAGACAATGGAGGTAGCTTACGTCATTCGAGATACAACACATGGAGACGGAGAAAAGTATCTTGCAACCATGGAAGTGAAGCGTTTCGCACATGGAGACCCACAGATCTGGCTCACAGGCTTTGCGAAGGCATACAATGTAGGTGGACTGGAGACCACATTGGAGAATGCCAGAAGACAGCTACCTCTCCCCAGACCTGGGACGCCACTGACCATACACGAAGTGTTTGATTATTTGAAGTTCTTGTAAGCCAAGCTGCCGTGGCTTGACATGACGGAGTCGCAAGGGGAGAATCGGTCTTCATATAGACTTTGGCATCAGTCGCAGCCAATACATCTTGTTCGGTCCGAGTATTATAAATTAAATCCTGTTCCCACCACCCGTATCTTGTGTATTTGTCACAAACGATGCCGCAGAGAGAATTTTTATATCAGAATCGAGATCGAGCTCGACCTTCTCGACATCGTGTCCGCCACTATGCGCGAGGCTGACAGGCCATCACACCCCTCGATCGAAATGAAGAACGTGTTGTGCCGACTCGGCGCTCAGCGGTGGTGTTGTATCTATGTGATGGCTACGTTCCCTTCAATGGAACTTTGCCCGGCTGCCTCATGACCATTCTCGCTCCGAAACCACCTCGACTCTTCCACTGGAAAACTACAAAAGCGGGTGCCTGACCGAAACTTTACGTCTTGTGATATTTCCAATACCAGTATCGCTCGTCTCAAACCTGGACCTGCTTCTTCGCTTACTCGATATGCGTTTTCTCGCCCCATTCATCCTTCTTATGCTTCTTTGTGCCTTGACTCCCACATTCCCCATCAGAACCCGCACAGCTCGAGTCCACCCAGAGCCCTTACCTTTTCGAGTTCGCCGTCCGCTCATTCGCTATATCAGCCTCTCCGAGCTTCGCAGTCAGATCCGTCAAACTTACAACTTTCCGATAGCACGTGTGACCCGCCTACCTCCCTATACACTTACACATGACCAGCTAGCAGAACAGATCCACCTTTCCGACCACGAACCTCGTTTCCTGCAGCTTATGGATCTTCGTGCATACGATATGCTGGACTTGGCTATGCCCGTCCGGGTGCCGCAAAACCTGCGTGGAGGAAAAGCTTTTGCATTGCTGTACGTCACGAGAGGCATAGACCGACCCGAAGTCTTGATCAGAGGTTACGCACGGGTCAAGGATGCTGATGGCATTGAAGAGGCGTTGAGACGAGGTGCTGCCGCAGAAGGAGAGGATTGGTTCGCGCCAGGAAAGGTATTGAGTATGAAACAAGTTTTCGATTTGGTCGAGACTCTTCATTAGCCTTCGGTGGGGGCTTTCAGTAGCTTTTGACCTGTCGGCTCGGCTCCTTAAGGTGTTGGCCCCACCTGACCCTCCTCAGTACGCCAAGACATTCTCAAAGTGGGACTTCTCCCATCGCTTTCATCCTCTCTTGTGGCTTCCTGCCAGTACACTTCTACCCCTCCCTTTCGTTTGAACATCGTGCAATCAGGCCAAGCGACTCCGAGTCTGCTTCATGAGAATCGTTGGAGATGCCAAGTCTTGTGTCCATGCATGGAACGTGCTGTCGATCATGATAGAATCCAAGACCGTGATTCTCCTATTCCGTCTAACACCGGAGTGTGAGCGTCTATAAAGACCATGTCCTTCCGTCTTTCACTCAATGGAGCTTCACCCCACTCAGAAAGCTCCAAGCAAACTCAACGTGCTAGCCATGTTCTCAACCAGTCAAGTTCGCGTCACCCTATCGCTTTTCCTGCTGTCGCTTGTCCTGCCGCTCACGGCTGCAATCGAAGGCAATAGTCTTGGGCCTCCTCCTCAATTCATCATTCAGAGAGGACCCGTTGTCGTTGATGTCGACACTCCTGGCTTCCTCAGGCTTCTGCGCCATCAATACGGATATCGAGGTGCCTGGTGGATGGCAACGCATTCAGCTCCAATTAGCGAACATGAGCTTGGCGAGCAGATCCTCGAAGCGCCGGATCGAAACAAGTTCATCCAGCTAGGCGATTTCCGTCATCTGAACGAGCTGAGACTCGCAATGCCTGTCAAAACGTCGCTCGAGACCAAGGCAGACGAAAGGTGGTTTGCTTTCTTTGGAATTCACCTCGACGAGCTTCAGCAAAGGGTAGTTCATGTTCATGGTTATGCAAAGTATGGAAAGGTAAGAGGAATCAACAACATGCTGCATTTCTTGCGAAAGCGTATTAGGATGAACAACTTTCAGCTTGGAAAGACATTGAACAAGTTTCAGGTTCTGTCTTTGATTAGAAACCATCTGCATTAATGCTCTTAGCTGTAAAGTTTCTCGGGCCAGGGATGCAGGTTTTCATGGTCTATCCCGACAATTACTGATGTTCCGACCTTGTCCTTTCACCTCAAGATCCGAGCATGTCAGTGCGCATGCCAAAATATATGTCGAAGCATACCAGAATTCCGAGGCGATGACTTGTCATAAGAGAGTAGCCGATGTTCAACATAGGTCCTTAACCTTGCACTTCCCCACTCAAAGTCAACAAGGCTTCAGCTTCCGATAAGACCCTCCTTTCAATTGAGCTTGGCTTTACACAATTACAACTGGTGTCTCCCGCGGAGAAAATTAGACCCTCCTCTCCCCTCACAGGACGTCGTTGAAAAAGTGGCCCTTCTTGAAGCTGGAAGCGTTGGTCTGAAAGACAATGGTACGCCAGCAAGCATTAGGATCTTGGTGAACAGACTGAGCAAAAGGAACGGCCACCTAGCCCGATATCGTTGCCTCTCCTTGTCTGTCACCGGTCTCTATCCGTATCGTGAGTCTGTTGCATGGAGACGCAAATCCGCGTCGAGATCTGACTGGCATTCTGCGAACGCTGAGGGGCGAAGAGGGTTGTCCGGGTGAGTGTTGTCGAGGGAATGGAGGTGCTGGAGCTGGGTTGCGATATCCTCTTTGTCTTTCCTCGCATCTGACCTTTCATCTTCGCATCGAACATCGGCTATCAACATGGCAGCCACTTGCTAGCTAGAGACTTATGTCTTTCAGTCCGATCATGACAGCCCTTTCTTTGAAGGAGATCACACTGCAGCTAGACATTTGTGAATCATGCAAAAATGTTACGACGCGAGTGTGCTGAACCTGGAATAGGGTGCGATAATTTTGTGACAACACTGCCAAGAAGGCTCTCACAGCATACTGTCAAGGTCTGCGCGAGCAACATACAGTATGAGCGCGTGCGTGTTGCTCACGACATCGGCTCGAGGCCGGTGATGTGTCGGAATTTTTCGGCTACAGTATGTACCTGAAGCAATCTGCAAGCTGCCCGACTGCTTGGACCCTGCATCTTGACAGTTGGGCACAGGAAGAAATTCCAAGATGACCGGCGGGAACAGCAAGTGAGACCCGAAGCGGTTCTAGCACCTCCATCGGCAAAGTCCCAGAAATACCGAACACCAGGACTCTTCGCGCTTTTCACAATTCGAATCGAGTCACTACAGAGACGTCTTTCTCCGGAGATTCAACAGCTTACCTCATCGAGCTCTGAGACAGGCAAGGCACATCCGATCTCTCTTGACCCCAACGGCCACGCGTAGCGACTCAGTCCTTCAGACAAGCCAAGCCCTGGATCCTGAAGCGAGCTTGCTCATGCGGTCTGCCTATCCCAACTTCCAGCGGCAATGAATCTAGCGGACGGAATCTAATGCCATGCCACCTCAGCTCTCGGCACATCGAAAAAGGCACAAGAATCACACACCGTGGTGGAATGAGGATTGTGAGGAAGCGCTTCATGATCTCCACCAAACGTTCTTGGCGTGCCGTCGCGACATCACGCGCAAATAATGCTGTGAACGGTACTCCAGAGTAATTCATATCGTTTTGCAATCTCAGCCTTTGTGTGGCCTCGAAATGTGATAAGATCAACGGTCTTCTCACAGTCTATTTCATGAACAAGATTGCGTTCCTCTTGATGAGGTGGCACGGTGGCGAGGAGATGCATTGCAACAACCAGCGATACTGGAACGGTAAGACTATGTGCAAAAAGTTTGCCCTTGTTGGCCTGATTCTCTGCATTCTCGGCTTAACTAGCCGACGCAAGGAAGACACAGAGGTCTTTGACCTCCTCAGAGACCTCCAACGCCAGACGAAGACATCGCGCGACGAGAAAGGCAGAAAGCCTTCCACACTTCAGGCAGACGAAGACTCGGCCTCTTCCAACACTAGCGGCTCTTCATGGCACAGCATGAACTTTTGAAGGCCGACCATGTCCGATGGCACGTGCAAGCAGAGTTGGACGTAGGCAGTCGACGAACGTTTCTAATCTTCATTTGCAAAAGCGAGCGCTCGTTGAAGAGTGGGACGCCGAATTTTGTCATAACCTTCGGGATGCAACTTTGTTACCTCATCCGGAAGGCCACCCTTTTGGTTCCATGCTCTAAATCAACCTCTGCCATCACTCAAACTTTCAGGGCTGCAAAGGCACCTTTGATACGTGCCGGACGCTGCGTGGAAGTCAATCTGATGTATGTAGTCTTGTGACGTGTCGGCTTAGCGATCGATACCTGTTGTCGAAAGATGAGACATTGTTCTCAACCGCAGCAACAAGCGTAAGACGGCTGTGTTTGCCCTTTCCTGTGAACGACCGAAGCTGAGTCGCTCGCATGCGATGCCATAGGCTCGACTTCTAGTCTCTCATTCTTTTGATCGAGCTGTCAGACGAATTGAACGTTTGAGATCTCTACAAAAGGTCACCGACACCACAGCTTCCCCACCCATCTAAAGAAAGCCACGCGCTCTTTGCATTCTCGATCACCATGAGACCTTTTGGCACTTTGCTCGCTCTTCCCTTCTTGATGCTCTCTGTCCATGCTCCTTTCCCTTTTTGGCGAGGCAGCAGCTCTAAAAGCTCAAAGATTAACCCTGATTCGACGCCGTTCATTGTCAAAGACGACACTTTCTTCCACCGCGACACTGACAGCCTGACTTCTTTCGCACGCCGCCACTATGGCTATCCCAATGCTCACATGATCGAGCTCAGCCACGCTCCGATTACGCATCACGAGCTGTACATGCAGATACTCTATCCCTCCGATAGACGAAAGCTGGTTCAGCTTGGCAAATTCTGGTATTGGCCAATACGAAAGGAGCTTAGACTAGCGATGCCCGTACAAAGTCCTCACGATGCCACGCCAAGGGAAAAGACGTTCGCCTTCTTCAAAATGTATAGAGACGAAAATGGCCAGAAGACCATCAGCTCAGGAGGATATGCAAAGATGTTAAACGTGGAAGGGATTGAAGAGAGGCTGCATTTGGTGGATCTGAAACACCTGGAAAACTTTGCTCCCGGAAAAGTGCTGTCTAAGAATGATCTAATGGAGCTGTGGGAACACCATAATTTCTGAATTGAGCGGTCTTCGCACGAGCGACTCGGAGCGAAACAACTGACTTCTCAGTCTAATGCTTGCAATTACATGCTCTTCTCAATTCAATCATCCGTCGTGAGCGACAAAGACCGGATTGATCTGTTGCAGTTGAGCTGTCCCCCGATTGAGCGACCTAAAGACTTTCATAATAGGAAAGACGCCGAGTCGAAACTCGATTCCTCCACTATCATCGGCACATCAGCCGGCTCCGTGAGACGGTCTATCCGCGTAGCGATCTATGGGCACAGTCGTTGTCGTTCCCACTGCCTTCGACGATGATTTGATCTGAACACTTGTCGCCATCGGTGGCAACGGCCTGTCCCACCTCAACTCTGATACGTCTCTGATGGTTGGCTTCACGGACCATAAACGAAAGCGAGTTTGTCCGCCTCTTCTGCATCTTCGCTTACTACTGACAACTTTTCTCTTTCCTCGACCTTCCAAAAGGCACTAACGATGCTCAGAAACTTTCTTTGCGCAAGCTTTGCTCTCATCATTTCAGCTGTACCCTATGTCGCGTCGGGCGACAATGCCCCTTCCGTACCTGCACGCCAGCCGTACACAGGAGTCTACTGGATACACAGCACGAAGGTTAACTCAGGCGATTTCGCAGACCTTGTTCAGGCCCGCCTCCGTCGTATGCTTGATCTTCCCTCTGCGACTGTAAGGCTGCTGCCTGAAGTACAGGAACCCCTTGACAAAGAAGGTTTCGACATGTATCTCATGCACGATCGTGATCGCGCACGACTCCTACATTTGGGACCGATCTCTGCTGAGAGAGCTGAAGGAAATGCCCTCATTCTTTCCGTCGGAGGAGCAGAAACTGTTGATAATAGGGTAATGCGGACAGTCGCAATGATCTCTGGTCATCCTCCATACCCGTCATCGCCATGGAATCGGGGTCCACATTTCTACATAAACGGTTATTCTACCGTCAGTTATGCTGAGACGGAAAAGGCAAGGGTGGAAAGCGAGGGGGTCAAAGAACACATGCTCTCGCTTGAAGACCTTTTCCATATACTCAGAGTGCCCTAGATAGCATAGGGCTGATCTTGGCAGACTGTACGATCGAGAGAAATCTGATTCCCAATTTGTGCTCCAATGCGCAGCCTGTGCAGCGCACGAGAAGGCGCTGAACACATCGCCGCTAAAGCACAAGCGGTGATATGCGCGAACCATCACGTAGCAACCAAGCAGAGAAGAACATTCAAGCACAACTCAGCACGCCTCGTGCCGGCATCTCGGGCGTGACTCTTCGCCAACCGGATGCGACCATCGTCCCACCGGTAACAGTGGGTAGTACGGCTCTACCGGGTTGTGGCGTGGGAGAATTGCAGCGCTAAGTATGCAACTGTCTGATGATAGAAAGCATATTCGGCTGAACACTGGCTTTTCCCGGTCGAGCAGACGTACTTGAATCGACCTTTTCGAGCAAAGCTTTGCATCTCTTTCAACGGCAAAAGCGCTCAGGGTCGATCCAAAAGTTTTGCTGAACAAGGATTTTCGGTCCGAGTGGAGTCAGCTCCAGCTCTGGCTGAAGCACCGGATTGGTGCAGAAGTTCAGAAAGCAGAGGACATATACAGCTTCCTCTGAGGATGATCAACCATTTCTCGCTTCCATCAAAGAGCTCTTCTCACTCCCACTGCCAGGATGTGGTCGACTTACTTCTTTTTCACTGTTCTCTTCGCGCTGAGCATTCTGTCGAGCAGCTCAGCTTCACTTCCTGACTACTACAGACCCTCAAGATTCCGACCCTTCGAGAAACCATTCTACATCCACTCTGTCCAAAGATTCCGCGAAGACTACGCCACGAGGCTCGAACTTGTTCTAGATTCTCACTTTGGCCATCCTGATTCGACGGTGTCAGTTCTCAAACAGGATCCAGTAGCTCTCAGCGCATTGGAGGAAGACCTTCGTCGGGACCGAAACCCACGACGTTTCATTCACCTAGGTCCAGTCATACCCGACAGAGCCAATATGGTGGTGGCAACCTATCTTAATCGCCCACCTACCTCGGACGGATCTCGGACTTTCGTCCTCCTATCTGTGCACAGAACTCTGCATCAGCCCACTGACGTCCCACACGTCTTCATACACGGTTATGCAAATGTTGTCCACGTCGGTGATATCGAGGATCAGCTTCGAGAGGCTCCGAGTCCAGTCTTTGGTGACCCTGACATTGGCCGTGTGATGTCTATCGAAGAGGTCTTTCACAGACTGTCGCGAATGTAAGCTGGTCATGCATTACAATAATGCGGCACAATGTTGTGATTGTCGTGATTGGCAATGGTATCCGGACCCCCACCACTGAGAGACGGAGACATTGTTCAAACAGCGCCCATGACGCCTGCAAGTGAATCATTGTTCCCGGAACGCCCGCCATACATATTAATGAATCACTGTCCTCGTATTGATGTTGTTCACCGCATACATAGCAGCCAATTCAGATCCAGTCAAACGCAGTGGGATTCCGAAGAAGGCAGTGTGATTACGAGGAGAGCAGTGGGATTCCGACTCGAGCAGCGATTAGAGTAAAGGGATTCCTACAGGGGGAGTACCAAGCCGGCATCAACTCTGCTTCGAGCAGCTATGTGTCTCAAGCGGCCTAAAGCCAAAGTCGTCGTACTGTATCGAAGAAGCTCGCCTCCATATGCGCTAGGATCATAGCCGAAGAGATATAAGGGCAGGTAAAAGGTAGCATGGGGGAGAATCAAGCAGACAGCCCGTCGACAACACTTCTCATCCTCCTCCACTGATCCATTCCAATCCACACGCTCGTAGCCATGAAGCTCCTCACGCTCTCCGTCTTCTTTACCACCCTCTTCACTGCCGTGCTTGCTGCAGGTGGTGCCTCCTCCTCCGGCCAAGCTCCTGGTCCTAGCAACCCTCGTGAAGACTATTACAGGCTCGAATTTTCGTACGTTCAGCCCAAAACTGTAAACACTTACAGAAGGCGACTTCAGAGCTATGTGACCAATCACTTTGGCATCCCTGTAGATGTCACGGAGGTTGATTCAGACGGCATTCCTTGGTCCAAACAAGAGATTGAATCGAGCCTCAACAGGAACGTCAATTCTAGATCAATCTTGTACCTAGGTCCGACGCGCTCGGATTCGACCAGCATGCTCTTAGCAGCTCCGCTGCACAGTGATCCTCTTCCAGACAAGTCACTTTTGTGGACTATCTTCTCCACCGGTTCAAGGACCAAGGACCTGGAACACCATGCCTTTGTGGCCGTGCCTAAAGGCAAGGAGGTGCTAGACAAGCTTCGGGCACAGCCTGGACCGACACACGGGGCCCCCGAAGTTGGCCAGGTACTCAGTGTCAAAGAAGTATTTGAAAAAGCGCCCCATCTTTATCTTCCTCGATTTGTCGTATAAGAAATGGCGATCTTATGATCTTGCTGAAGCAAAGCAAATTCCGAGCCGAGATGTCAGCGCTGATCAACTTCGTTGAGAAGTTGCGACAGCAAATAGTCCCTTTACCCAATAGCAAGCCTAATTTGCTAAGCCCTTTCCTTTGTTACCTTTTCTCTCACGTCCTTCACATAACGACTGCATCATGTTTTGACCGTTATGACTTAATTCCTCTCATGGTAAATCTACCTCCATTTCCTTCCCACGAGAATCTGTGTCTTTGGCAAGTGCATCCATTACAATTAGATCTCGACTTACGAGTGTCTCGAAAGTAGGTCGTTCTCTTGCTCAATAGTCGACACTGTTGAGTGGGTGGAAAGACAGTGTTGCAACTCTCGCTCTCTCGCAGATAAGCTACCCGCCACGGTTGGAGTGGGAGGGGTGAGACCCACAGCAATCTTCTGCTTTTGAAAGCAACCAAGTGGAACCATTCCGAAATGAGTGCCGACTTGCTGCAGAAGCGTTGTCTGGAGCCAGACGGATTATCTCTGGCCAAGGTTTACAAGAGGCAAACATTGCAGCGGGACGGAAGATATAAAAAGGGTCCAATGCTCTGTTGACAGGTATTTAACGCTACTGTCCCTCGTCCGCGTCATCTCGTCCTCCTCCTCAGCACATCAGTCATGAGACTTCTGTCTCTCTTCCTTTTTTTCTTCACATGCTTCGTTGCTGCTCTCGCCACCGGTGGCGGCTCTTCCACATCAGCTTCATCTCCTTTCGAGCCATTCTACCACGGTAGTTATGCATTCGACTGGATCAGCCCTGACAAAAGCAGGGCAACCCAATATGCCGATAGGCTCCAGGAGCACTTCTCCAGCAAATTCGGTATTATACCCATGACGGTCTCTGTGGTCCCAGAGAATCAAATACCCTTTACAAGAGACGTAGTTGAAGCTAATTATAGAGCTTATAGTAACCATCGACGCTTCTTGTATCTTGGACCGTCTCGACAGGGTGAGGCCAACATGGCTTTGGCCACCCCTTTACATGAGGGGACAAGACCTGACGGCTCGGTAGTGTGGTCACTTTTGAGAGTACGAAGAACCAAGAACTCAAAATCATCCCCACCAATGCTGGAGCACCATGATTATGTTTCGGTGCCTAGAGGTGTCGAGGTCGCGAACATACTCCATGCTCAGCCAGGACCGACACGTGGAGATCTGAAGTACGGTCAAGTGCTCAACATTCAGGAGGTCTTCAATGAACTACCCCTTCTTCGAGGCAGGTTGCGACTGTAGACCAATTTGCAGGCGCAGCCTGTGGCTCAACCACATCGGCGCAGGGACTAGCTTCTTTTCGACGTCTTTAGAAGGGTACGATAGTCGAAGTCACGCGCAAGAGAAGAGAAGGGTTGCTGCAGCGCCAAAGATTGGCACATTTGCTGAAGTAATATGCGACGGCCAACTTGAATGTGGTCATCAGCTTGTATACATTCTCACGCCAGCAAATGACACCTTCTTAAATCCTATTAGTTGACTGACTTGGCTGTAACAGCCAAGAGTGCGCTTTCTGAGACGCCTTGACCACTTCGCACGCTAGCTTTTAGCGAGTCCCAAGTAGTTGATACGATGCTCAGTAGACTCGACCATCGATCGTTCGTGAGAAAGAAGTACGAATACACAGGCAGCTCGCCCGCGGCAATCTTGAAGTAGCTCCTTATCGAACAAAGTCGAGTTTTGCTTGAGAGCGATTTCGACGAGATGAAGCTTCCGTCAGCTGCCTATGTTGTATCCAGGCATCAGCGGAGAGATAAAAGGCTTGACCAAGGCAGGTGCCGAATATTTATGCCCACCAATCAGCGCTTCCTTTCTCTCGACTGACGCCAGACATGCGTTTCTTTCCATTAGTCTTATGCTCTGTAGCAGCTGTGTCCTACACCATCGCCACCACAGACCCTTCCTCGTCGAGTTCCCTCTCAGCATACCCTTTGCAGCCTTACGAGAATCATTACCGACTGATTAATCGCCACGTTTCAGCGAGGACTTTTGCAGGTAGATTCGAAGAGTTTGCCCGCCATAGGCTTCCTCTCCCTGACCTCACAGTCACTCCAACCGGAGCAGAATTCCGACTGCACGACGACCAACTACGTCTCGAACTGAATCACAACACGAATCTCCGCCGCTTTCTCTTCCTGGGCCCTACTTTCGAGAGTATTCCAGATATGTTGCTTGTCTATCCCCTTCGTGGACACAAGACTCAAGATGGCAGAAAAGTCTTCGGTATAATCTCTGCACTGAAGCCGGATATCGTCACGCATCGTGGATTTGTGACTGTCTCGCATCCTTACGAGGTCACTTCAATGATACACCAAGGTCGCCGCCCAGGTTATGCTGTCGAGCCTGGTCGTGTTCTCACTATCAAAGAGATTTTCGAAGAGCTTCCTACATTGTTCCCTCCTACTGCCCATCTCAGTCTGTGAGACTGAAGTAATTTCAACGTCCCACGCCTATCTGGCTACAGAGTCACTCCAAAGCCTACGACTGTGTTCCCAGCGCGAAGTTCCCGAAAATGATATACTGATACCAACAGATGTTCGACAAAAGTGAGCGTTTCGCTCCGACACCTCTTTTGTCTGAGTGGACACTCGGATGTCGATGTGGGGAACGGGCGCACTTTCGCAATACGTCTCACTGTATACTTTGAGCTTTCCCATGACCCCACCATCGACATCGTTACCTCGATGGTCGAGTTCATCGTTGACGTCACTTTCTCTCGTTGCTTCGTTTTGGTGGGTATGGTGAGCACTTCTGTCTCAGGTTCTTCCTTTTCGGTGGCTGTAGCACTTGACGATCTCTTTGATGACGACGACGACCGCCCATTTCTTCGACTAGCCAACAGCCACACATGCTTACTCGTCAGCATCTGGAATCAGCTTCGCGTCGGTATGTTGCCATACATGAGCGGATCAACGATCCCACGCAGGTAAGTCTTGATAGGCGTTCATCGATCTGCGCTGAAAGCCAAGCTTTTCTCCACGCCACGTCTTGCCCACTTCGATTGCTTAAGCCTCTACCCACCATTGACCGCATGCTGCTTGCCTGCAACTTGTTCCGAGCCTCGTTGTCAGGCTCCTTACCAATTCTTCTTACCAATTTTTGAACCCTTGCAGGAGAGCTGAAGCGGCTGCTGTCTGCTGGAAAGCAGTAAGCTTCACTCCTTCGAGGTAGCACGAGCCCTTAAGAGGACCTTCTTCTCGCTATCTGCGACTCTCATCACATTCACCGCGTCCGGACCTCACCCTTCTTGTGATTCGAACAATGCGGAGCTTCGTTTCGTTCTATATCCCACTGCTTTCCATGGCAGCACTCACTATACCTTGGACTATCCTTGCAGCCTCGCCGGACAGTGGAGTGCCAGTCTTTATGACGCCATTCTATCTGTCGAGCAGCCCCGCTCACCACGATCATTATACCTTCCGGCTCATATACCATCTCAAACACGACATAGGACTGAGAAGCCATCGTATAATCCCTCTTCGAAACCCTCCTTTGAGTGAGACGGAGCTCGAATTCGAGCTGAGATACGACAAGTCTCATCGCAACTTCCTGCATCTGGGACCCAATGAGGACAAGACGCCTGGTTTCGCTGTAGCTTTCCCAATTGCTCGAGATGAATCGGATCCAAGCGCTAGGACATTTGCTCTATTGACAATTCATCCACCCGCCGCTGGAGCGGAGCGCATCGATAATTTTCCATCCATTGTGGTTCATGGCTACACCTGGGTTAAAGTTCGTGCGGAGAGAGACATTGAGGAGTGGATCATGAGTGTTCCTACTCCCACGAACGTACCTGCTGAAGCCGGTGACGTTCTCTCCATTCGAAGAGTGTTCCGTGAGCTGCTTCGTCACGGACATTGACGAATACACAAACATGTCAGCATGGCCGAGCGATCATAGCCTATATTCATATCCGATGGCTCGTTCCTGAAGCAAAAGTTGTAGCGACATCACTGCCGACCAGCAAGCTTCAAGAGATGCTCCGTCTGTAACGTTTGAACTTTATAAAAGAAGACTTGTGATAGGCTTTGTGTTCGGCCCGTGTTTTTGCATGAGAAAGGTTGAATTTGCCTCACTGAAAGAATGGCTTTGAGTATGAGCTTAGTGAAACAGCAGCAATTGCAACTTGGAGCAGGATGGTTAAAGTCTTGTCACGGAGATCGGCATATCGACTTTCGACAAAGTAGGAGTTCACGCCACATGGGTTCCCACGCAACCAACTTCACTTTGATACTTTCGTTTCGAGGTTTCGCACGTCTTTCTCTCCTTCGCTGCGGTCGATCAGTCCGTGACGACCCATGCGCGATCATCCTCAACTCGGGACGTCAACAGTCTGCTATGTCTCAAAAAAGCGCGAGCACGAGTTTGAGCTCTCTCCGCCATCTTGATCATCAATCTACGAGATGAGAGCAATTTACATCTTTGCTCTATTGATGCTTTCGGTCTTCACCTATGCGTCTCATCAAGATGGCGTGGTGCCAGCCTTCATGCAGCCCTTCCACGTCAACAGCAACCCCTCCGACCTCAGCCGTTACGCCATCAAGCTCGATCTCCATTTGATCCGCGACATCGGTTTGAGCAACTACAAGATTCGTGCGCTTCGCCGTCCGCAACTTACGGAACAACTGTTCGAATTCGAGCTTCGAAGTGATCGCCACTTGCCCATCTTTCTCCACCTTGGCCCAAACGAGGATCGCTCACCTGGTTTTTCGGTTGCATTTCCTATCGCTGGTGACTCCATCGTCGCTAGTCGAAGGATCTTTGCATTCTTCACTATTCATCCTGCAGCACTTTCGTCGACGCTGAGAGACAATTTTCCAGTGGTTACTATACGAGGCTTTGCCGAAGTGAGAGATTTCGACGGTCATGATATCGAAATGTGGCTTAGAAACATGCAACACAGAAATGCGGGTCCGATCGGAGCTGGACATGTGCTTTCCATAAGCGAGGTCTTTGATGAGCTACTCGAGCATCATGCCGCTTAAACTCTTGCTATCTCAGCCAAACGTCGAGTCCAGCATGTAATGCAATGTCGTTTCCTGGTCGGATTGAATCGAGCTGAGGTTGTTGACTGGCAGTGGCGATACAAGAATGCGAAATTGATAGGCAGAAGGAGCTGCTGCCGGCAAGAGGGACCAAAGTACATTTGTCAGATCTTTACGTGGTGTTTTCGATCATGAGAGCCGTTCATCGCACATACAGTACGCCATACACATCAATGAAGCTTCTCTGCAACGCCTGTGGCTGTAATCCGAGCGAGGTCGATGACCATGCTGACAGCTTACATACACCTGTGAGCGAATCTCAGAGGCTTGATGAAGGTTTGTCAAGCCTCTCCTCCGGCTTCGTCTTCGGCGCGCGATCCGGCAGCTTGTTTTCCGTTTCCTTGCTTCATCAATGGTAATGGTTTGTTTCGTCAAGCGAACGGGGTAGACCGAAGCTCACATGACCGTTCATCGTCAACTTGAACTAGTGCGGAGCCGTCTCCACGATGGCTGTTCTTCCGCAATGAAGATCATTTCGAGTATACAAGTGTTGGCTGTCACTGAGAAGAAACAAGAGTGTCAATGTGATACAACAAAATCATCACACTGTTGAACCCATGCAGTTACTCTGGCACTCTTATATGCTCTCCGTACACCGAACCCTTCCGCCCTCTCTACCTCTACAGACATGCCAGTCGTGCCAAGCTTTCTAATAAGAGAGATGCTGCGACCGTTCACTCTGCTTACCCTTTTCCTCACCTCTTTGCTTCTTATTACCCGTCACGCCAGTAACCATCAGGACGAGGCCGGCCATCCTGCGATCACCGAGGTCTTCACGATGCATCGTGGTACCCTTCTTGATCGTAACTATCCACTCCTCCTTCGCCGTCAGCTTCGTCTCTTCGGCTACGAACAGGCTCGCGTAGAGCCGTACCCTCTCTCGATCCGCCTCCTCGGAACGATGGAAAGTGAATTCCGAGCAGCTGGAGATACGAGACGCTTCCTTCATTTAGGTGGTCACGTAGACGGCAGAGGCATGTACCTTGCTCTGCCCATGCCACAAGACGGACCCGAGGCTATGGTGCGACATGTCGCTATCATGTCAGCGCGAGAGCCAGTGCGACCCACTACATCGCCTTCAATATACTTTCATGGATTTCTGAGAGTTGTCGGAGCAAAAGACTTGCCTCACAGAATGTCTCAATTGGAACGAGAGGGAGGCTCTTTGATCCAGGAGGGACTCCCCCTCTCTGCAAGAGAAGCTCTCAGGGAGGTGATGCGGCACAGTGGATGAAATGTTTACGGCCCTCTTCCGTGAACTCAGTTTTCATGTTCCTCTGCTTGACCGCCAATGCACTCTTAAAATTTGACGAAACTGAAAAGACTAATTGATTCGTGCTTTGCGTTCTCAGTCGAGCATTGTGTGCGCTGTTGTGATGATGAGCAATCTTACGTCCGAAGGATCTCGGAGACGAGGTTTGATCATTGCGAAAGTCACTTCCGAGATCACGACGTCGGCTCTTGCTAGCTCAAAGGAAATCAATTCTTGCTACCTCCCTGAGAGCTACTCTCTCCATACGCCAAAGGTCTTCCTTCGCGACGTGCTTCTTCCAAGAGACGAGCCTCTACCAGACGCTGAGCTGCCTCGAGCCGACGCGCCTCTTCACGTCGCTGTGTCTCGGCAATGACCCAGTTTGCATGTTTACGCTTACGTTGTCTCTCGTACCAGACGTTGAACTCCGTCCCAGTAATATCATAGTCACCCCTTGAGCCGGCTGCGTTGAAGAAGGTCGCAATATTTTGATCAGTGTCCATGAAGAAACCCTCACGCGCTTTGATTCTTTTTTCTCGTACTCACACAATCGTCCAGATTCCCGAGCATGGTCGAAGTATTCTTGCCCGATCCCCCCCCAGACCGTCGGATATTCTATAGGGAAGATTGAGACAAAAGTCAAGTGAGTTCAATGCAAGCTCCATGTATTCAAGAGGCCAATTATACTTACTAGCTGTACGGACTCTCGGATCGGCATTTGCAGCCGAGTGAATCAGTGTCTCCAAGTCTTGAGCTGCAACTTCGATCGGCATCTCCTTCGTCCAAATAATAGCAGTTTCCGGGAGTAGATAGGCTTGCGAGAAGCGGAAGGCAAGCATCAAAAGCGCAGAGAGGCATCGAACCATTCCACGAAGCGCAAGCATGGCTGGCAAGTGTCGAACAGGAAAAATCGAGAAGCTCGGATCAATCCGGTGTTGTTAAAAGAGCAAAAGGTTGCAGACGTTCGGCTTTGTCTAGGGATGGTGCTGCCACAGTCCAATATCACTTACTCATCCGGCTGGTCAATCGGAAGCCGTCGAGTCTCACGCAACCATGTACTTGGACCCACTTCGTTGTCACGATACGCATCTTCATGCACGGTTGAGAGGGAGCAAGCTTGGCCGGCATCAACTGTGTGGACAGCTTTCAGTCACCAGCTACAGTATCTTTCGGTCCGAGCTACTCAGAAGCAGCATTATGCTTCCGCTCGGTATAGTCACGCTCGACGTTACGCGCTATCAACATCGACGACATTTTGAAATTCAAAATCGAAAAAATTGAGGCAGTGAAATTTTTGACGAAATTCGACACATCGCCATTCGTTATGATCAATCAAGAAGGAACCACACAGTCTCGACTGCAGCTACATAAACAGACTCTTGGTGATGTTGAGCAGCCACCATTACACAAAACAACCCAGCAAGAAAGAGAGGAAAAAAAAAAACCAAAAAAAATTGGGGGCCAACCCGGAATCGAACCGGGGACCTCTGTCAACTTAGAATTTCTTTCCACGACATGTCGTGGATTTTTACCCTAAGACAGCATAATAAGCCACTATACGATTGGCCCGTGTGTGAACAAGATTTCCGGATGTTGCTATTATATCTACCAACGTTTGTTTTGGCCGAAATCGATAAATCGCTTTGGAATCTTCGAAGTTGAGTGTGTCGCTATTTGAGGCTTTCGCAACATCATCAACTTGTATTATGGTGGCTGGCGGTCTGGCGCAACGGTGTAGGAGCTCTAGCTCATTTCTCAAGCATTGACTGTGATTTGGCCGTCACATGCTCTGCAGGCATCAAAAAGAGGTTCGACGATGGACGGGAAGAAAGCCGAGGTCACATGGCATCTTGGCGTGCGACGCAGTTTCGCAGATGACTTCGATAACTCAGTGAGAGGGTGGAGCCCGGCAGTATCCCGATGCTTGAGTCGAGCGAAGCCCTTTGTGATCTCGGGAAAAGTGCTTGTTCTCACAGCTGTACCCAACCATTTCGCATTGGTGGATACCAAGGGAAGCGGCATTTGCTCGTTCCGAAGTTCCGTGTGGTTGCTGTCCTCTTGTGAGCTTGGTGATTGTGGCTTCTGACTCGGAGATGCATGCAACGAGCGATAGTACTGAAGTACATCGGTCAATTGTGCTCAAGATGAGCAGCCAAGCTCTAAGCGCAGACCTGAAATGAAGTTAGCATGACACTTAAGGTCCGTGGCATTGTATTTCCGCAATGGCCATAAGTGGCCGACTTAGACTCAGCCTATATGATGGCCCGATAAAAAGGACACGTTGAGAGCAGCGAAGACACTCTCTCCCACTCAACATCCACGATAGCAGCATCACACAGTCATCATCTTGAAACATGACCCGAGAAATACCTTTTATCCTACTCCTTGCGCTTACAGCTTTGCTACAGGCGGGTCAAACTAAAGCGGGTTCTGCCTTCTCACTCAACCGTGGGCGCATGTCATTGATCACAAGCAGCGTTCAAGGCGAGGCAGACAAAATTCCACTTCCCAAGAAACTCGAAATGCTCTGGATGCATCCACTTGCGCTCCCTGGCTACGCTGAACAGATTCCAATCAAGCTACAGGCACTCGGATATCAGCAAAGCACTGCGAAGCTCGTTGACGATCGTCACAGTACGCTAAGGAAAACTCGGTCCGCGATTCGAAGACAAATGATCAGCGACCCAGGAAAGCCACAATTCATCCCACTTGCTCACAATGACGGTGTCGCTATCTATGCGATGCCATTGGTCGAAACTTCCTCTGTGCGCCTACCTCGGAGCATCGGACCGGTCGCCGGTAAAGAAGGCTTGCAGAAAGCAGCAGTGCTTCGAGTCAATTATCGACCTGGTGACACTCACAGAAAGGTAGCGTTGTTGGGAATTGCGAAGATCGAGGGAGCACATGATCTGCACGAAGTTCTTCCTTTGAAAGATGAAGGATCTCGAATCGCTTTGAGTCTCTGTAACATTCTTCACTACTGACTCGCACTTCATGTTGTTCTTCTTTCAGACGATAGACATACACATCTGACCATGCGCTGCTCATGTCAACGCGAGCTCAACTGAAGTGAGATTGATGCATGGTTTCCGCGATGAATTATCACTTCCCAGCCGCTTTTTCCATGTCGTACGTCGACTCCATCGGTGTGAAAGACGGTGGCACTCGGTCTCGATTCGAGCTTTCAGAATCGAGGTCTGGGCTACATCAACGCGGAACGACTCCCTTTCTGAGCTTTCGGCAAAGCTTCGAAGAGCTCGGCTTTCTGCTCAACCGGTTGAGAATGTCCATTGAAAGCTGTCTTCATATCAATGAGCTCGTTGAAGCGCTTAAGAGACGCAGATGAGGCAGAGTCAAATACAGAGCTCTTCTATCTCTTCTTATTGGCGGCTCACCGTCTCGTTCTCCCTCGCTATCAGTCTCATAGGCCTGATAGTTCTCGACTACACATCCAACATGCAGCTCTCTTTACTCAATTGGCTTGCTTTCATCGTCCTCGCCAACATTTCATCAGTCTTGGCGCTGCCCGTCCCTCCGGCACGCGCAAGAATCTCGAATCAAGCAGCGCAGACATTTCCGCTGCCTGAAACATTTGGCACCAGTATGCTATCCGTATCAGAAGCACGAAAATTCGAAAGCGTCATCAAAGAGCGACTCTCTAGACTCGGCTTCAAGAATACAAAGGTGGACAGACACGTTGGAACTTTGCCTTACCTCAAAGAGATGGGTCAACTCGCTAAAGCACAGATGTTTGAAGAGCCTCGCCGACGGCAATTCATCCAGCTCTTTGACAACGGATCAGGACATAGAGTCTTCGCAATGCCGGCAACCTCAAGCGTCTTTGAAGTATTCAGCGATCAGCTTGGACCTTACAAAGGAAGGGGCGGATCTCAACGAATGATTGTTTTTGGTGTCGACCATCAGATTTATGATCCCACAGCCTTGACCCTCCCTCAGGGTCCTGTCAGGTTTCGAGCCCCATCAATTGATCTCTATGGAATCTTTGGAGTGTCGAAAGCAGCTCGACTTCACAGCTTGCTTTCCGATTCGCAGCCGGAAGGAGTCGTAATCAAGAGTCTTCACGAAGTGCTTCGGCCTTAGTCTGTTACCGTTCACCTAGCTATCACATGCCATCTCCTGACTTCATTTTCAAGCGGGCGGCCAGACGCTTTGCGCCACACCAATGTCAAGCTTTCAGCGTCAACATCCTGAGTCGTATCAAAGCATGTATTTTCAAGCAGTGAGCGGCTTGATGACAAATTCTTGTCTGTAGCAAGGTGTCGTATGATACCAGTGGGTCAAAGATGTGTCAGAGAGAAATGTTGGCGATTGTGGGGACAGATCAGGCTGTGCATGATCGCAACAATATTCGATTGAGTGCTGGCATCAGTCGCAGACGTGCCCTGTGCACTTCTCCAAAATGCTCTACTATCGAGCGGAGCACCTCCGTACGAAGCTATAAAGAGGCAAGCACAGCCGACTTCACTGTGGTCTCTCGCTCGATATCTCACTGATTGCCACAGCTCTCTTCATGAGCTCAAAATGTTTTTTCGCAAAGTAAAAGGCATCACCGCCACGGCATGGGCTTCAGGACTCCTCGTCTTCCTTTTCGTCTTCTCCCTTGAGGTTGCTGGGGTACCTGGAGGCAAACCATCTCGAAACCGACAGCCGGACTCGACCACTTCCAACAGTAGCGGACGCCGTGGAAGAGGCATTGATCCAGGTCGTGGCCTGTCGAGGGGTCGAAATGCTTCGCCACGTCCACTGCCTGGTCCACGAATGCATGGGCCTCTGTTTACATCTGTGCTTTCGGAAAATGCATACAATTCCATCTTCGAGGACATTCCTGGCGCTCTCTCGCGACTCGGCTACCGTAACACGCAGGTCGTGCCTGTACAGATCACTCCAGCGAGCTTGCAAGCGATGCGGGGCTTTGTTCAGGATCAAATGTCGGACAATCCGCACAAAAAACACTTCATCCCCATTCAATATTATCAATATGGACATAGCACTTATGCTCCCAGAAAGGTCTATGCAATGCCGCTCGAAGGAATGACCTATGCTCAACTTGGTGTCACAGGCTACATGGGTCAAAGAAAGCTGCAGAAGCTAGCTATTATTGGAACATCACCGAATGTGAGGGACCCGACTAAGACCTATGTTGGCCTCTATGGAATCGCTGAGGTTAGGGGAGCACCGAAGTTGCACAAAGATCTAGCAAGGATGTCTCCGGGCTCTCAACTCTCGCACAATCTCGGTGAGCTACTAGATCTGAATCTTGTCGCGCCTGGCACGACGAATATAGCATATAGACTATCAGGTAATCTTGAGGAGGGTGCGAGGCTACTCAGGAAGTAGAGGCGTGACCTTCGGAGACTCAGCCTCGACCTGTCTGGATGGCGCGACTGACGAAAGGGTGCCATGGACTTTCTCACTTCTGTAAGGCGTGGCTACAACGACGCTTCCAGCTATTTGCAACTTCCTCACTATCTCTCGTGATCAACAGCCTGCGCTGAGCGAAGCCGTGTGTGCATCGTGAACAGAGTTTACTTGAATGCGAGAAAGCAACGCAAGCAAGTATTCGTCGTCATTGACAATAGCATACACCGAAGCAGCTCCCACGAGATTGCCACCATTATGCGTGACAAGCATTGGGCCGATTCATGCCGAGAGAGAGAGGCTATTGTCTGGACAGTCGCACTGCGAGTGACCTGTACAATAATTGGAGAAGACACGCCCTTCTACTCTTCGTTCTTCGTGTCTCAGATTGCATTTCTCTGGACTGCTTGGAGCGGCGTTGCTCTGAACCCCTGGGAGCTGGCATCCTGGCTCCCACGCTCTCGGCAACAAGCTGCGCCCCAGAGCAACGCTTGCAGCTTTCATCTTTGCTATCACTACAGTCGATTGAGAGGGCGAAACAGATGGCGTGGGAATCGTTGCACAGGAAACTTTCCATTCATTGAGATCAGCTTCATGCAGCAACTGCGAGTCTGTGATACGGGCCGTGAGAATCACAGCTTCCTTACGCAAGAGCTGCTTGATGGAGCGGCTGGTGAGACATGACGGCTTGTCGGACATGAACTGACTGGATAATTGTGTCTGAAGATCGAGCGATCTGGATATAAGCACCAAGACAAGATCGGCTTGACTGTATGTCCATGCATACCTAAACATCACGATGGTCCGATGGCATCTGGATAAAAGGTTTCAGTTGTCGCTCGTCACGGCTCTCATAGCTCTCACCGCTCAAGGGCCAACATCGTTGGCATCACCAGGAAACGCTGTGTTCTCAAAGCCCTCGAGCGACCGCCCGCTGACCGAGACTGCACCAAACTATCTCGCTGTGCCACCTGCTCAAACGCTTCCTGAAACCATGTCGGTGCCAAAGGTGAAGCAAGACATCATCGTCTCGTATGCCAAATCTTTGCAACGGCAGCTTCGCCTTCTTGGGTACAACGATCCGACCAGTGTGGTTTTCAGAAAGGATAGATACCGCATGATCGAGCTTTCAAAGACGGTTCGAGCTCAGATGATAGCTGGTGGCCTCAGAGGACGTCAATTTATTGAGTTGAAGGATCATTCTTACCCGCTTCGTGTTGCTCATCGCCATCCAGTCAGGATCTACGCAATGCCGCTAGTGTTGAAGGACTTTCATGAGCATGGTCTGTCGAACTTTGATGGCGTAAATGGAAAAGAGACATTTGCATTTGTTGGAGTCGGCCATGCTCATTCTCCAGGCTCATTGAACCTTCCTAAACCCTATTTGCAATTGTATGGATTCTCAGAGGTTACGAATACTCCGGGCATATATGACAAGCTAGCTGATGAGCGTTCGGAGAGTCGCTTCGTCCATGACCTTACCCATGTCCTCACTTACCATGTGTAGATTTACGTCAGTGCTGGTGAGAAGTTCGTCAAGCTAGTGATGTAATGTATGCGTTGCTGGAGTGTGAACGACATCATGAATCGACTCTACGGCCACAGCCGCCTCCTCTCGTCTCTTCAACTCCCAAATGAGCGATGACATCATCAGAATGCAGCGAGTATTGCCAATCTGTTCGGCGTCTTAGGCCAGTCGGACTTGTGCTCGGTTGCATGACAGGCTTCGGAAATGAACAACAACGTGCTATACGTGCGAGCTTGATGACGTGACAGAGCAGATAAGACAATGAGCTGCTAGCACGGGTGGTGACGTTGATGATGGCGTCTCGAGTGCCGCCTTTGTGTTTGCCGCCATTAGAAGGGTGAAGGGTCTAGGGTACGAGAGACACGGCGACATGAACATCGTCACGAATGAGGCCCAATGACATCGGTGGCATTGAGAGCTGCGGGGGCTGTCAACGGCTCAATAGCGCCCCGAGATCCGGCAAATGAAGCTATATACCCACTTGCTTGTGCATATCCTGGCTGAATGGCCTGCGATCGGTACCGATATATACCGACAGTAGATGCTGACAGCTGCTTGATCCATGAGCTGCTCAGTCAGATGACTCTGGCGGAGACAGTCGTCAAGGTGCATGAAAATGTACAGGGTCTGTGATACGAGGCCGTCCAGCCATTGAAACACGAAAGCAAAGCCAAACGACGCCCACATCGGCCAATGGTTCAACATGTACTCGCCTGCAACAGCCCACTTTTCACACACTGAAACGTGGATATACGGTACTTTACTGTATACGTCACGGGTAAATCAACATGCATGAACAAGATGTCGGCTTTTGCGGTTAGCTGTCCAGATTGGCGCAAGAGAAGACGCCGTGATGGGACTCACAGTGGCCAAGAGGCTGCCGAAGGACAAGTTGACCTCATGCTAGTCACGGTAAACAGTGACTGGTCGGCAAAAGCTTGAACGCCGTTGAGAGAAGAAGAGACTCTCTGCCTCATACGGAGAGTCTGTAACAAGACGTTCGGCAATTTGCCTCAAGTCGCTCGGTTCGATGAACAAGCATAAAAGAGGGGTTTATCCCGGCTCCCAGTCTGCCCATTTGTCACTCACATCTGCGCTGTTCCTCAGAGAACTTCTATACAGACCACATTTTTTCCTGCTTCACTAAGCAAGATGCGTTTTGCCATCCCCCTCGCTAATCTGTGCGTCTTCCTCACTTACCTTGTCAATGATGCAAGAGCAGTCGGTAACGGCGCGGAGGATGCTGCCTCCTCATCCATTGCTCCCGAGTTTCGAAATCCCTCTTTGGAGGCTCAGCACAAGGATGCTGCCTTCACCAATCACTACACCAATCAACTCAACTCGCGCTTCAATGACTGGCACATGCAATCTGGCCCTGTCGCGGCTCCTTCTTTCCAGTCGAAGGAATATGTTGAAGCGATGACGCCTGCTGTCCAGCAGGAGCTGCTGTCGCATCGCGAGCACAGGGGTCTCCTTCTGCTAGACTCTCCCCCCGGTGATAAACGCAAGTATCATGCTGTCTTTTTCAACGCTTTGCAAGGACATCCAAACGTCGCAATCGTGTCGACTCCACAGCCCTGGAGGTCTCTCAAGCAGCCCATGCAGCTCCACAATTTCGCATATGTCGACCCTTCGAGCATTGACCTCATCAAGCACAGGATGAACGGCGAGTTTTTGGCATCGCATCTCGACTCTTTCATTCGACATCTCGTACAAAAGACGCCGGAGGAAAGGTTTGCTGATCTCTTTCCTCGTTTCCCCGGACCTGGTTTTCATCCGTTGCGGGTATAAGCCCGTCTGATACGGAGTCGGCTATGCGGTTGCGTACTTCAAGCAATGCAATCTCAAGCTTTCAGCCGACGCAACTTCTGATAGCGAGTGTCTAAACCCTATGTTATCTCTTCATTCTTTCACCTCGTCTGCCAAACTTCATCATTTACAGCGCTTCGTCATTTTCTTAACATGTGATGTGGGTGGCTTTAATGAAATTTGAGGTGCCTATCAATCATCCTTGCGTCAATTTGTGATTTCAATGCCGCCCGATGGGCCTAGACATG
The DNA here is from genome assembly GCA_928856705.1 of Ustilago xerochloae. Lineage (NCBI taxonomy): Eukaryota > Fungi > Basidiomycota > Ustilaginomycetes > Ustilaginales > Ustilaginaceae > Ustilago > Ustilago xerochloae. The sequence continues at coordinate 149,347 of CAKMXT010000012.1, forward strand.
AGGTTGGCTTGTTGAGGCAAGCGTGTGGGTTTGTCGAGGTTGTTTGTGGGGTTTGCAGTTGTAACAATGGCGGCCGGCTCAGGATTGCAGACGCAGTCTCATTATAGCTGTATGCAGCCCATCCCTGAGCCCCTGAGTCGACGGTGAGCTGAACTCAACATGTTCCTCAAGGAGCCTGTCACCTTCGTTTTCCCTTGCCGAAGTTTGCTGTGACACAGTCATCCTTCAACCTCATCTATACCTGAAACCGACAGTCATGTCTCTATGTGCAGCCCTCCTTTGGCTATTTCTTCAATGTTTGCACGTACAAGCAGTCCTCTATCGCGGAACGAGCGCTTTCGTGCCCAAAGCAGCTTCCAGTTACCGAATTTCTTCATCTTCAGGCGGCAGGGCAACCACTCTCTCTCCCACCGACGCCGCCTTCGCAAGTCATGTGGACCGACTAAATGAACATTTCAAAGACCTGAACTTGCCGTTTCAAGCCACCACACACCGCAACTCCCTTCTGCTCCTCAAAGAAGGGCCAAAACTTGCTGAGTCCATTCGAGAAGAAATGCTCTTCCATGGCGGAAGCATGCCCATAGCGATAATCTCTCAAAGGTGGTTCCCACGCTCCCAACAGATCCTAACCTTCCCTCTCCGCCTTTCACACGGTCAAGGTGGCCCTGGCACCTCACTTGCTTTTCTCTCTCGAGAAGGAAATGGCGGAGAAATGAAGCTACTCGGCTTCGGACATATCGGCGGCGTTCATCCAGACGACTTTGCAAATTTGCTGGAGCGTCTAGAAACTTCAGGCGCTAGTAAGGTCACCTCTCTGCGAAACCTTCTTCCAAGCATTCAGCGGACACTTTCGGATCTTCGTGTCATTGTATGAAGAGCAATACGAGCACAAACAGCCTCATATTATTGATAGCGACCTCGCATTCACGTACACTCAGCAAACAGGTCGCCTGTCGGCCATCCGCACCGAGAATACACCGCTTGGCACCCGACCCAACCTTGTTTTGCAAAATGCGCTGGTCATCAGCTGCAGATTCAGCCGCATTCTACCCGCAACGAACAAAGCAATGAGAATCGACGCTGACTGTTTGCTTGCAATGCACAGAGCCCTCACTTGTAGATTGAGATCTCAGGATCACGATGGATACATAAAGTATAATGTACTGAATCAGGTCATGTTGCGCATCCTAAACCGACATCTTGAACGTCCTTTCTGTAACAACATGTGTCACACACCTTCACTTCAGCTGCTCTGCACACTTGCGGCTATTCTCTTCGTGGCGTCGACATGTGTCGCATCGCCTCCAGATCGGCCTAGCAGCTCTGCAAGGCCTGTGGGCATGATGGCGCCACCAAATCCATCATCTTTGAGAATGCGTCCATCTTACTTACAAAGCTCTATTCCAGATCGCTCTGGCAGCTCTGCAAGACCTATGGGCGCAATGGCACCTCCGAATCGACTGCCTTTCAGGATGCGGCCATCTAACCTACCCAGCTCTGAGTTAGTGGACAGGCTGAACGCGCTTAGATCTGCCACTCACTCCATCGTTCCTTATGGGCTACAGGTACGACCGCATCAGGGACGCTACACTCTGTCTAGACTTATCGCGCCTCTTGAAGACCAACTCTTATCGGACTTCGATAGTTTCAAATACATCTATTTGGGACCTGCCTCGAGAAACATAGGCGGCGTCTCGCTAGCAGTACCCATCCGACGTTCTTTTGCATTTGAAGGTCTCATTGGATCGTACGCCGGCACTCGCCACAAGCAGAAAATTGCCATTCTTACTGCGTTCCCTCCAGAAAGTGCAGGAACTCCCGCCGTTTTCGAACTGCATGGACTTGCGACGGTGGGCGATACACACTCTCTTTTCGAGGAGCTACAGGCCAGAGGTAACAATGCTTACGTGTTCAGTCTTCGTCAAGTTCTCGAAAGTCTGGTCGATCGAGTATGAGTTACGATCTGGAGTTTGTTTGCGTAGCTGTGGATGTTAGTTGGCTGCTGAATCTCGAAGCTCGACATCTTCCTTCCGCTTATGTGAACCGTGGCTATCGATGGAATCGTTAGTGTGTGCCACAAATGAGGTCGCAGTGGCGTTCTTTCAGTGATGCTTGCTTTCGAGCCTCGATTCCATTGCAATTTGCTCTTGGATCAGATGTTCGACTAAGAGCTATCCGCAGACCCGGTAGCAGTCATTACCGGAGGCTGCTGATGGACACTTCGATGAGATGCGAACTCCCTTGCTAACGGAGCTCAGTCAGGCTGGCGCTCGGAGAAATATATACTGCTTTCTATCAACAGGACGTATGCTAACGTGAATAAAGGCCAATATCGACCCTCTCTACAACGTCAAGATGATCTCGTACCACGTCTGTCGCCTCAGAGCAGCTCCTTTGGCAGTGCTAGCCACTATCTTCGTTACTCATCTCTCTTGCGCGATGGATGATAGACCTTCGGCAGCTTCGCAGCAGGCAATGCAATCAGATCTTACCGAAGATGTTCTTCCGTCAAGCCCTTACCGCCCACTGGTTCCTGCACCTAATCAACATTTCAGGTCTCAACACGTACCTCATCCCACAATGAAGACTTTCCTTGAGCGAAAGCCTGGCGAAACCAATTGGCACTTTGAACAACTATCGAATGAGATGCAAGGCTGGGGTCTCAAGCAGATGCCGACCATAACGGCCGCACCTCAAGACGTTGTCAAATTAATTGATCCGGCGACAACCGAGACTCTGCGACGAGCACTTCTAGAGAACGGGCATCGCAAGGCGAACCTATACGTAGGAAGCAGAGATTTTCTTTCACAGCTCAGAGATTTTTATTTCTCTCCAGTATCGATCAACGTCGATCATCCTGAGTACAAAAGGTTCGAGCAGGTAGGGCTGATGGACGAACGCAGGCGCATCCTTTTCGGAACCGACTCGCCGACTCTCATCCTATTCTCGACGCCTGCAAGGCACGAAGCTACCGTTCCAATGAAGCTGGGCTTGCATGGCTATGCAAAGCTCGGTCCAGTGGATATGGACGAGCTTCATCTCGCATTGGAGCGATCCAAGTACAGCAAGACACTGGTAGACGTTCTCTCAGGTCTCGATCCATATGTATATACTCCCCTGTTCCCATTCACGGAGCACATGCATGTTTGATCCAAGTTGCTGTGCTCAAAGCTATCTTCTTGACAGCTTAAAATGAAGCCTACCGCCTCCTTTATCGTCAAGCTCTGTGCACCCACTTCATCTCCATTTGTGGTCGTTCTGTCGCTCATGAAGCGGCTGCAAGCCACACATCGCAGGGGCTCTATTGTGAGCAATGCATAGGCGAACGCCGCCTTGGTGAAACAATAGACCTTCGTGCTGACTCGGTGTTGTGCAAAGGTGGTCCTACTTGATGGGAATGCACAATGCGGAGCGTTCTGACATACAGTACAGTACAGTACCGTACCTGCTCCCTGCTCTAACCAGCATAAATAGAAGCTTCTGAGACTGTAAAATGATCTTTCCCTGAACTGTCAAAATTGTGCAGAAGCCGCCATCAAGGTCGATCATACCAGCTCCAGATCGTCGACGTCAACGATATGATTCCTTTCTGCTCCAGCCCTCTTCGCACCATTCTTGCGTTCTTCGCATTCTCCTATTTGCTGAGTCTCTCTCAAGCATCTTCCCCAACAAATCTTCTTAGTTCGCCAATCGAGTACATCGATTCGCCGAAGCCGGACCCGAGGCCTGTTCTGGTGCCAGTAGAGCTGAACGAGAACGAAGCACGCATCTGGAAGCAGCAGATGGTTCGTCGGCTTGGTCAGCTCATCAACAAACCTGACATCGCCAACATTCCGCAAGATGGCGTATTACTTCGCACGCATGATCCATCCACTCTCGCCACAGTCTACGAACAGCTTCGTAGTCGAAAGTATGATAATCACCTAATCAACATTGGTCTCAAGCGGAAAGGTCTGATCTATGGCTTCCCTCTCAAGACTCCACGCCAATTTCCCTGGAGATCGCGTCCGCTTCAGATGGCGCTTTTCACGGTGCCTTATCGTCAACGGTACGACGAGAGCTTTCATCCAAAGGTGATGTACTTCCTCGGAATAATGGAGGTCCCGATGAGAAAGCACAGCCGTGTCTTTGATGCCCTTAACAGTCATGTGCGAGGCTCTGTGCCAATGACGCCTAGTCTGAACGACGTGTTGAAGAGCCTTCTTCCCCACCTCTAGATGTAGCTGCTCCGCTGTATCACGACGTTGTATGTAAAATTTGATCGCATAGGTGTCTCTAAGTCTATCTGGCATTACAAAGCGAAAATGTCCCGTCTAAAGAGAGAGAGAGCGAGTGTGTGTGTGTGGCAGAGAGAGATAGAGTGTGAGAGAGAGACAATGACTCGCTGTCAGCAAATTGCGACATCACCTGGAGCTTTGCCGGAGACATCACTTACCGGATTGATGCAATAGCTTCGCCTGTTCACGAACGAAAGTGAAGAGCATGGCTGGATGACCATTGTCGGTGGTCGGTTGGGCGTGGATCTCGAAAGGAGGAGCAGTCATGCGTCTTTTGGTGCTTCCAGGAGCCGGGCCATTCGACTCTCCTTCATCTCCGTCTTGTTGGTCTTCTCTAGATCTATCGTTTTGGTGCGTTATGGTCAGTGGATCGCTCGGTTGCTCTGCACCTCCTGCACCACAAAGATCATTGCCTGCTGCTCTGGCTGAGATTAACGGCAGGAGATGGACTGCAGCAGCGAGGGCCACTGGTACAGGCACAGTTCAACGCCTCACATTGCCAGGGATGGCATGGACAGGTACTGGAAAACACAAGTTCCAAGTACCAGAAGGCGTTTGAAGAGAACAGGTTGCAGATTTCAGACCAATCACGCAGCTGCTGGAAAGCAAGGCGATGGTCATGAATGATCCAGCTTGCTCAGCTTGCAGAAAACGGGGAATACATTGTACTCTGGGTATTGGATTACAAGCTGATGGGATAACACCTTGCAGAAGTGGTGCCGCAATGTGCAACTTCTGTTACTTTAAGCATGTCACTTGCCACACTGCCAGGAGGAAGAGAACGAAGACTTGGCACGCACAGGCTGCTGTGGAGGAGGCAATGGAGGATCTGAACGACCATTTTTGTGGTCCAGCAGAGTTGCAGCCAGAGACATCTCAAAATGTCCAGGCTGCTGTGACCAAGCTAGGTACCAATCTACCCCTGGCCAGAAAGAAGCAAATCTAGACATCCCTCTGTTACGGACCGTCTTCTGTTGAGGGAATATCGGGTCAGTGGTTAGGCGATACGCCCCGATAGATGTCAAACGGGCCCTCCAGGCCCGCGTGACTGCGGCACTGGCTACCGGGCAAGTACATGGTCCGGAACGTGCCCGCTTTCCTCCTGTATTACCTTGTCGATTGTAATTTATTCTACACACCCTGTAGGTGGAATCCAGACCTTGCTACCGACTTCAGTCTCTCCCGCCAGACCCGGTGACGCACCGGATACACTACACTCCGGTACCAACGCGCTTTGCCTTTCCGGAGGTTCTCACTTCTTGAAGCAGGGCCCCAGAAGGAGCAGTCCAAAATTGTGTGAGAATATGTTGTATTGGTTGCTTGCTGCTAGTGGACTAAGCTATCTGAGTATCAGTGGTAAAGTTTGCAAATTCTGGCATTCCTGAAAATCAATGAAATGCGGGGAAGACGCGTCAATGGACATGAAGTGGGTTCCCGCAAGCCGGCGGCAAAAACTGCAGGTATGGTGTGGTGAATGAAACCTCAAACCTTGGACTCACAGCAATTAAGCACCCACTTGAGCACACACTTCCTCTCTCGCTGACTCGATTGCAATCTCTTCTGGGCCCTCTACACCCTTGGAGAGAGTGCTTGTACTGTGGCACCAAAATGAGTAGCAATAGTTCATCTGACCCTTGAAGTTGAAGTAGACATCATGTCGATGATCTAGCTTGCCTTATGGTTGGTTGATAGCGCAGACCGCATAAGCCTTGTTGTCATTCTTCTTGCAGAAGCGTCAACCTCGCTGTGATATGCTGAATCGACTCCCAAAAAGAAGGTAAGATTGACGAGGAAACTGTCTGCTATTGAGTAAGCGCATTTGGAACAAATAGCTTTGGCTCGGTCCCAAGAAGTGTGATCAATGGAGCTTGGTGGCGCAAGTTGACGTTGACAACAAGAGTAGCTCTCATTTTGAAAGATTAAGGTTCAGTATGAGATACACAAGCTCTAGGCTTGACTGGACTGTGATGCTTTGACCAGACGGACAAGACATGTTCACATGCTCAACCAGCACCTTACCTGAACTTGTTGGCCGCCTCGCTTCCCAGGCAAAGCTTAATCTTCCTTGTAGACTTGCTGATGTTGCAAGAACATGGTTCTGCAACACCTGCGGAATTTTCCCGTATCAGGCCTCACAGGAAGTATCGCTGAGCACACTCACACAAAGAACCACTACTCCACCTTTCGAGGAAACATGCTCCTTGAACTCATGATGATTCTTTTGGTCTCACTCTCCTTGGAACACGTCAAAGATTGGTCTCAAGAGTGCTGGACAGGTTGTGGAAGAGACTGAGCACAAGCATCTGATGTTCCTGCAGCCTGAGAGTCTGAGACAGAGCATCTCCATTTGGCTCGCTCCATTAGCTGGCGGACCAATCTCATTTGCAGCTCAGATGAGCTTGCTCTGCCAACTTGCGGGAAGATCTGTTTGACAGCTCAACTCAGTATGCTCCGCCAGCTTGTGCAACCTTAACTCAATTACTTATGGCAACGCAGACATCAATCTGTGGTTGGCTTGACAAATGTACTGTAAAACATGTCCGTGTAGCTGCTGGACAGCCTTGAGTCTGACATTTTTTGGAGACAGTGTCACAACCCTGATCATCATTTAGTGTTCACAAGGAATGGCCTTAACTTTGTTTGCTTGACAACACAAACTAGCTTCCACACTCTCTTGCTCCGCAACTTTCCACATACGTTCCGCACCTTGTGCTGCTCTCACTCTCATGTATGAATACTACTCATCTAAACACAGACCACGAAGAAGCATCACAGCTAACACAGACCACAAAGAAGCATCACAGCTAAGACAGTCTGAAACAAGTGACATGAGTGATAATGAGACCAAGAGCGAGTGTGCGGCTGCCTATGGGCTAAAAAGAGAGTGAGCGCCAATATTTGGCGACTTTGATCCGCACAGTCGAATATGGGATGTGGGAACAGAGAGGGCTCCTTAGCAGTGCAGAGTTGGGTCTGAACCTTGGTCGATATCGAGTCAAGTCGATGTTTGCAACTTCAATACGGGCTCCGTAGCAGCGCGGAGCTAAGTCTAGACCTTGGTCGATATCGAGTCGAGTTGACGTTCTCAACTTCAATTCTGCTTCTGCAGCTTCCGCAACTTCGACACTTCCCAAATCTGTGTTCAAATCACTGAGCTTAACGTGAGATGTGCAGCTCTGCGATTAAGCTTACAGCAAGAACTACTTGATCAATTGCACCAGTGAGGCCTAGCAAAAAAAGCATATATACAGCTTTGTCTCTGGCTTGAGCATCCCCTCATCTTCCACAACTACTACCATCACACACTCCTCATATCCGTTGCTGCCACACTGCCGCAGTTCTGCATCATCTTGAACATCAGACACCCCTCATATCCGTCGCTGCCACACTGTCGCACTTCTGCATCGTCTTTACAGGCTCAACACTCAAGCTCGCTTCACAGATCATTGTGTCGCTTTGCAACACTCAGACCATCAAAAACTACGTTCTTCATCTCAGCAACAACATCATCCGCATAAACAACCATCTGACACTCTTCATACCGGTCGCTGCCATACTTTCGCACTTCCGCATCGTCTTTACAGGCTCGACACTGAAGCTCGCTTCATAGATCATTGTGTTTCTACCGCTTCGCAACATTTAGACCGTCGAATACTAAGTGCGGAAGCAGTACTTGAGACTTCACTCGTCGTTCATGTTTCTTCGCAGTGTCCCGGCTTCTTCACGGACAGTGATCTCTTCACACTTCGGGAGCCACTGTCCCGCAAATGAAAAGCGCTCCTAACCCACCGCTCGCGGCTCCCTCGCGACTCGTCATTGATGCCACAGGGGTGCGAGTATCAATGCCACATGCGAGTTGATGAAGTTTAAGGCTACTGTAACACACCCACTCTGTGTGGGTCGACACCTTTATCAGTAGTCTGACCACGTCAACTGCTCGAGGACGGAATCAGATCACCAATTTTCGGTCTCAACGAGCGACCCAGCTCTCCATTGGGCCGCGATCTCCTCTCTTTAACCTCCTACAACGCTCTCAACACTGACGCATCAACGCAAAAACAATGTATCATATTCGACATACCGCAATTCGACTGCTATTATTACTTAGCGCTGTGTTGCTACTGTCAAGCCTGACAGCAACTTCTGCGCCCTTGCCACCCTTCCAGGTTCCTGCGAGAGAGGACGTAATTCCGGCCCTGAACATAGTACCTCTCAGCGAGCCTATGGCTCAAAGATGGAAGCAGGAGCTTGTCCAGAAGCTGGGTCAGCTCGGAGCAGACCCTAGCCTGACCGATACCAATCGAGCTGCGATTATCGACGGCAGTACCCATGAAAAGATGGTGGAAGAAGTTCGAAATCAACTTTTCAATCGAATATTCAAGAATCGACTTTTATATCTCGGTCCCGCTGATGACGATCATGTCTACGGCTTCCTCCTCAAATCCAACAACCCCTTCTCCAAGCATCTCAGATTTGCACTTTTGACTGTCCCTCAAAGGCCGCGTTACAATGCCGATCGCCAGATCAAGCCATTTGCATTCCACGGCTTTATCGACGTGAAGGTGAAGAGTCGCAGCTCGCTCATAGATGAGCTAGACATTAGGTCCGCTTTACCACCAGAAAGGACCTCGCCGGTGACACACGACCTATGGCGCTTGCTTCACAACCATTTTCCGCACTTTTAGATCAGTGTAGCTCGCTTTGCCTCTACCTCTGTTCCGTGTCACAGATACCAGTGAAATGACAACCTCGGGGGTGTAGTTCAAGTCAATGCAATGATAGCAGACTTCGTTGTCCTGACCTTTGTTCAACGGCTGTGACTCGGTGCGATGCTCGATTAATCTCAGCACTCTTCCAAAGAGGTTGCATGCATTGATGTTTCAGGGTCTGTCTACAACAGGTGCGTTGTGAGTATCCAAGCAACGGAGGCGAGCTTGCATGCGTAGCAACGCTTGCCATGTCACTTGAAGCTCGTTGCGAGACAGAATGCATGGATCCCACCCTTAAAAGACCCATTTGATCACATCAATTAGTGTACCGCAAGCGATAAGACGACTATCAAGGTGTTCTGTTAGAAGCTAAGTCTCGCTGCTTGAGCTTCGATGAGCCTGGCAAGCTCAAGGTTCTTAAAGCAGCGTCCTCTCACAGAACCTCCTTTCTACGCCTCACACATCCATCAAGACACTCGACGGACTAGTTTCCTCCTTTCTGATTTTCCAATTTCATTCTCGACGAACTCATCATGCTCGCTCATTCCATCCTTCAGAGCTTTCCAGTATGCGTCATCGCCTTCCTGGTGATCATCAGGACCGCGAGCACCGCTCCTCTGCCTATGCCCATGTATGGTGGTGGTGGATATAACTATCCCGCGGTCCGGTCAAACTTCTTCCAACCACATGTGCAAGCAGATGGTGTGACCGCTCTCCGCAATGCGCTCAATCGTCTGGAGGAGAATCCATCCGTTTACCCGTATGAAATTGTCGATCCTGGCCAACGTGCTGAAGCAGCTTCGATGCTCGACAGTCTTATCAGAGCGGAAGGTCACATGAAAAAGTTCCTATTCCTCGGTCCCAGCCCTAACGGTGGTCGATATGCTTTTATGCTTCCCGACAGGCCCGAGGTGAGAGAACTGCTGGGCAACGTGGGGATGAATTCAGCAAGGATGGCATTGATTACTGTGCGGCGACATGACGCAGCTCACATTCATCTCAACGGGTTTGTCGGTGTAGATGGGATTCAGAACCAACACATCTTCCTGCAGCGCATTCTTGGTGCCGATATTCAGGGCGCCTTTTCACACGACCTTGAAAGTCTGTTCCGTGGTCGCATCAATGGGTTTTGAAGGTCAGCTCACCTTTATGACGTCGAAGTTCATCCCTCACCACGTCAACTCTGACCTGAAAAAGCTCAGGCATGCTGGTTCACAAAGAGGTTGAGCTATGCAGGCCATTTGCTCACAATCCGCTTCACCGTTTCAAGCACTGCATTCTTTGTATCGACTGAAAATGTCATAGTGCTTCTCCTAGTCTCAACCGCCTGGTCATTGTTTGAAGGCTTAGAAGAAAGTGAGCTTCGACTGTCTTGCATTCGTTGCTATGAGCTGCTTGAGGTTTCTGGTGCCACTGCGAGTGTCAGGCATCTGTGGAGCTGCCAGGTCGACTTCCTGATGACGGTGCTGTTCATGAACACCGTAGGATTTGCCGAGCGTTTCATTCCTGTTGAAAGGTGGGTGAGGTGGCTATCGTCGCAACCGAGGACTTCTTGCTGGGGGAGCGCGTTGCAGAATAAGCCGAGGACTCTCCGACAACAATGGCATCGCTGACTCTCATCAACGGAAGCTGTCAAGTCTCTACAATGAAGCTGATCTGTTCTCAACAGCCGTGGTTGCCATGCAGCAACATAGTTGTGGGATCACTATCAACAAGAAGCTCGTTTTGTCCCAACAATGGACTAGATTGCGTCTCGTCGACTGCTTGCGGTGTGTCTCAACAGTGTCAGGTCACTGTATCATCTTGACACGATTGTCAATGTGACGAGTACGACATTGAGCCCACTTGCAAAGTGATCAAAGACTAACAAAGGCTCGCTACATGGTGGGCTACGGACGTCGCCAATGAGTTACACTCTTGCAGCAGCCCACTCTTGCTCAGCAGATCGATGAGCGCATCACAGGCCGTTAAGAGGCTCCTAGAGAGCTGGAAGAGGCTAGTGAAACGTCTATAAGAGTAGAGTCTCTTCGTCATGCTTTCGTTTATCCTCACATCCCTACTCACAGACAGCATCTGCACTGCTTCCTCAACCATTTGCAAACATTCTGCCCTCTTTCCAGCATGATGCTTCGTAACTTTGTTCAAAAAACCTTCCTCTTCCTGGCCGTTATCCTATTGGTCAAACAGACTGTCTCGGCTGCTCCAACTCCCGCTCCTATGGACAATGGGCGCGAATGGGTGCCGACAGTGCAGGCGAACTTCGTTCCCACTCCCGAATACCAAGCCAACCTTCAGCAACTGCAAGAAAAAATCCGTGGTCTTGGCATACACCCAACCATCTCCCCTCTCCAGGTTCAGCATCCACAATTGCGCGCTGCCGTCGCAGTTGACCAGATGGTACACGACGAAGCCCATGTCAACAAGTTTCTTTTCTTAGGAAGGGATAGCATGGGAAGCAGGTATGCTTATGTTCTTCCCGATACGTATGAAGCGAGACAGCTTGTTGGACACACCGACAGTAGTCAGGCTCGTGTAGCTCTGCTCACCGTTAGAAGAGATAATAATCGAGTTCCGGCAATGTACCTCAACGGATTCGCTAGAATCGATGACTTAGTTCATCGCAACCTCCTCGAGCAACACATCCTGGGCGCTCCCCAGTCGCACGACCTTATCAACCTTTTCAAGGGTAATATTCCTATGCACTGGGTTTGAGAGGCTCGGTGGGCCAAATGTCTAGGTTCTCGTTACACCATAGCACCTCATATCTGTATCGCCACGCAACTGTCCTTTGCATAGCCGTGTGTCGCTCACTCACCGCAAGCTTAGCTACGTCTCAGACACGTCTGCTACTGACTGTGTCGCGAGGTATGTCGCAATCAATTCCTTTCATCATTCAACTATGTTTGTCGTTCAGATACGGCCGAGGTCGTTCTGAGAGTGTGAACAGCCACATGACCGCTTCAGCAATCTCTTTTTGCGCCATCCTCAGTTTGTCGATGTCGTCCGTTGATCCCTGAAGAAGGTCAAGTTGTGATTCACCTGTGTTAGGTGCAATACTAGCAAGAGCACACATGAAGTCGGTTGGTGGGTGAAATTGCCAAAGGCAGACTAAGTTAGGCCATCGGCCAACATTCGGTTGTGGCAACGGTGGAACCACAGCTATCGAAGGCCGTGATTGCGCAGTAGCGTGGGAATACGATTCTAATGCGGCTACTGACGTGACGCTCTCATCGTTGTCTTATGAAGGTGTTGCGTTTTCGTTTGCAACCATCAACAAGGAAAAGGCGGAGCAGGTCTCATCTGAGCTATTCAGAAACGTATCGACTGCACGCACCAGATCTATAAGTAGAGTAGCCAAGCTCGAGCCTTCCGACCCTTTGTCAAGCGGTGACCTTTACTCTACTCTTCGTATCATCACCATGCGTCTTGCTACATTCAAGATATCAGCCCTTCTGTGGATTTTCGTCGTCTTGGTCCCACACATTCTAGACGCGTTTGCCGCCGGAGACGATGAGGCCTCTTCCAGCGGGGCTGGATCGTCTCGAAGTTCGGGCAAGCCGCCCCTGCCGCCTATTCGTTGGGATGGAGATGAGTATGATGACATGATGGACATCGACGATCATGTCAATGTTCCCCTCTATCAACCAGCACCGAGACCCACCATTCCGCCGATCACTGCGCTCTCCATGACGCCAGAAGAAAGAGAACAACTCTTGAACAGCTTCATGTACAGGCTGGAGGAATACGGACGACCACGTCAGGCTGTGACCAGCCAAGGACCGGCGCTCGGTGGGGTAGCTGCTCATCTTGAGGAATTGCACGCACGTCTTCAACAAATCTCCCTTTTCAAGTTGGCCATCTTTCTCGGCCCGACGCCAGATCGTCGCGGAAGGTCAATTGCTGTACCGCTATACAAGCTCGAAGTTTTATCTCAACTTGCTCGTGGTGTTCAGGTTGGCCCGCAGTGGACGGGCTGGGCGCTGCTGAGGGCATATCCTGCCAGTGCTGGTGTCCCTGCTCGAATCGAATGGCACAACTATGCTATGCACTTCGAGCCAGATCCTTTGCGGCTCGTCAGTACACTAAGAGGCTCAACTGACGTACGCAGCCTTGCGATGTTCCTGAAACGACCTCTTTAGACATCACGATCCTGAATTACTCTTCAGCTCAGGGAGGTGGTGTATAAAAACAACTTCCACATCAAGCTCGGCATGACAGCCCAACACTTCCCCTTCCATCTCTACGAGACGATGACTCAAGCCATAACTCGCTTGGTGGGACGATCTGTAGATAGCTCAGAGGTGACCCACGATCATTCTGATTCAACCCTCGAGGAAAGCCAAATGTCTCCCGCTCGAGGATCGATGAGCATGCTTGTGTGGCTTGATTCGATTGTTGACATGAGCATCGATCCTCCCATGCCCACCATGCGCAATACGGTATGGATGTGGTGGACAGCCGGCGATATTGCCGACACGTACACAATTGATCCAGCTTGGGCAATGTATCCGCCGATGGCTTGAAATGTCTTCATGAAAGAGGCTCGACTCATAGTCACATCAAGAAGCATTGATCAAGCATCAACAGTTCGAGATATAAGCCAAGATTTTGACAAATGTGTGAACACTCTCTCTTCAAACAGCTTCGTTGCGAACTCCTCACACACCATACTTTTCTTGCCGCAGCTCGAAAGAACAATGCAGCCGGTCTCAATCACTTTTCGAGCCCTTACATACGTGTTTGCTGTTATTTCCCTGCATGCATACTTCGTGGAAGGCGGTGATCACGATGATCCCAACACATTCGATCTGGGGACCCCAGGCTTCAGCCGTGAGACCGCCATACCGGTTGTATCTAGACCTCCGTTGATTCTTCCTCCCAGTCCCCTCGGTCAGCCAATTCCATCCGCTCAGCAAGTCTCCAGCCCCGCTGGGCCATCCAGCTCTCAACCCCCGACAGTCGAACATTTGCTTGTCCGTCTTCCGCCTTTCAGCGAGACCCCTCACTCCGAAAAAGAACTCTGGCACATCTTCAGGATGCTGAGATACAGACTGGCACAAGCAGGTCTTGATCACAGCACTCTCGTCTTGAGACCGTACTTGGAAGACGTCCGTCACAATCATCTCGAAATCCTTCGAAATCAGCTTCAACTGCAGGTCAACTCCAAGCAGGCCGTCTACTTAGGACCAACTTCCGATCATCAAGGTCGTATTTTTGCTATTCCGATTCATCGAGACGACGTCAAGGAAGCCTTAATCGATCCTGAACGAGATGGAAAGGTGGGATGGGCTATTATAGGTGTTGCGTCTAGGCCTCAACCGGCAGCCACCTGGTTTTCATACGCCTTGCTTAACGTGAATGATAGAAGAGTCTTTGTCAGTCGGCTGGTAAGCTTGAAAAGGGCTTATGCGCTGCGAGAGTTCTTGGTGCCACACGCTGTCTAGTAATGTTCGTCATGCAGATCGTGAAGTGGTCTGCTTTAGGCTCTTCAGAACGTAATTGCTGTTCACACACACACATGCGACGTGTTGTTGTGACCGTGACTGTGGTTATGATTGCTCTGTGACATATCTTCACTAGTGAAGCTGTGCTGAGGATCCCGATCACGAGTCTGAGCTCCGCGAGGACGTCGAGGCATCTGCGCTGGATATCTTCCTCTCCAAGTCGGGATGATTAATGATTGCTCTCCAGTCGTTTTCATGTCCAACAGGTCGGAACGCGTATCTGAAGACTTGATCCAAGTGCCCTCTATACGCTTCGTCCGCCTTCTTGACAGGCATATAGGCCAAAGCCCGCTTCTTGTCTTCTGGAAGCTGATGAAAGTTGCTTTCGAAACGACTGATAGTATCCCTGATTGTCTCTGCCTTAGCCCGAATGCGCTTGACGAATGCCTCATAGAACATCGTACTAAAGTCTCTCCAGAACTTCGAAGTGATACGGTCGTATGCTTCGTAGGCCTGATGTGTTTTGAGAGACCTGTCCAACGCATCCTCATAAGAGCGGCCATCAGGCACTTGCACGACAATCTCTTGCTGCATACCTGCTGACAAGGCTCTGGCTGCAGGCGCCAGCTTAAAGTGGTAGTAGCGATCGAGCATCATGCGGTAGAATGTCTGGCTCTGGAGGGCAAGGTGCATCCCGTATGGCTGATTGGGATCCGTTTCCAGAAAAGCGAGATTTGCGAACCTTTCACCGAGCTTCTCTGGATCGTGAAGGCCATGCTCCTCAATAATGCGCAAAGCATCCTGAACTTGAGACATTGAAGGAGGAAGAGTCGGAAAGGGGGCTGCTAACCCAAGCTGGATCAAGGCTACAAGCTGTTCGACGCTCGTGAGTGGTTGAGCGCACATCCTTTCATCTTGATCGAAGAAGACATCGTTTCGACAATCGTACTTACGAGGAGGAATGTTACCCGAACCGGCTCGATAATCATCCTGAAGACCTTGCTCTTGGGTATCAGTTAGAAAGTAGAAGGTGTCTAGCTGTTCAGATAGAGTGAGTGTGTCAGACTTTAGTCTCCTGTCTTCTGGTCTGTAAGATGAGTGGCCTTCTATCTGTATATTCTGCGTCGTAATGGAGCCTCAAAGTCACAGCAGCTACATCGTGAAAGCAGCTTGCACCCTCTCCCACTCATCATCTGACCGTCAGGACGGGACCGAGCCCCGAAAGGCTTTCAAACTGGCTGTTGATACGGAAGCAAACCCGGGCCTGTACACCTCGGCTGAACGGTGGGGTCGTGTTATCACAGACTTCCTCATTTCGAGAGTCTCTCCCACGGTGGTCTTCCTACCGAGCGTGGCGTCAGCTTTGATGTCACCAGTGGATTCACAGCCACTGAGATGCCTTTTAGAGGGCAAGAGCCGCTCGACCTTCGCACAGCTTGACACATGATCTCTTCATCGGAATGTCGAATCTTTTTCCCACCATCGGCTCACCGGTCAGATCACAAACATCGGCAAAGCAGCCTGGTCAGCCGTCAGCTCTTGCTACAGCGCTGTGAGTGCGACACCTGATGCGTTGAGTGCTCATCACTGAAAGAGACTGGAGTCACACTTGAAACATAATTTTCAGGCAGGGTCAACCGAACACCCCTGCAAGTAGTCGTAGATCTGAATAATCCGTTCCTCACGAGGCGATTTGGATTACCGGCTTCATCCCTTCTAAGTCAGTATGCGATCCTCCAAGAACACCATCGTTCTCTTGAAAGCACTTCTAGCTGCCGCGAGCTGGCTCTTTTGCCTATGTCGCGCGGTACGAGATCCTCCGCATCCTTACATTGTGTACGTACAGCCGGGGATCCTCATTCCAACTGTGGTAGCTCCACTTCACACTGTTCCACAGCCGAGCTACAGACCAGTACGCTTAAACGGTCCTCGTGGTCGAGACATACTGGAGATGTTTCAGTTGCGACTTCGCACTCTTCTGGGACCGATACTAGCGCCACGAGTACAGGAGCTCTGGATGCCACAACACATCGACTCACGTCTTGGTCACATCAGTATTCTTCGAGATCAAATGGAGCGAAACAATCTTGAGCCAATGCTAGACCTTGGTCCAAGTTCTGATGGTCGCGGTAGAATGTTCGCGTACATGATAGAAGCAACAACGGACATGATCAACGCCTTCGGCCCTTTCCACCAGAACAGGATTCGATGGTGTATATTGGAGGTCCACACGGCGATGATGATCCAAGCCAACGAGCCGGCTATCACGGTCATCGGCTATATTCAGACGGACGGACCTGACATTCTCCGTGTTCGTGGGAGCTTGGAACAGCATCTTGGCAGGCTGGCTACCACTCTCGCAGATGCACTGAGGCCGCTCGTTCACGCTTAGATTCTTTCGCTGTCAATCACTTGTTTGGGTACCTCTCCTTCTCTATTATGAAATCTAAAAAGCCACCTGACCGTCGAAGTCGCTGAACTTGCTTGATGAGCTCGACCTTCCATTTAGAAGCTTGACCTGTGGCCGTCATCAAATGTGAAGAAAGTCTTGAATCACCGGTGCGGCATCGACAAAGTTCAGCATTCTCGATCGTTCGAGGTTCTTCTGTGCTTGAGCGAGCCCTTTCCGAGGATAGTCATGAGATATTGGTAGTCGAGCTGCACTGCATGCTCAGACTGGCTTGACCGTCGGTCTCAGAGAGAAAGACTCAAGCTTAGCACCTAAAGGATCGGACCCTGCTGCGCTATATCTGGAAGCAGACCGAAAGCCTACCCATCAATCACTTCACCAGGCCCATACTAAATACTACGATGAAGCAGTCTGTACTCAAGCGTTCAACATTTCTGACGCTCATATTTCTCGTCCCCATCCTTTCGGTAGTTCTTGGTACTCGCGACACGGCTTCGGGCAGCGACGTACGATCTTTCCCAATTTCCGGCTACGCAGGGCGATTCGTACCCGAACTGACCTACGACCCTTGGGATCTCCAAAGCGATCTTGGTCATGCGCTCATGGAGCGATTTCAAATCAAGCTTAGAAACGTCATTGGGTTCAGAACCCGACAAGTTCAACAGCTGCGTCCGACTTTTGAGCAGCGCTGGAATCATTTGCACGATCTTCACGCTCAGTTCACGCGAAACTATTACGATCCCATCCTGGACGTAGGACCAGGTCCAGGCGCTACCGGTAGAGTGTTCGCCTACATCCTACAGCCTACTCCTGCAATGGATAGTGCACTGGGTCCATTCGATCGCAGAAGTGTTCGTTGGTGCATTTTTAGAATGTTTCGCAATCCCGAACCGAACATCGAAGTGATGGCATACCTCGAGACTCCACAAGTCAATCTTTACCGGCTGCCGAATCAGCTTCTCCGCCGCTTGGGAACGCATAGCCAGCGACTTTCAGATGCACTCAGGAGACACGCGTTTCCCAGATTTGGGGAGTTCATCCCACGGCCTTTGTAGCAAGTCGGCTAACGATCGCATTGACCTCTCATTGCACGATCCGGTGGCGTTGCAGTATTGAAAGTGAACAGTACAGGTGCATATGAAGTATCGTTCTCACACATCAGTGATGCTCCTAATGAAAGTCAAGTCATAGTCGACCTTCCCAAAAAGATTTCGTGCATTATCAGCGTCTTTAGTGTACTTAAGCCAGCAATCTATGCGTGCACATCCCATTCTCGGTATTCTCCTCGCTTCAAGCACGAAATCTGGTTCAGAATGCGTGTGCTCACTCCGACCCTTCATTATTTCCTTGCCACCGCCTCGTTGATAGTCCAAACTCTTGCAACCGGACCGAAGGGCATTCTGTCATCATCTCGTCCCCACCGCAGCCAAGCTTTCACTCTCATTGATCTCCGTCAAAGCTCGAACCATCTGCTGTTAAGTCACTTTCACGAGAAGCTCTTCTCTATGCTTGGCAGACCCAATGGCCAGCCGACGACTGCCATATCCCCGCTCTCTGCAGCTCGGGACACACATCTCGAACTCTTGCAACATCAGATGCGTCGCAACAAGCTGCAGCCGATGTTGTTCCTCGGTCGCACTTCGGCCTCCAGGGCAAGATTTATGCATACCCAATGGAGCGAAGTGACTCTACGACGGAAGCATTCGGACCGAGTCTGCCGCGACAGATGAAATGGGCTGTGCTGTCTTTACACCCGCAGCAGCCACAAACGTTCCATGTACTTTCTTATGCACAGACGAAAGGGCCCGAAATAGCGCATGTGAGGTGGGTTCTCGGTCGAAGTGTGGGCTCTTGGGGCATCGCTGAGGCGCTTGGTCATCATGCTCGCACCTGACCACCATCGTCAGAGCCGTCGCAATAGCAAAGTTGGCAGACATCGACATTTACATTGGTCCGCATCATTGCATTCGACATGTTCCAACTTGAATCCTTTTCACATCTCTTTGATGCTTCGTTGTGGGTAGAATCCATCGTTGTCCTAACGAAAGACGCTGCAACATGAAGTGCTGATGGATGTCCGCAAGCGCCTCAACCAGTAATGTGAACGTTGTGGTGGGACAGTGCGGCCACAATGTGCTTGTATGACGTGGTCTCGGCACAATGGCCGCAACCTACGTTTCCGGAGCTTCACCGCACACACATATTAGGAGCTAACTCAAAGCGTGATGTGTCTGAGCGTAAACGGAGGACTTGACACTCTTTCCGACAGACCTGCTTCATGATCACTTCTCATCGCATCAAAGCTCACTCGAACTCCCCTGGGCACAAATGAGACTGCTTTTCTACTTCACGTTTCTCACTGCGGCAACTCTAGCTCTAGCTGGCGGTAGCAGCCCGACCGGTCGCGGCGAGACATCCAGAGAGGCGACTACACCAAGACATGGAGGGACCTTCGACCGAACCGCACAATCAGAGGCGTTTGCAAGGAGACCTCTCAATCTTGTCGACTTGAACGAGGCCCCTGCGCCCGAGCGCATTCCATTAGGCATAGTCTCCGCCGGGCCTGCAGACAAATTTGACATGTGGAAGCTAGTCAATCGAAGACGATCGTACACCGGAAGAATCAGAGCAATGAGGTTTCACGAGGACTCTGTGAAGCGACTTCACGACGAGCTTTTCAGGCAGTTCCAAACAGAAGGGTTCCGGAACAATGTGGTGCTTCTGGGTGAAACCTCGTACCTGAATGATGAGAGTGCTAAAGGCTGGCGAGTTGCTTTTCCAATCCGATTCACTGCTGAGTTGCGTCGGGTCTGGAGAGGCAACCAACCTCTGTGGGCTATTGCAGACGTCTACCCCCTACGCTCAAATTCATACATTCATTCGCTTGGCTTTGGAGTTCAAGAACGTATCAAATCTTTACGGAACCTCAAGTATTTGAAGGATCGATATTACACGAGGACGCTCGGAGAGTTGCTGTACCATGTGCCTCATTGATGTCTTCTGTCAGGGGAGGTTCTGTCTGTCTCGACCGTTTATTTGGCGACAGCCTTTGAGATGTCGAGAGTTCAGGTTCCCCTTCATTTCAAGATCCAATACAAGGTTCTCCGTAATCTTCATCCTGAATCGCTTAATCAAACACCATCTTGCACATTCGGCGAGAGACAGGAAGTCCGGTTGAGACGACTGAAATAGGAAGTTGCGAATATCTGAGTTATCGCTATTGAAGTCGGTTTCGCTTATTAGAGCGCTATGACGAATTGCGTATCTGGCAAAAGAAGACCGCCCTACAATTATGCTTCCTTGCCGCTCAATTGCCATTTGCGGCTGTGTGACTGCAGGTCAGAAGGTAGTTTTGTCTCAAAGATTCATCTGTGGAGCCGGCGTTTACTTTCACTTGCTGCTGTGCTACGTTTCTCGAGGTCGAGAATAGCCAAAGCGATGAGCCACGACGTTTCTGACGTCCTTAAGCGCAGTCTCTTCTGTCAGTGTCTGTACAGAAGAGATTGCGAAAAACTCTTACCCAATCTCATTCATATTATTCCGCTTGAACAAGTGTGATCGCCCTGTCTTCGCCATGTTGATCGGCCTATTCCTTGCATTCTTATTGTCTCTCGACCTCTTCAAAGTCAACGCTCCCTCTGTTCACGGGTCTCAAGATCTTTCTAGCGAGGAATTAGACCTGAATAAGCCACCACCGGCAGCACTCTACCCTTTAGATCTTCACCACAAGATTGTTCCAGAAGCTCGTATCGACCACCTTTGGAGTCTCGTACCCCAGGCAATTCCAAGATACATCATCGGTGTCAGAAAGCTCTCTTTTGACGAACAAACCCTGACGGAACTTAGGGTTCGAACCTTCAAGCAGCTCCTCGAGCATCAATACAAGCGATCCTTGTTGCATTTGGATTCGGCATTGACCGAAGATGGTAACATCGGATCTACAGCGGTCTTCTTCCTTCGTCCCACAGATATCGTCAAGGCGCTCTGGCCTGAGGGCGCTAAATACGAATCAATGCTGGCGCTCGTTCAAGTGTTTGATCTGAAAGATCATCCTTGGATGTATCTATTGGGCTTCGGACGACCTCTACCCGAAGGTCAGGCTCACTTGTATCGGTCTGACATGCCCTATCAGGAAGCTAAGCGGCTATCGGACCTGCTTCGTCCCGTCATTCCTTGAGAGTTCTTTAGCAAGCCCTCAAGTCCTCTTGCGGCGCGACAAGGCATGTAGATCGCTACAAAGCCGCATACTTGCCTGTAGAAAGCACACTAAACATCAAATGCAGTCTTGAGTGTAGCCAATCGCACGAGAAGTACGTTGCAGGGTCGAGCTTGTCCGTTCCTTCACAACAGAGGCGGATGGTGTGTTCTGATTGGACAAAAGGCTAGGCACGCCCTGTCTATCGAGGTCCGAAAGTCAAAGTGCAGATCTATGAAGGCGAGTGGGATCAGACTTCGCCGCTGTCAGAAGAAGCTTTCAATGAGCAGGTCAAGTCAGCTTTTGATTGCATTCAGCGGATGTAGCGGCTAGTGGCCGTAATGAGGAGTGGTGGGAATAGAGGCTGAGCCTGCTCGGATGCCCCACTCTATTCGGACCGACTCACTTGGCCCTGGCGGAGGCATCACCTTAGGCGTGGGTGTCTTCTCACAGTTCACGCACTCCCTTTCTGACTACACCACTCAAAGCGCTTGTCAGACTTCCAGGCCGGACCGTCTTGTCAGTTCAAACAATCTGAAGGCTAGCTAATCCTTACTGACTTCCTTCACATACATCAAGATTGTCTCTGCTCTCTCGAGCTGTATGCAAAGATGCTACTACGGTTTTCCCTCTCGATCTTCATCTTGGCCACGATCGGTGTCACAACGGCGTTCCCGACTGGCGACCGTGGCAAAGCTCCAATGATTGAGAGCGATCCGATTGACACGACCTCAACACTTGCGCCCTCGAGCCAGGACAAGCCCGCAACTGGTCTACCTGCGACTGGTCACGCTCAGGGAGTGCCTGTAGCTGGACCAGCTACTGGAATACCTCTCCCACACTCACCTAGCTTCAGACTTTTCGGTCAATCCATCCAGACAAATCCTCTACAGGCTCAACCCGTTCAAGCTCAAGCGCCACCTCACCTGCCTCTTCCTCCTCGCTTTGTTCCAAAGGATCCTGGACCGAGCCGCCCATCTACTTGGTTGATCCATCTCCCTAAAGACGGAAAGCCTCCAATCGTCAACCGAAACCTTGCCGGGCTAGTAGCAGCTAACACTTATCGTGGTGTTTCGCATCCCGTCCCTGCTGGAGTCCTCGAGAACGATGGCGTTCGTGGCAGACTTCTGCATTGGAGCAAATGGCTGTTGTCCGAGCCTTATCGCGAGGTACGTTACCATATCGCAGAGCAAGGCTTTCACGGTCAGCCAATGTCTCCCTATATGTACATGTACCATCCTATCTCGCCTCAGGACTTCATGTACATCTTCCCACGTGCGACAGTCGATTGGGAGCAAGTTCTGCCGCTAGTCGTCTTCCGAGCTCCTGTTCCACAGCAAAACTTTTTACAGCAAGGAAGTGTAGAGATCGCCGGTGTCGAAATGGTGACTAACATCCGTGGCATCGTGGATCACGGGCCCATCTTGAAGGCAAGACTGATTGATGTTCTCAACGTAATCGAAAGGGGACAGTTTCACCTTTAGCAGCGCTCTAGAAATTAGTAACAAGCAGACAAGATCCTCCTGTACTGCCCGCTTCCATCTCGGGTTCTGCCTGATCACAGTATGATTGTCTTTATCGCTGTGACATTCCAGCATGTTCTGCCGTACGAAATCTAAAAATTGCTAGCTCTGCCAGCACCTTGGTATTACCCATGAGTGTATTCCAGTCCTGAGGATGGGCAAACAATGAAGCATAGGCTTCTTCAGCCAGTGTGTGCAGCATCTGCTCCTTCACAGCTCCTTAATCAGCGGCAACAGCGAGCTGCTCTCATGCTCAGGCCGTGACTGCACTGAGCCGGTCGCCGAGCGAAGCTTTCGGCAGGGAAAGTTGATATTGACTGGAGCCTTTGCAACCGAGGGTCGATCATATGCGAGTTTGACAGGCACACGCCTCGTTGTCGACTTGCTTACCGACCCACCGGCCGTCATGACGCAATCAGACCGCCTCCAGGAACGATTCGGGTGGTACCCGACGTCGATGTCCGGAAGTATCGAAGCCGAGAGTCCGGTTCCACTCGTAGACAGAGTTATGCTTGACCGTATCGATTGGAGGTACTCTCTTCGGACCGACGGCAGAATCTTTAACGTCAACCACTGACTCTTCGCTGATTATAATAATAAAGCATCTGTAAACTGCCATGGGAAGGGGGGAGAGACGGCACAACTTCACCTTCGTTCTCAACATGAAGATCATCTCATCGCTCTGTATATGCTTGCTGCTGCATTCCATCCTCGAAACCGTATCAGCTCAAACTTACTCGAGAGAAGATAGAGGAAAGGACAAGGTTGATGAAGCATCGTCTTCGACTCGACCTTTCGATCTCAATGCAGAATCTGATTCGAATGATTCCAGAGAACCACCTAAGATCAAGCTTTTCGGTCAGATTCTTCGCCCAGGTCAGGTTTCGGAACCTGAGCCAGTCTGGCTCGGCTCACAAGTTCAGAGCAGTTCTGAAGATCCACCTACTAGCTTGCGTCTCGGGTCAGGCAGCCCGTCTCGACGTCATCGCACTTGGCAGGTAGGCTTTCCTTTGGGGAGACGACCCGTCCTTGACGGGAAAGCTGCCAAATTCCTGAACATGCATTATCTTCAGGGCTGGCCTGAAGCAATCCATCCTCATGTTTTCAACACTGCTACAATGGTCAGTCTCTCACGCTGGAGCTCTCTTTACCTTTCCAATCCAGATGCTGAGGCGCATTACTTTCCCAATGTTGAAGAAGGTGGACATGCGAGCGTCATTTTGGCGCACACCATTCCGCCAGACGAGTTCCGCATGCTCTTTCCCATCGTTCAGGTTGATTTCAGTCATACGAGACCAGTCATTGTGTACAGGATTCGTCCGGAGCAAATTAAGTCTTGGGCACCAGGCAAGATCGATATCATGGGGGTAGAGCTGGTCAAGCATGTCTCAGTGAAGGCCGAGGACTCGCCGCTTTTGCCGAAGCTGCCATTGCGGACTGTTGTTCAATTTGTGGAAGCGGGATTCTGGCATTAACGAACCTTGCGCTACAACGATCATGTTTGTAAAACAGGCGAGCACAGCATGGCGTCAGGGATGAAGCTGACCACCAAATCGCTTGTTTCTCCGCATCATCTCAGGCCTGTCTCATCTGACAATCATTTCATCCAATTGTATGATAGTAGTATCCCGATACTGAATCCGCTTACATTGTGACAAAGTTACAAATTGTGATCCAGCGTAGTTCTGAGCTATATTTGAGCTACTTTTGTCGCAATTAGAGCCGTCGACGAGCCATTTCCGTCGCTTGCGTCCGTTAAGGAACGACGAGTGTCTGTATCAAGACTGCAGCGACGAGCCCAGCCAGCAAGCACATCGATTTTGCTAGACTCTGCGAAGCTTGGACTATCGGCTGTGAGTGCTCGATGGTGCTTGATCGCCCGTCAATTCCTTTCGCCAAAGCGCTCATGTTCGAGCTTTTCAGAAACTATTGGAGTTCTATCCACTTAGAACCATCCGCCTAAGGTTTCAGAGTGTCATTCATGAGTGAGAGAGCTGCACACAGATAGCCAGAAGGCCAATCGCTTCCCTTGACATGCTCAACCGGCGACCAGTCTTCATTTGCCAATCAGTGGATACAGAGCTTGTTACATATGCTGGAGCTACCGAGACGGAGGTCGATGTTTCGCTGCGCCAACCTTACTGCTCATTCCACACCGGTCCGCAGTCGAATGTGGGGTGAGAGAAAGGTAGAGCGCAATACCGAAGCCGGCATTTTGCCGTCGTCCTGGCCGGCTCACCAATCAGCGATCAGCAATTGTCAACTGCGCACTGCTTCTTGCCACCACCAAATGTTGCGCCTCGATGAGCTGGAGCAAAGTGTGAAGCCGCGGTCGCTGGATTTCACCGGCGAATGTTTAACTCTCGTCATCTACTGGACGGCAGCTCGGAATAGGGCGCTTTCTGACACCTTGGCTGGTTCTGATAGGCGTATGCGAAGCCGCGGTCCCTAAACCTTAAGTGCTTCCAACGGCGATCTCCATTCGAAGACTCGAATCGGATATCCGCGACGACCTTACTCCTCTTGGACGAAGAGGTAAGTGTTCAGCTATCAAATGAGAACGAATACTGAGGCACGGCTGTCGCTGCTGTGTCAATGTTCACTGATATCTCTCAGCAGAAGCTCGCGATCCCATAAGGAAGCAGAAGGAGATGTTTTGTTACGTCCTACCTACAGCTTCAAAAAGTACAAATAGTGTGCTCGACAGGACAGGAAGCTCGTTGATGCCCAAGTTCGAGACGGACACTTACTTCACTTTAGAGTTCTTCAACTTTAGCCTTGTCACTATCCTAGAATCCAACGCTCGGCGACATGCGTACTTCATTCATCTTCGATCTCGTCATAGCCGTTGTGGCTTTCCTCGCCTTCTCGGCAGCCGTTCCCGTCAACCGCAACCGTGCTTCAGCAAGCTCGGCCGTCGATCATCCCTGGAGCTTCAACACTGATTCCAACGTGGAGCATCCGAGCTCTCCCAGCTTTCGAGACATGCATAGGTCTAGTGCCGAAAGTGTAGCTGGCCACGATCTCAACTCAGCTCCGGCTCAGGAAGCTTCGTCTTCCGTCTCGCACCCGGCTCCTTATCGTTATCAGCCAATCCTCTTCCCACTACCCACAACCAGATCGGATGTCGTTGACCAGTTGCTTTCATCTCGATACTCTATCAGGTCCAACGTTCCCGTTCAACACATTTTGACGCCGATCGAGAAAGCCTATCTGTTGCAGATGACGGAAGAGCACCTTTCACAGGCTCGAAGCTTTGCACACATGGTTGTCGACGAGCCACAGTTCAACCTTCGCTATCGAAAGCATCTCTACATTGCCTCGCCTTTGATTGGTGTGAACTGGAGAAAGGCAACTGGGATGCGCTTTTCGCACGAGAACGCGCATTGGGTACCGGTCGCCTTCTATAAGGCTGATCTTGATCGCACTGGGGCAGATTTCTTGAAGGTGGCGGGCATCGAGATGGTCAAGGATTGGGACGAAGCGCAGAGGCTGCTGCGCGAGTGGAACGCGGACGATACGTTACGAAGCATCAGCGACCGTTTCAGTTTGGGCATGGTCACTCATCGCGTTTGATAATTCCATCCACGTAATCTTCGCAGAGGCTGGTGGGTCGTTGTCTGGACATCGGCTTCATTGTGGGTGCACGCCTGCCGTAGCGTTGCATCTGCCAGCAATACCTCACTACCCACACTTCATTAATTACTACAATACAGCCTGTATCTCGGCCTTTCATGCAATGAGATCAACAAAGTTGCCCTTCGCCCGTGTCAACAATAGTGGAAACCTGGTCTGACAGTATCCGTTCGTCATTCGGCCAACGTGTCGGCTATTTCTTTCTACGATCACAGAATTGCCGTACTTCGTCGCTCCGAGCAGTGTGAGATGTAGCACCTGTATGGGAGATCAAGAAGCTATAAAAGCATGCGGAAAATCGCTGAAATGCGAGAGAATGCCATCACTCTCCCATACTTTCCACTCCTAACACCAAGACATCACTATGGTCTCGTCGATCTTCATCAAGGTGTGGCTGGCATGCGTTGCCTTTTCTCTCCTCCTTACTAGAGAGTCTCTTTCTGCCCCTGCAGGCTCTAGTAATGATGAGGGAACATCGGCACAGCGAGCCTGGAACCGCGCCTTCGAAGTGGCAGATGACGCCACCAGCACCTCCAACCCGGATCGCCTGTATCCTAATACCAACGTTCCCTACGACGTGATGAAGTATCTTGTCGAGGAGCGTTCTGGTGTCAACAACCATCTTATGCTACCACTCATCGAAGACGCTCACTACATTCGCCAAGTTCGTAACCCTCAAAATCCATACGATGCTCCCAGCGTACACGAAGCGGTGAGCCGCAAAGTAGACGAGATTTTGCACCACCCCATGACCAAGGTCGCTGGTCTCAAATACGAGGGCCAGACTTACTTTGTTCTGCCCGGCTGGAACTTCCCTGACTCACAGCAGCATAGGTGGGATCACTTGCTCCGCCAAACCGGCGAAGTGAGTCCCGAAGTTGCCCTTCCCATCGTTGTTGGCAAGATCACGCCGCCAACAGCTGCTAACGGCTGGCGCGACTTCGAACTGCTGGATCTTCGTACACCAACGACGGCTGTGGACAGGCATCACTTCTTGGAGAGCTTTCGAATCCCTAATCGGCGATTGACTTCTTTCTCTGGGCTAGTCTCATATGCATTCAGAGCCCATTGAAGACATCGCGATTCCCGAGCACTGCTCGCAGCTCTTTTGTGGTGGCTTCCCATACATTCTCACCTCACAACTTCCTTGACCTCCTCACACCTCCGTCAGCGCTGAATCTGTACACTCAGTGCTTCTTGCATGCATATGTGTCGTTTGCTCAGACAATGTGAAGCATCGAACTTGACGCTGCATCGCACAATGCGGAGATACAGCTCAATAACTTCTTGACCCATCACACCGATCAATGACATCTGCATTATTCTCCGACTCGATGAAAGCTCCATTGTCCTCTGATAGCCTTTTTCCTTCTTGAGTGCTGTGCAATGCTCAACGCCGTGGGCTGTAGCCTGATGACCTTGTGTCAACCATCAACGCTGTGTCACCGCCCACTCCCGCCTTTGTGATAGCTTGAATCTAATTCCAAGTCGTAACAACATCAAACTACTTTTGTCAGACCCTGTCTGCATCGCAAAGTAAGCGTAGTGATGCCTTAAAACAGCCTGGCCGTTCAGCCTAGCTACGCCCACCGATCATACAGGTTGACGGCGTTCGAGGAATTGGAGTGTCTGTGCATGTCATTGAAAGGTATAAAGCATCAACGTTCTCACTCCCATAAGCTCGGTCTTGACAGCCATACCCCTTTCCTTCCAATTTCAAGATTCAGGGAGAACAACGTCACCCTCAATGCTTCGCAAAGTATGGCTTGCATGCCTCTTCGTGGCAATAGCTCTCGTCAACCTCTCTGTCTCCGTTGGTCCCGATGAGCTGGCAGACGACGCTACCAGCAGGTCTAACGCAGACCGCCTTTATTTGGGCACTCCTGTCCCCGAAGAGGTCATGAGATTCCTTGTTCACGAACGTCCGGGTGTCGATCAACATCTCCCTCTTACCATTCAAAACGGCCAGATCAGAACGCTCCTCAAGAAGATCGATGAGGTTCTGCACCACCCTCGAACGCTGGTAGCAGTACAGACGTATGACGGTCACACCTATTTCTCCTTCCCAGGCTGGTCGTTTGCAAATTCGCAACATCCCGACTGGGCTCATTTGCTCAGAACACCTCAGGGAACCAGACAGGATCAAATCCATCCAATCTTCGTAGCGAGGCTTACACCTAATGACCGATTCCCATATCAGATATCGGCGATGCGGACCGTTGCAACTCATGACGACTTCGAACGATTCATGGATAGCCACAGTGCGAGAAATCGACGATTGATGTCCTTCTCCGATTTGCTTGCCTTCGCTGCCAGAGCTCATTGAATTCTTTAGCCTCCGCTCACAGCCACTCCTCCTTTTGTTCTTGCACATGACATAGCTTTCTGTGGTCGACTTTAGAATATCATACAGCTGTTATTTGCCAGTCACAACGATATGTCGTCTGTTTTTGAATGATTGTGAAGATCGGAACACGCATTGAGCTGATCATGGTGACCCCAGGAAAGGTGGGACCATTAGGGCTTCATGGTTCCACGCCAGCGCAGCATTCTCGCGTCGCAGTTGGCTCGAAGCTTGGAGTAACTCGTTCCCTGCTCTGTGATTCAAGTTGCGATTCGGTCCGATGAAGCACCGCGAAGCGAAGTCGCCTCGGCCCGACCAGTACAATTGTGGGTGATTGACGGATGTCGAGATGTCATTTGAGCCCACCTAGTCACAGAGCAAACTGTACAACGGAGCTTGGTTCCACAGCCAATAAAATGAACAGCCTGCGATTGATTGAAAAATCTTGTCCAAGTTGGCAGGAAGGCCAGCTCGTACGGGTCTGGCTCGTTTCGCACGGCTCTCACTCTACTGCTAGGTCATACTCGTGCCGCGATTACAGGCCCGCGCCGTCAGGTTTGTATCTTCTCGTCCATCACCTTTCCGTCTCCTCTCAGCAACTCAGAAAGCACAGTCATGCGCCTCTTTCACCTGGCCAGCCTCGTTTTGCTGCCATGCTTGATAGGACATTCCCTTGGTGTTCCTTTTCCAGCTGGAGGCGAGAACTCTTTGGACGATACTCGTCTAACCTTGGCACCTCCTGACCACGTGGCATCGTCCAGCACCTTCGGTGCCAGTTCCGAAAGGCGTACGATCGGCCGGACAGTCAAAGTCGACGACCGGAAAGCTTTAGACCATCTGATCAACGCAAGGCGCTCTGCAGGCTTTGAAATGGCATCGACAGTTCCGCACGGAGTTTACATTTCTAAATCTGTGTATAACGCTATATCAAGCAACGCCGATACTGCTTATCAGATTCTGCGCAACCCTAGAACTCTTGTCGCTGTCGAACGTCACCGGGATTCACCTCTCAGCGTTGGTCCTCATTACTATGCCATGACGCCTATGCCGGTAAACCAAGAGACGTTCGAGAAATTCGGAATACCCTATAATGAAGCGACGATTCGAAAGCAGCCGATGCTCATCTACGAGCTCATATATCATCCCACAAAAAAGCAAACGCAGCTGCGATTCGCAGGCGTTGAGATTGTTCAGGCGGAGGAAACTCCTTGGAGCTTTTTAGCGCGTTGGATGCATAGCGACGGCGTGAAGCCCTGGAAGGTTGTTCTTGATGACATCCATGCGTTCGCAGCTCAGGTGCATGCATGAATTGAAAGGCAGTTCAACCTCGTGTCAAAGATCGCGTCCTGTCACGTACTTGACAGGTGGCGCGTTTCAAATATTTTTCCGCACATTTTTGCGGTCGCAATTTTAGCAGCATTTTCTTTTTCCGTTTGTTTGTCTATCTATTCACAACAATATTTCTATTTGTTCTGCATTGGTTGTTCATGATGTTGCGTTTCTGAGTTTCTGCAACCGATGTTCGATAAGCTTTGAGCTGCAAGGCTGAGCATGTCGTGAGAACTTCGCACGATCCGGTTCCCCCGGACACCGGCTTTCTGGTACCCGTGAAGGTGGCTAAATGAAGAGAAACCATGGACAGATCGTAACTCTCCGCGTGGTCTGACAACACAGCTCCCCAAGCCAGGTGTAGGGTGGCGTCAAGTGACTATACTCATACAAACTCTGCCTTGGTGCGACTCGTTTCATGTGTTCACTCTGTTGTTGTTCCCAAACACTGCAGCCACGTCCTCAGCCACTATGCACAAGGTCTTATGTCAAACTACTTAAGAGCGATCCTCCCTGACTACACCGGACGAGATGAGGGCTTTCTTTCGCAGCAGCGATCTTTCAAGATGATGATTAGCATATTCTTTCGATGTTCGATGGTTGTCCTCCTCCTTGTCCGCGGCTGTTCAGCTCCGACCCTTTACGAACTCAACGGCTTCATGGTTTCGGTACCTCCATCTTGAAAGGCAGGGTTTCTCCCGCCGTTAGTCAATTTCTTTCGCCCCTTCAAGATCGTGGCCTTCTCACATCAAATGTCATCAAGTACTGGCTAGATACTACGCAAAGGCCTGAACATCAGCGAAGACTCCTCAACCATTTGTTCAAGGACGGTCGCGATCTTGATCCAAGCGTACTGTCACTTGGGACGAATGAAGAAGGAGCTCACTTGGCAGCAGCCTATTTCAAGCCGGATAGAGAGTTGGCTGCATTCGTAATCGTGAGTACAGGAGAAGCAAAGAAGCCAAGAGGGTGGGCGTCGAAGAGTGGATTGACGCTGCTTGAGTTGAAGTCAAACCAGGAGCCGAAGGTGGTAGGATTGTTGAGGTTCAAATTGAACAAGACCGGAGCAGATATAATGCGGTCAGGCCAGATGATTCGATTGAGCCAGCTGGAACGAGATCAAGGACTGGAGGGTATTGTCAGAGCCATTCATCTCTAGCCTGGTATGCAATGCTTCCATACTTAAAGAACCACTCCCTTTCTCTTGACGAGTCATGCGTGCGCTTGCAGGTCCGGCTGAGGGCCCACTCTCCCTGCATGGTGCTGTGTATAATACCGCTGCTGCGCTCGTAAACTCTTCATGGCATTTTCAGTGTTGTAAAGACACGTGGGCTGATAGATCAGGAACCTTCCACCGCAAACATCCCTGCATCGACTGCTACAGCCCACTTTGAATCTGGGCGACAGCCCACAAGCGTGGTGCTTGTTCGATTGGTGTTGTTCAAGCTTGTCTTTTGTTCTACCCTCTTGCCAGCAGGACGAGGCTTACAATAGAGCAGAGGGGCTAGCCAGGTACGGTATGTGGGCTCAGTATTCGGCACATTACGAAAGGCGGCTGTGCTTTAAGGAGGGTACTTATACTCAGGCACTGAGGCCTTCGACGAGACCCCAAGATGCTCGACTCAAACCTTCGGCAAGATGCTCGCTTCGCTTATCCTACGTCTAGTCGCGCTACTTTCTTTCTTAACTCTCAGCTGCAGAGCTCCTAGTCCAGAACCTTCAGATCCTAACTATGCAAGCTTGGGCTTCTTTCACAAGAATAGGAGCGCCAACCGTTCAGTCCAGACATTCATTGATCGTCTTGTCGAACAGCAGAAGATTCAGCCAAAGTTCTTACACTTCTGGGTGCATACGCAAGAGAGCAAAGAACATCAAAGACGTCTACTCAATCATCTCTACCGCGATGGAGAAAACTTCAATCCTAAGATTCTGCCACTCGGTCCCGGTCCGGATGGATCCCATCTGGCTGCTGCAATCTATAGATCAAATGCGGAGTTGAGTCAGTTCTTGACAAACTCTCGCGTTCAAACCCGGCCGACGGGCTATTGGCTGAAGGATGGACTCACGCTTCTCAAAATCGATTCAGGTAAAGAGCTGGATGTTGTTGGCGTGTTGATGGCAAAGACTCGCAACACCATTAACAGGATCGAGAAGGGGAAAGATTTGGTGAGCTTGAGTCAGTTCGAAAGGTCACATAATCTCGAGGATATTGTTAGAGTCGTGCGATTTTAGCGCCTTACGAGGTCGATTGATCGCTCCAAAAGATCCTCAACCTGATCATATTGTAAGTAACAACATTAGAACTTAATTCTCACGCATTCATGCAACTTCATATCTCAGCAAGGTTGAATATTTTCTTATGAATGTTTTGAGTGAGCAAGATATGGCGCACTGACCGGATGTCACGGAGACGAGAGGCAGGACAGGGCCGCAAACACAAATCTCAATCGGCGTATAAGAGTTTTGGCATTCGGCTGGCTCCGAACGTGCTAGTCTCGCAAAACCCTGGCCTTGAGCTTGTTCCTCTCTTTGCAGTCATCTCGTCATGAACCTCGTTGCATTCATCTTGTTTCTGATCTTCACCAGCAGCTGCTTCGCAGGAGACACCATCGGATCACGAATGAATCACGTAGCTCATCGTCGTCCCCCCCAGCCTTTCATCGAGCAACTTTTCCAGCGCGACCTACTTCAACGAGGCCAATTCAGAGCCACATCACAATTCACTTCCGAAGTTGCGCATCATCGACTCAGTCGATACCTCTTCGCAGACGGCGCAAACTTCAATCCAAAGCTCCTCTATCTCGGCCAAGATCCGCAGAGGAGGGTTAAAATAATGCATGTACTGAAATTCAACTGAGAATTGAGGTCGCAAAAAAACGGGTCCAATCTTTTTGAACCGGCACTGTGCGTCCTGCGTATCATTGCCGTAGCTTCAAGAATGCAAATGATCTTGTGCTGACGCCCTCTGATAAAGCATTGAAAGGCAAGCGACATTTGCAACGAAGCCTCCACCGAGTGTTTGGACTGTCTGAAGCGCAGTGGATGTTCTGACTTGTTCTTTCTGTGAATATCCAATCAACGCCACGCTGCAAATGCAATGGTGAAGAACAAAGGCTGGCAGACAACCCAAACCTTCACAGCGCTACCCAGATAGACAGAAACATGTGGTTCTCTCCGCGCACAGAGGCGTTCCTTCACCGTTTAGAAGAAGTGGGAGCTTCACTGCAACAGCTCAATGACTACTGTCTGTGTTTGTTTGCGCAAAGCCTCTTATTCTTTGTGGGACGAGCACAATGTCTCTGCGCAGAAATACCGCAATGCGTTTCCCTTTTGTGGTAAACCTGAAGCAGCTCCAAGCACTCAGCCAAAGACCTGCACTCCCGTTCTTAAGATGCTGGTATGAAGCAACTGCAGGTGTCGATCGATGTGCAAAGCAACACTATGCACAAAGTACTTTTGCAAAAACGCCGTGCGTAAACATGAGTATGTGGTCCAGACAAAGCTGCTACCAAAAGCTACATCAAGAGGGCTGAGTACAACTTTCTCTCAATATCACCACCACCACTAACTCACTCCGTATCAGAATGAGAAAGCCCAGATTGCCTAGCAGCAGTGCTTGCGAAAGGGCTGCAAAGATCGCGGCTTGCCTGAGCGGCAATGCGCCTACATCCCCATCCATATTTGCAAGCAGGTCAATCAAGCCCAAGGGGAACGTGCGCAGAGTCCTTTCCAAGATATGCAGTCTTGACAGATCCACCAAGTCCAAGAGCCAGAGCGGTTCCAGCGCTTGCATCGACACAAGCCCAGAAAAGCCGAACACAAAGACTCAGCATGCTTCTCTCCAATCGAATCAAGTGTTATGGAGGAGGAGGCGGCCGGGCAAGGGTACCTGCTGGCCGAGTCACGCACGACCACGCGGCCCGCGCGAGACCAGGTACTGCGGTATTGTTGTGGCCGTTGCGCGCCCATACCAGGGGCACCATGCACTCATTCCTATCCTTTAGACTTCTCTTGTCGATTGTATTCTATTCTTCACACCTCACAGGCCAAATATCAGACCTTGCACGCGACCCCATGTCCCCCTCAAAGCCCATGCCCCCGTCCCTGGTAGCACCTGGGACCACCATCATCCCAGCCCCTCCTCGCTCCAGGCCTCATCCCTGCCACGAGGTACTCCAGACCCCTGGAGCCTAACAGTCGTCTTTCTCCTCGACGGTGAACTGACGGTTGTCAATGCGGGCAGAATCTGGCTGGAATACGTGCTGGAACCCAATATTGGACTACGGCAGGCTCTGCTTCACCATGTAAGCGAAGGAACTATTGTCATTGTGTGCAAAAGTGGAGCAAACGCAAAACCACCAATGTTTGACCTTGCCAACATTGGAGCTGACGGCACTATCACTAGCGCTCGGAGCATCCAAATTCTCTTTAGAAAGTGAATGGATGAGACATCAGTACTTGCTGACATTTCACTGGCACAGATGGCATGGCTGGACCTACGCTCTCGGTCCTCTGAGGAGACATCTTCAGCAGATAGAACAGAGTTAGTAGAAACTGATAGTAGCAAGAGAGCGTCAGTAGAAGGCAGGAAAAGTAAGAGTCTGCTTGAAGAAGTGATGAGGAAAAGCACCAAAATTAGCAAAGGTTGAAGATATATATGCCCTTTGGCTAGCCTCCAAGCTGAGTTGCCAAGCGTCATTCATCACCTCATTGTTTAAGCTCGATTGTGATCCATTGTGTTGGGATGGACTTGCCAAAAAGACACATGTCTGAGTTCATAAACAAGGGAGTGTTCGACGCTTGTTGATCAACAAAAGATCAAATTCCTTACGCGCAGACTTCTTGCTTGCATGCATGATCGACCTTGAGAGCACAATGACTTCATTTCTTGGTTGATTGTGAGTCTTTGGACAGTGCTGATCATGCTCACAACAGGACAATCTGCTATCAGTAGCAGATTGCTCAAGATCACTACGTATCACGATGCACACCCTCACGCATCAACCATCTTTCAAACGGAATAGATGGATACCCTATGATTGATGCTTTGTGATAGTGTTTGACAAGAAGGGGAACATTTGAAAAGCTCATGCCACCAAAGCAGGAGAAAGGGCAGACTGCTATCCTCGGATCATCCTCAGTTCTGCTTTATAAAGAATGGCCTGTTTGCAGTTGCAGTATCAACCTCATTACTGAGCATTAACACCTTACCTGAGAAGACAGCTCCTCCTGGCATCCTGGTCACCTCATAGAATCTGGCAAAAGCAAGCTGTAATCCTTTTTCCGTGCTAGCCTTTGCCATGTTCTGCGCATATTGCTTTCTGAAACCAGCAATAAATTCTTCCTTCTTCATAATCACTCCCTGTGTGACTGTTGAGATGTACGGGTTGTTGTAGAACAGACCCTTGGAAACAAACTCCATATGCTGACCGCGAAACATCGGAGGATTGTCCCAGAGATGAATAAGCGCCTGCGTTGTTAAGAGTGAAATTGTTATGCGCTTGGGATCTGAGAACCTCCGGGAAGGCCAAGCGCGTTGGTACCGGAGTGTGGCGTGTCCGGTGCGTCACTGGGTCTGGCGGGAGAGACTGAAGTCGGTAGCAAGGTCTGGATTCCACCTACAGGGTGTGTAGAATAAAATACAATCGACAAGGTAATACAGGAGGAAGGCGGGCACGCTCCGGACTATGTACCTGCCCGGTAGCCAGTGCCGCAGCCTCGCGTACCCAGAGGGCCCGTCTGGCATCTATCGGGGCATATCGCCTAGCCATTGACCCGATATTTCCTCGACAGAAGACGGTCCGTAACAGAAATGTAGACATCGCAGCCAACAAAGTGAACAAAAGGCTGAAGAGGAGGGTTTGGAGGCGGAGCATCTCAAATACATGCAAAAATGGCTAGAATGATTTCATCTTGAACATCTTCGCTGAGGGAAGGAGGACCAAAGAGGAATTGTGGCTTGCAACTTGTGGGCATGGTGAGAACATGCTGAAAGCCTTGTTTGACCCATGGCTTGGAATCATCTTGAAGATAGCAGGTTGCTTCGACGCCAAGCTCTTTGCCTTCAGGCAGGATAAGCTCCCACCATCGACGGATTGTTGCAGAAGCAGGGCTGGTCTTAGGAGTGTTGTTCTGGGAGATAGCATCTGAAATTTTGACAGCAGCCTTGATAGGGCTGGCGTTGGACTACAGAAAGGAATGAGTGTTAGCTGAACAGGTTAAAAGGAGTACTGAACAGGATGACTTTGAAGCAATACTGACAGATTTCTGCTTGGGATAAGGGGTGGCAGAGACTTGAACGGCTGTCATGTTGCGTGTGAATTGAGTCTGAGAAGGGATGACACGGTCAAGATGATGGAGGATTGTGTGGTCAAACGGGGCCACCAATGGGCTTATATAAAGAGAGGGAACACAAAAGGGAGGAAGAAATGCTCTTTTGTTGAGCGATTTGCCACCTTGGATCCACTCAAACATGCAAAAGAGCTACTTCCCAAACAATGTCATCTCTTGATCCATGCAGAGAGGATCAAAGCGGCCAGATGATTGCAGTGCTGTCTCCGATAACACGTTTGCCGGACCAAAGGTGTCAATCAACTGAAAGACTGTAACCCTCCTCTGTAAAACATCGCTATGAATCAGCAAAGATTGGCAGCATCAAGCACGGAGATGGAGTGTGTGCCTGTGATGCCAGACAACCCAAGCTAGGTGGTAGATGATGGTGCTTCAGTCTTGGGTTTGGCGGTGGATAGCAAAGAGTGCGATATGCACGTTCTCTGACGTGCAGCTTTGTGCATTCAGGCACTTTAGCAGTGTAAATTTTGCAACCAAGCCAGCTTAACGCATTTTTATCATTTCACTAGCAGAGCAACTACTTCAAATAAGCAGATATTGGAGTTGTGCTTTTGCGTGATACAAGCAAACCTATCGTGGCAATCACGTTCGGGCATTGGATCAAGAGCTTGCACAAAACAGAGATCCATTTCTGCATGAGAGGCTGTTTTGGCTAAATGACTGTAAAAGTGCTTTTATGCACGGTCAAAAAAAGACACGGTGCAATCTTTTTGAGCTGGACTGTATGCACAACAAGCGCCAAATTGAGGATCGAGAAGGTGATTTCATCCCACAGGTGTGACTTCTGGAAATTGGTGGGGCTATTCTGTTGAAGTCAGCCAACGTCTTCTTCTTGATTTGTTCATTTGTTAGCTGCATTGTTCCCAAGAAGCGTAGTCATCCGTCCAGAGCACCAAAGCGCATATCGGCGATACTAATATTTTGGACTCTGTGAAAACAATACAAGAGCGCTACTGTCTTGGACAAAGGCAAGAGGCTGTCTCAACAGACGCTAACGGGTCACTCATTCCTTGTTGCAGATCAGTCTGGCAAGTAAAGACGCTGTAGAGCCAAATGTGGCTGCCAGCAACATGAGACAATAGTTTCGAATAGTTTGAACAAGGCTGAGTTGTGCTGGAGGTATCGCCAGCTGGCTTGACTGAGAGGTCTCCATAGGCAACAAGTCTTTCCATTCGAGCAATGGCGGCGCATGATCCTATGCGCTTTGCAAATCCAAACCACTCGTCATCCCATGAAGACAAGGGACTTCTGCAGCTTTGTCCAATGTTTTACTTCTGCACCTTGATAAAGTTGTTCCCCGTTGTCACCGACCTCCACAACCAGTAACACAGCGTTCCAACAAGCATCATAGCATAGCCTCCCAATCCCAATCCGATGTTCCGATGCGCTGATCCCGGATGAGAGCTCACACTCCGCTTTGCAGCGGCACACATGTACTTAGCGTTTCACTCCATCCATCTCTCCTCTCCTTTAGCAACACCATCGCAGCAATATCATCGTCTTCCTTTGCTTTGCAGCAGCCTGTGTTCTTCCGCTCGCATAACAACACCGTCGCCTGAAGCTTCCGAAACTCGCCAAGCTAGCCCTCGTCACTGTTTATCATCCATATGGAGAGCTCTCAAGAAGTTTGACCCGTATCACAAAGCTTGTCCACTCTCAGATCCAGAACCTCTTCTCACTTCATATCAAGATCAGAGTTTAAGGTTATCACATTTGGAATTAAATGTTCCGCGTCACAGCGCAGAAGGGTCAGTCACTTGGCACTCGGAAAAGTCTTTGTCTCCCACTATAACTTGACAAGCACACGCAGCACAAATATGATTGTGAAGTGTTGCGCAGATCAGTGGAGATTGTGAAGCAAGAAGAAAGGGATGACACTCGTCAGGGTCCAGCTGCAGCATCCTGCACAACAGCTCTCCTTTTTTTGGAGCGGCACACAGACATTTACTGACATGTCAAAGGGCTCATCAATTGTTTTGCGCAGTCACAATCAAGCTTTCTTTCCCACCATCAACATCCGCCTTCATCTCAGTGCTTTTTGACTTAGCATTCACTCACTGCTGCGCAGGCACAACACACTCTCTCTGCTTCCTTTCTTTACGTTCTTACAGCACCCACAGCATCATACCAGAGTAACGCACTTGACCAACTCGTTTCGATCGATCGATAGGAGGCATAACAGCAGTCTCCCGCCTGCGCACAGAGAAGACTCTCTTCCAGCAACAGTCACGCACACGAGCATCAGCCATCTGCGCGACCTCCGATTGCCCTTCATTTCCTTGCTAATCTGCTATAGTTGAGGCTGAAGCTTCAAAAGAGTATTTATTGCAAGTCCAGAGTTGCTTCGGTTCCTCCCTTTCCTTTTCTTCTCCACCACCCTCCTCTTCTGACACTCAAAGCCTACCAAAGCCACAATCCAAGTCGTACCTCTTCCTTTGCACTGCAGTGCAATCTCTACCAGCCCCACTTCCCTCGATCTCAACCCCTCCTCTGTTGCCTACGCAGTAAGTTCTCTAAAGTCTTGTATCATACTGCGTCCACATACTGACAGTTGCCATTGCTCCTACTTCGAACAACAGATGGAATTGCATTATAGTGGCCGGACGTGGAGGTGCCACCGAGGCACTCACTCTCTACGGCTCCGCTCCCCGACCCAACGCGGGCAACAAGCAAGGATGACTGATTCAACTTTCTACCAACCTTTTCAAAATCAACTTCAATCTGAAAGAACCCGTGGATGCCTATCTTCTTGCTGTCAAAATCAAGGCGATCCAAGACCCTGGCGCTGTCCGTCGTCCCGGCGCTCGCAAAGGCCTGCCCAACACCTGGCAATCACGCACCTCAGACCAAGCAAAGAGCTTGCAGAGATGATCGCGCCTGGGCGCTGGGCAACCAGACCACGGAGCAAGAGACTGGGTGTGCTTGCAATGAAGCTGATCTCTTATGAAGAGCCGGAATTTGTGGGAGTGCTCTGGTACGAGGATAGAAGAAGGCACAGGAAGCTAAACGCCGAGATAAACAACATGGAGCTTGTTGGGCTGGAAAGTGACAGTACGATTGGATTGGAGGATGTTCAACGTATCATACATCGTGTTCCTGTGTGAGAGAGGCGCTTTCACCATTCCGTTTGGTCCGAGGTCGAAAAAGGAGATCGTCGACACAGCTTCCACCTTCGACATCTAGTCGGTGAGAACGACTTCGATTGAAACATGAGCACAAGTCCATGAAGTAGATTGTGTTGCGTGCATGATTCACACGCCATCCAAGCCTCCTTCCGCCTTCATTATCTTCGTTCCTAGGAAGCGCTTGCTATGTGTCGTATCAAAACTTTAGGCGAGCTTCGAGCACCGGCCTAATCACGAAGGACCTCGTGTTGAGCCAC
Organism: Ustilago xerochloae; assembly: GCA_928856705.1. Lineage (NCBI taxonomy): Eukaryota > Fungi > Basidiomycota > Ustilaginomycetes > Ustilaginales > Ustilaginaceae > Ustilago > Ustilago xerochloae. Next base: position 188,947 of record CAKMXT010000012.1, read on the forward strand.
TGAAAGCTAAAAGAGTGGGTCCTCTCATCCAGGCGACCCTCGCTCCCACCATTACGATCTCTCCGTCTCACCGAACATTTCTGCTGTAATGATGCGACACCTTTTGGCGTATCTCTCCATGCTTCTGCTCCTGATGCCCCTGTGCCCTGCTCCGCGGAGAGTTCCATTACCCATCCCTTATGATCTCTTTTCTGCTGCGCTTCATCCTTTTATCGAGCAGCTCAGAACACGTAACACTCTCAACCCAGCGACGATCCACTCCACTCTGGATCTTTTGCACGCGTATCCTCAGCATCATCACGTTCTCAGCCAGCATTTCTTCAAGAACGGCAAAGATTGGGATCCCGAAGTGATCTACCTCTCTGAGCATCCGAGCAAGCCACAAACACACATGGTGGTAGCTCATTTTGAGCCAGAAGTGATGCTGAAGAACCGCCTCCTGCCCAGGCAGGGAAGCCTGAGGGGCTGGCAAGACAAGAAAGGCTTGCTCGCGATCAATTTGCGAGCGGAAGATGAGCCTGAATTTGTGGGGGTGCTGTGGTTCAGAAAGGAGCAGACAGCCAAGTGGCTGCGAGACACAGGCGTGCAGACAAAGTTGAGCGAATTGGAGAAGCTCATTCCGAGCTTGAAGGATATTCATCGTGTTGTTCATCGTCAGCCGCTTCCAGAGCCGAAGCTCAGGTCAGCTGACCAATGGAGACGCTGATACTGGAGCAAGTGGCCTCTTTCATACATTCTTCGTTCCCGTTTTAGCCGGTGGAAATCTGGTTCGGCATGCGAATGAGAGTAAGCTCTTTACAATAAAAGCATAAAGCCATCTCGTAGACGTATGCAATTGAATTATCATTATAATGTTCATTCTGCGCCACCTCAGCGTCCTCAGAAGGTCTTGCCGCGCCTCTATCACTATGCTGATGTAGCTCTATTGAAACGTATAAGAGCCTGATGACTGTATCCTGAGCCTGAGATTCTTTCGAAGCCGAAATCCACCTTTCCAGGATGCATGGACACCTTCTTCTGATCCTCGCATTCCCGTTCCTGAGCCTCGACTCAGTTCGAGCAGCCGCACAGGGTAACCCCGGTCAGGATCTGGAGCCGGGCGAGTTCTTTCGAGGTACCGATCTACATTTCAACATCATTGAAACGAGTAAAGCTCGCAGTGCGGCAGGCTTCACTGAGCATATCTTCTCGCTTCCTTCTGGTCATCTATCTCCAGTCTATGGCTACGACGAAGATCAGCACCAAGCATTAGTTAGCCACATCGAGCTCGCAAACTCACGCTTTGTAGTGCTTCGCAAGTTTCGCGACGAATGGACTTTCGTGGTCTCGCCCTGGGTAGTCTCTCGTGACATTCACTCCGCGCCCGAGAAGGGCATTCTTTTCCTTCAGGCTTGGCGTGGTGGACTTTTGATGCCTTTGGGGTATGCGGTTGTGAAGGATGGGGTTCCAGAGGGTCATAGCAGAGACTTTTGGGAGACGTTGAACAGAGCAACGAGGACAACGAAAGAGCAGCTCATCAGGAGGTTTGAGATTGATCGAATCGTAACTCCCGTAGCTTTCTGATTGTTGCAACAAACGAGATGTGGGAGAAAGCTTCGGATCGAGAGAGAACAACTCCAAAGCTAGCAGCCTAGAGCGCTCATAGAGCATAGCTCAGATGAGGTTGTTGAAAGCTTTTGCACTTGCAGTGATTGTGACTTGCAGTGTAAGAAGTAAAGCTGTGGTGATTATCTAAAGCGCTCCCACTCCTTAGCAAAATAAAACCCATCTGCAAGGCTGTGACCGAATCTCCTCCTATCACCCACTTGATGACATCCCACCAACGTCCCACCGTGACCATTGTCGATTGAACAAATTGTTGATACAGCCTCAATATGAAGATTCAAAACCCGCCATCAGATATTTCGATTTCCGAAGGATGTGCTGCGGAACGTACATACAGTATTGTCATCACTTCTTCTTGTGCTTTATTCAACCCACTCAGCAGTGCTCTTCTGTGTCAGTCATGATATCGAACAGTGTCCAGCCTGATAGCCATGCCTATGACCAAATTCAGACGCTTTTTCTCTCTACTAGCTACAAGCACGGGAAACCTTATAAAGCCAAGTGGCAGTAAACGGCGACTCTTGTATCGACACGCGACTCCCATTCTTCTCATTCTTCGAGGCCGAAGACTCATCTCCCGATCATGTCCAAGGCCCTCATTCTGCCCATTGCCGTCCTCCTCGGCGCTTTTCTCATCTCAGGATGTCAATCAGCTTATCCCAGACACGACATCCCAATGGACCTGTCGGCGCTTGACTATGCTATAGAGCCGGCAATTGTCGCACACGAGTCTGGACCTCGGCTGCAGAACGCAATTCGAGACATTACCAGAGAATGGGCTCTGCCTGCAGACCATCTACAACCGGCTTTGCCGTATGCCGCATACCAACACAATAGCTACGCTGCTCACATCGCTAGCCCGAATGCTCGGTTCTTTCCATTGATTCAGCGAGCGGGTTACACCATCTGGGCATCGCCATCGATGAGGCATGACATCGGAACGAACCGACTCGAACCCGCCCTTGCCCTCTTTAGAATTGATGACAATAGAGCTATTGTTCCGCTGGGTAATGTTGGCGTGAGGGGTGGGATCCCCAGCGGACATACTCGACCCTTCTTTCAAACGATCGCCAGCAGGGCCACGCAGACGTATCAAGATTTGACAGTCGGGTTCGGAGGCCCATTGAGACTGGCACATCTCGGATGAAGCCATTAATCATGGCGAATTGCAATGCAATATTTGTCGGCGAGCCTTATAGCAGGAACGACCGGCTATTCCGCTTTCGTGATGTTACCTCCCGCCACCTTCACCCTTGCTCCTCTTCAATGTCGAAGCTCATGTCGGGTCTATTCTCAGTCTCGTTTCGAACGTAGAATGCAATGTATCTGACACCAAGCTATTGGCTGACTACTCGAAGTGAGGTGCCACGTACGATGACATTGGGTGTGATATGAGAAGACAGACTCCTGAAGCTTGAGAAGCCAGATAGTCAAGCTTGAAGCTCGTACGTGTCTGCCCTTGCCTGCATGTCAAATCTTCAGCGTATGTCTCGTGCTCTTCGGAGGAAAAGCCTTTAGAGTGACTTGTCTGAGCATGTGGGCTAATCGCAGCTCATGTGATACTGTAAGCACTATGCGCAAATTGCTCTGCGTGACTTCTTCGGGGGTGGTAAACAGCTACCGTACTATCTTCTGCATTCGGGTAACAATTGGCCTACCGCGGCTAAGCATGTACCGCCCACCAATGACTTGTTTGCCTTCGGTTGATGTACAAGTTTCGTTCAATCACTCCCACTTCCGCGCTGCTATTTGCAAGATCATTCACCTGGGCGACTCTGTATGGTCACCCTTATTCTTCTGCTGTGATTTGTGGGATGAATCACCCTGTAGCAAATCGCAAGCGTCCACTGTTGAGATACAAGCTCGAGTGAGCGCTGAAGGACCATCGAGACATCCTTGCTCAGCCTCAAAACACAAGCAAAGCTCCTGACTCGATGATGTATAAGTAGAGATGTTCTCGACAGGCTGAAGGTCGGTTGCTCCATCGATCCTCCAACTCGTCAGCAACCTATCTCATCATGGTCAAAGCGCCCTTCTTCGCCTTATTCCTTCTCCTCGGGACTCTGTTGGTCTCTATCCCTCAATCTGCTCTTGGAGCTTTCCCCTCGGATGACTTGCCTACCTTAGACTACGACTTTGGGCCTCAGCTCGTCCGTGCAAACTCGAGGGCACGGACTGACAACGCTGTGGCCGAAATTGAACGTAAGTGGCAACTACCCGAAGGATATCTTGGACCCACCAGAGGTTACGATCCTATGCAGAACATTGCTATCTCAACCTACATGCAGGACCATAGGAGTCGATTCTTCCCACTGATCGAAGCTCGTGACCATGACCTCTATGCTTCGCCTTCTTGGGTGAGTAGGGTTGGTAGAAGGGGACGGGAGAGGGTACCTGTACTTGCCCTGTTCAGGATCTACCACGATGGCGGGATTGAGTATGTGGGGAGCAGTGGAACCAAGAATAAGGTAATGGAGAGCCATGGACAGACATTCTATGACCTTATCCGCAGCCGAGCCGACATCACGTATCGCGATCTCTGGCAGCGCTACGGTAGTTCTTTGCGTTTGATAGATCCCGAAATTCTGCGTGCACTTCATCCTTGACCACCTTGACAACAAGCCTGATCGTTCAAAAGTGCCGGTAGAGCACCTTGTCCGAATCAAATCTTGCTTCACTCGTGCAGGTGTCGCCGCCCTCCCAGCTCGTCGCTGTCCACTACATGCTCAAAATCATCTTTGTCGATCTTTTCCTCCCTCGCCGTCCAACATCGTATGGTGTCCAATCACTTCTCACATCGGTAATGAAATCCATTTTCGCCCTAGCTGTCTTCAAAGACCTGATATTTGAGTTCGTGTTTGGCTTGCGACGCAGTCGGATCTAGGGAAGCATCCCCTTGTTTCACAGCTTCATTTCTGCTGTTGCTTCCGTTGCGAACGGACGTTCAAGATCTTGCATCACGTCGCTGTATGCATGAGAGTGTACTGCATGAGTTTGAAACTTCTGGGAACGTATGTATGGGCAAAAGATGCTGTTTTGCTGATATTCGTGGGAAGACTGAAGGCTATGAGGCGGGAAAAGATACTGAGCTTGCGTCAAGATGAAGTCCATCTTTTGTTCTATCTGCGCGGTCGTCATATGCCAACAATTGATGCCCACGTGAGATACACACTAATTCATCAACAGGAAGTGTTGTCAAGTCAACGCCATTGACTGTGCTCAAGACAAAAGAGGAGTTGCAAACCTTGAGAAGCAACGCCGAGCCTTGACCGTATGCCCACCTTGCCAATTGCTCAATTGAGAAAGAATGCGGTGAGACCGTCTCTCTCAATGAGAGTCGGCTCTCGAGCTCTGCACGACTTCATTAGTGACAGGCCTCCTTGTTACTGCACCGCTGGCATGGCAACATTTCTGTTGACTCTTTCCGTTGCAAAAGGCTGCACATCAAGCTGCTAGCACTGGCGTGATATCAAAGTTCGGGCGTACCCTGGTTTTTAGCGCTTGCAGAATCCAGTAGTTCTGTAGGCCTTCGTTCCCGGTAGGATTTTCGAGGCTAGCGAAAAGGCAAGGAACGAAGCTCTTTCTCTAAGAAGGATAAATAGAGTGGGCAGATTGCAGACAAAGGATGCCGCTTCTTCCATCTCTCGACCAGCTACTCAGCCTCACTCATACCTGTACCTCGCCCAAGTGCCCACTCAAGCTTCTCAACATGAAATTTGCGCGCTTATTGTCCACACTTGTCTTTGTCTGGGCAGTGGTGATTGCTTTGAGCCAAGCTCGAATCAACATCGAGCCCTCAAACAACGCGATCAGCTCAGATTCTCAAGCTCGAACAGACACGGATGTAAACGAGCTCATGCAAAGGCTTCATCTGCCACGAGATTACCTTGAACCTGTCATTCCCTACCACACCGACCACTATAATACATTGGACAGACATCTCCGGGATCCCGAGGCTCAGTACCTTCAGTTATTGCAGACGAATCAATACCGGCTTTTCGCTTCCCCGACAACGATCCCAAGGGGTGGAGAGGACCAGTGGCGTCCCGCTCTGGTCCTCTTCCGGCAATACGGTAACGGCAGGATCGTGTCGTCCGGCGTCGTTGGACTTGGTGATGGTGTGCCGCGTGGTCACACTCGACACCCTTTTGTCGCCATCTACCACGACGCGGACTTAATCATCGACGATCTGCGACACTATGCGGGCAGAGACGTGCGGCTGTTCCACGGAATATGATCGCCTGTTGGCGTTGCTGCTTAGAGCTCTGAGACTGACGATGAATGTACTGTAAGAGAAGGTGTCCATCTGCCTCATAGTAGCAGGGGCTGGTCACTCAGCTCTCAAAACGGCTCTTTCTTGCCGGGTCTGTCCCTTGTCTAGCTCCTACAACAAGCCTACTTCAAATCCCTTTCCTTGTTTCTAAATGATTCTCGTCAAGCTGAACATGAATGAATCTCAGTATATCACGCTCGATGCTCGACTATTGTGGCATGCGCCTATGAGAACTCAAGCTTGTGATAGCCTCCTAGAGGCAACAGAGTCTGTCTGGAAGACGACTTCGCGCTGATGAGATTAACAGAGCGTGTCGCTGTTGCAGAAGAGAAGCGCCAACGAAGCCAGATTCCTCAGGTCTGTTCGGTCAGCTGGACCTTCACTTTAGCGCGTTGTCAAGCAAAGCAACACCACAGTACGACATCGATGGCCGCTTCACTCACTTCATCAGGAGAGGTTTGTCGAGCTGCATGCCAATCACATGCAAGCAGCTCTTCAGGCCGACCTCGTCCCTGCACCAATCACGATGTCGAGCCCATGCTGCGCTCGACATCGAAAAGATTGGCCCTACAATATGACGACCAAGCCTGACAGACAAGCAGACAAGCAAAGCATAAAAGCGAGAGAAGCGAAGCAGCTTCTTCTTCTCTCGCCCATTCGCACACCTCTTCTCCAAATTGGGCTGGTCTGAGTCTGTTTCCTGCCTCTACTCCAAACTCTCAGTCATGTTAAAGGCAGTCGAAGTCTCACCGTTGCGCTTCTGCGCTTTGTTGCTCGTGTCTTTTCTACTTTTTGCAGAAAGCCTCTCGACCCATCCTTACAGGGCAGAGCTCGCGGAAATCAGCGAGGATATCAACGTGCTCAGAACCATAGACGAAGATGAATTCGTACGAAGACTCTACCACAATTTATACAGCGAGCTTCGCCTACCTCATGGCAGTTTTTTGCTGCCTTCATCTCGGTACGACTCGGTATATGACGATGCCGTTCGCACACACTTGCAGAATCCTCAGAGTCGCTACATCCTGCGCTGGCCCGGCATTTCGGTGGATGCTTACGCGACACCTTGGCAGCATCGGTTGCCAGGAGATTCCGAAACGAACAAGCGCTTGCTTCTTTTTTACATCAGAAAGGTCGGCGATCGGAGTGGCGAAGTAAAGCCTATCCGCTTCGTTCACGTGACAGACCAAGTGGGTATCTGGGACTACCTGCTGGGCAAAGCGAACCGTCTTCAGCCTTTGCTCAAGCACGAATATGGTGATCTCAGGCTCGTCGAGCGTTAAAGGATACCAGTGTGAACGAGAGCGTGATTCGTCGAGCGTGTTGCGTTCTGTCAAAACGTAGTGTGGGTTCAGCCTTGAAACACTGGCACTTCACAGCCCACTTTGCCAGCATCACGTTAGCCTATCGCCCCTGTCATAGTCATTGTTGTAGTTATTGTTTGTATTTGAGCCACGGTGCCATCAGACCACTCGGCAATCGAAGCCATCCTGTTGACCAGTCGACTGCAGCCGACTGAGTTTGGGCTTCATTCTGCTCAGCGGAGGCCGAAGTATGAAATGATTTGCACCGGATCTCGTCTTCGTGAGCTTTTCTATTCTGAGTATAATAGCTAAGATAATTTGCTTCGGTCATACGCACAATCTTATCCTCTTTCCCAACCTACCGTCGCTATCATGCTTGTCAATTCTCGCCACCAACTCATCCTTTCTCTCACTCTCGTCCTTGGCATTCTTACGGCAAGTGTCAGCGCCGGTGAGCCTCTTGAACTACCTCAAGGTCATGTTTTTCTAGGCACGAATCTCAAAGCAAGCATCAAGAATGCTGCTGACACAGAATGGACCCTGGGACTGACCGAGTCGCATTTCAAGATCCCAGCTCGATCGCTCTGGCCTGCTCACGACTACGATCCGTCCATGCAAGAAGCACTGCGCAAGCACTTGGACGATCCACAGGCACGCTTCAGCAAGGTCCTTTCAGCAGCGTCGACAATGGTGGCGAGCCCTTGGGAGTATCACAGGCCTGGAGAGACTCAGAAGCGTCGTGGCGTTCTCTTCTTGGTCCTCACCAAAGAGGATAATGGTGAGAGTAAAGTCATTCCAGGTGGCTACGCTGAATTGAACACCGGCCGGGAGAATCTGTGGGACTATTTGCACGAGAAGGCGAGAATAATGCAGCCAGAGCTGACGGGCGAGTTTGGTTGGCTAAGAATTGCGTGAAGGATCAGAATATAAGTAAAACTAGCGGTGGGAAGGATCAGTGATGGGTGCATTGTGCATCTTGTGATCTCTGTGTTTGCATGTTCATCCTTCCTCGATGTCCGCATTAACTATTGTTACCCTCAAGTTGGTGGGCGCTCTGTCGTCGTGCATCGCCGACCATACCCGATGATGTGTTTGTTGTGATTGCAGCCATGTGAATGCCGCCTGATCATTGCTCTAGCTTGTAAGGTAGGAGCCCTTCCTCAATCCGTTTCCCGGTCAATTATTCAACAAGGTCTTCTTCCGTTTGCTTTGAGGCTCGTCTGAAAGAATTGAAGGCATAAATACGGCCAGTCTCAAGGCTTTGAATCTGAGTTGTGTCCCAGAGTGTATCTGTCCTGACGAAGTCATGCACACCCACAAGTATCTTAGCAAGAATACGGGCACACAGGCTACTAGGATGAAGCATCAGATCCTCTCCTTCATATGTCTTCTATGTGTTATACTACCATTCTTTGTCGCCACGAGTCTCGCCGCAAGAGCCAACAATGCTCTCTTCGACCCAAACGACAATCCTTTGCACCGTCAACTCGTCCATGCGCCCGGCTCAGTCTACACTGCTAGCGTGTTCGAGCAGCAGCTCGGCCTTCCTCGGAACCACCTCACTCACATTACCACCTACGAACCAGATGTCTATTATTCCGTCAACTGGCATCTCTACGATCCGCGATCTCGATACCTCCAAGTAGCGGACTTTGGTACCGACGCAATCTACGTGACTCCTTGGATGCACGAATCTCGGAGACGAGTGCTGTTCTTCAGGATGCAAGCTGGTGGCAGAGTGTTTCCGATGATTCATACCAGCTATCGGGATGGAAGACTTCCAAATTTAGACATCGACCTTTGGGACTGGTTGAAGCGAGAGGCAGCGCTGAAGAGAGGAGATTTGGAGGGCCGATTTGGGAGGTTGAGATTCTAAGATGAGATGGAGGATGCCACAAGAGGGTATAGAAGGCTGCTTCCGACTCCGACACGTGTCGGGCTGATCTTCATCGAGTCGCCCATCTCGAGGCAGAGCACGTTTGGAATTAAGCTGAATGCTAATCATCGAGCTTCGGTGTAGCCGGCCATGAGAATCTATACCGCTCGACCACGAGACTCCTAAGCGTCGCGAAAGCAAGTACCATACTTGCCGCACGAAGCATGGCTCTTTGCACGTACTTTACAGTACGTCTCGATCTATGCACACACTAATCAATGTGTTTTCTCTTTCCCCAATAACCTCCTTCACTCGTTGTTTCTTGTGATCCGGACTGAATTCTGAGTTTATCATAGCCTTCTGTGGCCTTATACTAGCTTTTGAGCTCACCAAGTATGTTCAGGAGTGAGATGAGAGCCTCGTCGAGCTTCGAGCCTTGGCATGCAAACGTGCATCCTTTCTATGCCAACAGCCTCGTGATGTTTTGATGAGCGCTGGCAGACACGGTCGACGCTCGGTCAACTGATCTATCCTTCCTGCAACGTCGCATGTGACTTGACAGTATTGGTGGGCTGGTAGCGCTACCATTCATTGACGACGCTCGTCTAGGTAGCCTGCATTTTTGACCGTACTCGTTTGCTAAGTCGATGTGTGAGCATGAATCCGCTCTGCGAAGAGGAATATATTGTGGCACATTCTTTGTTGCCTTCGGCGACATGAAGCCTTATTCATTGCACATCCCTCTCATCCCAAAAGCTATCCCAATGTTCAAGCCAGGACCACCTCTCCTCATCACCCTATTGTTCCTCATCCACTTCGCAGCATCTACGTTGGCTGCTGGAGGCACTTCGAGCGCCAAACCATCCAACGATCCCAACCCAGAAAACCGTCTTAGCCGGGACATTGCGCCTTTCCCCTTGATAGATAAGGTTGTTCACAGAATTGAAGACCATCTTCAACTTCCCCGTAATCAACTCAGCCCCGCTTTCTTCTATGACGATGACATGCAAAGATCTCTAGTCACTGCCCTCTGGAATAGTCCGCACTCTCGATACATCGATGTCTCTCCTTTGCGCGATCAATCCTTGCTCGCTTCGCGTTGGAGGGATCATGACGGTAAGCCGGCGTTGCTGTTCTTTCGTATCGTAAGAAATGGAGCGGATGTTTATATGGCTCCATTCATGTACACTCATGCAAAGTCAGGAACCTTACCAGGTACCGGCGAAGACTTTTGGCACTGGCTCCGCAGAGTCAGCAGGCTCAGTAGAAGAGATCTTGAAATCGTAGTTGGACAGTTGAGGCTCGCATGATGATGATATCAAAGGCAAATACATCGATGCTTTGTGCATGCCTGCCCTTACCCTATCTTGATTATAACGTGGTAAATTGGGGTCGAACCAGCTGCAATACCTTGAAGTGGCTGGTTGCGTGGTTTTTATTTTCGCGAGACACAACGCACCTTCACCGAGCAATGTCAAGACGAGCAGGGCCGACTCAGTCAACCAATTGTTATCTCCCGACTGTCTCATATGAATAGCGTTGAGCCTTGACACAATCAACGCACACGGGTGACATTGATATGAAGGGTAGCTAAGTGACAAAATGCATGTTGTTTGATTGTGTAACTTCGAGGGTGAGAAAATGTCACCGACGTGGCACGACAGGAGAACGTTGAGAGTGTTGGCTGCCATCCACGAAGGTACCATCCCGGCGACTATCTCATGCCGAGAGCACATTTGCTGTGAGCATGCCGCAAACCAGTCTGACGGTCGCTATGCAACCTTTCTCACGAACGAAGGTGACCACGTGCGTGAAAAAGCCATCGTATCACATGACGACGCGGTTGTAGCAGACTGTGCAATACCGTTGTGCTAGCAAGCTCAGCTAGCGTGGAAGAGGTTCACGATGAAAGCAACGGAGTTCTCACTGAGACAGGAATTGAGGTTGAAGCTGAACCATATGTTACAAATGTCAAACATATCCATTCCTCACCGCGGGTTATGATCCAGCTGTCCTTCTTTCAAGACCGATCTCCATTAGGCTCGGTGAGAATGGCATAAATACGCCAGCCTTTCTCGTGCTTCTCACTACCGGTTTGCCAGCTTGCGACCCTCTTCAACTCACTTTCTAATCTTTCCCCAACATGATCGTACTCCTTCCCCTAATCCTCACCCTCGCCTTACTGCCTTTCGTCCCCCACTGCGCGGGTCAACATGGCCCTGTAGACGTTTACGATCCCCCTAATCCTGATCGGCTCCAGAGCGATGCCCATGCCAGACCTTACATCAACATTGTTGAGCGTCATGCCAACCTACCCAACTACCTTTTGGCTCCCGTCACCGGTCAGACGCCTCAGGTGCACGGTCGAGCATCGATGCAAGCTTTTGACTCGCAAGCACGTTTTACTGTCATTCCTGACCGGCGCAATCCGGCTTCCGGACTCGTCTATAGTACAATGAGGTACACTCATGAGCGAACCGGCCAAGTACACGATGCTGTCACCGTGTGGTATCTTCGACAAGGCCAACCGGCTCAGGTGATCGGCGAAGGACGATTTCCAGAGGGAATGAGCACTGATTATTTCAATCATACGTGGAGAAGTCTGAACGCAAACGCTATACATGATCGGAATAGCTTGATTGCGATGTTTGGTCGGGCAGCTTTAGTGATCTAGAGAGGAGCAGTTTAGCTCTTTTTGCCTCCGTGCCTACTCGACCAGATTCCGAATTCTTGGTTACATAGTCACCTCCTTGAAAGGTTGCAGGCAGCCGTTTCTTGTTTGGTTGACACAGTACCCCGTCCTTCATTATTGTGTTCAGCGACGACAGGCTTTCAGTTTCAATGCAAAGTGCCCTACTTCGCCATGTAGCGTGTCCGCCATCATTGCCCATTGTTTTCTCATCTTGAGCCTAAGTGAGCCACAAGTGCGATGATTAAGATTGTAAGGGTGCCCACTTGCTCTCATGAATCTCATACGGAGCAGTGTCTTACACGTTTGACAGCAACGATACTTCATTTGTCAAGGTTGCAGTCTTCGGAGCTCGTCTCCACCACTCAAATGAGGCCCAAACCAACAGCCGGTCACCGTGTATGAAGTGTTCGGATCGGCCAGTCCCCATCCTCGTACGATGGACCCAGCCTTGCAGCACTCACTCACGCACGTCCAGACGCGACCGGGTTCTATCAGTTTATGGCATCGCTCTGGTGGAACAGGCCCCGTCGCAACTTAAATAGACAAGCGACAGAGCAGCTGCTCTTTCCTCAATCAACATTCCATGATCCACTCCATTCTTTCTCTTCCCCTCCGGGCACAGACATTTTCGCTGGCAAATATGAAGCTTTTCGCCGTTGCAGCAGCCCTCTCCCTGTTCATCTTGCCCTCTGATGCTTTCGTAACCAGCCGTACGACAGCGAACGATCCGGAACCGATAGCACCTCCCCCTACTCGAGCAGAACGATATGTCAGCATGATTGAGGATCGATTGAATCTACCCCGTCCTTACTTCACACCCGTCCTCGATCGTACTCCAGACGTAATCAATCGAGCAGCTCATCATCTCTATCACAACCCCGAAGCACGTTATACTCGTATTATCGACTACACCTATCCAGACAGCCACATCGCCTTCAGTACTTTGAATTTTCAACAGGTACCTTCGGGTAGGACACGCCACGCAATTACTGTCTTGCACTTGAAGGAGGGAGAAAGAGCGGAAGTAATAGGTGAAGCTCATTTCCCACCGGGTTTGACAGAGCAAGGCATTTCTGAGCTGTGGAACAGGCTCAATAGGAGAGCCAGATGGGAGAGAGAAGTCTTGGCTGTGGCTTATCCGCTACGCTTGGGACTGATATGAAGCAAGTCGTTGATGTTCTAGTTAATCATCCAGTTTCTGTTGCTCAAAGATGAGTTGTGGTTCTCATCTTTGTGAGTGTAGATCATTTTCATTTCTGCATTGAATCATGCTCGTTGAAGAGGCGTATGTATTCCAGGTTCGCTTGTGCCGCTGATTATGATCATGTGTGAGTGCTGCAAAGAGCAGCAGAGCTGAGAATCTACACACAATGCGACGTGACGACAGGTGGCCGCATGACGGCGGCAAGATTAAGACACGGCTGTAGCATAGCGCGCGCCACTTGTCACCACGCAAGAACAAGTGACCACCCGGCGTCAGAGTTGCTTAAACTGCGGAAAGGACTTTCACGCCAGTTAGGGCTGTATACCGCTTCAGGTGTTTCTTCTTCCCCTCTTCTAACCACATCCTACCATACATTTGTCACCATGAATCCCCTTCTTCTGCTCCTCTTCTGTATCTTTCTCTCCTTCTCGTCACTGCTGGACGTTGTCGTAGGACCCGGCGTGGCTACTGAGCCTGGCGATCTTCCTATTGACGGACCTCCTCTCTACTCCAACTATGACTATGCTCAAAGTCACGTAAATCTGATTGAGCGACACCTCCATCTACCACGCTCTTTCTTCAGCCCCGTCACTCCTCTTACACCGAATGTAAGAGGAGCAGCCGCATTTCAGCTGCAACGCGAATCAGCTCGCTGGGCTCTTCTTCCCGATACAGAAAGACAAGGCGGCTATCTGGCATTCAGTCCCTTCAGGTTTAGAGAAGCAGACAGTCGACGACTTCATCGCACTATTCTTGTATTGCGTCTTCATCCAGAAAGACGTTTAGAGGTAGTGGGCCAGGCTCACTTTCCACAATGGCGGGACGAAGAGCGTCTCGAGAGGCTTTGGAATCGATTGAAAGAGGCTGCAGAGTATGATAGGGACGGATTGATAGGCACTTTTGGTCTGCCAGCTTTGCGGGTAAGATATTAAGCGGAAGTGTCGTAGAGCTCGAGACTTGCTCCCACAATGGACGAGTAATCAACTTGTCGGCTTCTCAAGTCCTTAAGAGCTAGCCTTCTGTCCCCACACAAGCCCTCAATCTATTGTAATTTCTGCTTTTCAGAACCTGTTTGATCGTTCAGGCTCGCTCAAGCATCATACATTGAATCTCTGTAGCCTCCTTTCGGAGACCAGAGTAATCGAAACATGCGTGACCGAGCTTGAACCGAAAGATGCTAGTGTGTGCGAGCAAGATGAGGGACCGTTCGGCTGTCTCACTGGTCGCCCCACACAGTGACCGGTAACCTTACAGCGTAGCCCACCAACAAAGCAAATCTGCCTTGTCGACCATCCTGCACCCTCACCGTCACTGATTGGCCATGTCATACCTACTACGTAATGTCTCGCAATCAACGCTCCTGCCCGCCCTGATTTGTCGTAAGCCGCACTCCTGCCCTGCAATCTTATCTCCTTAGCAGACTGTGCAGCAGTAGCATTTATTGCGCATAAAAAGGCCTCTCGCTAGCTCCCTCGCTATCCCTCCTCGCTCACCACATTCTACCTCCAAACGTTGATCTACAATGATGACTGCGCTCCTACTTCGTCTTTTCCTCTTCACGTCTCTCTTCCTCACCTTCTCCTCTCGCCCTTCGTTGGCCGTTGAACCACTTGTACCTGCCTCCTCCACCAACGTCAATGTTGAAACCCCAGACCCCGAATATGCAGCCCGCCACATTCGACACGTCGAACAACACTTGTCTCTCTACTCCCCTTTCTTCAGACCCGAACCTTTCTCTCAAGACGTCTTCCATCGAGCTGTCACGCACGTTCAAAATGGTCATCCTCGCTTCATCGTGATGCCTGATCCTCTCCAGCCTCGAGCAGCTGGCAGATTGATCGCTAGTCCTATCGAATATCAGCAGAATGGACGTACTGTTCGCGCTCTCACGATCATGCGCATGCATCCACGTGAAGGAGCAGAGGTGATAGGAGAGGCTCATTTTCCTCATGGTTGGCAACGTCCAGCTCAGAACACGTTCTGGGACAGCTGGCTTCGAATGGCAAACTATGACAGGGCCGCTCTGATCAGAGAGCTCGGTCCGAATGCTTTGCACTTCTAGATGAGACGCAGTATTCCGTCTGACGGCTTCACTGCTGGTCGCCTCTCTCAGTGAATGCTTGACAGCAATCTGCTCTTTCTCTGACCTATGCATGACGCTCACTTGACAACTAATGGTCGGCCGCTTCATTCTCGTAACCTTGCCCGATCACTATTGCAATTACACAAATGTATCGCAGATCTTTTCGTAAGGCTGAACTCAAAATCCATACGCGCGGCGTGACCAGCTGATGGTTGACGAGAATGAAGGTCTGTTGTTGGTCAAATGAATATGAAGTCCTTGGCGTCTTTCGATGGAAGATGTATCCGGTGGCGGTAGAGGCGGTAAATTGCTTAGCAACGCTCACATGACCAGCCTTGGTCCGAATCGGGAAGCCATCATCTATGTGCATTGTTAGCGGGAGTGGCTTGCCAACGTCCCATCAACACCATCCGTGATTAGAGGCTAAATGAGGGACAGCCCCTTTACTCAACTTTGATGCATGGCAAAGCCAACCTCCGAGGGTAGAGTCAGTAAGCGAAAGGTCCGGATCTTCACACCGTTAAGGGTATATATACCTTTCTTCTTGAGTACGCCCTTTCTTCGTGATGATCATCTCCGCGCCATCTCAAGCTCGTCGAAATGCGATTCCTCCGAGCCGCTCTGTTTGGCATCTTTGCCTTTGCTTTCCATGTCCTGGCCACTGCTCCGACAGATGAACATATGCAAGAACCCGACGTCCTCACCTCAATCCACGAAACCTCTGTTGCCCAACACCATGCTGCCGCCGTCGAAGCAGCCCTTCTCCTTCCTCCTAATCACATCGCTCATATTGATCCACCAAATTACAACCTCCACTTGCGCGCACTCGCTCACATCAACACACATGGCACTCGATACTATCTTCTATGCAAACCGAAACTCGCAGAGACGACGGGATGTCTTATGATCTCTCCTTACAAATTGGAAACATACAATAGTAGGAATGAAGTAGTGAGCGAGAAGAAGGTGCTGATGATGTTACTGGCTCAGAAAAAGAAGGAAGTGGTTCCAGTTGGATTGTTGCATCTGAAGGAACCAGACGAGCTAGGAGTTTGGGATTGGGTGAAAAGCGTTGCGCATTGGTCGAAGAAGGGATTGGCAAAGAGGTATGGGGAGCAGTTGTTTATGTTCCCTAAGATACTGTAGATGCTCAGCAGGATCCTTTGATATCTAGCCTCTGTCCTGACATCGTCAGCGGTAGCGTTACAGCGACGTAGGTCGAGGGCGTCAAGCGGCCGTAGTTGGGGAGTGTTCAAAGCGTGGCAGTGTTTGACTTGAGGCTATTCTCCATTGGTCCATTTTTCGCACCCTTTCTTGTTGTTAGAGCCCTTCAAAATTCAAATTTAGTATTTTCCCCTGACGCGTCCGTGCGAGCTGAGCTGCCTCTTCAGCGCGACTTGTCTAAAAGATCAACACTGTCTTACCGGGCGAGACATGTACGCGCCTTTATCTGTGTCTGTCTGTTGCTGCACGCGTGTGTGTGTGCGTGTGTTGATCTCTTTCTCAGAAATGCGATGGTCGAATAAACTCAAATATATCGGGAGGATGGCAGTTGATCAGTCTCTGATTCCACGTCTTGCGCTTCCATTCATCGGGCCAAACTGCGCCGTTCACAGAAGGAACTCTTCCAACTCCAATACCAACAACGCTTGGATCAACCCTTCCTGCCCATCACCACCATCTTCAAATTCCTCCACCTTCCCATCACCCTCACCTCGCATTTTTCGAAACATGCGTGAGCTTATCACCTTCGCCGTCGGTCAAGCCGGTAACCAAATTTCATCTGCCTTCTGGCAAAGCATCCTCAACGAACACGGTCTCGACGGAGATGGACGTTACATCGGTGATAATGAAGCTGAACAACTCTCCAAAGTAGGCGTCTTCTTCGAGCCTTCCGGTCAAGAGGGCAAGTATGTACCTCGATCGATTCAAGTCGATCTTGAACCTGGTACAATGGATACTATTCGTTCAGGACCCCTTGGCAAACTCTTTCGACCTGATAACTACATCAATGGTGAATCTGGAGCTGGTAACAACTTCTCTAAGGGTTACTACACCGAGGGTGCTGAATTGCTTGACTCCGTCTTGGATGTTGCAAGGAAGGAAGCAGAGAAAGCAGACATGTTGCAAGGTTTCCAACTCGTTCACTCGCTTGGTGGTGGTACTGGTTCAGGTCTTGGTACTAACCTTTTGACCAAGTTGAGGGAAGAATTCCCGGATCGAATGCTTGCCACTTGGTCCGTTCTTCCTTCTCCTAAGGTTTCTGATACCGTTGTTGAGCCTTACAATGCAACTCTTTCGTTCCATCAATTGGTTGAAAACTCAGATATGACTTTCTGTTTGGACAACGAAGCACTCTACGATATCTGCCAACGCACTCTTCGCACCAAAAATCCTACCTACGCCGATCTCAACTCTATCATCTCTTACGCCATGTCTGGATGCTCCACTACACTTCGTTTCCCAGGCCAACTCAACTCTGATCTCCGTAAGATGGGTGTTAACCTCGTTCCCTTCCCACGACTTCACTTCTTCACCACCGGATTCGCCCCCCTTGTTGCCCCTGGTTCCAAAGCCTACCAATCCCTAAAGACCTCCGAACTCATCGCCCAAGGCTACGATCCTAAAAACATCATGGCAGCTATCGACCCCCGTCACGGCAAATACCTCACTGTTGCAGCCATCTTCCGTGGTAAAGTCAACGCCCGCGATGTCGAAAATGAAATGTACAATCTCCGAGAAAAGAACCCTTCCGGTTTCGTCGAATGGATTCCAAACAACGTCCTTACCTCTCTTTGCGATATTGCCCCGCCTCAACTCAAAATGAGCGCAACATTTATCGCAAATACAACAAGTATTCAAGAATTATTCAAAAGAACACATGATCAATTTAGCCTCATGTTCAGAAGAAAAGCTTTCTTACATTGGTACACAGGTGAGGGTATGGACGAAATGGAATTCACAGAGGCTGAAAGTAATTTGATGGATCTAATTGCCGAATATCAACAATATGAGAGTGCGGGGTTGGACGAAGATGAAGAAGCACTGTATGAAGGAGAGTATCAAGAAGAACAACAATACGCAGAAGAAGGCCAGCAATACGAAGGTGAGGAAAGCGTTCAGTATGCTGATGAACAATGATATCAAAACAAAGGTTGTAGGTTTTCCATATGTAGCGTTGTAAATGTAAATTCAAAAATGGTTCTTATGATCTGAAAGAGTGTGTGTGTGGGTCAAGGTGCGACGAAAGTAGGGCACAAGATGAGATGTAAATGCAAATTGAGATTGAGATTTCTACGATACTAATGGATTGTCCAATGAGTTAGCGCCGAACGAGCACTGTTGATAGGAATTGTATGCAGTTGAGGATGAGAAAATGAGACGATGCGGCGATGCGGAAAAATAACGAGATCTATGAGCAAAATCCGAAGAGATCAACTTTGCCTAAGCAATAACGGCTTAGAACGAGGTATTGAAAGGCTGCTGCGCTTGCCCTTGCTGTTGCTGTGGCACTGCCGGCTGCTGTTGACCCTGCAACTGCTGAGACAAACCACCACCCAATTTGAACGGAGCAGGTCCACTCTTCGGATGGAAAGTAATTGGCTGAGGTGGCATCGAGTACACAATACCCAACTCCTCACAGGCCGTCTTGATCCTTCTCATCAACTTAGTCCTTCTCTCCCACCTAGCACCCCAATCTTGCCAATTACCCTTATGTTCGAAAGCCACCACCAACTCTACTGCATTCTGCTGAGTAATCGAGTTGAAGTTCAAATCTAATGGACCACCAAACTCTCGATCATTCTCCTTGGTCCATGCTCTTAACTTTACCCTCAACTGTTCAATCGTCTCCAAGGATGTCTCGAATCCGACTTGAATCAAAGTGAACTCCCACTGAGCACCACTTCTCCTCGAATTGTAAATATACTTCTTCGTCGCCAACATCGCATTGGGCGCCACGATCTCTGCGTTCACCGTTGTCCTGAAGGTGGTAGAAAGCAACCCAAACTCTTTTACGAACATCCACTCTTCATCAATGCAAACCAAATCACCAACATCGTACGGATGAGTAGCAAAGATGAAGATCATACTCTCGAAAATGTTCTTTGCCGAATTACCAAAGATGAACGAGAAACCTACCACAAAGGTCGACAGAGGCACGATGTTAGACACCGTCGAATCACCGTTGAAGATCAAAAGCCAGATGAAGATGACAATAATAAGCCCAATGAACATGAGCACACCATCCAGCTTAGAGATGGCAGAAGACATGTCCTTGAGTGAAGTCGAGAGAGCACGACGTTCGCGATAGATCCTCTGAACAGCTTCACGCATCTCCTCTTTGCTAATGTCTCCATTACGGTCAGCGTCAAAGAGATTGAATGCCTCGCGAGCTTCCTCTTCACTCTTGAAGTAGGGCACAAAGTCTTCAGCAACAAGAGTCGACTTGTGGTCGGAAAGGTTGGTGAAGAGAAGCTTGGCGAGTTTACGTGCAGATCGCTGCGAACCGAGCTGGTTGCCCTTGTACAGCTTGCTGTCCTTCATGGTGGCCATGGCGATAGCCTCGCTGATCTGAGAAGCGATGTTGGTTTTACGTTCTCGCTTCTGCTGTTCATGCTCGGATGGAACGTGGGTGCTGTCACGGTTATGGTGCAGATGCATGTGGTGGTGCTGGTGCGTCTTTTCTTCGGTTTGAGCTGCAGCGTTGGTGCCATCCGCCTGCTGGGGAGCGGGAAAGTAGCCTCCAAGACCGTCGCGCGACTGTTTGGCGGCGGTGTGGCCATAAGCCTGCTTGTAACCGGGAGAGACGGGACGACTGCGCATGGGGTTGAAACGACGTGTAGTCTTCTGCTGAAGATACTTGGACTCGTGAAGCTTGTCGAGAGCTCTGAGCGCCTTCTGGTTCTGCTCAAGACGATCCTTGACGGCAGTCTTGTGGAAGTTGATAGCGATGAACTGCAAAGCCACCTTTTCGACCAGCAGAATGATGCTGGTAGCAAACAAAGCACGAATGACCTTGAAGATAACACGGAAGTAGTCGGGTCGATTGGACGAAGAATACTGAATAGCCAAAACACCGCCAAGACTGATCCATGCCCAAGTGATGCAGAGCACGAGCTTGACGTAGAGCGTTGTGGCCATGAATGCTTCGATGTACGTCTTGACGATTTCGGGTGCTTTACCATAGACAGCAATAACCAGTCGCAGTCCAACAGGAGGAAGCCAATCAACGATTAAGAAAGTACCACAGCTGGCAGCCCAAATGATAGCAATCCAGATACTCCAAACGACGACCTGTGCACGTGCATCTGATTTGTTGTTGGTAGCGGTGACAACAATGAAAGGAACAAGACAGATGGCAGTACCAATGAGAGCGGCAAGGAAGATACGAACGGGACGAGCAAGACTGATGCAGGCGAGATAGATCTTTCGACCACGCTTGGCTCTAGTGACCTTTTTGCCTTTACGAGGACGTCCTTCGTCTTCATCGTCGTTCTCACTCGAAGTGTCCCAGTCAAAGTCTTCTGACTCGTCGGCAGAGCTGGCAATGGAGCTGGCGCGGCTGGTTCGACCGTTGTTGAGTGCTTCGGCACTAGCGAAAGGAGCATGAGGTGGCTCAAAGGCGTCGTGGTGAAGAGGAAGACCGATCCTGGTGGGACGTTGAGCGCGTTCGACGAGCGTATCCTGGTTGACCGTCCATCCATTCTTGGTGGTGGCATTCGATGAGTCGCCGTTGCTGCCCCTACCACTACCACTTCCGCTGGCGCTGGCATTGTCGAGAGGCGATCTTTGATGAGGGTACGTGTCGTGTCCGGCCTGGTTACCAGTGTCCATACCCTCGAAGTAGTGAGGATCATCTAGACGGTGGTGGTGAATGAAATGAGCCGGAGGAGGACCAGCGACAGACTCGTCGGATGTTCTCACGGCAGAAGTGTGCTGCTGCTGGCGAGGTGACGAGATATCGCTTAACGGGATATCCGCCACATCGACGTGATCGGTCGACTTGTATGGGAGTGAAGTCATATTGGGTTAGGCACGCCTTGGTGCTGTCGGGAATTCCGGTGGCAGTGTCTGATGTGATGGATGGCGTGGGTAGCAGATTGAGCTCTAGACCAGCTAGGGCGGCAAAATCGCGAAAAGATGACTTGATGGGGTCCGGATGAGCCGACGGTGATCCAACAAAGGAAGGATGTATCTGGACGGCGTCAACGGATGCTGCTGCTGATCGACTCTATAGGATAAGCGACGTCTATCGTCGAGGCAGCTAAGCGACTCTTCAGAAGCTGTTTGTGCGGCCTCGACGGGTTGATTCCGATAGATGGGTGATGATGGCAAAGGCGAGTGTGATGCCTTATTCGCGTGGAGCCGATCGTGGTTGGTGGTGTGAAGCTGAGTGAAGCGTCGGCAGCCCCTTTGTGTTGCTTGCCTGCTTGCTTGCTCGCTCGCTTCTCTGACACTTCGTCGAAGTCGAGTGATGGATGAGCTGTGCGTAAACGTGTCCGTAAAGTTTTCGATTCTGAGTTGGCAAAAGAAAGAGAAAGAGAGTGAGGCGGATGCAAGCTGCTGCAGCCAAGCGTGTGACTGTTGCTTGTTTCGCTTGCCGTCACACCGTCACACACCGACACACACACCGCAACACGCTTCAACACACCGCCGTCAGACGGCGTCACAGGGTCGGCCCTGAAAAACTTTAAGCTTGGAATCCCGCAGTCGAGCCGAAAAAAAGAAGCGCGTCACCGTTTCGTTTCTCATCGCTTCATCGAGGTCCCTTTCTTTGAGTTCTTTGAGCGTGTGCCGTGCTGTGCTGTTGCAGAAAAAATTCGTGTGTGACTGTGATTTTAGCGGGGTCAAGTTATACCTCGGTACCACCACAGAAGCGGCAAGAGCGGTGATCTTTGCCAAATATTCTAACGTACAACAGCAGAGGAAGAATCTGAGGCACGAACCCGTTAAGCGCTGCTCCCGAAAGATCATCCATTGCAGATCACACGACGCAAAGCCCCTGTTCTCCTCGAACAAAGACAGCTAACGATCCGACTAGACCTCTTTCGGATCCCTTCGGCGTAAGCTTTCTGTTCATTTTCTCAGTCGATCGAGGCGAGGAAGCGAACAGACTGGCTGCAGTAAGGTCGACCCGTTTGTAATGGCTGGATAGTCGGGTTACACGGATGTGACGTGGGTTCCATGCTCAGGTGGGCTCAGCAAGCACAGCACAGAACAACGACAGTTTCGAGGGTCGGTCCCTGCGATGTGATGATGCTTTAACTTGTTGTCGGATTAACATGAAGGTCCTTGCGAAGCACCTTTGAGCCACAGTGAGTACATCCTTGCAGCTGCGAAGCCGCAACTCTGTTCGTCAAGGTCATCATTGCGGAAGTTGCGCGTTGAGGAAGCACATGCTAGCAACGCTTGCTCCAGATGCCAAGCCGATTGAGGATGCAGTGCCGAAGCAGTCAGGACAGCGTGAACAAAGCAACGATGTTCAGCATAATTTCCAAGCACGTCCGTAGCTGTGCTGTGCGTTGTGTGTTTGTGAGCTGGCAATCAATCAAGAGCAAGTTCGAAGGCTCGGCGTCTTTGTTTGAACTGTTTGGAATCATGCATGCGCTTCCAAGCCACATCGCAGTGCCTTCTGTTGAAATCACCGAAGATACCCTGCCGGCCGACATGTCACCTTTTTAATTCATGTCAGATCACTCTCTCCCGACACCTTTGCAAATTTCGCGATTGAGGTCTATTTTTGGGGTGTTTTTGATGTTGAACATGTGAATGCACGATGACGAAGCGCAGGAAAGGAACGATCAATTGCCGCTGCACGAGAATTGTAAATAACGTGTTTCACGTAGATCAGGGATTCATGTAGGTGTTGGACAGACTGACTCTGAAATCACTCGTCTGACTAGCAATTTTGAGGCAGCAGCCCCTGTCAATCTCCCGCACGGCACACCAACTTGCATGTCAGATGAAAGTTGCGCGCATTTCCTGTCACTTTTTTGAGCATGACCGTCTCAACCATCTCACACTTTCTTGTCATCACTCACAACTTTTGATCAACATTCTCCTTACAATGGTCAACATATCACCACGCAAGAAGGTTGCAAGAGTCCAGCTGAGAGTAGAAAGAGATGCAAAAGAGGAACAGATACAAGCAGCCTTAGCTGCCTTTGAAGCAGGCCGACACAAGAGTCTCAGACAAGCAGCCAGTCAGCATGAGGTACCTTACAACACACTATGGAATCGTTCAAAGGGACATAAGAGCCGCTCTGAGGCCTTCCAATCCTTGCAAGCGCTTTCTCCAGGAGCTGAAGAGTTATTGGTTAAACATATCCGCAGACAGTCCGACTATGGTTTCCCAGTCACCCCCAAAGAGCTCAGGCAGCTTGCAGAGCAACTACTTCGACAACAAACAAGTAATAATGATGCAACACTTGGAATCAACTGGGTAGCTTCATTCTCTCAGCGTCATCCAGAGCTAAGGAGCTACTACTCTCGTGTTATCGAGTCTGCAAGGGTCCTAGCAGGCAATCCTGCTGTGGTGGAGGCCTACTTTGAACTTCTGGCCAAAACAATCGGTGAGTACAAGGTGCTGCCAGAGAATATATACAACATGGACGAGACTGGCTTTCTCATTGGGCAGAGTCAAGCTCGCAATATCATCATTCCAAAGAGCAATAGCAAGAGTAGGAGGTTCAGGCTGCACCCAGGAATGCGAGAGACTATCACAGTTATCGAGTGTATTGGAGCAAGAGGCAATAACCCTCCTCCTATGGTGATCTTCCGGGGTAAGCACCACATGCAAGGCTGGTATCATGACCACACACAGGCCCAAGACTGGGTATTTGCAACTAGCACCAATGGGTGGACTGACAATGACTTAGGTTCAGAATGGTTAAAGAGCTTCGACAAGCACACAAAGCAGAAAGCCCAAGGTCATCATCGGCTGCTCATTCTAGATGGTCATGCTTCACATGTGACTTTGGAGTTTATACAGGATGCTTGGGCTGCACGGATTGTTTGTCTCTGTTTGCCTCCCCATGCTACACATTTACTACAGCCATTGGATGTCAGCATCTTTGGACCCCTTCAGAATGCATTCACCCAAGAGGTCGACAAGTTTGCTGGGGTCAATCTCAGCATTAGCAAGCGCGACTTCATAAGGATGTATAGCAAGGCAAGGGAGGTAATCACAGGCAGAGCGGCAACTAAGGCTTTTAAAGATGTAGGAATCGACTCAAGGCTTGATCCCTATGTAGTACTTAGGCGCATGCCAAATTGGCGAGAGAATACACCACCATCCTTGGCACCACTTCCAGAGGAGACACCGACTCCTACAACACCTGAAGAGGCAAAGCTTCTCATGGCCCAGGTCTTTGCTGCCATGATACAAAACCAAGAGGAACAGCTAGCATATACTCTCCGACAGCAGCGCATGTGGAACAAGAAGTTTGGTAAGGTCTTTGACCGACTATTCAATCAGCACATTATTGACCAAGCTCGCATTCAAGAACTTTCGGCTGCTGTCTCAAACAAGCGTGGTGGGCAGCCAGGAGACAGGAATCACATATCCAAGGCTAGAGTTCTGCATCAGACCGATCTTCCAAGGCTACTTGCAGCAAGAGAACAACAAGCTGCAATCAAAGATGCTCGGAAAAGCAAAGGCAAGGACAAGCAACAGACTTGCATTGAAGAAGTCTCGACAGCACTGTTAAACACACCAAGCCAGGTGGCATCAGAGTCAGAAGAGGAGCTGATTCTTCCAACAAGAGCACCTGAAAGCAGTCACAAGCAGGCACTGCCATCCTTTGCCGGGTTTGAGCAGATGCTGATGGTGCCATCACTGCCGCCTGCTTCGGCAAGCTCAGGCAGCAGCCTCTCAAATCAGCATTTCTGGCCAGCCTACACCACACAAGAGCAATTCCTACCACCCATGCCATCCTTCCTGTAGCTCAAAGTGCCAATGTATAGTGTGCAAAGTGTTGATTCAATGGGAGCAATGTTGATTGAGGTGGCCGAAGATGTTGTGTGTTTGGCAGTGGAGAATTTTGTGTCCAAATTTGACTGGCTCTGCTGCCTCAAATTTTCGAAAATTTTGAGGTGAGGTAAATTTGTTCTCAAGAACAGATTTGGAGGTGGAGCTCAATTTGTTCTCAAGGACAAATTTGTCTCCCTCACCTACGTGAATTTCTGATCTACGTGAAACACGTTAGAGTGTTGTTTTAATTCTCTGGCCGTCTCAACGCTGCCTTTACTTCAAGAATTGTGGTTGCTCTCTCGCTCTTTGTGCGAGGAAGGAAGCCCGGTGGTCGGCGTCCAGCAAAGCCGATGGGTTCGGGATCCACCTCGTCAACGAACTGAGGCTGCGACCTGTTTCAGAGATCAAACCAAATCTGAAGCCGACAAGCTGCGGAAAGAAGATCTTTCCGGCTCTTGCTCTCCTCCTTTCTGGCGGGCGATAATTGATAGTAGACTGCAGTGCGAAACGAATCGCCTTGGTGCTGATGAGCTTAGGGGCTGATGACGTCGCCTACAGTAGCGGAGGCTGTCTGAAGGCCGGTCAACTTGTTGCAACTTCGATTCGTGGCGCACACGATTCGTACCGACATGACCGAGCTTTGTCCGCGATCAGACACATGTTCGGATGTTCAAACGTCGAAGAGAGCAGGCTTGTTCGGCATGAAGGCAAAGAAGGTTGAGCTGCCGGCGGAATTGTGTTCAGCATTGACGACATATGCAGCGGTGTTTGCAACGTTGATGATGGTTCGGACTAGCCAAGATGTTCCTGACCAAGTCTCACTGCTTTGCATCATAGCAGATTTGTTGCAACACTGTCCATTCAATCGGCTTCATCGCGGTTTCAGCAGGCGAGCATTGAATGCTAGCTTGCTTGCTTACCCAATCGTGTCTCTCCGTCTCGATCTCCTTGGCACTTCGAAAGCTTCCTAGATACCATGATCGCTCAATTTCGCGCCTGTACAGATTCAGGCAGGGTTCACTGCTCAGGAAAAGTCGACGAAAGGCCAAGGTCTTTTCTGGACGAAGCCTTGATGCCGGTCAGATACTTGGCTGTATGACGGAAAGCTGAATGTGGGGAAGTGGTCTGCTGAAGAAGCAGCTGGTGCCTGAATGTACATGTGAGCTGGTACACGATGCAACGAAATCACGCAATTTGCAACAGCATAATGTATGAGATGCGCTGTCGATGGCAAGAGAGCGTGCACTTCCGCATCGCCAATTGGTTTTCCGGCTTGTCGATCGAAGCTGAAAAGGATAGGGCACAGACACCTTATTTCTCTAGGCAACTAACGAGGTCGAGTCTAGAATCTCCTTTTTGTCCTCGCCTTTTGCTTTGTTGTCAGTGATTCCGTACTGGACGCGTGGGCGGTTCGAGAGCCGACTGTGATGCTTCGCTTGAGGAGGCACCAAATGCACAGACACGTCGGAAACCTTGTGTTCGCAGGCGCCACGTCAAATTTGGCCTTGTTGTTCTTTGCAAACGTCCTCTGCCCGTCTGCCTCTTTATGCCTCAAAATCGATACTTGCCTCCGCATTGGCGCCTCACTCTGTTTCTCTTTCCACTATCGAAAATGCTCCGATCCTCTCAACAACCAAGCAGCTGCACTTCAACAAGCTAGCCTTGTGCCGTCTGCGGACATACGACACAGGATCATGATGACGCTTGGCAGTTTGAGAACGCTCCGGCATTGACTGTTATACCTTCTTTCGTTTGGGACAAAGTCGCTGAATGGACGCAAGTTTTAAAAGAAAGGGAAAAATAATTGGACGACCTCTTCGGAATCCGAGCGTAAGGTTTCGGACGTGCCGAGCTTCTCCAACCTTTCTTTTGAACCGAGCTCAGCTGAAAGTGACCTGAGCAAACCGAACTCACGACTCCCCGTCTCCACATGTACCAAACCACGCTAACACACGCAAACACATCCGAACTCCCGACCAAGAGCGATGTGTGATGAGTTCACTGAAGATACAGGAGCAGAATCCACTATCACGTAGGCAATGCACTGGATTTAATCTTATTTTTTTGTCTTCACGGCAAAGCCCGCGAACCCGATCGTCGGCTTTTGCTTGCAAGGCAACGTTCCTTGACGGGAAGCTTGGCTTTTGTGGCCTTAGCACAGAGATCTTGGTTGTAGCCGACTTCGGCCATCTCTCCGTTGCTTTGTGATCCGTGAAATGGCCGCTCGTCTCCGTTTCATCTCTGACGCAAGAGACGCGAATCCAAATCACGTCGAACCCGGCATAATCGAGACACATAATCAACAAACGAAATGCACCGGATATTTCAGATTTTGCGCAACCTTTCTTGGCTCCCGGAGCTCGCAGAGCCAAGCCGAAGCAACAGATATTCAATTACCCTCTGACTCTATGCCGTCAAGCTTCTCTGGAAAGACAGCGAGGCGACATCTGAGCCGTGTCGAATATTGGGATAATCATTGCAAGTGATGCGCTGGGTACGCTGCCGTTCCGATCCGTGAATTTGGATCTAATTGTCTTAATCACTTGCATTTGCGCCTCTTTTTACCTGCCTCTTCAGCCATATCTCAAAGGAAAGCCGGCCTTCCGAAATTCGACGATATCATGATATTTGTAATCGATCCTGACTCAAAGTGGAGCTGATGCAGATGTTCAGACTCAGGCTCGGGCGAAAGACTTTCGGTACGGTCCGATGTCAACATGCAATCAAGTCTGATGTGGAAAGCTGGCTTTGAAAACGATTCTTTTCGTCAAACGCTTCGGTGCTGGCAAACCAAGAGCGCTTTTCGCATTTGATTCGCATTATTTTATTTTATTTTTAATTTAAAAGTTCCTCAGCTTGTGGGTCAGGCCCCGCTCTTAAAATTTGACTCTCCGCTGCTTTTCCTTTTGACAAGGCACTTCCGAAGAGGCTTTTGTGCCCTGTTTCTCTCGCTTGTGTGATGTTGTAAAGTCGATTCAACTGATTCGCCGTCCATTTCACTCGTCCCCATCACACTTGGCGTCGTCGGCCTTCCCGTCTCAGAGCAACAGAGACAAGAACAATAGCGGCACTGTCCCTCTCATCTCCGCCTTTCTGCTTTTCGACAGCTCCAGCATTTTGCCCTCTTGCCAACGCTCCGCAGCAATCACATCCTTTCTTCACCCTCATCCATCCTTCCCTGCTTTCATCTCAATCACACCTGCGCATCAGTCTAGCTTTCTCTCTCTACCTTAGACTCCCACAACCACAAGTCAGCCTCGACCAGGTCTCTGTGCGCGCTCACTGACTTCTTCCATCACTGCGCAAAACTCACGTTGCATCGCAACGCACCTTGCTTCTTCAGTCTCGAGGCTCCTTATCCCAGACCCTCTTCCCAATTCAGAGCGTGTTACGGGCGGATTCATTGACGCACCGAGCTCATCAGCCCATTTCTACCGACTTTAGCTTTTGTTTTACGACCCAACTTCGCTCCAGGTATTTCGAGCTTGGATTGCTTGAATAATACACTCAACCTGGATGTTGCATCGTTAGATAGTGCCATTCAGAACTCCTTGCTTCCTTGTGATCGTCTCGCACTCGGATTCACCCACTCAATTCGCTTCACCTCGACCTTGAAGGACCTGCGAATCGAACCGCTTTCAACTTCTTCGAGACGCACATCCTTCTAAACGCACCTGTCTTCATTCGAGAGGCTACTCAGGATCATACACGGACGACCCTCAATTCTCAGTTTACGACCTTCGAACCACAAATATGGGACGCAAGAAGATCAAGATCCAGCCTATCAAGGAGGATCGCAACCGATCCGTTACTTACTTGAAGCGTAAGGCTGGTCTCTTCAAAAAGGCGCACGAGCTAGCTGTCCTGACCGATTCGCAAGTCGCAGTCATTGTGTTTGGACACAACGGCAAGCTCGCCGAGTTTTGTTCCACTGATATCGACCTTCTACTGTTGCGGTACACCGAATACGAGGGCGCAGCCGAACGCAAAGGACCGCAGCACTACCTGAACCTCGACAAAGATTCAGACGACAACGATGATAATGATAACGATAATGACGATAACGACGATGCTAGCGGAGACGGCGCCGACGACAACTTTGGCGGCAGTTCGAATGGAGGTCCTAGTGGCAGCGGAGGCAATGGAAGAAGAGTGAGCGGCATCAAGCGCAAAGGCGAGCCACTTTCTCCAGCACGAAATCACCGCACCGTGCTTGGCCCCAATGGCATCCCTGGCGCACAGATTCCCAACGCATTTGGTGCAGCAAACAACTTGATGGGCGCTTCTCCCACCGCCAAGCAAGCCGTCAATGCTGCTATCCGCAGGAAGAGCCAGCCACACGCAATGGCCAACGTGGCTGGCAATGGACAGCAATTTGCGACACAGGGCTTGTTCGATCCCATGTCATTCAATCAGCCGTTCATGCCAGCTGCGGGGATGCAACAGGGTCTTATTGGTGGTGGTGGTATGGGCAGCATGAGTCAAAACATGGCGTCTGCTTCCTCAACGTACAGCTTTGGCACTGGCGGCGTTATCCCAAGTCAAGGTAGTTCGAACACGACCTCTAGTCATCCGACAAGAGCCCAGGCAATCGCCAACATGTCGATCCCGATGCCTGCCGGCGATCGAATGTCGCTCTTCGTGCAGCCTGCTACTCCTGGCTTCGGCCTGACGCCTGGCGGTTCGGTAACTACACCTGGTGGACGACGATTCAGCTTCTCAGATGTTCTTGGGCGCGGATCTGGCGGCTCGACGCTGCAACGACCGACCACAGCCAACTCGTTCTTGGCGCCCAACTTCTTCCAGAATGATGTCTTTGGTATGTCGGCCAATCCGCAAGCACCGCAAGATGCTTCACTGTCAGCTGCCACTGCTGCAGCCGCTTTTGCAGCTAAGGGTGCCATGGAACGCGAAGATTCCCTACAGCCTGGCGGAAACGGAGCGGCTCTGGAAGCCTCACCGACTCCCTTCGCAGATCTTCGCGCGAGCGCTCCCATGATGTCGCGACCAGCCTCGACAGGTGTAGCTCCCACGTACAACGATGTCGCCTTCGGTGCGGCAGCACCTGGCGCGGGAGGTGTAGCATCCACCACCAACAATTTGTCATCTCCAGCACACATTGTTCGACCATTCACAGCTCTTGCCAATCTCGACACACCCAGCTCGTCTACTCATCTAGCGCCACCTGTTGCGGGCTTCCCGGGATCTCTGGGTGCGGAGATTCATGCCAATTCAGCATCGCCGATACCCAATTCGAACGCTGCAGGACCAACCTCGTTCAGTGCGAGCCCGTTCCTAGGAGCAGAGCTGAAGCCCGCAGCGACACCGTCTCAGACCAGTTCGGCAACGCCTGAGCTAGTTCAGAATCGCAGCACCAATGCAGCGGGCGGCTTCAATGGGCCGACTGCAAGCGCGTCACGATCGTCCATGTCAACAGATGAGGAGACACCGCCTAGCAACGGCGGTGGCAACGCTGCAACGATCGCGGACAACAACGCCGGCAAATTAGACCCAAGCACATCATGGCTCAGCGGACTAGACGTTGGACCGGATGACAAGATAGCAGCAGGCCAAGCAATGACAGGCCAACAAGCATCGCTCGTGCAGCCGGTGCCAATCAATCCGACACAGACGCTTGGATCAGTGCCATTCAACCTTACGCTCCCCGCCCACCGCCTCCCTCAGCCATAATGTCGGCCATGCCCATCGCCAAATCAATCAACCAACTGTATTTCTAGGACCCTCAGCATCATAACCTGATACTTTTGGCTTTCGTTGGGAGAGACGAGCAATCTACCTCACACATACACGAATCTCGATCGTGGTAGCTGTTCTTCTCTTCCTCCTTCTAGAAGATCGAGATCCTTTTCTATGGCTCGACACATACACGCTTCTTCTATTTCCTGTTCCTCTTTATGGATTGGATCTGTTCTCTATGTCACATGTACTCTTATCAAGTTGGAATGCTTTAATACCAGATCAAAACTGCCCTCGTTGTCTTTATTTGTGTGTTTGTGTGAGTGTGAGTGTCGAGTGAGATGAAGGAGGAACGGATGCGTGGCATGTGGGTTGAAGAGAGGAGGCGGCGGCGGCGTTGTGGAGCAAACAGCGAAGTTAAACTCAATCGCGCCTTGCTGCCGTGTTCGAGCCTCGATTTGACTCCGTGCAGGTGTGGCTGGAAGGAAATTGGAAGGTTCACAATTGCAATCAACTCTCAGACACAGCGGACACGCGCGCACGGGCTCGTTGTCCTTTGAGAAGCGCGTGTAACCGAGATTTCAGCTCAGCTCAACCTAACCTTGCTTGCTCGCTTCTGTCATCACTACCACCAACATCTTCCATCGGCGAACTGTCATCGCATAGGGAAGCAACGAATCGAACGACTCTATCGGATCACATCCGTCTACTGAGGTCAGCTATCGGAAAGGCCATCGAGACGAAACCGGATCAGCCGAAACTGGTGCCTCCTCCTCTTCGGATCGTTTCCGCATCTGCGGCTTGTCCGATCAACACTGTCTTTACGCCTTTCGTGTCGACTTTTTGAATCAGCTGAGAGCGACTCAGCCCAAGTATTTCAAGTCTTGAGACCGTCACTTGTCTCTGTGAACTGCACAACAGCTTTCACTTCTCCTTCGACCACCATCACAAGCAGCACTGCAAGGGATCGAAACGACCCTCTTTGTTTCCCACTCGCCCACCATGGCAACCCAACGTCGGCGAAGCATCGTCAGCAATCTGCTCCTCCTCGCCCTCGCATCCTTCTTCGCTGTCCTGCTTCTACCCAGCTCCACATTCGCTGCTGAGCCTGGCGTCTCAGTATCTCGATTCTCTCATCTCCCATCCAAACTCACCTACTTCGACGACTCGTCCGTTGTACTCTACCACGATGCAACATCCGGGACCGTCTTTCGATCCGACAACGAAGGCAAATCATGGTCTTCCATCCCCTCCTCACTTGGCAAAGCAGCCCTCCTCGTTCCTCATCCATACGACAAACGAACAGCATTCATCTTATCCCGCTCCACCACCCACTGGCGGTCCACAGACCGCGGTAAAACATGGCAAGAATTCCTCACCCCTTCTGCTCCTGCCACCCGCGCTGGTTCACCTTTAGAGTTCCACGCAGACCCAAAGCATTGGGAATGGATCATCTTCACAGGCAAAAAGTGCTCCATGTGGACTCCTTGGGGTGGCCGAATCTGTCACGATGAAGCATACTACACCACCAACGGATTTGCTACCAATCCAGATACACTATTGGAATTCGTAATGCATTGTACCTGGGCTAAAGCTACTCCTGAGATCGAAATAGGTGAAGAAGCAGAAAAGAGAATCTTTTGTGTTGCTTGGGAAGATGCAAAAGAACAAAGAAGAGCTGTTGCAGGTGTACCGGCTAGTGGCGCAACTAGACTTTTCCAATCAGATGATTTCTTTAAAAGCAAGAAACTTGTTGAGTTGGATATGGGTAGGAATGCAAAGCATTTCGCTGGGTTGGGTCCGAGCAAAAGGTTCCTCGTGACTGCGTTGAAGGATTCACAAGGAAGCAGTAGTAAGGCGGGAACGGAGATGGCTATGTTTGTAACGAGGGATGGAGTCAAATGGGAGAAAGCAAAGTTCCCACATGGCTCAGAGCTTAGAGAGAATGCGTATACGGTGGTGGATAGTACAAGTCATAGTATTATGATTGACGTTGTGGATTCGATCTATGATAATACAGGAGTGCTGTTTACGAGTGACAGTACCGGTACGCAGTTTGTGGAAAGTTTGAGAGGGACGAGAAGGACTACGCAAGGATTGGTTGATTTCGAACATTTGGTCAAGATCGATGGTGTGGGAATAGCAAATGTGCTAGAGGATCCGGATGGAAGTGGAGAGGTCAAGTCTGTTATCACATTCGATGATGGTAGCTCTTGGTCTGGTCTTGTTCCGCCCTCCGTCGACAGTGAGGGCAAGAAGATCGATTGCGATCCAAAAGACGGTTGCTCATTACATCTTTGGTCAGTCTCTGGGAAAACGAATGTTGGCAAACTCTTTTCTTCTATCGCTCCAGGGTTCGTCATGGGTGTAGGTAATGTCGGAAAGGGATTGAAGGATTACGATGATTGTGATACATTCCTTTCCACTGATGCGGGTAGAACTTGGAGGATGGTCACGAGAGATGCGCATAAGTACGAGTTTGGTGATCAAGGCAGTGTTTTGGTTATGGTTGATGACGAAGATGTTACAGATCATGTTAGTTACTCAACAGACTTCGGAAAGAGCTGGAAGAAGTTATCGCTGGGAGTAAAGATGAGGGCTAAAGTGTTGACGACTATCCCAGACAGCACGAGTCTGAAGTTTTTGCTTGTCGGATCGCAGACGAGAGCTCAAGCGGGGAGTGAAAAGGATAAGAATGTGGCTATCTTCCTGGACTTTGCGGAAATGAAGAAGCGTAAGTGTGGCGATGGAGATATGGAGAAATGGTATGTGCAGGCGAAAGCGGAAGGAAGCTGTTTGATGGGTCATAAGCAATGGTATAAGCGGAGAAAGGCGGATGCGGATTGTTTCATTATGGATAAGTTTCATGATCCGGAAGGAAAGGAGGATCCTTGTCCTTGTACGGATGATGATTATGAGTGCGATTTTGGTTTTGCACGCGACACGAAGGGTGAATGTGTGGCAACAGGGAACGAGCACATTCCAGCGGGAGCTTGTGCTAAGCCAGATGATACGTATCTAGGATCGTCCGGGTACAGGAAGGTTCCAGGAAACACTTGCGATCCTAGCAGGGGTATCAGGAAGGACGAGAAGACAAGAAAGTCGTGCAGTGGCAAGAATTTGCCTCAGGAAGGTAAAGTTCTCCACAAATCCTTCACTTTCCCTTCGCTGGTGATGGACAAGATGTACTTCCCTGAATCATCGAGTGTTCTGGTTCAGTTGGCGGATGGAACGGTCTGGCAGTCGTTGAACGATGGATACTCGTGGAAACAGCTTGTTGCTGATGGACCACCCAACTCTGCAGAAGATAGATTTTTGACGATGGCTCTGCATGCATATGACAACAAGAGGGGATATCTCGTCACTGCAGGTCAGCGGGTGTACTACACGACGAATCAGGGAGCTTCGTGGAACTGGTTTACTGCTCCTCTTCCCGCAAACGGTTTGGGTATCGGCATTTTGGACTTCCACCCTGACAAGTCCGACTGGCTTATCTGGACAGGAAGCCGCGATTGCACTTTTTCGGTGGGCAAAGACTGTCATGCTGAAGCATGGTATTCGACCAATAACGGCAACAACTGGGACAAGATTGACACTTACATTCGAACATGCTCTTGGGGCAGGGATAAGAAGCTCAAGATGGATGCAAGGACAATCTTCTGCGAGAGCTATCAAGACAAGCGTGGCAATCAGCGAGATTTTACGATGGCTAATAGATTGCAATTGATTCGAGGCGATGAGTTTTACCGCAAGCGTACAACCGTTTTCGAGGCCATTATCGGATTTGCTGTCTTCGAGCAGTACCTAATCGTAGCAGAGTATGTTACGACCACCTCGAGCCCAAGTCTTAGATTGCAGGTCTCATTGAATGGACGAGATTTTGCACCGATCCACTTCCCGCCAGGCATGGAGCTCGGTACTCGCGCTTACACTGTATTGGACTCGGTAACGGACGCAATCTTCCTGCACTTCACCACCCACGCAGAAACCGGATCAGAGTGGGGAACATTGCTCAAGAGCAACTCAAATGGAACCTTCTACGCACAGTCGCTCGACTTTGTCAACCGAAATGACAAAGGCTTTGTCGACTTCGAAAAGATGCTTGGCCTCGATGGTGTCGCCATTGTCAATGTCGTCAACAACCCCGACGATGCTTCTGTTTCTAGGCAGAAGGATCTGGTGACCCGCATCACGCATAACGACGGCGGTAGGTGGAAGAGCCTTGTACCGCCAAGTCGCGATGTGTATGGTCAGCCGTATGAGTGTAATCAGGTAGGGTGTGACCTGCATCTGCACGGGTTTACCGAGCGGGATGACCCGAAGGATACTTATAGTAGTCCTTCAGCAGTGGGTCTCATGATGGGAGTCGGCAATGTTGGTCGTAAGCTGGCTCCTTACCGCGATTCGGATACGTTCTTGACTCGAGATGGAGGGTTCACCTGGGAAGAGGTGCACAAAGATGCGCACAAATGGGAGTTCGGCGATCAAGGCTCTATAATTGTCCTTGTCAACGACGAGCAGGCCACCGATACAGTCCTGTACTCCTTGAACGAGGGTGTCACCTGGGAGTCTTATGCCTTCGGCGAGAAGATGCGCATCTCTCAGATCCTAACTGTGCCTGAAGACACTCACCGACGATTCATTCTCCTCGGCGCACCATCCGGATCAGCAACAAAGACGGTAGCCATCTACCTCGACTTTTCCGCGCTTGAGTCTCGCAAATGCGTTCTCAATGCCGCCCATCCGGAAGCAGACGACTTTGAGCTCTGGTCTCCGTCCGAAGAACGTGCCGAACAGTGTCTTTTTGGTCGACAGACGTACTACTACCGCCGCAAGAGGAGAGCCGACTGCTACGTTGGCGAGAAGATCGTTCAGCCTCACTCGATTGTTCGCAACTGTGCTTGCACGGAGGCAGACTTCGAATGCGAGTTCAACCACTATCGAGATGCTAGTGGCAAGTGCGTGCTCTATCCTGGTGTGTCGCCGCTAGCCACGGATGATATCGGTCAGTGTTGGGCATCGGACAACGATGGGTATTGGTATGAGAGGACGAATGTTCGCAAGATTCCATACTCAACCTGTACCGGTGGTGTTAGACCAGATCGAGGCACGAGGCATGTCTGTCCAAACAACCTTGCCGGGCACGGTTTCTTATGGTGGGCTACGGTCATCTTGTGTCCGTTCGGTCTTGCAGGTCTGGTCGGATACTGGTGGGCCAAGAAGCAGTCCCATCGTACAGGTCTCGGGACGGGCAGAATCCGATTGCCAGACAGCTCGAACAGGCTGTATGGCGCTGACTCGGAATTGGCACAGAATCTGGCCAGCGTACCGAGGTTCCTGTTCGGCTTGGCAAGCGTAGCACTGGCGAGAGTCAAGGAGATCGCCTCGGATGTACCTTTCCTGAGGAACAGGCTAGGTCGCTCACGTGGCTCCTATGGAGGGTACAGGCATCTCAGCGTCAATGACGAAGATGCATCGATGCTGCCCGATTTCGAGGAAGACGAGTTAGAGAGATAACGAGCACAACAGCATAGATTTCACATCAGGAGCTGGAAGTTGTCGTCCGAGTTCAGTGGTTCAAAAGAACCTTGTGCAATACGAACAATTCAGAATCGACTCTTCTAGAAACCAGCTTTGTTTAGAGCTTGGTGTGTGATTCGTTCAAGTTGAGATTACAACAAAGCTTTGTTGTATCGCAGTGAGATTCACGTGCAATCACGCGAGTCAAGCTTTGTGTGCTTTGTTGTATCTGAATGACTTGCGTGTGCGTTGACGAGGTTGTCGGTAACCTCGGAAAACGTTGTGTCAGGAAATGAGAAGGTTCAGGGTTTGGTTTGTGTTGATTGCCGAGCGGGTATGCTTGACGGAAACGAGTTTGAATTCGCGGCAAGAAAAAGAGGATGCTAAAAATACCAACTGGAAAGTGAACATGCAAGCAGCTGCAGCGCGAATCTTAACAGAGCATGGTTCGACAATGCATGGATGCATGCATTGAATTGAATTGCAAAGGACTGTCCGACGGAAGTGTTCGTTGTCTCGTCTCAGCGTTGTTCGAGGTCAGGTCACGGATGATCAAAAGTGAGGCTGAGGTCTTCTCGCTCAACAGTGAGGCGGCGTCGACAGCAGTGAAAGGAATGCAGAGCACATCCGGAAGGCTCGACTGACCAAATGCGGATCGGCGATGTCATGGTCCCGATAGACTAGCACGAAGACGACGTAGCCCGGATCATGCGTTCTGTCGATCCTCATAACCGGTCAAGCGACACGAGACATGATCCTCGCAGCAACCATTCGAGCCTCCAGAGACAATCGAGATGGTCCAGACTGAAGTAGAGTTGAGGGTGGAGAGAACAAGACGGTCTTGAAAATTGCGGGCTCTGGAGCGGAGTCAATTTGGCGGCTCGCAGCACGATGACGTTACGCACTGCATGACAGCTTCCATGCTTGTTCTTTGAAGCTCGCGTTTTGTGGGAAAATGAGCGTGGTGATCTGCAGAGTAATGGAGCCGATGGTATCGAAAATAGGATTTCCGTCTTGTCGGCTCCAAAGCATCATCAGAGTTGAAACAGCAACTCCAGAAGCCCTAGGGTAGCATTTGGGACCGAAACCCTGGGGCGGTGGTGATAAAGATAGTATTTCGCTACAGAGAAGCTTCGACTCGTTGAAAGGATGCTAATTCTGGCTACTTTCTGCCGCGAGCGGTGCTAGTAGAGCCCATTGTGAAACAGATACTATGGCGTCTGAGCTCACCTCGTCGGCTTGGGACCCGTCGATAGAGGCAGACGGCACATTGAGTTCGAGCAGCGAAAGAACTGATTTCGAGGTCAAAAGAATGACGCTATCGCAGACCAAGCATCTTGCTGTACCGACAAGCTAGAAGTCAGAACCACGAGGTCGATCACTGCGCCATTCTGTAGCGAGAAGCGGAGTGTGAGTGCAAGAAAGCCGAATCGACCAATGTTCCAGTGTGCTGGTCGATCAACATTTCGCTTGCGGAGTGTTGTATCAACGAGTGAAGCATGGCGGATAGGATCAGGGTGCGATTGCCGCAGTGAGACCGTGGTGAAGGAGAAGGGTCAAGGTCATGATCTCGTCGGCCAACTTGGGCATAGGGAAGGGAAGGGACGCTGATTGGTTTCAGATTGCCCAGCAGAGCCGTCATCGTCATTCCGCGTCATCAGCCAAGTTCAAAGAATGAAAGCTCAGCAAGCGGAGTGATTCTTACACTCAACTCACTCTTAAAAGGGAAGCTGCTCTTTGTCGGCGGCTCTCCGCTGGTTACGCCAAAGATGGCAGGACCGTGTGATGCTTTCCGATGAGTAACTCAGCATTCGGCAACGCCGACTCGTGCTATTTGACTGCATCCTCGTGTGTGTGTGGCGGCGGGGATAGTCGACAACGCTATGCACAATGAGAGATGTTGTGAGTAATGGACCCCGATTGGATTGCTGAAGCGACATGTGAAATCAGGCAATCCCAAAGTGGCTGGA
Organism: Ustilago xerochloae; assembly: GCA_928856705.1. Lineage (NCBI taxonomy): Eukaryota > Fungi > Basidiomycota > Ustilaginomycetes > Ustilaginales > Ustilaginaceae > Ustilago > Ustilago xerochloae. The sequence goes on from CAKMXT010000012.1 coordinate 227,144, forward strand.
CGAGCCGATTGATTTGGGACGGCAAGCGGCAAGCCCGAAGAGACTCACACTCTGTTGTGACGGTGGAAGTCAGTCAGTCAGTCAGTCACACGGCGCCTGCGTCACAGCTGTGTGTGAGCTGGTGAGCTGGTGGAGAGAGTTGTCGATCTGGACGAGGTGTGTCTTACTCACGAAAATCGTAACCGTAAGATGTTGCACGCCCGACTGACTGCCTTTGAGAGCTTCGGCCTTTCAACATTTTCTTGATTTGACTGGAATACCGCCCTTTCAACATCTTCAGGCCTCCACTTGCTTCATTTGTATGGTGCAGAATTTATGCACGGTCTGGCCACGCCTCACAGCAGCTGCTTGAATTGCATATTGTGACAGATTGACAGCGCCATTGAATCACTGTGTGCTACACAGTATGTACGAATGTGGGACAGCTTCTGTGAACCCGCCCACGAAGAGACTCGAAGATGAATTCACTGGAATGACGCCTATCCTGCCCTTCTAGCTGCCATTTCGCTGCTAATGGAATCATTCTGCATGGCCTCGGCTGATGTGCCGCATTCCACTCTTTCTTCCTCTCACAGACTTCTCTCTTCTCTCGACTCCGCTTGCTCGGTCGCTGCTTGACCTTCCTCCTTCCTCTTCTGCCTGCAATCTGATGCCATTTTTAGTCGTCATCGTTCTATCGGAATTCAACCCTCGTCGCTGACTCAAGCTCCAACAGCTCTTCTCCCTTGCTTGCCTCGCTTTGACCAAAAGCGGCTCAATAGTATATAGGTCCGACACAGCGATCGCCAATCCTTCTTAGCTTCCTCCATACCACAGTATACCATTGATACCAGATTAAACAGATACCTACCACATCTGTTTTTCTTCTCTACCACAAACACAACTACCACTTCTATCGCAACACCTGTCTTGGTCCACTGCGATATTCTCATTCTCCAGATTCATAGTATAGTCTACGATCAATAGTCTGTTGATCCGATTCTGCTTGTATCTTGTATTCTCTCATCTAACTCATCTTCTCAGCTACCCAACTTCATCAGCTTAGCTAGCTCCCATATTTCGCAACCATGTCGACCGTTCCCACCGCCGTCAGCCAGGTTTCCGAAAACCCCTCCAAGAACGCTGTTGTCAGCGCTACTAACCCTCACCAGAAGGCTGCCGATGTCGACCGTCAGATGCGCTTCTTTGGTGTCATCCAGGCTTTCCGTGAGGGCCGATACCCCGACAACAAGCAGATTGACGACACTCTCAAGTACACCCTCGCCAACAGCCCTGTTGACACCAACAAGCTCTCGCCCGATGGCAAGAAGCTCATCCAGGATGTCCGTGAGCTCATTGAGACCGCTCGTCAGGTCGTTGTCAACAAGAACGGCGGCGAGGAGTTCCAGAACTTCCTCTACGCTACTCGCAAAGCCGATGTTGCCGGTAACGTCAACGTGAAGGCTCCCATCAGCGCTGCCGACGCCAAGAAGGACGGTGAGACCGCTGGTGAGGCTCTCCGCACCCTCATCACCCTCTTCCTCCGCAACGGTGAGCTCCGCAAGATCATCCAGGACTTTGGCTACATCGGCCGTGACATGTTCGCCGACGGTGCTGCCAAGGCCGCTGAGGTCGCCCGCCCTGACGAGGAGCGTCTTCAGAAGGTCGACCAGCCTGCTCCTGACAACGAGTTCCACGATGACATCCCTGACCTTCTCAAGAAGAAGGAACAGGCCAAGGGCGAGGCTCAGGACAAGGCTGAACAGGCCAAGAACGAGGGTGCCGCCCACGCTCAGGACGTTCAGAACGCTGTCGACCCCAACGCTAGCCGCGAAGAGAACCAGGCCGCCGTTGCCGAGGTCGCCAAGCAGAAGGCCCAGCTCCTCTCTGACAAGATCCCCCAGAAGCACAAGGACCTTGCCAAGGAGCACAGCGAAAAGGCTCAGAACTACCTCAAGGAGAAGTTCCCCAAGGAGCGTCGCGACCAGTTCTACTACCGTCTCAAGAAGGTCGTTGTCGAGTGCCAGCGTCACAAGGACTACCAAGACGCCATGGACTACTTCCTCACCTTCTTCGAGCAGTACAAGGGACACGCCTCGCACGTCGTCAACCAGTCTACCCAGACTGCTCAGAACGTTCGCTCTGAGGGCAACGTCGCCACTGCTGAGGCCACTTTCCGTCGTCTCATCGAGCGCTTCGCCAACGGTGCTCCCACCCAGCCCATGATCGATGCTGTCAACCAGCTCTACACTGATGCCAACAACGACCCCGAGCTTAAGGACTGGTTCCGTCGTCTCGACACCTACGTCCGAAAGTGTCTCCAGGAGCCCGGCTTCATCATGAAGGACGAGGCCAACACTCAGGCTCGTCAGCTCACCGAGTCCGGCAAGAAGTTCTTCGTTGCCGCTGACGGCCGCGAGCAGGGCAAGTACGTGCCCCACAAGGACGCTCTCTTCCAGGAGGTCGCGCACTTTGCCAAGTCAATGAACAGCGACCCTCTCAACCGCAAGCTCGGTGACAACATCACTCAGATCACCAAGGACCTCTTCCTCAACTCCGAGGGTGGTCTCACCTTCAAACCTCACCTCTGGAGCGACATTCGCGACCCCATCCTTCCCGAATTGCTCAGCCACGTCGGCCTCGTTCCCTTGCCCCGTATCGAGTACACCGACAAGCAGGTCGACTTGGTCATTGAGAACCTTGCTATCGACTTGCTCAACATCTTGCCCTCGCAGACCGAGATGGACATCCGCAACCACTTCAAGCTCTCGCAATTTGACAAGCTCGGTGATCGCCACCAGCACTCGTTCAAGCTCACCTTGCACCAGATCCAGACCGACATGCGTGACGTCCACTTCTTCTTCAACAAGAAGGTTGGTTTCCCCAAGCTCAAGGAGCGTGGTACCGCCGATGTCTTCCTCGGTGGTAAGGGCTTGACTGTCACTGTCCACCTTGAGGCCGAGAACGCTCCTCGTGGCAAGAAGAGCCGTCACATCTTCACCGTCAAGCAGGTTGTCGCCAAGGTGGACAAGCTCAAGTTCGCCATCCGTGACAGCAAGCACGACACCCTCATCAAGGTTCTCCGTCCCCTTGCTACCGGCATCATCAAGAAGCAGATCTCCAAGGCTGCCGAACAGGGTATCCGTGACGGTCTTGAGGACCTCGACCGCCAGCTTGTTGAGCTCCGTGACCGCATCGAGCGCAACAAGCAGATCGAGGGCAAGGGTGTTGGTGACGCATTCAAGGAGACCTTCGCCAAGAACTCGGATGACGAGAAGAAGTCGAGCGACGGTACCTTCAAGCTTGCCACTTCCAAGCGCAACTCGATCCTTCCCAACCTCGGCCACCCCGATGGCTGGATCCAGAAGGTCGACGAGCGCGAGGCTGCTGCCAAGGCCGACCCTGCTGCTCACTCGAACAAGGACTGGTACTCGCCCGCCTTCACCATTGTTCAGCCTGGTCAGAAGGACCCTCGCAACACTGCTTCCTCCAAGTCGCAGAACCTTGGCCCCTCGCCCGACTTTGCTGGTGAGCGTGCCGGCAAGGGTGCTGGCGCTGTAGAGGCTCTTGCTGCTGGTGCCGGTGTTGCTGGTGCTGGTGCCGGTGCTGCTGCCCTTGCTGGTAGCGGCTCTAACGCCGGTGCTGGTAGCGTTTCGCACACTGCTGCTCAAGGTGTTGGCCAGCCCGGTGAGACCATCTCGGCTTACTCGACTGCCAACGGCACCCACGCTCCTGGTGCTATCGTCGCCGGCACTGGTGCCACTGCCTTGCCTCACGGTAACGGCACTGCAGGCTCGAACGACGAGTCGCTGCTTGCCAAGCCTGCTCCCGCAATCAACGGTGCTGCTCACACCTCGTCCGAGCCAGCACAGCCTGTGAACCCCGCTTACGAGCAGGGTCGCATTGGCTAAACGCACGTCCTCTCCATTCTCTCTTCCTTCCTCCTCTCGAGTTTCGAAAAGTTGATACCGATGTGTGCTCGTATATACCCTTGATTCGTGGCCTCCAAATCCCTCCTCTCCCTCCCTCCCTCCCTCCCTCCATCCGATTGCGTCTATCGCCTCTTCCAATCTGTAACGCTGCTGTCTTTGTTCGTTCAACACTTGTGGTAGAGTGTTGGCGTATCTATCGACAGCAGTCTGATGGGGAGAGCGAACAAATGTCCCTCAACGCCGCAAAATCGTGATCGACTCGCTCGTTGTACTTGCTAATGTGGAAGTTACCCCTGCTCGTAGATCACGCTCTTTTCAGCTCCTATGCCAAGGAGAAGGTAAACAGCTGACGAGTCGGTCGCTTCTAGGAGGACAGCATGGTTTGACCCTCTAGTCACGAGGCCAACGGCTGTTGTCTTGGTTGCTTCTTGCTCGCCAGCTTGTCTTCTCTGTTTCCAATATGTCTATGTTAATGTCAATCGTATTTCTCAAAGTTTTGCTTGACAGTGTGTGATTACAATGAATGCAGTGAGTATACAGAAGTGTGCCGATAGCCTACGGTATAGCGTTGACTTCGTGCATGATCATCTTGCAAAGTTCAAGTTGCTGTCAGTAAATTCAGGCAGAAAAAAGGGGTCGTGAAAATCAACCAAAAGTTTTGTGAGGTTGAACCCTCAATTCGGGTCGGCTCCTAAGAGCTTCCTCTTGGTTTGAGTATCTTTGTTCGGATGAACCGAGAGCTGGTTCAGACCAGAGCAGCCACTGTATCACATCAATGATCCTAACTCAGCTGCTCATGATATCGGATCAGTCACGACGAGTTGAGTAAGGTCTGGTGTCGATTGCAGCTGCAGGTGGCCGGCACAGGAAATGCGTGTTCGGCTTTGCCGCGCCTTGAAAAAGAGGCGTCTGACTGTTGCAGCACAGCCGCGTGCACTCTGTTGGAAAAAGCTGCATGCCAAGCGGAGGAAGAAAAAGCGCAGTCCGAGACACACACACACACACACACACACGCACAAAAAGAGAGAGAAGCGCACACGCCTTATCATTCGGGAGCAACACACGCAGGACCCTTTTGTTCTCATCTTGTCTTCTTTCACTTCAAACGTTCACCCCTCCTGCGTTTCCACGCTGAGGCCCTCATCGCTTCACCCTACCATCATCTCCGCTGCCTTCACTCGGGGCCAAAGCGCACGCCTAGACACTAACGACCACCAATAACGACCAGATCATCGGGATCTAACCGATACTTCCCTGTCCCTTCACTTTCTGTCTCGGAATCTTCCGATCCTCTTCTTCAGCATCAATCAGCATCGACCGAGGCATTATTCGCTGGTTACCAGGCCTGGTTCCTTCCGGCTCCCATCATCTTGCTGCCGCAGCCAGTCATTGCCACCTTTCGAACGAACAGATCATGCCGTTGTTGTCATTGTAGCGCGTCAGAACGGATTGGAGGATCGCGCATTCGCACGCCAGGTTGCGACAACCTGCTGAGTCCAGCTGGCTGATCATCTTCTTTCACCATTATGCAAACGTCTTCGACATCAGATATGGCCGCGGCGGGACCTTCCAACGCGGCCGATGCTAGGCCAGGTCTGACCAGGCAAGGCTCGGTAGCGCGCACCAATGCTATCGCTATGCTCAAGCGTGCTGCATCTCAACGAGAAATGAAGGCCAAAGCAGAGACGCCAACCCTTCCTGGAGCCTTTCCAGTGGAGCAGAGTCCTCTAGCATCGACAGATACCGCAGCTCCAGCTACTTCCTCTAACCAGCAGCCCATGTTGCCATTGTCGACCGCGGACCCAGCCTTCGACGAGCATGCTGCTCGAGGAGCTTCAGCATTTGCCAATGAACCCCAACCATACCCCAATGGATCAATCGAGCAAGCATCGTCTCAAATACAACCAGATCTCCACAGCATCAACAATGCTGAGGCTTCTACATCATACTCACCAAACCCCAACACGCTACTGACGGCGCCTTCGTCAAATGACTCTCTCGACCGCTCTCGCTCGCCCATGTTCCAGGACAGGTCGAATCAACGACACTTCAATAGATCACCACTTCCTTCACTAGAGCAATTGAGAGCTCGTATTCTCCTCGAGCGAGAGTCCGCTGGTCTGCAGCAAAGCGCCAGCACCAGTGCTGCCAGTCAAGCTGCGCGAGCATATGCTCTCGAAAAGCTGCTCGGCAACAGCGGCACAGACGTCTTCTACGACCATACTCCAGACGGCACTCCCATCGGTCGCGGCGCAGCAACGCCATCACCCCCACCTGTGTCTGCCAGAGACAATGATCTCACCGACATGGCCTCAGACGACGAGTCAGCGCACGAGACGCGGCTCAAACGCCAATCGATCAAGAATCGTCCCGGGCTCAGAAGGAGTCGCACCATCAATGGTCTCACGGCTATGGCTGAAGCGCAGAACAAGGCCGAATTCGTGCAAGGCGTCTTTCTTGCCGTTCCAGGTCCAGCATCCAATCGGATCTCGAGGATCCTTCAGCGACGCATTGAACGCCAAAGCATGTTCAAGCCTGCTTCGACCAGTCCATCCGAAGTCTCTCTGCCGGAAGAGACGAGTCCAGAACCTACTGCTGCGCCCACTGTCGCTCCCGCTTCACAAGCTCCAACGAGTCTTTCACGGCAGCAATCTCAGCGACAGATTGCAAGGACAGAGATGATGCGCAAACTCAGCACCAGAGGCCGCGGCAACGCTCCAGCAGTGACAGCAACGACTCAACTAGCGACAGAACCGCAGCAAAACGCCAACGATTCGGTAGACCAGCAGCAGCTCAGACTACCAAAAGTCATCACCGATTCACCAGCTGTCGATGAAGCCATCAGTCCTGTTGGTGTCGTTATCCGACCACCATCTTCGCCAGTCCCACCGCCAATTTCCCACCTCGACCCAGGTCTCTCCCATTCGCATGCGCCAACTTTCCGCCAGGCACTCAGTCCAGCCAGCGCAGCCGGCATCGACCCACACGCATACACATCTGCACTGACAGACGATGATCAGCTTGCAGCCTCGTCGCCCGGCCTCAAAGCTTCGTCGTCTGCAGCTTCCTTAGCATCTCACTACGCACCCAGCACCGGCACTAGCGCAACTGCTCGTCACATCTATGAACGCAACCGCGAAAGTGCTATGGCACTGCTCAACAACGAGGACAGCTTTGGTTACGAAGCGTCTCCATCTCTAACATTGACATCGGTCGATGCTGCATCCACGGCGGCGAGCAAGGGGTTGGCGATGGGTGACCATCATGCCGATGCAACGATGCAGCCGTCGACCGCTCATGACGGCAACGTCTCGGATAACGATAGTCTCAACCTTGACTTCGGAGACTCGCGCAGAAAGCGTCGCGCTGGTCTTGTCGGACTAGGTCTCGATTCTGTGCAGCAATCAGAAGGTGCATCCGAGCAAGTTGAAAGCAGGCCCACCGTCGACATGCTGCATGCAGAGGACACGCTTAGCCTTTCACCGGGGAAGAAGAGCAAGAGCAGTCCATCGAAACGTGTGTCCAAGTTGAGGCAGTCTCTCGCTCGGCTTCGTGTCGAGCCAAACTCGCAAGACCTTCTGGGCAGTCCTGCATCCTACACGGATGAGGAGGCACTGGAAGATGATGCGTTCTACAAGCTCTACTCGCCTGCTACTGGTGGCTTTGACGACGAAGATGACGAGACGGATGATGACGAGGAGAGTCACGAAGATGCTATATCCCAATTCAACGGCAAGGAACGCCCTCAACAGACTCAGACCTCTTCAAATGAGTCGTCGGATCAGCGCGACAATGCAGCAGTGCAAGGCCTCGGTCTCATCCACTCCAACGACAGCTCAAGCCATGCCCCCCATCCTACAACACCTCCTCAACGCCCCTTCCACCGTGCCAACGCCTCTGTGCCAACCGATCTCTCACCAAGCACCGAGACCGAGTTCGGCGGCGAGGCACGCAGAACGCCTTGGATGGCATCTAGTCCAGGCGGCTTCAACCTCCCCCTCCGCCTTTCCAACTCGCTCATGTCAGCGGCGCAGGCCATTGTCACGGACTCTCCAGCACCCGATCCGAGCTCTACCATGCGCGGCAGCGCCGGACAAGGTGCCTCCCGCAACACACGCGGTGACTGGCCCATGTCTGTTGCGAGCAGTGGCACGGCGCCACCCAGCAGGGAGAGTTTGGAGGGTCGTGACGCGGATGGACGAGTGAGATCTTCAGAAGAAGGAGGAATGCTCAGCAGTGCACCTGCTATTGGTTCGCCTCTGTTGGAGGAGCCGGAGGAACACGAGCACGATGTATCGCTTCAGCCAACTGTCTTTCCCACCACTACACAGGCGAAAGACTCGACGGATGAAGGCTTCGAGCTGCTGTCTGTCCCCAGTAAACGAGGCAAGCCTTCCGAGCGGGTGCAGGCAATGCTGGGCTCGAGCTTTGTTGCGAAGTATGGCGAGCTCGAAGCTGACACACGATCCGTTGGTGGAGCAGAAGAGCAGCACGGACTCAAAGTCCCGAATGGTGCCTCACTGTCGAACAATCACAGCAACGTTTCGATCAACGAAATCAGCGATGTTGATGGAGAAGTGGATGATGCGTACTTGCAGAAAGTGGATCGGATGGCGGACAAGCTTGGGAAATTGGCTCGCAATAATACCGTAGCCACCGCCCGTTCTGCTGCAGTCAGTCCTGCTCCGACTTTGCAACGCAGCAATACGGCAACCGGAAGCAGATTCACAGAGCACGTCGCTGGTCCTCCATCGGTCAGTCACTCTCAACGACCTTCTGCTGATCTTTCTGCGCTGGTTGGGAACGAGAAGTTGCATCCGTTCCCAGGTCTGTCCCAAGCTAGCCCGGTGCAGAACCAAGACGGGTTCAGTCATATGGCTGTCTCGCAGCCTCCCGTGTCGTCTGGCTTGGTGGCTTCTTCTCAATCGAGAGCTCTGCAGCAACATGGCTCGGAGTCACCACCGTCTGCATCAGGACAAAAGGACGAGCAGGACAGCAACGCCAAACAGATCGGACTGTTCTCTTCGCTCCGACGCAAAGCATCGAGTTTGCGCAGAACGCCATCGTCGGCAAAAGAAGGAAGCAGCTTCTGGGCCAGAAGAGCCAAGAAGGAGGAATCGCCCAAGCTTCCAAGCGAAGCGACCTTCATTTCGGCACCGATCTTGACTTCAGCTACGCCTGGTCCAGCACCTTCAGCTTCAGGAATGGGGGCTACACAACCTGTAGTGACCGTCGACAAGCCTCGTGACGAGCTTACCGCGACCAATGGAGCTAAAGACGCGACATTCGAACATCGGCTCTTTGATGCTGTGGCAGATCAACGAGCAGTCGACCTGCAGCGCAATGCATCGATCTCCTCTGTCGTCAGCGCTCGCGTTCGCCCCGACCTCCAAGACGGTACAGCTGATGTGGATGGCTTTTCTTCTTCTGCCTCTTCCTCCTCGCACAACCATGCAGCCTCCAGCCTAGCACCCAGCACGGCAGTCATGATTCAACGTTACAGTCGCATTCTCTCTACCGCTTCACCCACCACAAACACCCTCACATTGCCAGGCACGACTCAAGTCGATATTCTCGATCCTCCTCGAAAGCTTCTCGCCACAGACCCAGTGTTCCAAGTCATTTCCTCGACGACGATCAAAGATCGCTACCTGTTCCTCTTTTCCGACATCCTCGTAATCGCCAAGCCCATCGCTGCACCCGATTCTGAAGGTGGAAAGGCTCTCGGCAAGATGAAGCAATCCAACATCCTCCCTTCGCTGTCATGGAAGTTTGCAGTGAAGAACATCCTCGAATTGCATCGAGTCAAAGTTTCGGTCACCACCAATACGCGTACCGCTTCTGGTAAGACTCGAGCCCAAAATCCAGTCCTGTGGGGATTTGTTTCGCACTTCGGCAAAGATCCTGATTCCGCGGTTCGAGCGCTTGTCTCCAAAACAGGCTTGGATCCCACTCCAGCGAGTATCGCTCAGCTTCTTTACCAAACTCCAGAGCTGGATAGGGATCATCTTACCGCCTATTTGTGTCACTCTTCTCGCCGGGAGATTATGAAGGCTTATGTCGGACAGCATAGGAATGTTGGCGTATCAATCGAATCTGCGCTAAGGAGTTTGTTATTGGATTTGAGGTTTCCAGGAGAGCTCGATGCGTTCGAAGCATTGCTGGTGTTTTTCGCACAGAGTTGGACAGCGGGTAACAAAGGGATGATTAAGAGTAGCTTCACTTCGCAACTTGCGTCTGATTTGGTATTTGCTATTATGGCATTGAATGATGCATTGCATACTGGGGCTATGGCTGGACCTGCTAGTATCACGTCACCTGGTTTCCCGAGACCAGTTACGGTGGTCACTCCTGGTCTGTTCAGCGCACCGTGTAGGGATCTTAGTAAAGCTGATTTCGTCAATGTGTTTAGACAGCATGATCCAGAAGCAGTGCTTTCTGACCGCACTCTCTCGAGGATTTATCTTTCGATCAAAGCTGAACCTCTAGTTCAAGCTCTCGATCGATACGAACCGCGCTTTACAATCCGTGTCAAAGGAGGAAAACTTCCAACACGCCTCACGTACGCTCAACCGGCAGAACCAGTGACACTTATCATCCCAGCTCCCGATCCAGATCTAGCAATCCGACTCTATGCACAGGATACGACATTCGAACCTCCCGTTTTGACATTTGCCAATTCCAGAGAAGCTAGCTTTACGATGTGGACGAAAAGTTTGGGTGCTAAACAGGTGGTATTTGTTCGAGCGGGTAGAAATGCTAGATTTTATGCTGGGACTGAAGTTGATGATACGTCTAATCCTGAAGATGAAAGTGAGGGTGTAAGTGGTTGGGGGGATAGTCCATTACCTAGAAGTTTCAATGTTACGGTTGAACGAGCGTTTATGAAGCACAGTTTCACTCTATCTTCTTTGGGTGTTGGAACAGGAGGGGAAATGAAGAGGTTTATGTTTAGTTTTGAAAATGGAGAAAAAGTTGCTGAATGGGCAGGGAAAATTAGAGAAGGAGCTGAGAAAGAAATTAAAAGAAAAGCACATAGAGCAGTGGAAGGTGCAGGAGGAGATGTTGGAACGGTCAGAGCTATTGATTCGGCTTGTTTGCAGGTTCTTAGAGAAACCCTAATCGCACCTGAGGTTTCATCTAGTATTCAACAACAACAAGGTGGAGGAGGATTGAATAGAGCAGCGACAGTTAATGGACCTACAATTCCCAAAAAGGTTGGTTTGGGTGGTGAACTTGGTTCCAACACTTCTTCAAGACTTGGATTAGGTTTAGCAGTTCACAATACCAATGCGTTAGGATCGACAGGATTGGATAGAACTACATCAACTAGTCGACATTATTATGCGAATACAGGTGTGGGTAGACATGAAAGAGAATTACTTATTCCTACTTCTTCATCTAGTACAACTCTTGGTTCAATTTCATCAACTGGTGGTGGTGGAGGGATGCATACGAAAGGTTCAGCAAGTCTTTCACTTTATCCTCCTTCAACTACGATTACTAGATCAGCTATTGCCGGTGGTGGTGGTGGTGGTAGTGGTAGTGTGGGAGGAAGTATTGGTAGGAGTAATTCAGCTAGAAGCGCAAGTAGTCCTATTTCGCCAAATGATGGATTACCAACTCAGGTGCAACAAGGAACATCAACATCAACAGCAGCAGCAACAGCGGCGGGAGGAAAAGGAGGCGATGGGAAAGTTATGGAAGGAAGTCAGATTGTTAGTGTTGCAAGATTGAATTCGCTTCTTGGTAAAGTGGTGAGGTTTCATCAGCAACAACAACAGAAGTAAGAATAGGAGAAGTTTATATCCAAGCAAACGAGCAATCGAGCATCCAATTTTCTTGTATCAGTCGCAATGCATTGCAATTTTTCTTCATCATGTTCGAATCAAACACCGATTGTGCAGTCTTGTGTGGTGAGTCAGACGAAGATTCGAAGAGCATCACGTAGAGGCATGATTGAGGATCGGAGAATTTTACACATTGTGAGAAAGACGAGCGAGTTGGATAGAAATTGATGTCGAAATCGCTGTGAAGATGATATTGACTGAATACATGCAGATAGGAAGATTGCTTTGATACGTTGATTCGAGGTCATGATCCGATCCAACGCCCTTCGAGCCCATGTACGCGATCAAGCGGAGAGCACTTGCCTACACGACAAGAAAGTCTTCCAAGTCGATTTCGGTAAACTAGGCAAACACACGACCAGTGCAATACTTTGCACCACAAGCGCACTTGAGCCCCAACCTCGGAGCTCTTTTCCCCTCCTTTGCTGCAGCACTATCAGCAGCCGAAGCAGTGATAGCATCCAATGTCGCTTTCCCTGGCTTCGTACTCGGCGTGTGAATCTTCGTCGCCTTCCTTGGCCTACCTGGACTCTTTTGCGGACTACTGACAGGATTTTCGGTGGAAGGAAAGACTGGATTACCAGCATCACCACTATAAGCGAAACAAAGTTCTTCGCCTGCCTTGATATCTCTTGTTGTGAAAAATGCGAGTAGAGGACGCATGATAGACGCATCATTGGTGTAAACGGGAACATGAAGGATGTTGGGAGCGCAAGAGTGATTAAAGAATCGGGTGTGATTGCCCCAAAGAGCCGAATCGACGGTCACAAACTGTTCGTCTTCCATTTCGGATCGAATGCGAAACATGGATCTTGCACGTTCTTGATCTTCTTTGCTGAGATTGAGGAAGGTGTAAACAGGATCGTCATAGTCATACTTAGGGTCGATAGGGCTTGGGAAAATAGTGGCAGGGTTTTCTCGTATAACGCCCTCTCGATAAGCAACGGCTTTCTCGCGTGCGCGCAAGTCGGCGTCCTTAAGGGCGTCTGTGAAGATCCTTTCCTCCTCATTGGCTGGCAGTGTGCCGTCGCGCTTTCTGAGTTCTATTTCGTAAAGCCCATCTGGATCATCAGACTCCAAGTAGCGGTAGTACTCTTCATACTTTTCGATGTTATCGGCGGCATGGGAAACGAGTCTGACCATGCGTAGGTCGTTAGCACGACTGCCACGATACTGATCGAGCTCGCCCTTGGCAGCGAGTTCTTTCTCGAGAATTCGTTTGGTGAGATGCACCCTGATAATGTGACTATCGACCGTCTGAAGATAAGTGGTACCTAATTTGCGATCATAGACATCAGCACGACGATCTCCTTCACGGTCATTGATGAGTTCACCACCATAGGCACCGACAAAGGTGCCTTCGAGGATTGGATTCATGGCCTTAATACCCCAGCCTTTGACCTCGGTCTTGAAGAAGGCAAGGGGGACGTCTTTGCCTTTTTGAACAACACGGTTTTTGCATTCACCTGAGCATGGGCACTTGTCGTTGCACTCAAAGATGGGGGTTCCCCAAGGTATACCCTTGAGGAGTCGTCCGTCTTTGTCATATACAAAGTCGCGAGCGGGCTGCTTGGGGTGAGTGCCATCGGGGCCTGGTTCGGACAAGGAAGGGTTGAGCATCATTTGATACCAACCGTCCTTGTAGGGATAGCAATCGGCTGCACGTCGAATGCATGCACACATCTTTGGATCGCATTGGTCGTCGGGGCAGTCGCAGCCACTGTTGGCGCAGAGCTCGTCAGTGAGCTGGTAGCCGTTGACCTTGGGTTCTGGCTTGATTTGATCGATGGGCGGTACGGAAGGATCGAGAAGATATCCGTCGGTCCAGGCAAAGTCCCAAGGAGGGATGACTTCGGATAGATCTTTTGCATTTGGATTTTCGGTGGCAAGGCCCTTACCACCGATTTCCCATTCCTGAACCCAGCAACGCCAGAAGTCGAGGATGCGAGTAGCTTCGTATTCGACACAAAGGCGTGGAGGATCCATTGCGAGTCGACACTGGAGCGCTTGACCCACATCGGCGGAGCGATACATGAATTCATACGCTTTGTTGGATCGAAGTGCGGAGAGTGCCTTGATTTCTGGACTAGCGAAGGTGACTCTTTCTTCTTCTTTTTTGCCGTTTTGACCGTTGCTGCGTGGAATACCGTTGATGGGACGGATAGATGAAGGGCCAGCGCGAGGCCGCGTCGAGTCAGAAATGGAGAGGTCCAAAAAAGACGGCATGGTTGGCGAAACGTTGATGCTGGGATGATATGACGCTCTGACGGTGCTAGCTGACGATGGTGAAGGGGACGAGGAGACATGATCCGAACAAATGAAAGCTTATATACGGGAGGTAAAGTCAGAAGGACGATCCGAGGCTTGGTCAGTTGAGCTGAGCAGGCCGAAAGTGTCCATCAATGAAGCGGCTGAGCCGAAGGATTACGCTTGGCCGCTGAGTGGTCCGGTCGGCGGAGAGCCTTGATCGAGCGAGAATCCAACGACGTCTTCCAGCGTGTGTGTGTGATTGTATCGAGAGAGGCGGATGATATTGGCAGATGCGGACCGTGAAGCAGCGTAAAAGAAGGCTGCTTCCGTCGAAGATGCGGCAAGGTTTGGAGTGCGGCCGACGCTGGCTAGGGAGAGAAGGCTGAGCTGACTATACGAATGTGATCGTCGAAAGTGAAGCTGCAAATGAAGTCAATGGCGTGGGAAAGCTGTCGAATGCTTTCCCAAGTGAGGTTGCTGCGCAAAAGTTGTGAGTGTTGGTCTTTGCTCCATGCGCTTCACACTTGGCTCTTTTAACCTTCAGGGTTCAAAAAAGCAGCGTCGCGGCACTTTAGTCGAGCGTGTCGCAACTTTCTTCTGAATATCGCCGATATCATTACCCGATCAAGGATGTGGAGTTATGCACGTGTTGCAGCTGTCAAACAAAAGATATGACGTCTGCAGAGCGCTTTGCTAATCTTCTCGTGGCGCTTTGTCCTTACACAATCTGTGAATCTATAACCGTCATCTTGTTTGCCGAATCGAGCTTTTGACAGGGTCCTCTGAAGCAGACCCGTTTTGTCAATCCATCCTCCTCATCGAGATGACTAACGACCCTTTCCATCTGTGTTGATATCAGCAACTCGATCCAACATTGCCTTCTTACCCTTCTACCACCACCAACGCAACGTCCTCATACCCTTACTGCTAACAAGGACACCGCAGCCATATCTCACAAGTGTACACTTCGTATCGACCCTCTGGATAAGGCTTAACCCACGATGACATCCACTTCGAACGGCACTGCCAATGGCAGCGGCTCTCCCAACAAGAAACGAGTCATTATCGTCGGCGCCGGTGCCTCCGGCATGTCTGCTTGTCACTCCTTCTCCCTTTCCCCATCCGAGTTCTCCGTCACCCTCTACGACAAGCAATGTTCTCTCGGTGGTTCTGCCACCTCCTATCAACTCCCTGATCCGTCCAAATACCGTTCTCACTACATCAACGATGGTGTCCAAGGTGCCTCCCCTGTCTTCTACAACACCTTCAAAGTTTTCGAATCTCTTCTTGGTTTCAAAGCCCAAGAAGTTGGCATGCAA
The DNA here is from genome assembly GCA_928856705.1 of Ustilago xerochloae. NCBI lineage: Eukaryota > Fungi > Basidiomycota > Ustilaginomycetes > Ustilaginales > Ustilaginaceae > Ustilago > Ustilago xerochloae. Next base: position 242,474 of record CAKMXT010000012.1, read on the forward strand.
ATTTCCTTCGGTAAAGGAAAATCCTCCTTCTGGTCTAACGTCTTCCCCTCCGAACTAGTTGAAAAATACTCCTCCGACATCAAGAAATTCGGAACCACACTTAAAACCATCAAACGCTTCGAAGTCTTCTTTGCCGTGATCCCTGTTCATCGAATGCTTAAAATGTTCGGTTTCTCCGACGAATTTGGTGAAAGAATGGTTTATCCACTCGTCGCACTTTTCTTTGGTACTGGAAATGACACTAAACACATCTCAAGTGCTATTTTAGAAAGAGTATTTTTGGATCCTAGTATGAGACTTTTTGAATTTAGTGAAGATAGTTTGTTAGCTAGTGTTCCTACAATGATGGCATTTCCTGAATTAGCTCGAGTTTATGCAGCTTGGGAAGATGAAGTTAGTAAAAATGGAAATGTTAAAATTGAAACCAGTAGAGAAGTAACATCTATTCAGCGTAACACTAAAGAAGCTAAGAAACGAGGAGGAAATATTTTAGTTACATCTCGAAGAGTTGATAAAGATGGTAAACCATTAACTACAGGAGATGAAGAAGAAAGGGTTGAAATCTTTGATGAATTAATTTTAGCATGTGATGCTGATACAAGTTTGAAGATACTGGGTAAAGAAGCTAGTTGGAAAGAGAAGAAGATTTTGGGAAGTATAATGTATAAATGGGATATAACCACTACACATAATGATTATGAGTATATGACTAAACATTATCAAATGACTTATGATCCTTCATACAATGCAAAGGGGAGGGATGATAAGAAGACTAAAGAATCTTTTGAATTTGCTGAAAAAAATTGGAAACCTTTATACTTGATAAAAATGTATGAAGATGATCCTTCATTAATCGAAATGTCTTTCGACCTAACCAACTACCAACCACAATTTTCCGGTTCCGGTCCAACCGGTCCCACAGACAAAGGCGCTAGATCTCCTTCCTCAGCTCCACCAAGAGAACGTCAAGGTCCAAATGGAAAACAAGGTGATTCTCAAGAACCCCACCTCCCACCACTCCCCTCTCTCAACCCTTCTGATCTAGCAGATCCTCCCGTAGAAGATCACGTATTCCAAACAATCTTTCTCAATAAAGAACTATCTGAAAAATGGACAAGAGATGAAATTCAAAAAGACAAAATCATACTTGAAAAATGGTGGAAACAACAATCTCATCGTTGGACACATTACGCTTATGTTGTTCCTTGGTTATGGTTAATCAATGGTAAAAATAATACAAATTATTGTGGTGGTTGGACTCTAGTTAATATGCAAGAAGTTGCAATTGTAAGTGGTTATGCTGCTGCTGTAGCTATAGGAGGGAAATATCCGTTTGATGATGATAAGGATTGTGCTAGATTGTTCAATCTTTATAACGCACTTGCTCATTTAAGTTGGTCAAATGCAAAGAAAGCGCTAAAAGGTTAACAATGAGGATTTTCTTCATGTTCCGCAAATATATATACCACTTTTTAATACTACTATTGTTTATTCGTTGTGCAACTTAGAAATTTGACCTAAAGCTCTTTCTAATATCGGTTTGATTCCAATTAATCCAATTATCACAATTATGAATAATAAGAATACCATTCTAATAGCAACAGCAGGTATGACACCCAGATATAATCTTTCAAGTGTGATATGGATCGGTGCTGTTCTCCCTTCCTCCTCCTTCTCCTTCTCTTCCTCTGCTTCGCCTGCTAAAGACCCAAAAATAACCTCTACAATCTTCATCATCAACCCTGTCCGTATTCTACCCTCTTCATCAATCCTAGCCCTTGGAATTAACACCCCAGATTCATTCACCTCTAACCTTAAAAACAACTTTGGACAAGGAAATTTCGGCACATTCCCCCCCGCATCTTTATTAAAATTAATTGTATCACTAGCTAAAATTTCTCCTTTTAATTCGACACCTTGATTTTTCTCAAAAACTACTTCTTTCTTCCTTTCCCCTACCCCTTTGGTTTGTCTTGGTACAACCGAACTAACCATCGCATAATTTGGCATACTTCTCTCCATAATCCCATCCCCACCACCCTGCTGCTTCAAAGGAGATGCATCAACAAGTTCAGCTTTCCATTCAACTCCACCCCATTCTAACACCTCTTCCGGACCCAACACTTCCATCCTCACATCCATCGCTCTACTACCATCAATAGAACTCCTAACCATAAACCTCTTACTCATCCCCCATGCAATCTTATCAATTTTTCCCCTAACCCATCTATCCCTCGGATTCAATTCTTCATACAAAGCAACATGTCTTGGTTTAGGTAAGGTAAAGGTTCCTCCATTTGAAAGATCTAATACTAACCAAAATGAAGTTGTATTATTACTAGAAATAGTAAATAAAGATGGCGTTGTAGAAGGTCGAATTATAGGCCTGATCAATAAAAAAAGGAATAAGATGAAATTAGATTCGATTCACACTACAAAAACACAAGTGAAAAAGTGGAAGTGGAAAAATGGTATGTATTGCTCACCAAGTGGAAGAAAGTTGTTCAGCAGCTTTAAAAGCTAAATGACCATATTCATCAGCTCTACATAATACAGGACCAAAGTTTTGAATTCCTGTATTGGCTTCCACTCCATTGACGACTAGACCAAAAATAGCGGTGAAAAGTGCAAAAAAGCGTAACATTCTTCCTTTACCACCCCCACCTCCAGCACCACCACCTGCTTGTTGCTTTTGTCCCTCTACTACTGTGCCTCTGTACTTGGTTGATTCATTCTGAATCGTAGGTTGAAAATCGGTTTGAAATCTACGACCTTTTATCCATCCACCATCCATTTCATTCCCCTTTCTCTTCTTCACAAATGGACTCTTTATCACCTGTACAACATTCCATACCTTTTCCAAAACATACGCAATCAAATTAATATACGCATAAAAAATCATCGGAATTAAACCCATCATCAAATTTCCTACCACACCTCTTCTTTTAATCGTATCCCAAATTTCAGTTTCCACAATCCCTTTCGCTTTTTCATCCCTATACGGCCCAATCAATCGGTAAAAAGTTGTAAAAGCAGCACCAAAACAATAAATCAACATCACCTTCCATCCATATTCCCACCAAAGTTGACCTAACCCAGGAGCACTTCCCATATCTCTAGCTAAAGTTGAAACGTAAGAAGAGTAATCTACACCATATTTAATTCTTGCATTCTCTTGCACCAATAAGTAATAATGAGGTGTAGACAATGGAGGCTCAATACGATTTTGTAGCACAAGAGTCCATAATTGAGCTTGCATCTCCGCAATAGGTGGAATAGCACCTACACCTGGTCTAACAAATCCAATAAAAGCCACACTTGAATCCTCTGGATCAAATACATCTCTACACTTTACTGTTGCAGGAACTGGATATTCTTTCGATAAAAAATCAAATTGTTGAGTATAACCAGTAGCATAAACCACTACATCTGGTATAACTTTTCTATTTCTCATTCTAAAATCTTCTTTCCTCCCATTCTTAACAAATTCAACACTCCCATCTTCCCTAACTAATCTAGGAAAAGGTGCTAAATCAATCGAAACTTCTTCCGGTTTTACGGAGGATGGATCTAAATAACTAGTGAATTTTTCTAAAATCCGATTTCGGTTTTTCCAACCACGATTAATGTAAGGCATAGCTTTACTGGATTTATTTAAGAAAGTATAAGCTCTACCTAGACGATGTGGTTCCAATTCTCCTACCCATTGATTACAACCTGCTTGAGTACCTGTTAAGATCCATAATAATCGTTTGATGACAAAATCACTGATAAACCACCTTAAATGGGCTGATGCAACCCAAGGATGAACATAAGCAGTTTCGAAAAGATTAGTGATCAAACCGTCAATTGGTAAATTGCCATCAAATACATTTCCAAATACGACGAAATCAGCAAGTACCGCAGGAAATAGTAAGAAACCTGAACGTGTACAGAGGATGACTTCTTTTGCACCAGCTTTGACAGCTTCATATGCCATATCCATTCCTGTTTCACCTGTACCGAGGATCATAACACGTTTACCGCGGTAAAGAGAACGATCCTTGAATTGGGAAGAGTGAAGAGTGAGAATCTCGTTGGCGGTGGAAGCATGGGTGATAGGTTCAGTGATACGTGAAGCTACGGTTTCATTGGATCCCATGGGTTGGGTAACAACTTGATCGCCTTTTATAGGTGGAGGTAATCCAGGAATGAGTGGAATTGCAGGTGTAACATGTAACCCAGAACAAACGCAAAGATGTGAGAACGATTCCGATTGATCCTCCTTCTCATCTTTATGTTGATTCAAAGATCGATAACGAATCAAATGACCACCATCAACTTTGACGGATTTGATAACTTTTGTTTGCATTCGAAATTGACATCGTTTTCGTAATTCAAAATGATTGGTATAATCTTCAAGATATTTTACGTATTCATCTAGAGTAAGATGATCCTTGTGATTCAGTGGAAGACGAAAGTCGGAAAAGGAAGTGAGTTGTTTAGAAGAGACAAGAGTAGCGTTGGAATAGGTACGATATCGAAAAGTACCTCCAATATCTGATTCACTTTCGAAAATGGTAATGGAAGGTTGAAAGTCGGGATTGTGATCAGCAGCTTCGAGTAAGGTTTTGGCAGTGACAAGAGCACTTGGACCTGCACCGATGATGGCCAACTTGATCATGGTCAATATTGGGATGGGATGGGGGGATAAGGCCCGAAAAGGATGATCGACCGTCCTTTGAGTGATGGTGCCAAGAGAGAAAGATCTGTGCGTTGGCACCAGCAACAGTCTGTGTTTGGCGCGCTATGTCAACTGTGTAACGTTAGCTGAGCTGTCAAAGAGGCAAAAAAGGGTCTGAAAGGGTCTCTTCTCTGCATGCGAGATGGAATTCCTAGCCATTGTGTAGTGAATACAGATCTTACATCGTAAAATGCGGCGGCAAAAGGAAAGGGAACTGCAGCACCTAGGATTCCCGCGTGGTCCCCCACCGCAGTACTGACTAGGCGATACCTTGCTTAACTTCGCAGATCGGACGGGATGCGGTGCTTTCAAGGTTCTATGGCCGCAGATGTTCAAAGAGGAGGGTGAGCCGTATACACAGGCTTGCAATTGCCTGTTCAGCAAGACATTCAGGGTGTGTTAGAGATGTGGATGTGGATGTCTCTCGTCCGAGTCGCGTTTTGTTACTCGCTGCTGCTGCAAAAAGGTCGGAGTTGGAATCGGCAGCTCTGTTCTGTTCATGAGTTGTCTGGACACACTTGAGTTTGGCTCGATGCTGGTCATGCCGGCGGGACAGGAAACCCTTGCGCATGTTGCATACCGTAACTGAGATCGTTCCATTCTCACTTGAATTGATACCATTGCATGGGCTGCTACTGTACTGTGCTAGTCGCCTTTCGCTGCATTTTGCTGAACATACATTGATAGCGAATATCAAGTCCGATGCCGCGGCATTGCACCATCAAAGCGAGCGGCAAGAGCGGGTTTTAATGTATGCTTCTCCTTCTCCTCCTCTTGCTCCGGGTTAGCTGCGTCGATGGAATCAACTCGGCTGATCTCGGGTGTTCCGACGGCAAAGCAGAGGAGCAGACGTTCTTCATGGTTCTGAATTGGATGAGCCGCTTCCACAAGCTTGACCCTAGCCAACAGGGAGCAGAGCTTTTGCTGTGTGTACACATTCACCTTTTGATGTGATTCAAAGCAACATAGCCAATCTGTTGACCAACAAGCAAACGCTGTGTAGAATCATTCAAGTGAACGCCAGTAATTATGCTATGATTCGAGGCAGAGAGTGAGAGAGAGAGAGAGAGAGAGACGTCCGTAGCAGATGCAACTTAGAGAAAGGCGGCTCTCCCCGCACACACACGCACTCCAAAAAGCAAATCGCAGTCTCGAAGCTGTTCTCAAACGGCGGTGAAAGCAGAGAGAGAGAGACACAGACACAGACAAAAGTCGATGAAAATTCAATAATAAATTACCTTGCACACACACGCTCGAACCGCGCTCTCCTGCTTTAGTAGCACATTGACTGCTCAACTGCCGTTTCTCTCGCGTACCGACTGTACTGTATTTGAGTGCAATTCTGCCTTGTTCCCCGCTGCTTCTGGTTGTGCTTCTGGTGCCGCCGCCGCAACTCCTCGGCGACAGCGCTCCGCAACCAAGTGGAAGGCCGTTTTTCCACTAAGAGAGAGACAGAGCTCTGTCGCCTTGTCGCCCTTGCACAATTTGCCTCAGCCACGAGACTCTCTCTCTCTCTCTCCTCTCTTTTTGGGTGTCACAGAAGTGTGTGTGTGGTTGAGTGAACTGCAGTGTGTGTTCTCGTTCGGTATGTTAGTGTCTGATTCGGGTCAGTGTTTGCTCGTCACCATCACCACAATTACTATCATCACCACCACCACCACCACCTCTACCATCTCATTCCTTGCACCGCCACATTGCTCACATCACCTGCTGCTCCTTTGACGACCAACTGCATCGTTCGCACCAGCCTCGGCATCCATATCTTCATTCCTTGACAGTGTGTTTCGCACTCAAGCTCAGCCATTCCGGCTATCTAGTATCATCAACTTCAGTACGACTTCGGGCGCCACGCTTCATCAATTCCACCCGCGCTGGTCTTCTCATCACAACTTCCGACTCGTCTTTCATTTCACACCCCTTTCACTAAGAGCGCACTAAAAGCCCAAGCCAACGCGTCACCCAACCAACCTCCCTTTTCTCTGTCACCAAACTGCATTCTTCTACCTCCCCTTCACCTTGTTATCTTCACGCATGCAGTCCTGACATTTGCCTCTTCAGCAAGCCTGCTTCGTCACGCTACAAGGCTTCAATTATAGGAAAAGCCACCATGCGGCGCAACACTTTCCGGCTTGGTGTGGTCCAACCCGCCACAAGCCCAAGACAACACCGAAGACAAAGACGACGACCAGCACTCGTCTCTGCTTTCACCGCCACAGCCACCATCCTCGTATCGTCCATTCTCGTTTCATCTCCAGCTACAATCACACCCGTTGGTGCTCAGCTTGTCGATACTGCCAACACCGCCAACAATCATGCAGCAGCAGCAGCAGCAGCAGCACCAATCGAGCCATATTTAAGCAAGTCGCACTCTTTCTCTGATTCGCATCCCGTCGAACTACACAGCGACCAAGACCTTCATTCTTCACCTTCATCACCACCGCCACTCACATCACGACAAGCAGTCTTACATTCATCACCATCCTTCAACGACGACGTCGACGATCATCTTCCACATCATCTTGATTCAACTTTACATCGTCAGTATGCACGTCAATACGACGACGAGTCTGCTCTCTTTGGCGAACGCGATCCTTCCTTGACAACACATCAATTCCAGCTCGACAATGATGCAACGCGTCCAACCTCAGTTCGCAGCGTTCCTCCTTTTACACATCGTTACTCGCTTCCCTCCACCTATCCATCCAGCATCGCTTCTTCATGGAGCAGACCAGAACGCAGTGTATGGTTCCAACAAAAGGCCATCATCATCACCTCCATCTTTCTCGCCATTTTCATCGTTCTTTTCATTGGTGCTGCCGTCTTTCTCCGCGAGCGCAAGTTTGATGATGAACTCGCAGGTTTGGATGACGAAGAAGCTTTGGCGCGCATCGAGGAACGTATGACCATGGGTAGATTCTCTGAGCCTACCGAGAAGAACGATTCTCCTCCTGCAGGAGAAGGAGGAGGAGGCAGGCTCAAGCGCAAACTCGGTTTGGGTAGAAACAGATCCCAAAAGGAGGGTAGCGAGCCTTCGTCCGCATCCTCAAGTGCTCTTCGACGCAAGCGTCATCTCGTCTCGCGTTGGACAAGATCCAATTTGCGCGATAGCAATGATACTATGCGAGCTACTAGCGATTCAGCCTCGGTGAGATCCCTCAGGTCTACTCGAAGAGTTGCTCTAGGAGATCCACGCTCACAGCAAGATGAGCAGGTCGAGATCACCTATGATACCGAAGGCCAACGAATTCCACGTGTCAACAACACTGACACCGCTGATACCACACGCAGTGCCAACGGCTCTACCACTGTCAACGATGCCAGTCCCACATCAGAAGAGATGGCCAACAGACCACGATCTCCGCCACCACCACATCCAGATAGTCGAGCAAATCCCGAGGCTCAAGCAGCCAGCAGCAACGAATCTTCTCGCACACCCCGTCGTGCACTCTTGGATGATAGCGATTTCCAAGCCGCCGATGCAGCCGAGACTCATCATCATCATGACGACGACATGCGACACATGCCTCCCGCCTACATTCCTTCCGGATCAGCAGGCGGTATCGCTGGTGCTTCTACAACCCATTATGACCATGGTGCAGCCCTCGCTGCTGCATTGTCCAGAGGTGATGCCAAACATGGCATTCCGCCGCCGGAAGAAAGGGATGCAAGTGTCCCAGCTGAGGTCATTCATGCCGTTTTAGCAGACGCAAGGGCTGCTTCTCCCGCAAACAACGAGGCTTACGAGCAGGAAAGTCGCCGTACAGCTGCTCATATTGCAACAGATGACAAGGCGGTGTTGGGAGCTTTGTCGGCTGCTGCAAGTATGCCTTCTGCTCCCGCCGATGCCGATGCTGTTGTGAATAGTGCCGAAACATCGGCGCCCGCATATGGCTCGTCGAGTGGTAGCGGCAGTGCCAGTGCCAGTGCAAGTGCGCCTGCGCCCTCGGGTCCTTCAGCACCGGCTCTTGAGGTAGACAACGAAGGCTTCGAAGTTGCTGTAGCTGAAACCAATGGTTCTTCTGCCCGGCGCCCATCTCTGGATAAGAACGAAAAGCAAGCAAGCACACATAAGGGCAAAGCTAAACAATCTGCCTTGTTACCAGAACCACCAACACCAATTCAAACCGCCTTTTCACCTTTCGATCAACCATATCGTTCTTCTGCTCCGCCGGGTGGAGTTGATGTGCCAAGCTCACCTCCTTCATCGTCAGCTAGGAAGAATGAAAAACAGAAGGAAGCGGAAGAGGAACAGTTGGCAGAGTTGATTGCGTCTCAACCGGTTATGGGAGTTCCGGTGTATAGTGCTACTGCTCCACCTCTTGCTGAGGAGGAGGGTGATGAGGATCAGCAGGAGGAAGAGGGGCGAAGAGTGGTGTTGGAGGGGGGGATGGAACATTTACCGGCTTATGAGAGAAGGAGAAAGTCGGAAAGTGCTGCTGTAATTTCTGAGTCCGGGGCGGAGGAGGAGGTTGCTTCAATCGCACCATCCGCGCCTTCAGCTCCATTGATTGGTGACGATGAGAACGCGGAGGACCAGCAAAAGTAACAGCAGCAGTAGTAGTTTCTAGTTGTCAACCCGATCTCTCGCTGCTGCACATGTATACATTCTAAGCCTGCGTAGTTGTTGATTTTGTGCTCGCATAGTTCACATATTTCTTTCCTTTTGCGCTTCGCACTTCGCACTCGTTATTGTATTATTTGTACCAACAGTCTCATATTTTCATTGTGAAGAGATTGAGCAATGTTTAATCTCATTCATTCTCTTTTATCTCGATTTGACTTGGTGGTTGTGTGATGAGCAAACCTGAGTGTAAATTACAACTGCCGAGTTGGAAATTTCGGATTTCGGTGATTGGTGTTGGAGAATCCACGCTTTAAGGGTCTTTTGTTGTCTTTCTTTCTCGTTTTAGAACAACCATCTATACTCTTTTTGAGTTCCGTTTTCAAGCTCGGGGCTCGGACTCTTTTTCAACCTAGCATCCTTTTTATTGCAAGATCTACTACGAAGAGAGAGAAAAGCATCCTTTTTCTTCTCACATTCGAGTTCGAAAAGCACATTACGAAACACACACACTTGCATTCCAACCGAGGAATTGCAATCAAACCCAACCTCCAGTGCTGATTTACGGATTAGGAGAGTTGGATGTAAAGCTTTGCACTTGATTACAGGTAAGCGGAAGTTAGTATCCAGGACAAAAAGGGAGACAGCGTGTGTGGGGGGGTTCTGTAGGCATAGTTTTTTTTACCAACTTGACACCATAATCAACTTTATCTCATAACGATATAAACCCTCTTCTTTGCCTTTTTCTCGTACAACCATTTCATTCCTCCCACTGCAACATTGGAAGGTTTTTTGAAACTGTCATATCGAATCACAATCCAAATTCAGTAAACTCTCTTACTAAACCAACCCCTTTTCAATCTCGAGTTAAAAGAGAAGAAAGCCAGTTTTTAGCGCATACAATGAAAGAAGCATTCTCCACCCCCCTACAAGGTTTTGATGCATTACGAACAATATATCAAATAATATCTTTTCAATCTATACATTATTTAATACTTTTAACTTTTATTCCACCTTTTCTATCTATTTTTACTTCCACCACCACCTCTCCGATTAAAACTAGTCTAATTTTTAATTGGAATTCATTCTCATCTACCTCTTCTCCTCCAATAATTCTAGATACTTTTAAAGAAATTATAATAGAAACAGAACAAAAATGGAAAGTTTTGATTGGAATATGGTTCCTAACCATCCCTTTAGATATAATTCTGCTTGTGTTTCTGGTAAGAAGACCAACACATATTTTAGATCATGTGGTAACTTTTCATTTTTTAAATTTATTAATAACTTGGTGGTGGTCAAAAGAAATTCCGAAAAGTGGAAAATGGTGGGGAACTATGATAGCACACGCAATTATAACAGTAGTAGCAACTGAACATGTGGCAATTAAAAGAGAATTAAGTAGAAATGTTGGTAGTGGTTTAGTAGGAGGTGATTTGGAACATGCAGGTGAGGGTAGAAAGGGGAAAAGAAAAAGTAGTACGATTGTTTTCGATAATGAAGAAGAAGAGGGAACGGAAAGGATTGAGCTAAAACCACTTTAATAAACCCATCAACAAGAGTGTTGTCAAAAGAGAAATCTTATCACTGTTTACACTAATGATATCCGACTCTCAATTTTCATCCTGTGAATACTTGTATGTTGAGTTCATGAAGAAACTACGTTAGATCAAAGCTAAAAATGCTAGAGATTTGGTACAAGGTTGTTTTCTAGCCGTTTTGAAAGATAATTAGTGGTAAGATATCCTGTTGTAGCAATGGCAGTGTGAGGATTGTAGGACGAGTTGGGATCAAAGATAGATCTTGTGTTTCTCGGGTAAAGAGTTGGATTGAACAGATATCTTGTGTTTTCTCGAGTAGGAGGTCGTATCATCGGATGAGGATGGGCCAATGATTCGTGACGAAGTTGTGGAATTGTTGGACGACTGCAAGGGCCGTATTCCTAGAACCGAAAGGTGACATTATTTGTTGAAGAAGGACTTGTGATTCTCAGAAGAAGAGATGACACCGCTAGTTCAAAGCGAACGTGTCTCTCTCGAAGAAGCGGTATTGTCACGGCTTAAAAAGTCCACGATGCTAGGCCAGCGATGTAGTTCGTTAGGCGTGTCTCTTAGCAGGTTCATTAGGTCGGAGATGTAAATCGGGCGACGTTGTTCGTTGGGCGTGTTTCTCGAAGAGGAATTGGAAATATAGGCGGCTGTATCAGTGTTTCTAGCATTGTTGTCAGCGACAGCATGATTGCTGATAATTCTTGTAGAAGGAATGTTGTATCGGTTCAATATGTCGAAGATGTTAGGCGTGCGACATTGTACGTCGGGCATGTTCCTCGAGGAAGAGGTGGCAATGTAGGAGGCTGTGTCAATGTTTCTAGTATTGTTGTCAGTGACAACATCATCGCAAGCATTACTGTCGCCTGCATCAGTATCACTGTCACTCTCGGTTATATCAATGGTAACACTACCAGGCACATGAATTCTATTTCAGAAAAGATAAAGCTCAAGAACGTTAGCTTACCTATACTCAGAAATCCACTCAATAAAGCTGATCACAGTTCGTAGCGTTGAAAGAGTATGTGTGTAACAGTTGAAAAATGATCTTACTTTGCTTTAGCACGACGCTTAGGTCCAAGTTGTACATTAGATGCATCTTTAAGCCACTGATAATTGTTACTGTTTTTCTTTATAGGAATATCAATGCTGACGCCTGAAGCTGTATCTGAAATTGTAGAGGTTGCATCTGAAGCTCTACGTTTGCGGCAAAGTCGAGCTGCCCGTGCTGATGTCGAAGGGAAAAAGGGTAGAGATGATGCATCACTACCCTTGGGGATGAGAAGAGGCTTATTTAGTCCAGTAGATGGCTTATTGCGATTGGGAACACTTCCAAAGCCAGGCATGGGAAAGAGTGCTTCGTCCATTTCATCGTCAAGACGTTCTGGTTCGACGGAGAGGCTAGCGCGTGCTCGCTTCTTGCCTTTCTTTGACGGCGTGGTTGGCGTTGCTACGCCTATCGCAGCTTTGGAAGTGGAAGCTTGAGAAGAGATGCCAACTCCATCGCGAGGAGTAGCGGGCGAATCACTATGATCATGTTCAAGTGGGCTGCTCGAACGAGTCAAGTCGATGGAAGAACCGTATCGTTGGTGATTTGGTGTACGATTCACAGGACGTCTAGGTGTTGCAGCAGCAGCAGCAGCAGCAAGCTGTTTGTCCCTCGCTTCAACCTGGGCGTGGAGAGCTTTGATCTTTCGATCTTTTTCAGCCAGATCTGACATCTTGACGTTTGTTCCCTTCTTGAGACGATCTGTCATCTGCTTGAGCTGAGTTGCGAGGTCGCAATTCTTTTGATGTGTTACCATACGCTCTCTTTCCGCCTCTTCTGCCTTTTTTAGGGCTGCTGCCATTTTCTGCCGCATTTCAGCTACTTGGAGCTCGGTCTGAGCTTTCATGTTGGACAGCTTGAGGTTGTTCTCTAATGTGATCTTCTGGTGCGAGCTACGTAGCTCGCGCTCTTTGTCCCAAAGAGCCAATTTTTCGTCATTGAGCCTGAACTCCTCATCTTTGAGCTCCGATTCCTTCTTTTCCGCTTCACGTCTTTGTCTGTGTGCCTCTAGCATGCGTGTTTCAGCTTCCTGCACTTTTCCAGCGGCTATTTTGAGTTCATCTTCGGCCTTTTTGCGCTTCTCCCGCGCGAGCTTCTCCTCCTTTGCAAGCTTGAGAGATTGTTGATTGTTGTTTCTGACGCGACGAGCGAGATCATTCACCATGCTGTTGAACTCGGCAGCTGCATTCTCGAGCGCGGTCATGGTAGACATGAGCGCTTCATTGACATCAGGACTCTCCGAACTTTTAGTCAGGTCGAGAATGAGCTTGCGGACTTTGACGCCAGATTTGACCATGTTCTCTGGGCGTATGGAATGCATGGCCATCACGTAGTTCTGTACTGCGGTACTAAAGTCGATCAAGTCGTGAAGAAGCTGAGTGTAGCGGGGATAGTGTATCTCAGCATCGGAGATGACTTTTCCATTGTCGTCTCGCACTTCCAGTTCTTGAAGACGCTGACCGGTGAGATAGGTGCTGAGCTCGTCACCGTCGTTGGGGAAGAGTCTGACCATGGACTCTGGTTGAGTCTGGGCGGAGCAGAGTGGACATCTGCGCTTACCGGTAGGATGGGCACCGGCTGCGGCTCGACCGTAGAACCACATGCGTAGACAGTCGTAGTGAAAGATATGGCCGCATGGTAAGGTGGTGGCGCGTCGTTCATCGCCATCAGCCTGGTCAAAGTCGTCAAGGCAAATACTGCAGCCCATGACGACCTAGCTGGTGTCGCTTCGACCGAGCACGATTTGTTATGGGAGGGATCCTTTCTCTGAGGTTGTTTCGGCGTGAATGGAGCAGATGCAGGCTGCTTGTCTTGAGGTGATGATGGTATTTGAACGAGAGAGGTGGAAGCGGTCCGATGTTGGTGATATATACTGCTGAGAGTCGGATGCTCAGCACATTGTGGAAGGTTGAAAAGGTGCGGAAGTGCTTGTGCGGAACGTCTCTCTTTCCTTCACTGATCAGCCAGATGAAGTGCGGAAAGTCCGACACAGCGAAATGTCGTCTCTAGACGGGGAACCCGACAGCTGAGTAGCGCGGACGTTCTTGTGATTGTGATTGTAGAGAAGAAAGGGCGACCTGGTTTAATGTGATTGATGAGGTCTTTGACAAGTCACAACTTTAACGTTGAGTTGAATTCAAAGGGTCTCAGCCAAAGTGTTGGTTTTGCTTTCAAGTGACTTCCGCGACGCGTTTTGTGAGGCGTAAAGAGATCACATGGAACTCGGAAAAGCAAAAATTGAGCTTCAGCTGCAGCTTTCCTCCACTTCTTCTCAAGCATCCTTCCGTCCTCCCATCTGTACTGTATCCCCATCTTGCAACGGCCTTCTTCCATACGCATTTAGCTAGCATGCTCGCTCCAAAGAGCACTCACAAGCGCAAACGTAGCTCAGCTCGCTCCGATAAAGCACGCAAGCTTGGTCCTTCCAGATGGATTGTCAACGTCATACCATCCCTCCCTGTCAGTAAAGAAGCAGGACCATCACGAATTCCACGCTTGGACAAGCTGGTCGATGCACATCCTTTCAACCGCTCACTGGAACTTCTACTACCTTTTTCATCTGTCAGCGATTCCGACACTTGCATCGATGCATCCAGTCCCTTGCCTTCTTCCGTCCAATCACTCATCGATCGCATAGGCAAACTTGCTTCCTCGCACCGCTCCTATCTAGCCCGCATCCCGCTCAGCCTCTTTCTCGATCCCATCTTCATCACTGCATATATACGCACTGGCCACCTGTCTGCGCTCAGCTTTGCACCAGCAGCACCTGGTCTCCACTCGACCTCCGACGACACCGTTTGTCTTGACGGTCAAGGAACGCTCGTCCTTTCACTATGCAAAGACACGTACCAAACCTTAGGATTAACCGGACGAGCAAGTCACTTTTCTCGTCTTTCTTCCGGTCGTGCCGCCGATCGAACCTCTGGTCCCGACTCACGCTTCATTGTCGAGCTTCCTTTGTTGTCCCCATCCTTTGTTCCAGGAAAGAAAGGCTATCAGCAAGCACTGGATCGGATCAGAGCGTGGGACAGATCGAGGGCAAAAGCTTTGAAAGAGGAACAGAGTATTGCACAGACACATGCGTCTGGGAAGATCTCCAATAGTGGTGGGAGTGAAGCGGTGACCAGCGATCATGCTACTTGGGATATGATGTTTGTTTGGTCGCCTAGTAGGGAGAATGCAGAAGCAATTCAAGGGTCTGGGTTTGTTAATGAGATGAAATTTCCAGAACATATGGTTAGATCTCAAGATGTCAAAGTGCTTCCTTTACGACCTATCGAATCAGTAGTAACCGATTCAATCTGGATCCCATCCCAACACGCTTTAGCATCGCCATGGAGAGAAAACGAACGTCATTTCTCTGACCTCGAGCTCTCTAACTCCTATACTTCCTCGACACCATCCTGGTCAGCCTGGCAAGCTGAGTTAGAAGAAAAGATCGAATGGTCTGCTTTGGCTTCTCTTGGTTCTCCAGCTGTTCGTACATACACCAAATCAGATGCTACATGCGTTTATTCTCCTCCTTCGCCCAAAATGCCTGGACGAGTTGTCAAGCTCACCTTCTCATGCAGCAGTAGTAGTGGTAGTGGTAGTGGTGGCGGCGGGCTACTTAGTTCTTCACTCATTTGCCAAGTTGCTGCTGAAATGCATCGATACTTTTCTTCTCATTCGACCTCGCAAAACAACCACAGGGAGAAATTAGAGTGGGCTACAATGTCATGTTCAGGTTTTCCACATGCACCTTTAACTTGGAGAGCTAAAACTCCTCTTAGCTCCCTTTATGGCGCGAACTCGCTTCTTAACACCAAATCACCCAAAAAGCAAATGGAAGAATTGACAGATGCATCTTCATCAGAAGAAGAAGACGAGGAGGAAGAAAATAGCGATTCTTCAATAGACATGGAAGAGAAATCCACCACTGCAACAAAAAGAAAGAAAACAAGATCAAAACGAAATGTAAGAAAGAATCAAACAGAACATACATTTACTCCGAATACAGGTGAATCTGGATGGATATCTTTCTGTTTTTCCTCTTCCTCTTCCTTTTCATCTCAGCTGGAAAAGAAACAAGATGGTCAAAGGTCACATCATTCCAACTGGATCCTAGTTGAGCTTGTTGGAACTGATACACGATCTTAATCGGTTTTTTGCACTTTATTTTCAATCGTTTCTGTTGGGTAACTAATATTGATTGCATTGGCTATGTAATGGAATTCGCATATTATTCACAAATCTTAATCAAAAGGACCTAAATAATCCTCCTTCATTGTCCCGATCGCAAAAATTTCATTTGCATCTACTCTCGTACCCACAATTTTAATCCTAACCTTTCTTCCCTTTACCAATCTATCACTTCCACTAACAAACTCTGGAGGATTACTTTCAGGTTGAAATCTATATTCTATCGGAATCAAATGACTTGAGACGAAAATATTAAGAGGACCAACTTCAGCGAAGAAACCCATTTTATTAACATTTGTAATTTTTGCATCCATAACTTCTCCTTTAAAAGGTTTTAATACAACTGCTTGATAAGTTGAATTAAATTCAGCTAAACCTGAACCAGGAATAACTTTTCCTTGACCTACATCGATTAATCCAACAACTTTAATGATGTAACCGTATTTACCAGTACAGGTACCTTCAACATCATCTCGAAGTTTTTGATTGAGAAATTCAACCATAGAAGGTCCGAAATAGGATGGGTGGAGTTCGGTTTTGTGTGTGAGATATTTTAGGAAAAACATGATGAGAGAGAGAGAGAGAGATAAGCCAAGAAAAAAGGAAAGAGGTTGGTGGGTATCTGAAGGTGAAGATCAGTTGGTAAGCTGGAAACGTCGAGTAGAAGATGAAAGAGTGTATCTTGAAATCAAGCCGAGCAAAAATCTCTCTCCTTTGTATATACTGCAAAGAGTCGTCACTGCTGTTTGGAGCACAATGCGTGTGCGTTCAAGTGAAAGTTCCTCAAAGCTAATCTTGTATCCAAGTCGAAAAGCTGATTCTTGCTTGCTGTCACTGCTGAATCAGTGTGTTGAGTGACGACAAAAAAAGCTTGTATAGACCGGGTGGATAGGATGGATATTGACCTTGAATCTTCCGTTTGAGGCTTTTGTGCCAATGGTCGCTGCAGCTGTGTTTCCAAGCGAGCAACTCGCTGTGGCAGCCTAACGCGCGCGAAGGGCTTCGCAGTCGTTTCCGTTGATATGATTAGAGCGATGGCTTGAAGATGGTGAGACGACGGCGAAGAAATGGGAAAGGGTGATGATGGGTGGTAAATGAGACGAGAGTCTGGGAAGCAAGGAGGAAAGAAAGAGAGATAGAGAGAGAGAGACAATGCGCAATCGTTTCTCCACTCAATTCAATTCTTCGCGATTGTCGTTCACGATTAGGTCACGTGTGTGTCTCTCTCGCTTTTCCTCTTGAACCCTTAACTACCTTCGTCCTTCTCGCATCTTGTTATTCCACTTGCCTACTTCCGCTTCCTCATCCCAGAGCTCTTGTCTTTACTTCAAAGCACGAATCAATCATTGACGACCTACAATACGACCAACTCTTTACATCTCTGAACAAAGTAGATCTCTGGCAGAAAAAATGGTAAGTCCAGATCGTTTTGATTAGGTATCCTTTCTCGCGCAATACTGATCCTCCTTTTCCCTTGATTTCTTTTGATCCTCCATAAAAGGGGAACGACGGAGGCTCAATAGCTAAAAGGGATGAACTTGTCCGTACAAAAGCAACTCTTGAAAAAGTAGATCCTGAATTACTTCGTCAATCTCTTTGGACTATTTGTTCACTTTCTCGTCAACCTCTTTCGCCTCCTATTGCATCTGACGCTCTTGGTCGACTTTACAATAAAGATGCTCTGGTACAACATCTTCTTTTACGCCATCAACAAGATTCATCTTCCTCTTCCTCTTCGAAATTACCAGCAGATCCAATACCTCACATTCGAGGACTTCGTGATATTGTCGAACTCCATCTTACACCGAACAGTCTTTACCATCCTCCCTCAACCTCAAGTTCAACCACAGCAGGAGCAGGAACGGAAGCGAATGAGGGCTCAATATATCCGTTCATGTGTCCACTTTCATCGAAACAAATGGATGGAAAGCAGAAATTTGTATATATTGCCAATTGTGGTTGTGCAATGAGTTTGACTGGTTTAAGAACGACTGTTGGTGGGAGTAAAGAAAAGGACAGTTCGGATTTGAAACCATGCCCTGTTTGTGGGAAGGAGTTTCATGCAAGTGGTTTAGTTAAAGGAAAGCAAAATGATGAGGAAAGGGATGTGGTAACAATCAATCCGAGTCAAGAAGAGGAAAGAGAAATGAGAGAAGCACTTGAAAAAAAGAAAATGCAAGAAAAGGAAAGGAAAAAGGAGAAGAAAATCAAAAGATCTGCTGCTGATGATGATGTAGACGACAACCGAATAAAGGCAGAGAAGAAAAGAAAGAAAGCAGAAACAAGTGCAAAGATCGCAGTATTAAGAGATGAATTAGCAGCCGAATAAGCCGAACCCCCCGGATGTGTACTACCGTATAGATACCATCACACAGTTCAGCTCAGCATCTTATTTCTTTCTTAAGGAATAATTGCCCTATACAGCTCATGTCGTAGGAGGGCGGATCCTTGCCATACTTTGATGTGCTCTGCGAACGATGCCCCTTGTGTATTTGTACTGTCAACGTTGTGCCTGTTTTTAACCTGATGCAGTCAACAAGATACCCACCTTTCCCTTTCTTGTTCGTATATGTCTTTGCACTCTGTGAGTATGTGTGTTTGTGTCTGATTCGAATTGTGGAGCCTTGCCAAGCAGACTTCGATTGCTCTGAATAAGATTTCAACCCAACAGTTGCCTTCGAATGTTGTCCAATGCGAAAAAACAGAAGCAGCTTACTTAAGATCGATACCACAAAATGACCAAACACACCGGCAAAGAAGATGTGTGTGGTTTTCAAATGAATCTTTATGTAGATTGCATACGAAGCGAACAGCCTTTTTAACTACTCGCGAGAAGAGCTCGCCATTCGGTGGAATGTAGATCGAATGCGATGCAATGTTGGTAACAAAGAAATTTACTCGGTGCGCTCGGATTGGAGCTTAGCGTAGAAAGCATCTCGTCTCGAGACGGAAGGGATGTGAACACCGTACCTGTTTTTCAACACAAAGAAGATGTCAGAAAACAGCTGCACATGACTTAACGATTTGTGTGGAATGAAGAAATAACATACCAGTAGCCGTAACCAAGAGCAGTACCACCACCAAGAGCGACGGTCAAGTCAAGGATAAGACGCTTTCGCAACTTTCCAGTGATAGCGGGAATGGATCCGACAGGCATCTGTAAGATGAAGATCAAGAAGAAAGCGAGATTGTAACTAGTGTAGTGGTCAATAAGGCTGTCTCGTGTCTGACAAGTTGATTGTGTTTGTTGTGAAGTGAGGTTGAAATGGTGGATGTGCAGCACTCACGATTGTGAATGTTTCTTCGAAGAATGAAAAAAGGTTGAAGAAGAGGACGTGATGGTGGTGGTGGTGGTGGTGGTGATTGCTTTTGAAAACGGATCGTGACGAGAGAGAGGATTGAGATGTGATTGTTGCGATTTCACTTCCAAACGGACCCGAAATTGCACGCTCTTCCCGAAGTCAAATCGGGCCCGATTACCACTCGCGAATTTGTTTAAACCTCAAATCAATTGAACACCTCGAGACAATAGTACCGGTCTAACATAGACATATGCTCTTTGTCGGCCGTGTAGATTAGACTTGAACTGACACGCCTCAACCCTTTCTCTCGACTTGACCTATAGAGTCAGGAATGGTATCGCAACAAGGCTTGATCGATGCTCAAAGGGAAGGTTAGGAAGGTGTAAAGTAGCTTCTTGATGGAGCATGACACAAGTTCAAGAGAATGAAAAGAGCAAGCTTCGCGATGGCTTCGCGATGGGGTCATCGTGCGTTGACTGGCGAAAGGCGAAAGGCGAAAGGCGAAAGAAAGGTCAAAATCCGCTGAGATCGGAATTCAGCTCCGTTCTGTCTGTGCGTCTCTCTCTCTCTCTCTCCGCGTCTGCTTTTGAATTGCGTTGGTGTCGGCTGCACCGACCGAACGAACACACACCGTCGAGGCGTGAGAGAGACAGACACTCTGCGTGTGTGTGTTCTTAACTTCTCCACACTCACACTCGAACTCTCTGTCGCTCAGCCTGTGCACAGCAATTCCACTCTGCCGGTCAGCAGTCAGTCCGTCAGTCAGTCAGTCAGAGTGAGAAAGAAGCAATATCGGCGCATCCGTATCTCTCTGTTGGCTTGGCTTGGCTCGCCCACATCCACACACATCGCCTGTCTTGTCTTGTCTTGTCTTGTCCTGTCTTGGCCCCTGCCGCGAAATTGCCGAGCTCCATTTGGCTTGATTGCTTGATTGCTTGCTTCTTTGATTGCTTGCTTCTTTGCTTCTTATCCTTTCTCCTCCTCGTCATTCATTCTTCGCTATACACATACTCCCTCTTTCCCACTTGCTTGTTGTCATCCTCCGACTGCACAGTTGTCGACTCGCATATCCGCTCGGATCGGACTGCACCGCACAAGCGCCTCCACCAGCTCATCTCCCGCTCCTTGCTCACAAAGCACCTGAACCGCGGATTCATCGAAGCGCTACGACATCCACCACTCCTGGGCTGTCAAGCTCATATCGCAGCCCACCATGGCCTACGTCGCGCTCTGCAAGGCGCTCTACGACTACGTAGCACAGGCTGAAGACGAGCTCAACCTCAACGAAGACGACTATCTCTACATCCTCGAATCCGACGATCCAGAATGGTGGAAGGCCAAGCTGCGTCGTCTAGACCAAGACGGTACTCCCATTCAGGATGACCCCGATGAGGGCACCGTTGGTCTCGTCCCCGCAAATTATGTCGAAGAAGCCGAACCTATTCGCCTCAGCCGTGCGCTCTACGATTACGAAGCACAGACCGAAGACGAGCTTTCCATGACCGAGGACGAACTTCTCAGAGTCTACGAATCCGATGGCGTCTGGCTTCTCGTCAAAAAACAGGGCAACGATCCTCTCAGCGGTGGCGAAGGCCGACTTGGTTATGTACCTGCCAATTACGTCGACGAAGCTGAAGCTGTCGATACCGGCGCTGCTCCCGTCACCGAAGACCAGTATGGTGCTGCCGACCAAGAAGAGGAAGACGACGATGACGACGACGCAGACATCACTGCTTCTTCTGCCGCCATCCCACAGATCCATCTTCCACAAACAGCACAGCTTGGCAAGGGAGACGAGATCAAAATGTGGCCCGTATCAGCTCTCGACAGTAAGAAAAAGAAGAAGAAGGGTACACTCGGTATCGGCAATGCCTCCCTCTTCTTTGCCTCCGAAAGCGACAAGACTCCTGTTCAAAAGATCAGCGTTTTACACATTGCCAGTCACTCGCTTGAAAAGGGCAAAACGCTCAAACTTCAACTCTCACCCGAAGCGGGTCTTTCCGAGTCCAACCTCGACTTTCACTGTGGCTCCAAAGATGCAGCCAACGACATTGTCAAGAAGATCGAAGCAAGTCAAGACAATGCCAGATCTGCTGCTGCTACTGCTGCTGCTCCACTCGCTTCACCCGCTGCTGCACCCGCTGCTCCTCCTGCTCCTCCTGCTCTTGCCAGCGCCGGTATTCCACTGCCTCCTCCTCCACCGCCTGCACCGCCCGCACCTGCCGCTGCTGCAGCTACTGCTTTACCACCTCCCACACGTACCGCCAGTGCTGTCTTGCCGCCCCCCGTCCGCAAAACCGTCTCTTTTCAGTCACAACAGCAAGCATCTACCGCTGCTACCCCGGCTGCAGAGCCAGAAGAGGCTGTCGAGCATGCAATCGCAATGTACGATTTCGAAGCTCAGGGTGACGACGAGCTATCTGTCGCCGAGAATGAGCATCTCATCATCTTAGAAAAGGAGAATGATGATTGGTGGAAGGTGCGCAATGACGCTGGTCAAGAGGGTGTGGTTCCGGCAAGTTACGTCGAAGCTTCGGATGGTGCTGCTGCTGCTGCTGCTACTGCCACAGGTGCCGGTGGTGCTTCCGCTGCTGCTGCTGCTCTGGCTGCCCACCAAGCCGAAGAGGAAGAAGCATTACGTCGTCAGGAGGAGGAGGAAGCAGCTGCCGTTGCTGAAGCCGAACGTCAGCGTGAGGCGGCCGAAATGGCTGCTCGTCGACAAAGAGAAGCCGAAGAGCGTCGCGAGCGTGAAGAGAAGGAGAGGACTCGTCGCGAAGCCCTTAAAGCTCAACCTGCTCCTGCGCCTCCCAAGCTTACACAGCGTCCCAGTACCACCGAAGTCAGCCGTGCCGCCAAGAACGTCTCTATCCCACAAGGCCGCAGTGCACCCGAACGACCAAAAGATGGCGGTGGCCGATCCAAACCTTCTCCCAACAACACGCGCATGTGGACTGATCGCACCGGCCAATTCAAGGTCGAGGCAGAGTTCCTCGGCTTCAATCAAGGAAAGATCCGTCTTCACAAGATGAACGGTGTTGTCATCGAAGTAGCCGTCGAAAAGATGTCGGACGGTGACATCGCCTTCCTCGAGGACATTACGGGCAAGAAACTCAACCCAACTGACCAGGAGATCGCCGCTGCCTCTTCTGCATCTCGCCGACGCGAACGGGAACGACAGTCAAGCCGATCACAGATGCCATCCTCTGGCTCGTCCATGTCACGCGAGGAGCGAGAACGAGAGCGCGAGCGTCGAAAGGAGAAGGAACGCGAACAGCGACGTCGCGAGCAGTCGCGATCGGGACCCAAACGTAATGTCGACTGGTTCGAATTCTTCCTTGCTGCTGGTGTCGATGTCGACGATTGCACTCGGTATGCAAGCTCCTTCGAGCGCGACAAGATCGACGAGACTGTGCTGGCTGACCTCGACCCCTCGACCTTGCGTAGCATTGGCCTGCGTGAAGGAGATATCATCCGCGTTACCAAATTCATCGATCGCAAGTATCGTCGCGACAAGGCCCACTCCACCTCTTCTTCATCTCGCCAATCGGGCAAGGCGAACGCCAACACTGCAGCTGATCTCGAGCGACAGATCAAGGCGGATGAAGAACTGGCACGCAAGCTACAAGAGCAAGAGAGCTCGGCTCGTCGTGGTGACTCGGTAAGCCCTGCTCCTCCTCAACTCTTCTCGGGACCGGATGGAACGCTCAAAAACAACACGCGACGAGGTCGACCCACGCCCAAGAATACGGGAGGCAGCAACGTGGATGCTGCTTCGTTGGCAGCGGCTTCTGAGTCGCTGGCACGCACCACTTCGCCCCCTGCTCGTACTGGCACCGTAAGTCCAGCTGTGGCGCCCAAGCGCACCGGCTCTTCGCTCGCAAATGGTTTCGATGATGATGCATGGACACCACGTCCTCCCAGCACAAAGCCTGCCACGCCTGCTCGCCCTACTGCAGCGTCGCCAGCACCTTCCGCCACGTCGGCAGCAGCAGCAGCAGCAGCAGCAGCACCGCCAGCTCCTACACCACCTCCCGCACCGACTGCCGCAGCTGCACCGGCTCCAGCTTCTCCTGCACCGCCAGCAGACCCCAACTCGGCACTGTTCGAGAAGCTGGCTGCGATGAAACCGCCTTCGGCCAGCGCCAGTCCTCGACCGGGTGCAAGTCCTTCGCCCGGGTCGTCTTTCTTGGGCCAGAGTCAGGCTTACAATCCGAATGCGCCTCGAGGACCGTTCGCGCCTGTTCCGGCCAACCAAGGTCTTCTCCAGCCGCTGGTGCCTACGCAGGGGACTGGACAATTTGTGCCGACCAAGCTGGGCGCACAGCCAACGGGGATGATGGGGATGCAAATGACGGGAATGCAGCCTCAGCAGACCGGATGGGGCGGCATGCAACGGATGCAGGCGATGCAGCCACAGATGACGGGCTACAACAACGGCTACATGGGTGGGATGGGCATGCAACCGCAAGCTACCGGCTTCAACAATGGCAGCGGTTTCAGCGGCAACGGCTTCAACAACGGTATGGGTGGTATGCAGATGCACTCTCAGCAAACTGGATTCGGTGGTATGCAGCCTCAGCAGACCGGATACAACAACTTTGGCCAAAATGCACAGCAGATGGCAGCGCAACAGACGGGATTCGGCATGGGCTCGCAACAGCAAGTGAACCAGCAACAAGCAGAGCAAGATGAGAAGAACAAGTTTAATGCTTCCAACATCTTCCAACAGATGAAGACGGGCAACTTTGCTAAAGATCCTAACTCGGCTCCGCAGTCGAGTGACAAGTACGATGCGCTTCGACCGCAACCGACTGGGTTCCAGCCAGGTGGAGTGATGCCGCAATTTACAGGGATGGGTGGATTTGGACAGCAACCACAACAAGGACAGTATCCCCACAATGGATATGGAGGGTATGGTGGTGGCTATTAAGTAGGCAAGGATCGTGTTGTGCCGTATCGTCTTTTGTCTGTATCGAATGCTCTCAATCGAATTCATATACTACGATTAGCAGCAGCTTTGAGACTGGATGTGACATCAGCGTTCTGGTAGAGCAGATCTGATTGAAGCAGCCGAAGCTCGGACGTCGCTTCGACTGATGATGGATTTGATTGATTGATTGATCGTTCATTCCGATCGATCGATCGGTTGACGAGAGTCTGCTGCTGTTGCTTAGAGAAAAAGAGCGCGACGCGCAAATCTGGCGCGGTTGCACTTTAACCGTTCTGGGCAAAGTGAAAGAAAGCGCGCGCGCGCGTGTCTGTCTGTGCTTGCAAAGTGTGCCTTTTCTGGAGAGAGAGAAAGAAAGAAGAGAGAACCGCTGCCAAGTAAGTAAGTAACACACAAAATCGTAGCAACGCTTCCAAGCATCTGCTATATAGCCTCATACTTGTTGTCAATGATTGCCTCACAACCAGCAGCAGTAGCAGCAGCAGCAGCAATGTTGAAGCTACCTTTGATTCGCAAGACTGTGCTTGGTGGAAGAACGCGGCTCTTTTGGATTGTGAATCGATGCGGCGGCAGCACACGGCAGCGAACGCTGTGTCGCGTCTCGAATTCAGACAAGCCAAAGAGGCATCAGACGAGTGAGAATTCAGTTTCTTAAAAAGCACCTTTTCGACAATCAAACGCAGTCCAACACTTTGGCTTTCGACACGCTCTTTCTTCATCCTCTACTCTTCCTCCTCATCCTCATCATCATCATCGTTGCCATCACTATTCGCAGCACAAAGCTTCTTTCTTCACAGTCTGCAGCAGTGTCGAAGCATCTCATTACGCACGCATCAGACAGACACTTGGCAGTTCCACCATCCTGCTAGACGACAGCATCATTCAGGAAAACGGCCTAACCATCGACACGATCCACGGCATCCTCTTTTCGATCCACTTCACACATGCCTTTGAACCCTAACACCAACTCGGCATCGACAGCTCCATTCACACACGCACACCCTTCGAGCTCTTTGCCCTCCAACTCTTCTATCGCTGCCCCTCTTCAGCCTGTGCAGGAGGTTGCTGCTGCCGCTGCTGCTGCAAGTCAAACGCTTGCTGATCCTCTCAAGCACTCCTCACAGACCAACGCTAGCTTCGGCTTCACCACCTCAGCTTTACAACGTGCTGGTCTGCTACCTGCCAATATTCCGACTGCTGCTGCTGAAGAACACGCAATGACATCGGCTGCATCGGCCGCTTCGGCTGCCTCCGAGACTCTCCAACGCGTCATGGGCCACGGTGTTGCTTCTGCTGCTGCCACCAATGGCGCTTCCACAGCCGCCCAATCGGGTCCCTTGACCCCAGCACAGCTCAAGAACATGACTCCAGCTCAAGCCAATGCCGCTCTTCAAAACCCTGTCGGCAATGTCCCCACCGTCTACCTCGCCACCTACTCCAACGTGCCCGTCTACGAAATTACCGTTCGTGGCATCGCAGTCATGCGTCGACGAGGCGATGGCTGGCTCAATGCCACCCAGATCCTTAAGATTGCCGGTATTGAGAAGACGCGTCGTACAAAGATCCTCGAAAAGAGCATTCTCACAGGAGAACACGAAAAGATCCAAGGCGGTTACGGAAAATTCCAAGGCACATGGATCCCCTTGCAACGCGCTCAAGAGGTCGCTGCTGAATACAACGTCTCGCATCTGCTTCAGCCTATTCTCGAATTCGATCCCAGCACCGCCGATCAGATTCCCAAACTTTATCAACGTAAAAAGCCCGCTTCCTCGGCACGCAACTCGTCTGCCTCTGCTATCAACGATGGCAGGAGCGCCACGCCATCCAAACAAAACTACTCGCCTGCGCCCTCCAGTATCGGAGGTCCAAGTCAGCAGCCCAGATTCCTCTCCTTGAGGCCGCCCAAGGATACGCAGCAGCGCGAATTGTCGCCTGCCCTGTTCATGCCTCCAGGTGCAAGTGGCCTGCTTGGTGGCTTGACACCATCCACCGATTCAGCACCTCAAGCCATCCCCCCTGGCTCTAGCTTGGCCGAGCAGGAGGCTCTTCGAAGCTACAATGTCTATGGATACACACCGCAAGGCGTTCCTCTCCCCTCGTCGTCGTCTTCAGGTATCACCGATGGTGCTGGCGCTGTCGCTGCCAATGCAACTACCGCTGCTGCTTCTATTACCGGCGACAAGAGGACCGCAGCTGACCAAGAGGGCGCCTCTGCTGCTAAGCGCTCGCGTCTCACAAGCCCGCAACGCGAAGCATCTGGTCTTCTGCTCGGCCCTTCGCCCGTCAAGGACCTCAATGCGCTGGGTCCTGCAGGTGGCTCTTTACGAGCTGCTTCTGCTCCTCGCGGTCATCGTATGGCTGTTGGACCCCCTGATGCTGCTGGCAGAGATGGTACTGTGCCAAGGTACGCTGACCGAGCCCTGCCTCCCAAGCCATATGATGAGGGCGAGAAGCGAATGCGCGATCACCTTGTGAGTCTGTTTGCAGATGACAGTGTTCTTCAAGGCGCTGCTGTCGACGCCGCCACTGCATCTCCAGGTGCGGCTGCTGCCAGATCGGCGACGACCACCAATGCAGCTGGGGCGGAAGAAGACGACTCGCACATCCACAAGCTCGATATTTTGCTCTCGGAGCTTCGAGAGAAAGCTAGTCTGGGTGGTCTTGGTGCCAGCAGCGGCTCTGATGGTCCCAAACCCACTGTGGATCTTGTCACCGACGATCACGGCCACACTGCCTTGCACTGGGCTTCTGCACTCTGTCGCCTCAAGCTGGTTCGCACTCTCGTTGCCCGTCCTCCATGGCAAGGCGGTGCCAACGTTCACGCAGGTAACCATGCAGGCGAGACAGCACTTCACCGCTCCGTTCTCGTCACCAACTCGTATGACGCTTCTTCTTTCCCCACGTTACTCAACCTGCTCGCTCCTTCGCTCAACACGCGTGACTTTAAGAAGCGCACCGTTCTGCATCACATCGCACTCGTCGCTGCGTTGAAAGGTCGTGCTGCTTCGGCGAGATACTACCTCGCATGTGTACTCGAGCACATCGCTGCCGAGAAGAGCAGCAAATACAAAGGCCTTGTGGATGCGCAGGATGAGGATGGTGAAACAGCGTTGGGCATTGTTGCAAGGTTAGGCAACGCGAGTATGGTTAGAATGCTCTTGGACGTTGGCGCAAGGAAGGACTTGCCCAATGCACTCGGCATCCGACCTTCTGACTGGGGAATCGAGTCGAGTGGCGGTGCGAGTGAAGCTGCTCATGATGGTGGGTCGACTGCCGGCGCAAGTAGCATCTCCTCGCTACCATCGCTTACAGCCGCTGATCTAGCTTCGCAGAATCCATCGGACATCATCTCGGCTCTCACGCGTCCTGCCCAGGTACCGGTGATGAAGAGTAGTGATGTTAGAGACCAACTCAGCTCTACACTTGACGATCTTCAAACCACTTTTGAAAAGGAGCTCAAGGAGAAACAGGATGCGATTGCGACGGTGCAAAGTCATCTCCAGGCTGCTACGCGTGATCTTGCGGCGCGGAGAAAGACAGTGGCTGCTGCCCAGGCAAAGCTTGCCGAGAAAGACGAGGCGAGGCAAAGGGTGCAAAACTTGCGAAGAGCGATTGTATCGCAGCTTGGGCTGGACGAAGCGGATGCTTCCGGTGAGATCGAGAGATTGGTACAAGAGATCAAAGGCGATGCAGATGCAGATGCGATGGACGTCGATGAGGATGTCAAGCCAACATCTGTCTCGCCTGACTCTCTTGTTCTCAACATGCTTAGCGAAGCCAACATCGACGATGTCGAGACCTTGGTGAGATTGCGATTCTTGCTGCAGTTTTACTCTTCGCTCGACACGGCGCTTTCCAACACAATTTCCGAATTGGAGGAGAACAGTGCAAAGAAAGAAAGTCAATGTCAGCAAGTGGTCGCTATCTGTGCCAACATTCCTCAAGACAAGGTTGAGGCCATGTTGGAAGAGTTGCTGACGGCAATGGAAAGTGATGGACCCGATGTGGATCTGGCAAGAGTAGCCAATTTCATGCAAAAGGTTGGCAAAACCGGAAGTGAAGGGGGAGAATTGAGTAGTTCGACAAGTTTGAGTACTCAGGTATCGGGCGAAACGGCAGCTACTAGTACTGTGCCTTCAACGGAAGGAGAGAAGGCTGGTGCGAATGGTGATGTTGCTGTCTAATGCGACTGTAGAGCAGAGGGTCGCCGTCTTGATTTCGCGGGTCCAACTCTTTTTATATGATTGCCAGTTTTAATAGCTTCGGAAGCTTCATTCGGAACCACATCCCCTTCCTCTCGCCTGAAGATCGTCATCGTCTTTGCTCTCGGACTCACTCATTGGCTTGCCTGCCTTCCCTTTTTTATAAACCTCACCTTGCCTTGTGTGCTGAACATGTGTTACACTTGCTGTATACTGTACAATGCTATCCGTTTTTGGTTCTGTCAGTAATGTGACGATGTGAAGCACGCTTTGCGTTGGTTGCAATGACAACAGCCTCATCTGATCCTGAACGGAAGTGAGACAGGCTGTGGATCGAGTGGAAGGAATCGATCGCGTTTAGCTGCGAAGATCCGCATAACATCGACATCCGGTCAAAGCCGACCGTGATCTGCTTCCGACACTGTTTGATCGGCATCGGACGACTTCGGGTGAGCCACGCACTCACACGCACACACACACATACACACACACACACACACTCTCTCTCTCTGCGGATCTTACCGCTCTACCTCTTTCACTGCGCAAGAAACCTTTTGGAAAGGCACAGACGTCGTGCAGTATGATGTGTTTACACACATGCGAGTCCGATCCTCCTCACACAAGCAGATCGAATCCTCCTTCCTTTGAAGGTTCATAACACCATGGACTGTTGTAGCTGAACTTGTGCAAATTAGTGTCTGATGTATGGCATACACGGCCGAATGTGAACAAGGCTTTTTGGGCTCGAGTGTCTGTGTGTTGTTGTCTGCATCATTTTCACGTTTATCGATCGGCAAGATTCAGAGAGACTGAGCTGAGTTGGTCGACTTTGTGCATTATCACGAGCTCTCAGCTTGGAAATCACAACACACACACCTCATGATTCGCGACGTTGGGGCCACCTTTCCGTTTTCATTTTTGATTTTTTGTTGTTCTTTTTCCTTGAGTAGAAAGCGCTTCTTGAACGTTCTTTCACTCACATTGTTCCTTATCCTCTCTCCTCTCCATTATCATCAGTATCATCGACATCAACACCATCTCTCATTTCGTTTTTTTCGAAAATGGTCGGCACACTCGTTCTCACTCGTCACGGACAATCCGAATGGAACAAGCTTAACCTTTTCACCGGTTGGAAAGATCCTGCTCTTACTGAACTTGGTCGAGAAGAAGCTCTTACCGGTGCTAAACGTGTTGCTGCCACTGGTATCAAATTCGACGTTGCTTTCACCTCTGCTCTTCAACGTGCTCAAACCACACTTGGCATTCAACTCAAAGAATTAAACCAGGAAAACATCCCCATTCACAAAGATCAAGCTCTTAACGAACGTGATTATGGTGAACTTTCCGGTCTTAACAAAGACGATGCTAGAAAGAAATGGGGTGAGGATCAAGTTCACATTTGGAGAAGAAGTTACGATATTCCTCCTCCAGGTGGTGAATCTCTCAAGTTAACTGCTGAGAGAGTTTGGCCTTACTACCACAAGGAAATTTTACCTTTGGTTAAGGAGGGTAAGAATGTGATTGTTGCTGCTCATGGTAACTCGTTGAGAGCTATGATCAAGGATATCGAAGGTATTAGCGATGATGACATTGGTAAGTTTTTTTTTTTTTGTCTCAATGGAGATGCGAGGGCAGACTACTAACTCTTTCTCGACTTCACTATTCTGATTGCAGTCGGCCTCGAACTCGCTACCGGTGTTCCCATCTTGTACAAGCTCGACTCGGAAGGCAAGGTTGTCTCCAAGGAGATTCTCCAGGGATAAATCCTCGTTTCTGAAAAGCTTCGATTCGACTAAGAAATCTCTGGATAGAGAGTGAATACAGGTTTTGCTTTTGCTTTTCGTTTGCAGCTTTTTTGAAAATTAAATCAAAGTCTCTAATATTGCAGCGAAAGAGAACAATGTGGACTGTGCTTTATAGAAATCGAAAGACGATTGACAAGCATTTGCTTGGGCTGATTGAGTGAACGCCTGAGTGCAAGAGACAGCAGCTTATAGCCTGGATTTGCAATTGTTACACCTTTGCTTTTCACAGTTTAGAATCGAGAGTGAGTTTGCGTATGGCGGTGCACCGTGCGTTCGCATGCATCACAGCCACGCTTTTCTCCAAAATACAAAATGTCGTCAACTCCACACAAAAGCTGGAGCTCACACAGCTGTATTCACCAGTCACACAGTCACACAGTCACAGAATCACAGGGTCACGATGTTGTGAGTTCGCCGGCAGCTTGGGTTGGGACTTGGCCCAAACGCACGCTTGTTCAGCTCGACTTCTCTGTTCATCCACATCCTTCACCACCATCACTTCGTTCTCATCTCATCTCGTCTCCTTCAATTCTTCCTTCAACAATGTCGCTCAACGTCAATCTTTCGTCGAGCGCCATTCGTTCTGCTTATGAACAAGTCCTTGATGGTGTCAAAGACTATCTTGTGCTCACTTACGAAAAAGCTTCCAACGATCTTCGAGTTCAAGTGATTGAAAAAGGAGATCTTGACGATCTCAACGAAGAGTTTTCCGATGGAAGAATTCAATATGCTTTTGTTCGGGTTAAGGATCCCAATACTCAACTGCCTAAGTTTGCATTGATCAATTGGTGTGGTGATGGAGTACCTGAGAATAGGAAAGGATTGTTTGCAACTCATTCTTCGGCGGTTGCGGCGTATTTGAAGGCTTATCATGTTAGTATCAATGCTAGAAGTGAAGCAGATGTAGATCCGAAGTTGATCATGAGGAGAATTGCCGAATCGAGCGGTGCAAATTATTCGGCGGCTGGAAAAGCTGCAAATACTCATACGGGAGGTCCGATTGGAAGTGTGGGAAGCAGTTACAAGCCGATCGGTACACCAGATATCAAGGGACTGCAGAAAAGTGGGCAGAAGGATACCATCGCACCGGTGGGAACGAATTATGCGAGCAAGAAGGACGAATTGCAACAGATTAGGGAGGGTAGCGTCAAGGCGCCTCAGGTTCCAAGTGCGCCAAGGGTGAATGCTCCGGCTTTCGAATCGGCTCCTGCTGTACCACCTGCACCCGCTGCTCCCGCTGCTCCTCCAGCGCCCAAGTCTGTTACCAGCCCGCCACCGGCACCTGCCGCTTCTCAAGTCCCTGCTGCTGCTACAGCACCACCCAAGCCAGCCGAAGAAGACAGAATCCAACCGGTAGGAACCGCCTATCAACCTGTCAACTTGGGTAAACCAGGCAAGCTTAACATGGCGAATCGTTTCCCCTTTTCTCAACAGCAGCAGGATGAATCTTCTTCGGCTCCAGTGCCCACTCCTCGTGCTGCCTCGGGTGGCAAACTAACATGGAGTCAACGTCAGGAAGCAGCGAGGAAGGAGAGGGAGGAAGAGGAGGCTAGGGTTCAACAGCTTAGTTCAGGCATGAGGACTGCTTCGATTGGAAGTGCATCCAAGGCTACTGCTGTGCCCGTTGTTCCAGCTTTCCCTCCCGCGCCCGCAGCAGCAGTGGAAGAAGAAGAAGAAGCGGCGCCTCCTGCTCCACCTGCTCCACCTGCTCCTCCCGCGCCTCCTGCTGGTCCAAAGGAGGACGTACAGGAAACCAGTGAACGATTGGAATCCACGCATGTTTCGTCTTCCAAAGGTTTGCAAGGTAGAGTAGCATGGGCTTATGAAGCAGCTGAAGATAACGAACTAAGTCTTGTAGAAGGAAAAGTGATTTCAAATATTGAACAGATCGACGAAGGTTGGTGGAGCGGTGTGGATGAAGATGGGAAAGAAGGATTGTTCCCTGCATCGTATGTCGAACTGATTGAGGGAGAACAAGAGGAAGCGCAGCCGCCCGCTGCTCCACCTGCTCCACCTGCGCCAGCTGCTCCTCCAGCGGTTCAAGAGGAAGAAGAAGATGACGGAATTCCTCCGCCACCACCACCTCCTCCAGCACCTCCCGCTGCTGCTTCGATTGCAGCGGTAGAAGAAGATATTCCAGCTGCTCCCCCTGCTCCACCTGCTCCACCTGCACCACAAGCAGCAGCAGAGGAAAAAGGATTAGTGTGTACAGCAATGTACGATTTCGAAGCTTCAGAGGATAACGAGTTAAGTTTCAGTGAAGGTGATACAATTGTTCAGGTAGATGATAAGATAAGTGACGATTGGTGGAGTGGTGTTAATCAAAGAACGGGTGAACAGGGATTGTTCCCGAGTAACTATGTTGAGAGGTCTTAGTAGTACTGTAGTAGTATACTGGATGTTTTTTGGGTATGAGTGAATGTGTGAACTGCAATGCAATGCGAAGTTATTGTGTTATAACCTCAAACGTTGGGCAACTACTTTGTGTTGGTGTGTGAGCGAATAACAGATGCATCTGCTCAAGCTTTCTTTTGCAGTGACGGAATGGTAGTGGTTCTTTTGTGCGTTTTGAAGAGTCAATCAAGAATTGAGTTGGACCATGATGGGTTTCTGTGCGAAGAAAGTTTGTGTGTTCCTTGAGCTGTGGCCCTCGGATGCTAAGTTATCGTCTCTGTAATGTGTCTCTCTCTCTTTCTCTCTTTCTATCATATATTCAGGAACGTAAGTATACACAATACTGTACAGTAGCATGCGATGTCCTGCGATGCAATGTTATCTGTAAAGACAGCATTCACTCCGACTGCTTCTTCTGCTTCTCTGGTAGATTTTGAAACCAACTCTCTCTTCTTCTCTCTGTGCATAATAATTGTTTCAGAAAACCCTTCGTCTTCTCCTTCAGCTTTTGAGTCGCTCAATCGCTCGCTGACGCTAAAAAAAAAAAGAGTTCGACACGCTGCTCTTCTGTCTCGTAACTTCTTAGGTGCGCGCCTTGGTCTACATTAGAGCCGGACGCGTGTTTGAGCGATGAGGTGCAGAGTGCGGTGTCTGCTGCTGCTGCTGCTTTGAGCATCGCGCATTAGGGGCCATTTCAAACAGAATTCAAATTTAGAAATAGACGTTGAGGCGCACACACTCCTCTCCTCTCCTGCTTCCCTGAGAAAAGAGGCGCGTATTTGTATGTGGTGTCTATGTCTGTGCCTTTTTTCTCTTTTTAGCGGTTTTTCTTTTCCCCAGATCTACGCGGCAGCATAGGAGAGTTTCTGTTTGGTAAATTTAGCGTTCAGCGTTGAGCGTTGAGCGTTGATGCTGCCCCTGTTTTGCTGTTAAAACCGCGCT
Source organism: Ustilago xerochloae (assembly GCA_928856705.1). Classification (NCBI taxonomy): domain Eukaryota; kingdom Fungi; phylum Basidiomycota; class Ustilaginomycetes; order Ustilaginales; family Ustilaginaceae; genus Ustilago; species Ustilago xerochloae. Next base: position 276,128 of record CAKMXT010000012.1, read on the forward strand.
GAACTGAATTCTTTCTTGGATTCTGCCGCGCGACACTGCCAATTAATAGAACAGAACACTGAGACGGTCTGACTGTGATTCTCTCTTACTAACTGCTGCTACTCAACTGCTGCTGTGCCGTCGGTGTAATCCATCATCGGATCCACCGCGCATGCTCACACACACACACTCTCAAGTGACTGTCAATCTGGCAACACTCACTCGCACATTGGCACACTCGCACGCACGCTCTTTCGCATTCAATTCGCGGATCCGCCCTTCTCATTCTCTTTCCATTCTCACTCTCGTCTCCAACTCCATCATTGTCACCATCAACTTCGGTTGTCGTCGTCGTCTTCATCGACACGCCCCATCATCACCATCACCTAGCGTCGGCTCCAGCCATTACGACCAACCACCTGTACATGCTCCGATTCTCCATTTTTCTCTCATTCTAGAGCATCACAGTAGAACAAGGCCAGCACGCGGACAGCACGTATCAGTAATCATTCATTGTACAACGACGAGTGGCCCTAACGTTATTACCCTACCATCCATTCAAATCAATCGCATCGCCCCTCGAGCAAAACCCACCTCTACGCTCTCAAGCAGAGTGGAGCCAACGCCGTCTCATTGGAATGCCTGTTCTCAGCTTGGAGTATATCATTGATCTGCAACACACACTAGAAGCACTCTTCTGAGCCTGCTCGGCCATTCTTCGGTGCTCTGTCGACGTCGAGCAATAACACAGTGATCGGCACATCACTCCTGCGCAGAACTTATCCATCTGCCAAAACACTCGTTGCGCAACCATCTATATGGCCTTCCACATCGCAATCTCTTGCTTGGCTCTCGACGATAGACCTCAATTTGCAGCTGTGCTCACCACACCATAAACCATACAGCTAGTGATTTGCGCCCGACTTTCCACTGCTTCCGTCTAATCATCGCTCAGCGACAATATGTCGAACGCACAACAACAAGGCAGCGCTTCCGCGGTATGGACGAGCTCGTCTTCGTCACCATCATCTCACCAGCAACAATCCTCGCACCAATCCCAGCGTTCCAATACGGGCCAGTCCGAAGGTGGCAGCTCCTATTACTCCAACGCTGCCGACAGCGACAATACCGATCTCACCCGTGCCACAGCAGCCATCAACCTTGCCAGCGGCTCCAACACTTTCACTTCACAGCAACGTCTCTACAGCCCTACTAGTACCACCGCTGCTGCTGCTGCTGCTCCACCACGCACTTCCGACGAAAGTGCAGCATCATCCCAGCCATTACGACCTTCCACTTCTTTCGTCAACGGTACTGCTGCTGATCCTTCCGGTTCGCGTAATCGTTCCGATATGGACCGCATCAAAAGTCGTGCCGTCGATCCAGGCTGGAGCTGGGAGAAGGAAAGGGAAAAGCACGAAGCTGGTTCATCCATTCGTTCCAACAGTATCGAGTCTAGACCTAGTCTCCCATCTCGTGGTTCTTCTAGACCAATGCCGCGTCTCGATACATCCGCCAACATGCATCAAACCAACAACGAAAGTACCGATTCTGCTAGCACCGGTCGAGGTGGCATTCATTCCAACGTCACTTCACCCCAAACGTACCAGCCGCCAGCCAATCCGATCAACGCGAATGCGAATGTTCACGATCGATCCGTGCAGCAAACTACCACTTCGGCTTCAGCTTATGCTTCGTCCAGCGCTGCACCGAGCACATCTGCTGCTGCCGCTTCAGCGCCCTTGGCTTCTACTCAAGCCAACAATCCTGCGCCTCAGAACTCGGTACAGCAGCAGAGGTCCATGCAGCTATCCTCTGCACCAGCTTCCGGTTCGGGTTCGGGTTCGGGCTCAGGCTCAGGCTCAACCACTGGCACTGGTACTGGCACTTCCTCAAGACGACGGGATCAAACATGTCAAGCATGCGCCAAAGTCATGACCGGTCAATTTGTCAGAGCCCTCGGCAGCGTCTACCACCTCGATTGCTTCCGTTGCAACGACTGCAACAAAGTGGTTGCTGCCAAGTTCTTCCCAGCTACCGATGACATGGTCGATTCTGCCGGCACCGGTCGTCTTTTCCCTCTTTGCGAGACCGACTACTTTCGACGCCTCGATCTGATCTGTGCCAAATGCAATGGAGCGTTAAGAGGCAGCTACATTACTGCACTTGGACGAAAATTTCACGTCGAGCATTTCACTTGTTCCGTCTGTCCTACTGTTTTTGGACCACAGGATAGCTACTACGAGCACGATGGCAATGTCTTTTGCCATTTCCATTATAGCACACGCTTTGCTATTAAGTGCACTGGCTGCAAGACCGCCATCCTCAAGCAATTTGTCGAGATCAATCGAAACAATACCGATGAACACTGGCATCCCGAATGCTACATGATTCACAAGTTTTGGAATATCAAGCTGTGTCCAACTGGTTCGACGCCCAAGGACGGTGCGGCGGCCTTGGCGGAAGTAGGGCAGGACAATAACGCAACGACAGCAGCTGCAACGGATAGTCCAGCAACGAATCAAAGTGGCGAGGCAGTCGAATTTTCACCTGGCCAACCAGCTCCATCTCGAGCAGAGCCTTCTCCAGATGCGACCGAGATCGAAGCTACCGAAACGCCTTCCAGTCTCAAACAGAAGCAGAAACAGATGGAGGAACGTGTCTATCGTATCTGGACTGTCCTTTCTGCGTTTGAAGAGAGTTCGGCAGCATGCATCTCGGAGATGCTGCGTCATGTCAGTAGCGGTCGATATCTCGGTGGAGTTAGGATGGCCGAAAAGTTTATCCTGCATGTCGAGATCTTGTTTGCTGCGATTGATGATCTCGAAGCCAACTTTAGGAAGGAGGAGGCTAAAGGTATTTCGCACATCAGGGAAGCTAGAATGCTGTGCAAGAAGATCGTCAATTTCTTCTCGCTCTTGTCTCATACACAGGAGACAGGAGCAAGGAGAATGGGCATCACACAAGAGTTGTTATCGCTTGTCACGGGTTTAGCGCATTATCTCAAGATTTTGATTCGAATTGCGTTGACTGGGGCGTTGAGGCTCGATAGGGAGTATGGCAAGGAAGAGGCATTGCATTGGTTTTTGAGTCAGCTCGCGTTTTCGGCCAAGCTCGGAAGCATCACAGCGGATGACAAGCAGGGCACACAGGCGCCAAATACCAATACGGTGGGACCGGATGGAAGATGGTATGGATACAAGTCACTCCCCAGATCGACGAGCTCGGGCAGCAGTGACAATGGGGAGGCAGCGACCGATCTATGTGTGGCTTGTGGATCGACAGTAGAAGAGGAATGTTTGAGGATGGGAGTCAACTTGAGGTGGCACAGTAATTGTTTGAAGTGCGGTAATTGCCAGAGACCAGCACTAAGAGAAGGTGCGAGCAGTAGAAAGCAGCCTGAGGTTGTGCCGGGAGTACCCGAGGCATTGCCAGCGAGGGAGTTCGGTCTGCAAACCAAGAGAAAGCAGTCGCAACAGCAGCAAGATGCCGCGGCTGCACTGCAGAACGGGCAACGATCGACGTCATCTTCTGGCTCGTGGTCTCATGCGTGCTTCTGCCCGAGCTGTGCTGGTGGATTGACGCTAAGAATGGGCTTTGAGTCGGTCACGAGACTGGAGCAGTATGCTTTCTTGTTAAGGGTTGCGCTCAATCGTCTCTTTGCGCTGTTAAGGAAACGTGGTGTTGTTCCGCCTTCGCCACCTGTGGCAGCTTCAAGACAGATCGGGGATGTGGCAGGTGCATCCAGCTCTGACGGTGGTGTCAGTGGTGCCGGTGCCGGTGCTGGTGCTGGTGCTGGGTCACAAGAAGGTGCCGAAGAAGAGGTATCGATGCACGAAGCCTATCGCGATTCACAGGATATCAAACGCATGAAATCCGTCAATCTCAATCGCAAGCTTTCGACCAAAGCAAAAGTACCTCGTATCTCGACCGTTGTTGGCAGTCCTTCAGGTCGACGAACCCAGACTTCGGATACACAACGACCTTCCCCTTCCGATTCAGGTTTACAGGCTGAAAGTAGATATTCGCCGAGACAAGTCAGTCCTGGATCGTCACCAAGAGAAGCCAATTCGCCATTCCAACGCGACACCAGCGGTGGTGGTGCTTCATCTCGCGAACCGAGTCCATCTAGGAGACAAGGTCAGCCGCAGCTTCCTCAAGGCTATCAACAACAACAGCAGCAGCAGCAGCAACAGCAAGTTTTCCAGCCCGTTCAGCAACATTTACCTTTTGCTTTACCTGTATCCTCACAACAACAACACCCAGCTCCTGCACAGCTTCAGCTTGGAATCGGACGTTCAGGTTCTCCCACCTCTACCTCTACCTCGAATCTGGAACCAGGTTCCATTGTTCCTATTCGACCGGCATTTGCTCGTCATAACACCGATGTTAAGATTCGCGAAGATGGTCCTATGCGACAACCTTCAGGTGATGAACTTCAACGTGATACTCGATCTGAAGATGGAATTACTCTTGCTGATATTCCACATATTCTTGAAGCAGAACAAGCGAGAGAACAACATCGACCTTTACCATCTGAAGGAACTCGATGTATCTCTGAACTTTCTGCTCTTGAATTGTTCATTGTCAAACATATGGCGGTGATGTATTTACAGCAATCTGCGTTAAGGGATCATGTAAATTTGGATGATTTGATCGAGTTTATTGAAACTCGTAAGAATACTTTTTGGGGGAAGATTTTTAAGGGTGGGAAAGATAAGAAGGAGAGTTGGAAGAAAAAGGGAGTATTTGGTATTCCATTGGAGATATTAGTGGAAAGAAATGGAGCTGATTCAACGTTGGGAGCTAGTGCGGCTCATTTGAGAGTGCCAAGTTTCATCGATGATGTAATATGTGCTATGAAGCAGATGGATTTAAGTGTTGAAGGAATTTTCAGGAAGAATGGTAATATTCGAAGACTCAAGGAACTTAGTGAAGCACTTGATCGAGATTCTTCCTCTGTTAATCTTCTTGAGGATAATCCGGTTCAATTAGCAGCATTACTTAAGAAGTTTTTAAGAGAATTACCAGATCCACTAATGACTTTTAAACTGCACAAGTTATTTGTTATGTCACAAAAACTTGAAAGTGAAGTTGAAAGACATAAGATTTTACACATGGTTACGATTTTACTTCCTAAAGGACATCGAGATACGATGGAAGTGTTATTTGCTTTTTTAAAGTGGGTAGCCTCTTTTTCACATATTGATGAAGAAACTGGAAGTAAGATGGATCTTACGAATTTAGCAACTGTGATATGTCCTAATATTTTATATAGTAAGGGGAGTGATCCTACGAAGGATGAGACTTTTTTGGCAAATCGAGCGGTTTCTTATTTGTTAGAACATCAAGATGAGATTTGGAAGGTTCCGGAAGAGTTGGAGGTGATTTTAGGTGATAAAGATTTGATTAATGCAAGTGCGGATTTAACTAGTAGAGATATTATGAGGAGATGTGAGAGGATTGCCAAAGCGAGAGGGTTGGGTTTAGGAAGTGGAACAGGGATAGGGATAGGAATGGGTAGAGGTGGTAGTGGTATGGGAATGGGAATGGGAATCGGGGGAAGAGTGAATGAAGGTGAAATGCAGAATAGATTCAAAACGGAAGTGAATCCACCTGTAACAATGAGACAGGTGAATCAACAGAGAGAGTTGATGTTGGCTCAACAACGACAGCAACAGCAGCAGAGGGGAGGAGGAGGAGGAGGAGGAGGAGGTTATGTTGGTAGTGGTAGTGGTGGTGGTGGTGGTGGTGGGGGAAATGAATATTCTAGAAGTCCGGATGGTAATTCGGGAGGACCTTGGAGCGCAGGTGCAAATGGTCCGCCAACAGATAGAAGTTTCGCAGGATTTAGTAATGCGAGTATGGATAGACAGGGAAGTAGTACTCCTATTAAACAATTAGGTCTTCAACAACAGCAACAGCAAGGTTCTAATAGTGGAGGAGGAGGAGGATTTAGTGGAACGTATTCTTCACATCAACAACCAACTTCACCTATTCCAACCACAAACCAACAACAGCAACAACAGCAAAAAATGTTGAGAGCTACAACAGGTTCACCAACTACTGCAACTGCAACTGCAGCCAATTTTAATAATTCTCAGTATTACTCTCAGTCTCAAGATTATTCATACAATAGAGCAGCAGGTACTGCTGGTGGTGGGTTTTATAGAAATGGTAATGGTAGTGGTTCTAGTAATGGTGCTGCTGCTGGTGGTGGTGGTGGAGGAGCGGTTGAACAGCGATCTCAATAGATATGGTGGAGAGAGAGAGGGCAGTTCTCTTTGTTCGGTATGCATTTTCACACTCACTTCGTTTAGAATTCGGTCGAATTGAAATGGGATTGGAAGATTTAAGAGATCTTTTGGTTTTTTCTTAGACTTCATCGTCAGTGTGTATGTGTGAGTGTGAGTGTGAGTGTCTATGAGACTAATAGTGATTTTATTCTTGATTGATGGCTGGTGCGAGGAGAGGCTTGCCGCATCAAAGGAAGCAGAGGGCGCATGACAGATGCTGAACGAATTCACTGCAGTAGCTTTATGCAGGGGTGAATGTTTGAGCTGTCAAAAGATTTACGCGCGTGCCTCGGTTAACGTTAAACTTGACCCTTTTGTCTTTTGGGGCATCTTCCTTTCCTTTTCCCCAGATGCTTCTCGATGTCTAGTACGGGGCCTTGTTTCCACGTCTGAAGCTTATCGTTCACAGTACAAGCCAGTGGTATATATGCTCGAACAGCAAGCAGGCGCTGAAGAGTGTCGAATGGCAAGGGTAATCGGTCCAGAGAGAGAGAGAGAGAGAGAGAGAGAGAGCGGCTAGTAGGGGGATGGGCTCATGTCTCCTTCGGTCGGCGAATTCAAATGGTTTCCCCCGGACCCTTTTCCGCCGGTCCGCATCAATACCGTGCTGTATGGGAGCAAGATGCTCACGGAAAATGCAGCCCGTCAAGCCCACTCGTGCAGCTGCAGACGAACGCCCACCCTAAACCCTCCTTTCCCTCTTATTGTGTAGATGTCACAGCGGCTCGGTGAATGCCATTGTAGATGGAGCTGGACAATGGCGTATTTGGCGGTCCGAGCGGAAGAAGTAGCTTAAGGGTTGGGTCAACCGACATCGGCTTCATTCGATTTAAACGGAACCGCTTCGAGAGCTGAGATATGGATGATGTTGTGGATCGACTTCCCTCTTCAACTGTTCGGCAGTCAAAGGAAGCGATTGGCTCTCTTATGAAGAGGCGACGCTTTCGAAGTCAGCTCGCCGCTTTCCCCTTGACATCAATCGACCACCATTGGCTTTGCGGAAGGCAGACAGTTAGCCCATCGTGATCGGGTCTACAGCCCATCACAATACTCTGTACGCTCCTGCGCGCTCAGCATCGAACCCAATAAACTTACCCACAACTGGCATGTCCTCCCCGATCAGATTCTTTCCGCCTCCCTCGGAAGTGACAGGTACGACGAACACGGTCGTTCCGATCAAAACCGCCATCTTGACGCCACCGCGATCCTTCTCCGACCCATTCAGCAGCTCTCCTTCGCAGGCTCTCGGTTTGCAAAGTTCGCCCAATCTTCAGAGCAGATACGGCACAGAAGGACCTCGAAGAGCATCATGGACAACCACAGCAGCCAGCAGCTCTAACCCTCGCTTTCACGGAACCTGTCTCGAAGATCCATTGCAGAAATCATCGAGAGCTGGCGACGGCAAGGGGAACAAGATCCAGTATGGACCAGGATTCTATATCCCACCACCAGGGTATAGGGCGTCGTCGATACGAGTTCGCTACACCGTGCGTGCAGGTAATATTGGGCTATCGAAGCCTTGTGATGCTCGCGCAGAAATGTTTACACCCGATACCGCAGCTGGTGACCGAGACCCAGGCGATGAGGGTCCACTGCGGGCCACTGGCGGTTGCGATCATGTCCCAGAGACGAAGGTACCGCAGAGCGAGACGTGGATACGGCGGGACGGTGACGCTTCGATGCGATGGACCAGAGCGAAGATGACGATATGGATGATACTCTTTGTCTTGACGGCCGGTGTGCAAATATTGTTGCTGGGTCTTTACGAGCGCAATAGTAGCCCTCTGTGCACCGGATTAGGCCTTGGTGGGCTTTCACTTGATTTATATGGAGTGCTTGTGTCTCTCATCGGTATGCTCTTCGACATGCAACCCCGTTCATCTGCAAAAAGTGTGAAGAGGACGGAATCGAGCCGACAAACGCAAATTCGCCACTCGATAAGCTTCGGATCGATCCTGCTGAACAGTCTGCCTAGCATCTGTGGAATTCTGGCTGGCGTCGGAGCAGCGGTGCAGGTGACTAGCTTGGTGATCCACGCATCGCAGTCGAACACCAGAACTGTTCGACTCAGCGTCATGGTGGCCATCGGGGTCGCAATTGGTACGACAGTCATCAGCGTCGTTCTAGCCGCTCATAGTAATGGTTATCCATGCTTCACCCGCCGTTCCCAATCGCACCATTCACATCGCAAGCGAACACCAAAGGAAACAGAGTCTGAGCCGACACTTCCGATCTCGAATCGGCCCCCTCGTCGTTCGCGCTCTTCGTCATTCTCTTCGCACAGCGGCAAGTACGTTTCCGACTATGGGCTGGATGCGGATACAGAAAGCGACCAAGACGATCCCCATGCCGACTGGATGGACGAAGCTCTTGAAGGTGTGATCAGAAGTCCGCTTCTTGATATGCCCTCTCGCAACCGCTAACGAACAGCGAGGCACAACTCTCGCACCTTATCATCCTATCGCAACTTAGCCGAAAGCATTTTCTTATGACACAGCCACAGCGCCTTCAAAAGATACAGTAATAGCACATCACAACTCGAATATATCCCTGCATTCTAAGCTGAACCGTGACTGTGCGGAAGCGTTCCGAATGTGACAAAGCTAGAGCACGAACGTTGTTGGGCAAGCAGAACATAAGCGGCGCGGAAGAGAAGAGGAGAGCAAAAGGCGATAGTGCGGAAGCGGCTAACTACGCCAACGATTCGCGGATAGGCCAATGCGAGGGTGAAAAAGCTGAGAGAGAGAAAGCATTCGAGCACGGCTGAGCCGAAACAGACACAAGAAATCAGCCTGCAGAACAGCACAATCTCGTTGTGTCATCACGCGACGCTATTCTGCTGTCGGATTGTGCGCTGAGCAGAAAAGCGCAGCAGCGCTGTCGGCATTTCCGCTACGAATAGGAAGAGCCGAAATGAAAGTGCGGACGCATGTTGTTCTTCTTCCACGCCTGTCCTTCTGCGCTTTCTCGTCCTCTCCTCTGTTCTTGTTCCGTGATGAGGCGGCAGACACATGAACAAAGCGTGGCAAGCATGGCATCCCTTTGTGCGGGAGCGGGAAAGCGATGCGGGCGGCTGAGCCTTGATCTGAGTCTGAGTGAAGGGACAATTTCACTCTCACTCACACCCACAACCTCTTTGAATGACGGCAGTCTTCTCGATATATAGGCACCCGCACCATCGTCGCCAGCACCGTCCACTCCCACTTTCACCACCCTACAGCTTCACCAAGTTCTGTTGGGCTGAAAATTGAAGCATCTCCACAATGCAGGCCGAGTCCTCTGCCATCGACGATGTCAAACCTGTCGTCTACATCCTCGACAAAGACGCCAACACCCTCAAAGAGTGGCTCGCCACTCATCCGCCCAGTCGCGTTGGCATGCCTCCCGCTCTCAACAATGGAACCGTCGCTGCTCCAATCTGGGTATTGAACCTCAGTTCAGTCGATCAGTTGGCTGAACTCTCTCCCACCGCCACCACGGATGCTACTTTCATCAAAGCAAACCAGATGGCTAGAGAGGCTACCGCCAAAATCGATGAAATTCAGAACGACGAGGAAATTCCCGTCCGCACTGGCGGCAAGTCGCCGAACAAGAGCAAGAAACAGTGTCGCACTGAGGTGCAAGATCAATTCCATGAACAAATCCTGCTCATGACGGATGGTCATCCTCTTTGGAACCAAGGCCGATGGACTTTGCTCGTGAGACCGCAGAACATCAATGAAACCTTTGCCCAGCTAGCACACAGCCTGGCTTCGGGTGAACTGAACAAAGAGGGATCCATCATCGCTCTGCGAGCTCGCCCCCTTCCATCCTCCGAAAGCCATTTCGAAATAGGCAGCAATAGTCCCAAAAAGAAGAATGCACGCCGTAACACTTCCAAGTCACCCACAAGCACACGTACTGCCGGCGACATCCCTCTTGGTACTGATATCTTCTTCCGTCCTGTTTGGAATTCGACCGTCGCTCGAGAAGTGCTCAAGGCCGTCGCAGGTGCCAGCGGCAAGATGGCAGCGTTTTGCAAGTCCAGTCTCTATTCTCGCCTTGGCATTCGCAATGATCACCCTCTTGGCGGTCACTCGAGCTTCTACAATGCCAAGACGCTTGCCACACCAGCCGAGCATAAGCTTTGGGTGGAAAGCTTTGTTCCCATTCCTCTTGACGTCTCAGCTTCGACCGTCGTAGCTGATCCTTCCAAGTCGGCTGGCGCGACCGCTTCTTCTGAGGAGAAGCCTGCAGCTTCGCCATCTACACCTGAAATCGCAGCCCCTGTCAAGCGTGAATTGGAGGTGGTATATAGCGACGACACTGCTGCCAAGGTCGAAGAAACCGCTGCAAAGAAGCCTAGAAGCGAAGAGTCGACCAGTGACATCTCAAAGTCTGGCGTCGCTACGCAACCTGAAATGGCGATGGAGGAGAGTCAGACACAAGAGCAAGAGACGCAGGAAGAGATGATGCTCCCCGTCCGTCCAATCAACAAAATTGCCGATCCTCGGGTCAGCAAAGCCCTCCCGTCAATTGCCGAGGACGAGCCCATGAAGCTTGACCCTGCTCCTTCCGAGGTAAAACAAGAAGACCATGCTGAATCGCTCGAGCCACCCACCTCGGCTGTAGCGCCCACAGTTCATTCGATGGACGATGAATCTCAGACGCAAATCGAGCCTCCTGCTGCCAGTGCCGAGGCTCTCGCTGCCTCTGAGAAGAAGACTGCCATTGAAAGCTCCAACAGCATGGAGGAATTAGCTGTCGACACAAAGGAGCCGGCCCAGCCAGAGCCAGTCGCTGCCACTGCCTCCTCTGGCAATACCATTGCAGAGCAGCCGAGCACCAACGAAGCTGCCAAGCAGCCTCACGAAGCTCAGGCTAGCAGCGGACAGCAGAAGAACCAAGCCGATATAGAGGTGTCTCCTGTCAAAAGCGATGAGTTTACAAAGACAGAGGAGACGGACGAGCTCAAGAAAGCAAACGTGGATACTTCGAAGCCGTTGAATGACTCGATGACAGCAAGCTCCAATGAGAGCGGGAAGCTTTTATTGTCCAAGGTGGCTGACCCGTGCACGCTCCCTAGGCATGAGGATGAAGCTGCCAGCCCAATCGTTACAGTGCAGGAGAGTTCGACCACCACCCATGTCGTTCAGACTGCTCAGACCGTAGAGGTGGTCATTCCCCTCCCTGCCAGTGCGTCTCAAGAGCCCCCCGCTACGGAGGACAAGGTTGCCGCCACCGAGCACGCTCCCGATGGACGGCCTGCCAAGACTGACCTTCCGGCCACGACCTCGGCTGTAAGCTCGCTCGGCGTCAAGCAAGCCGGAGAAGACACCAAGACGGATCTTCTTGTCTCATCGCAAAGCAAAGATGCCCAAAATGCCCCTGCTTCTGACGTCAAGAGCGCAAGTCAAGATGTGCCGGAGGTAGTTGAAGCCGCCAATGCTACCACTGCTAAAGACCCTCAGCCTGCAAGTGAAGACCTCAAAAGCGCAACATTCTCGGCTCAAGACAGCAAAGGTCCGACCGATGATGGCCCTGTCGGCAAGTCCGACAACACCAAAACCACTATTGAAGATGTCCGAAAGCCAAAGCAGCAAGATAGCGAGGGGATGACCTCTGCTCAGTCTCAATACGACCGCGAACTCGCTCGTGCAATCGACCACGGTCTCGCCAACGGGCGAGTTCGCGGTTGGTTTCGATAAAACCGCGGAGATGACACTGGACGACCTTGTCGTGGAAGGTGCTTATGCCTCGCCACTCGAGCTCAGTCAGACTGCTGAAGAGGCTAGCGCTCAGAGAAAGGCCATCCCAGCTGCCGCACCCGAAGGCGATGACGGTGCCAACAAGGCTGCTGACGATGGTGGTGATCCGACGAGGGTTGAGGTTGTCGGTCCAGCACCTAGCCTCAGCGTCAGCGTCAATGAAGCAGCTTGAGCCGATCACAAGCTTGACGTTCAGTTGTCAGTCATTCGAACCTCTCAATTCAAGGCCTCTTGTGTCCACTGTCGCAAAAACAAAGTCAGATATTAAAAAAAAAAAATACGCAAAAAAGCTATCACCAATCAGAGCAGAGGCAAAGGCTAATCTTCTTCTGGCAATCGAAATCTTAGCACACGTTCAACCATATGATCATCTAAATGACAAGGACCGTGGGATCCATATGAGATGCAGAAGAGCATGTGATAGCTTTGTGGTGGTGTCGGTTGTCAGTGTGCGGCAGGGCCCTTGCGAGATCGAGGACTTGGAGTCTAAGCTTGTTAACTAGAAGTTGGAGACAGGAGTATCGGACTGTCAAATTGTGCAGATGGCGGCATCCAACTGCATTTCTTGCCGCTGACCACGCGCTCGCCCAAGTCTTAGTGTTGGTCTCGGCAAAATTTAGCTTCGATTGTCATTACTCTCAATTCTCTCGTCTAAAAAGCCTTGTGCTGCTCAGAGTGACCAGCTTGCGATCTTGAGTACGAGGATAGGGGCCGAACTTAGCTGCGAGCATGAGCTAGATGGAGCACAGTTTCTCGCGCTGAAGAAGATGAAGGCCCAAAGGAAAATCTAAGCGAAAGCTTCCCGCTTCGGGCCGTCGTCTCGCTTGTGTTGCTTTTTTGCTTTTATCCGCCGCTTCTTTCTTCTTCATGCACCTCTGACGTCCCGCACTTTCCAAAGAGGAAGATTGAAGTTCGTCGACAAGGGTTCAACTCTCTCACCGGACTGGACCCTGTTCAATGATCCTCGTTCCTGCTCCGCGTTGTCATGCACGGACATACTGTGCCGCAATGTTCTCAAAGCGAGATGTCCCCGTAACTCGATGAAAAGAGAATGCCAAGCCTGGTGAGACTGTTCACATGGTCTCCTTCTTTCGCCCTTGGATGGTACAGGAAGGAGGTGCCGTTTTGTATCTTGATCGTTGTGCTAAATTCCCTTCCCTTCCTCCATCTTCTGGCTCCCTCTCATCTATATTCTACCTGCTTCGCCCTTCTGGACTGATCACAAAGCACACTCACTCGAGCCTCTCTCTCTCTTTTAGAACGACGGTGTCGATTGGATCCAATCAGGAGGCCATCCAGACATTACTAGCTCGTTCAGGCACACCCAACCATTCGCCAAGATCAGCAGCACGGCGAACACAATGGCAGCCGCTACGTCAACCTCACCATCCGCCACGTTGCCGACACCAGCACCCACCCTTCCTCCACCTCTTCAACCTCGTGTCCCCCGCGCACCCATCCGCATCATCGTTCTCTGCGACGGTACCGCTCAACAACGCAATTGGGTCAAAACTTCTCTCAACACAGCATACAAAGCCGGTTCCCGCACTTTCCACCACTCACACGACGATCGTAACGAAACTACTACTAGCTCAACCAACTGTGATCGAGGCGACGATGGAGATAAAAAGAAACGCAAAGGTGGTTCTTCCAACCCTACCGAAGAGACAGGTGATTTTTTCACGAATGTTGCACTACTCGCTAAAGTCATTTCTCAATCTAGTGGTGTAGCTTCCACGTCTCCGCTCCAATCACCTCGACTTGATGGAGATACGTCAGCAGCGGGTGCGAATGCGGGTGTGGGTAGTAATGGAGGTGTCATGCCACAAATAGTATTCTATCAATCTGGAGTTGGTACAGGTACTGGTAAACTTCAAAATCTTTTTGATCAAGGTACAGGTTTATCTCTTGGATCCAAGATTGAAGAAGCGTATAGTTTTATAGTTGATAATTATCAACCTGGAGATGAACTTTTTCTATTTGGTTTTTCTCGAGGTGCCTATACAGCAAGATGTATAAGTGGACTTATCAATTGGTGTGGAGTATTGACCAAAGTTGAAATGACTCATTTCGCTGATATTTGGGCAGCTTATCAACGTAGAGATCCTGATGATATTTCTTCTGAAGTTGAAGCAGCAGAAGTTTTATATTCAGCTACATTGAAATATCCTTCATCAGAATCGGAACAACTTGCAACTGGAATGTATGTTTATAATCTTCGTAATAATTCTCAACTTTCGGATAGAGATAGAGATATTTTGATACAAAAAAGATCAGATGAATGTTTACAAAGACGAAAAAAAATAATGGTAATACCACCTCAAATTAAAGTGGTGGGGGTTTGGGATACTGTTTCAGCTTTAGGATTTCCTGGAATGTTTCAAGATAATGCAATGATAGATTTTTTCGATTTTTATGATCCAGGTTTAGGAAGTAATATTCAATTCGGATTTCATGCTCTTTCTTTAGAAGAAGATCGAAAAGATTTTTTACCAACAATGTGGTATCAACCTTCCATTTCAAACACACCTTCCGCTCTTCCTTCACAAGAAATTGGAATAAGAGGTCAACATATGAGAAGTAAACAAGTTTTAAAACAAACTTGGTTTCAAGGTGTTCATACCGATTGTGGTGGTGGATATCAATATCATGGATTATCAGATATCACATTAATTTGGATGATAAGTCAACTTGTTGATCCACATATACTTCCTGATGGAAGTACAACTCTTAGACCTTTATTAAATATTGATTTAGCTTTATTAGCTACAATTTTAGATAGAAGAAGAGAATGGGGGAAACAATTACCACATCGTTCTAGACCTACAGTGAATTTTCAAAAATATCGAACGGTTTGTCAAAGAAAATGGGATAAAGAAACTATGAAGAGAACAGTTTGGGCAAATATGGCTTTGAATGGAAGAACGAATGAAAGTATACATCCTTCTGTTGTTAGAGGTGAAAGATTGTTTCCGGATAGTTGGCCTGCTTTTAAACAGTTAAGAGAAGATACGAAAGAGGGTGGTGGGAAGGAATTGTTGGAAACAATGTGGAATGAAGCAAAAGATTGGAAAGGTACTCTTAGACCTACAGAGAAATTATTGTATTGGGATCAAAGAGGTCCTTATCCTTGGATTCCGAATGGAGTTGAAGCAAGTTTGAATCCAGCTATGGCTCCATTGATGATGACAGGTGGATGGAATATTCCTGAATATGCGGGTGAAAAAACTCAAAGAATGATGGTTAGTGCAATGAAAGTGGACGCAAACGGATTAGAAGGTGATGTGGACGATACTGTTGAAGCAAGGGGAGAATTCGGTAATAATGATCATGCTAATGGTGATAATACAGATGCGGATGTAGATGATCAACCTCTTGATGGTTGGGGTGACGTTACTCTCACCACTACCTCCAATCCTAACGCTGCTTCTACTTCTAAATCTACCACATCCAATCCTACTCCTACTCCTACTCCACAACCCCCTCTCAATCCCACTACCACCACCACAACCAACTCACTCTCCCTCCCCACAATTCCCCCCTCTCTCCCTCTCATCCCATCCAAAGAACTCGGTGAAAATCCAATCAATTCCCTAACCCATCCTCATCTCTACACCCTCTTCTCTCACCTCTACTCTCTCTCTTCCTCTCCCAACGCAATCATCTCTGATATTCTTAACTTTAAACTCGTTCCAAAATTAAACTTAAATCAAACAATGGTTCAAGGTTGGCTTTGGGATCTAGGTGATAAATGGGCAGGTTATTCAGATGATCTTAAGATTCAAGCTTTAACTGCTGGTTTAGATATGCATCATAAGAAAGGTAAAAGAGGCAGCAAGGTAGGGAAGGGGAAAGGGAAAAAGGTTAGAGATAATCATAATCAGATCGAAGGAGAAAGTTCTGCTTGGCTTTAGGCCAAATCGCAATGTATTATCTTCACACAATTTTTCAAGCCTCGTGATAAGTTATCTGGATCCGTCTCAGTGCGATATGAGAATGTCTGTGTCGGCTCTAGTATTGATGCAATGTCAAATGATGAAAAAGGGAATGATTATCGAGCTTCTTTCTCTGCCAAATTCTCGATCAATTGCTTACATTGCAAAAGAAACCTTATACAAATACAAATGGTGCTTGACATCCACAACAGAACCTTACAAATCACGATCAACAAGATCATCATCATCATCATCATCATCATCATCGTTGTCTTTTTTTCCCATTTGATACTTGATCTCATCACGACTTTTTTCTTCTCCATCTTCTTCCTCGTCTTCCTTTCCTTCGAATCTATCTTCATCCTCACTTTCGACATCAGTAAATTCGAAATCTTCACTATGAACACTACCGATTTCTAAATGTTCATCATCATCTTGATCCTCATCTGAAACTGAATCTAATTCCTCACTTTGATCTTCATCCTCATCGTCATTGAAAGAAATAAAATCTTTCTGTTGAGTAAAAGCTTTAGCTTTTCTTTTCTTCATTCTTCTACTATCTTCTTGATCTGCAAAGTTGATTTGTTCTTCATTCTCTGCTTCTATATCATCAGGTAATATCTGTTGATCTTGATCTTGATCCAATTCAGTTTGCATAAGAGGTCTTTTTCTTTTTCCTTTTCTTTCCATTTCTTCTCCCTCACCGTTCTCCTCCTCTTCTACTGCAGCTACATCATCTCTCATGAATAAATCTCCATCTTCTTGTTTCTCAATTTCATCTTCAGCTGAAGAAATTTGACTTCTAATCACATGAACCAATTTACATCCTTTCCTATCACATTTTCCTTTTTCAACAAAATCAGGACATTCATACGTATGTCTCTCCTCACAACCCTTTCCCTTCTCACACCATCCATAATCACTAAAATCTCTACAAATCTTTGTTCTTACCCCATCTTTTAAATCTGAATGAGTATATAAACACTCTTCTCCATTCCTACACTTTCCTGTTCTCAAATAATGAACACAATGTGGAACCCTTTCAGACCTAATTGTATGGGATAATGGACAAGTACCCTTTGGCAAATTACACCCTGATGGTCTTAACACTTTCGGACAAAGTGCGATCTTACTTGAATCGTGCAAGTAAGGACAAGAAAGTCCACGTTTACACTGACCCGTTTTGTTAAAGAAAGTACACAATGTCTTCGCTTTCTTTGCGTCTAGTGTTAAAGAGGTTGGTTTTGTGCGCGAAGAAGCAGCATTTCGAGTAGCTTGAATAGCCGATATTTGACCCACCATTTTATCAAGACGATTCATTTTTGCTTGTGATTCGCGTTGAGCACGTCGTTTAGCGAGAAGTTGAGCTGAGATTAGATTGCCTCGTTTGGTTCGGATGTAGTCTTGGCCGTTGATGCTTGTTTTTAGTGGGACTGCGGTGTTGGTGACGGTGGCGGTATTGGAGCTTGTTGAAGATGTACCTTCGAGCGGTGGATCGAGAGAGGAAGAAGGCTGAATAGCTTTCTTAACAAGCTTGGTACCAGAAGGATCGAATTCAAAAACGACACCATCGATAACAACTTCGCCCATATTGTCACCACGACGAACCGAGGAGGAGGCTTTGGCGGATTTGGCTCGACTTGATTTGTTAGCGGGTGAGGATGTAGCTTGAGCTTTAGCCTTGGCTTTTCTCGTTGCTTCAAGTGCGGCTAGACGAGCGGGCTCGGTTCTTTGAAAGGTGGAAGTGCTGACAAGGCTCATATTATGAGTGGATTTGCGTTTGATCCAGCCTTCGGTAGGCGCAGTCGAGGTTGTCGCTTCTGTTGGTTTGCTGGTATCATCGGAAGCTTTCTCTGTTGCAGATGCAGCGCTAGTACCTTGATGAGGAGTGCTTTTGTTGTTCGAATCGTTGAGAATCAAAGTACGATTGCGAGGCGGGATGGTTGCTGTACCGCGTCCTCGACCTCTTGCTGTAGCTGAGGTGGCGTGGTAGCCTCCTCGAGCGGCGTTATATGCGCCTCTATATGAGGATGATACTGAGCTTGTGTAGCTCCCTCGACCTCTTGATGCATATCCCGCGTTGTAAGTTCGGAATGTTGGTGGGTGATGCTGCTGCTGCTCTTTATGTGTTTGGATAGCGCCCGAAAGCTTTGCGATCTCGGCTTTTAGGCGCTCTTCTTCGTCCATTGACGCCATCCTGGACCGGATAGTCCTGTGTTCCCGGCTCTTGACGACAATGTGATGAGCGGTCGCAAGGAATTTGAGATGTAGAAGGTCGGGGTTAAGAGAGTGTCGTAAGGGCTGAAACGAGGGAAAGCAACACGAAATCTCGAATGTGACACACACACTTGTGCTTTTCCGATTTCCGCAGTTTGGAGCCTCCACACACACATCTCAGCGTTCAATCAAGACGAGGTCTGTTCGTCCACACAGACATCGCCGCTCGGCAGGTGCGCACAGGTTGAGAGCAACACTCACGAAGATATGCAACTAATGTTGTTGAAGACGTTAGGAATACAGATGCTCTTGCTAGTCCGAATGAAGACCATGGTAACGATGATGTCTAAAACAGCAAGCTAAAAAAAATAAAAGGCTGAAAGAAAGTGAGAGATAAATGGAGACACAAAAAGGAAAAAGAAATGGAGACTGCATGAGTCGAACACGCGACCTTTCGCAGATTAGACATGATGCTAAGCGAACGCTCTACCAACTGAGCTAAACCCCCCGCGGATGTCGTCGTTACATCAGATTGCGTTTATAACGTATTTGACTGCTATCTCTGCAGGATGCAAGCCAGTGATGCAGTCTTCACCACACTCAAGTGCCGTGTGGAACTAGCACCTCCCGGATCTTGTGCACCTGGCACTTCGAAGCTTTTTGTCACCGTTCGCCAAACCCTCATGATACAGATCAAACAGCCTGACCTTGTCTTCGAGCGTGAGTGGGGCCAGATCCTTCGTTCGTGCTGTCTTCGTTACTTTCGTCCTTCAGGAGAAGGCTACACACACATGATTTCAAAGTTGCTGACTCAAGCCGATGCATACAGCGCCGAAGGATGTGTGGTCGGTTCCCGGAGGCATCGCCGTGGCAACATAAGGAGGGATATGAAAGCCAACGCTGGAGCAGTCGATACCGAAAGGCATGTCAACATGCTTGACTCTTTCGTGACTATGCTAGGACACGGTCTTATCGGAGGGCGGCTCATGGATAAGCCGATACAGTTTTGAGCGTCTTTGGTTGCATGCATGCATTTGCACCTCGAACCAATCACCAACGACTTTTGGTTGGATAGAGACATTGTGATGAGGGGCTCCACAGTGACAATCAAAGACGAAGGAAGGAGCCAAGTCGGGATCATCGAGACCAACTTACAGTACAGCAAGAAGGAGTAAGGAAACGGCGGTTTCGCCGAGATAGCAGACTCCATTGAAGTGGCGTCTTTTGCATCCCGCATTAAGTGACTCGCTGTTGCGGCCCGTGAGCCCCTGTATGAGATCTCTGCTGAAGGCCATGTCGTACTTTCAAGTGTTGTTATATGCGCGGCGAGGGATACGATAGCATGATATTACCCAACCCAAATAGGACATTGATTGCTGCAGTGCCGTATCTCCCGCCGACTCGGCAGGATCGGACGAGGGTCCGAGCTTGATTCAGCAAACGGCGGTGCGGAGAAAAGAAAGGGACATCTGAAATTCAAAGTCCTATTCGCCTCACAAATCCGCGAGAATTGCTTGCTGCCGGTCAACACAGCGTTCTTCGCTCAACCTCTATGACCTTGGTCAGTATGAGTCCATGCGCAATTGCGATTGTGATAGACCTGAGCACGAATGTTAGGAGGTATACAGTCTCTCTTCGGATCGAAGCGATGGAAGAGACAAGAAAGGGACTGAGACTAGGGAAAAAGCAGCAAGCCAAATCAGGCACCGTGAATCTCAGCCGAGGCGTGAGTTGGCTTAGCCTGGGAAGGTCTGAAAGAAGGTCACGAGATAGTTATCGCTTAGAGCAAAAAGGCTTCTTCGACTTCAATCCCGCCTTGATTGGTGGCTTCAACAAACTCGCTCTCTCTCCTTCAGTGTGATCACTTAACACAGACCCATCGAGTTTTGAGGTTTAAGCATAGGAGTCGATGAGGCGTGGGAAGAAGGAGGAGCGGTAGCATTGAGGTTGAGTTCCGATTCAACTTAAGGCTTCTCTGTGATAAGACTCGCTGGTAAGTCAAAGGGTGAACCCTGAAGCGACTGCAAACACAAAAATGGCTTGTTGCGGTAAAAGTGCCTTCTTTCTCGCTTTTCGACACTCGAAGCCGGATTGGTGACCGTGTGAATGGGAGAAAAAATAGCTTAGACTGTCGGTAGCCGAGGTCAGAAGTCGAGCCTTCGGATGGACCGCCTTGGTGAGTGTTGCTGTGTTCTTGCTGCTGCTGCTGCTGCCTCTGCTTCTGCTACTGCAAACGAGACGAGCCGAGCCGATCCGTACAGCTTGGGGAGCCTGCCATTGTTGCTTGCGGTCTCCGCTGGAAAGGGAAGAGCTTTGCAACCCCGGAAATTTGTTTTTTTTGACTGCTGTTTTGCTGTGGGTTGCATGCAAGTGTGTTTGTGTCTGTTTGGTGGGATTGCTTATCGTCCGCGCCGTTGCGGTGTTGTGCTGTTGTTCCTCGCTTGCTTCTCATACACTGTCAATCTCGCTTGTTCCACTGCTTTGTCTCGTGAGCTGGCTTCCGTCTTCTTTCTCTCTCTCTGTCTCTAGTCCGACTCTCCTCAACAGCCGTTCGCTCTGTCTGTGTGTGTCTTGTCGAGCTTCTACTCTTACTGCTCTATCTCGGGACACCGCCGATCAATACCGACGACGCTATCTCTCCGTCTCACCACGACCTACATCCTTGTTTCCTCTTTGACCGCGGTTCTGGCGCCTCCCTTTTCATCATCTTCCAAAGACGGCAACACAAAGCCACACAACCCTGCTTCTGACCACCTCATTTCTCTTGTAGACACGACCACCGATACCACCGAACCTAATCATCATCACCACCAACAAGCCTCTTTCCCCAGACCCCGCGATTGGCGACCTTAGACCCGGATAATCGGCTACAACCCCGTACATCTTGACGGTCACCTGTCTCTGACACAAGCTACAGTACTCGGATCCATTCCCTATCGAATCGGTCCGAGCTCGTCTCTGCTCAACCCGACTTGCCTTCATCATCAGCTGTTCCTCCCTCCAACATCCACATGGCCACCAAGGGCGCTCGCCCTCCAACAATCTTATAAATTATCCATCCCACAGCTCTCACCAGGCTACATCCACCTTTTACCCTCCCTGTAGCTACATTGACAATCCCCTTTATCCCGGAGCTTCAATCTTGTCTGTCCCCGCACCTACTCTCCAAGCTCGGATCCCTATTCGACATCATGGCGGACGAGAAACACTTTGACGCTGCTTCTAGCAGCTCTTCTGACCCGAAGAATGCACCCATCGACAGCACTCACGATCACCATGTCCACCCAACCACCTTAGCTGAGGTCGTGCCTGTCGAGCGCCCCTCCAACCCAATCAAGCGCTTCTATGCTATGCCTGTCATTCAAGTTGCTCTTGTCGGAATGGTGTGCTTCCTGTGCCCAGGTATGTTCAACAGTCTATCTGGAATTGGAGGAGGAGGCCAAATCAACGCAGATGCTTCCAACAAGGCTGCCGTCGCTCTCTACTCTACCTTTGCCATCGTCTCCTTCTTTGCCGGCACCATCCACAATAAGCTCGGCTCACGTTTGACGCTCGGACTCGGTGCACTTGGTTACTGTCTCTACGTTGGTTCCTTCCTCTCCTACAACATCAACCAGAATGAAGGCTTTGTCATTGCCGCCGGTGCCATCCTTGGTGTTTGCGCCTCTCTTCTCTGGACTGCTCAAGGCGCTCTCATGCTTGCCTACCCCACCGAGAACCAAAAAGGTCGTTTCATTAGCGTCTTTTGGGTCATCTTCAATATGGGTGCTGTCCTTGGCTCCGCCATCGAGCTCGGTCTTACCTACAACTCTTCTGCTAACACCGTCTCCAACGGTACCTATGCCGCCTTCATCGTCTTGACTGGCCTGGGTGCTCTTGTCTCGGCTCTGCTCATGAATCCAGCCAGAGTGGTACGTGACGATGGCACTCGTGTCCTCGTCCCCGCTCAAACTACTTGGGCCAAGGAGTTCCAAGGCCTCTTCATCCTCTTGCGATCCGATCCTTGGGTCATTTTGCTCTTCCCCATGTTTCTGGCATCCAACTGGTTCTACACTTGGCAGTTCAACGACTACAACGGAGTCCTCTTCACCCTTCGTACACGCGCGCTCAACAATCTGCTTTACTGGCTCAGCCAGATGGTCGGTAGTTTGGCCATTGGTCAGATCCTCGACAACAAGCGCATGTCACGACGATCGCGTGCATGGCTCGGATGGTCCATCGTCTTTGTCATCATGTGGGCTGTCTGGGGTGGTTCGTACGACGTTCAAAAGACGTACACTCGTGCATCAGTTACAGCCAACGAGAACAACCGCATCGACTTCAGCAACAGCAGCAAGTACACTGGTTACTGCTTCCTCTACATCTTCTCTGGTATTCTCGATGCTGTCTGGCAAAACTTGGCCTATTGGCTCATTGGTGCTTGCTCCAACGATCTCTCCAAGCTTGGCTATCTGGCTGGATTCTACAAGTCGATTCAGTCGGCTGGTGCAGCAGGGGCATTCGCCATGGACAACGACAAGCATCCTTTCATGACCAACTTGGCTGTCACCTGGGGTCTTTGTGCCGCTGGTATGCTCTTTGTGCTGCCCGTCATCGCTCTGCGTGTCAAGGAGCACACTGATCCGCTCGATGAGAAGACCGCTCCTGGCCGAGCTGAAGAAATCGCTGCAGTTGACAACGAGATCTCTGAGAAGCATTGAAGCCAATATGTGCTACTTGGCGATATTTCGCATCTTTCGTTCAGTATCTTCTGTTCCATGTCCCTTGTCGAATCTGTACTTCTACATACCCTGATATTCATGAACACTCGGTTATCTTCCTGGTTGGTCTGCGACTAGCATTTGACACAGACTGTAACGTGAGGCATAGAACGGCAGCGTGAGGCACAGACTGGCTTTCTTTCCAGCTTTCGACGCTTGATTTTCAGCGCATTGCAACAGCACCTCACGCTCGTGCTTTCGTCTACGGGAGTATTGTTTGCGGCATCCTACCGCTCCACTAGTCATGCTAGCCTGTGCTTGAGCTAGCCCGAGTCCAGGTATCGCCATGATTGTTCAACATGTCAGGTTTCTCAGATACAGACCCTTGATCGTCAAAGGGATGTATTCGAAATTGTGCGTGAATTCAAGCGTGGGTGTGCATCATGCACGTACCACACACGAAACCGCGTCGGAAGAAACAGCTCCGCTCTCAACTAAGGCATCCTCCAATTGCATTGCCGG
This sequence comes from Ustilago xerochloae, assembly GCA_928856705.1. NCBI lineage: Eukaryota > Fungi > Basidiomycota > Ustilaginomycetes > Ustilaginales > Ustilaginaceae > Ustilago > Ustilago xerochloae. The sequence continues at coordinate 299,524 of CAKMXT010000012.1, forward strand.
TGTCGCTTCGTCTAGTCCATATGCGGTTCTCGTCAGATGAGACACAGAGGCATGACTCGGACTCGATCGTTTTTCGCCCGCTTGACTACTTACAGTAGCCGAAGATGCAAAAGATTGAATGCGTGCCGCGTATGGTGTGACTAACAGAGAAGTGTCGTGCGTGAGAGTGGGGGGAGGTTAGGACCGTGCTTGACTCGGGGAGTCAGAAAAGTATATGTTCTTTCGCATCCTGCCTTCTCACCATCTTGACCAACTTGACCACCTCTGCCTTCTTCTTCGAACTCAAGCACGCATTGTCACTTGCGAGTGCCATCCCACAAGTGTGCTACCCTTGTGTCGGTCAAGATGTCCTTTGTCGACCAAGGCAAGTCGCAGGCCATGCTGCCTAGCTACTCAGCAGCCACCACAGCAGCTCCTGCTTATCCTCGCAAGCCACGCATGCCCCTCACTTTGCGATCTTCGTTCCTCTCCTTACTCGGACTCGTGACGCTTGTCTACTATCTTGGTGCGCTCACCACTTTTGAAGGAACTCAGCATCACGTCTACCAGCCTTCGCCTCACCCGCACATTCAGAGTGTCTTTGCTGAGTCCTTGGCCAAGTGTCATGCTATCTCTGCTCCTGCTGGACCACCCGCCGACTTCCACAAGAGAACACGATCCGAGCGAGCTGATGCTGCACTTGAAGATGTCATCATTCGCAACGCAACCTTGTGGACCGGAAACGATGGCGGCAATGAGGTGTTGCACGAACGCGACGTCCTGCTTTCTCAAGGTATCATTAAGGGCATTGCTCACACCAAGAACAACGAGTTTTCGTCCGTTAATGGAAAGTCTCACCATACCAAAGTGATCGATGCAGCTGGTCGATGGGTGACTCCTGGTCTTGTTGACATGCATGTTCATCTTTCGGTTGGCGCTCTACCTGCTCTTCCTGGCCACGATGATGTCAACAGTATCGGCAAGAACACCAATCCTTACCTTCGAACCATTGATGGTATGAACCAGCATGACGTTTCCTTCCGCAAATCGCTCGCTGGTGGGATTACTACCGGTCTGGTCCTTCCTGGATCTGCCAACTCCATGGGTGGTCAAGCTTTCCCTATCAAGTACCGTCAGCCTTCTTCTCATCTTCCTCAGGATCGACTGATTGAGCCGCCCACCTCTCTCGCCAAGCTTGGTCAAGGTAAAGGTGTCCGTAGTCAACATTCTGCACCTGAAATGGATGTAGAGACAGGTCTTTTCCGTAACGACAGCAGTTCAAGCTGGAGATACATGAAAATGGCATGTGGTGAAAATGCTCGTCGAGTTTACAAGATCACTCGTTTCGACGAGGCTTGGGATTTTCGTCGCACTTTTAGTGCCGCTCGAGATCTTAAGAACAAACAAGATGCATTCTGTGACGCTGCTAAATCGTTTGATGCACTTCATGGATCTTCTTCGGCACCTTCTACTTTAGCTGATGCTGAATTCCCAGACGATCTCGAACTTGAAGCTTTGGTAGCACTTCTCCGTGGCAAAGTCAAACTCAACACTCACTGTTACACCCAGGTTGATTTTGAAGCATTCGTTCGTCATTCTAACGAATTCAAATTCCCAGTTGCTGCTTTTCATCATGCTCATGAATCTTACCTTGTTCCGGATCTTCTCAAGCAAACTTATGGTAACGTCACTCCTGCCATCGCCATCTTCAGCACCAATGCCAATTACAAATTGGAAGCATACTTCGGAACTCCATTTGCAGGACCTATTCTCGCTTCTCACAACATTACTCCTATTTACAAAAGTGATCATCCTGTAACGGATTCAAGGAGAATTTTGAACCAGGCAGCTCAAGCAAATCATTTTGGTTTGGGAGAAAGAGATGCTTTACGAAGTGTAATTTCGGCTCCTGCTGAGAGATTAGGTTTGGATCATAGATTGGGATACGTAAGGAAAGGTTGGGATGCTGATTTGGTGGTTTGGAATACACATCCTTTGAGGTTGGGTGCTACGCCAGTGGAGGTGGTAATTGATGGTGTACCTCAACTTGGTCCTCATGCTCCTGTACCTGCTCCTACGCTGCCTCGTGACGATGATGAGGAGGAAGTCGAGGACGAGCAACGTTCGGTGGCGGCACCTGCAGCACCCAAGATGGGCAACTTCAGCGTCGAGATTGAAGCTGTCAAGAACTCTTACAACGAGATCATCACATTCGATAGACTCGCTTTCCCCAGCGCCAAAGAACCTACTCCCAATTGCACCATCTTCATCAATGTCAGTCAGCGCTTTATCCGTCAGCACAATAGCAGCAAGACTCGAATTTCGTCAACCAAATATACTTCCAACTCAGGTCTCATCGTCGTTTCTGATGGAAAGATCATCTGCAGTGGTGAAGAGTGTTCTTTCACTTCATGCCCTTCCTCCACCTTGCCTGATTCAATCACTACGATCGATGTACGTGGTGGAGTGGTTCTACCTGGTCTTACTTCCTTTGGTTCCAATCTTGGTCTTACTGATATCGTATCAGAAGCTGAAGCCTCGGATGGATATACACTTGATCCAATTGCTTCAGACAATGCTATTCCTCAAACTTCTGAATATCTTCGAAATTGGCCAACTGTTCGAGCTGTAGATGGATTACAATGGGGTGGACATGATCTTGTTAGAGCTAGAGCATCAGGTGTTACTAAAGCGATTGTTTTCCCACAAGGTGATACATTCTTTTCTGGAATTTCAGTCAAATTTGATACAGGTGTTAAGACGATATTAGATAAAGGAGCTGTTGAGAAGGAAGAAGTTGCAGTACATGTTACACTTTCGCATAATGGTGGTGGTGGAGCATCTATTAGTGAACAAATTGGATTATTACGACAACTTCTTTCCTCCTCCTCCTCTTCTTCTTCCGCTCAAGATGCTACTGAGAAAACGAACAAAGTATGGCATCGTGTTGCAGAAGGAAAACTTCCATTGGTAGTAACAGCCTTACGAGCAGATCATATTAGTCAAATTCTTCGTCTTCACGATCTCTTCCCTTCAATTCAACTAATTATCTCTGGTGCTGCTGAAGCACATCTTATTGCTAACGAAATTGCAAAGAGAAAAATAGGAGTTTTATTAATTCCTCAAACTTGGCCAAGAACTTTCGATGAATTAAGAGGTTTAAGTGGTCCACCTTTAACTCGAGAAACTACACTTTCTGTTTTAATCAAAGCAGGTGTTAAGGTTGGGTTGAAAATTGAAGAAGGTTGGATGGCTGCTAATTTACTTTGGGATGCAACTAGAGCTGGTTTAGAGACAAATGGGACGATTGGAAAGGAGGGGATTTTGGAATTGTTGACTAGCGGATTGGATGATGTTTTACATATTAGGAAGGAAGAGAGTGAAATGGGGAAGGAAGAGGAAGAATTTGTGGTTTACGACAGCGATCCTTTCGAGTACGGAGCTAAGATGTTGGCTGTACATTCGAAGCGTGGAGTTGAGATCGTCACTGTGTAAAGTAGCACTTTTTCAAATCTTCACCATCATCATTCAGAATCGAAGTAACAAATGTTGCTATCTGTAAATGGTCTCAACCGTTCACTCTCAGCACAAACACTGTTGCTCAAGAAGAATCGATCCATTACATTATGACCGCATGCTTGTTAGCAATTGTGTAGACATGATAGTATACTCCACAAATGATTCAAATCTGACCATAAGCCCAATCCATGATCATCTTTGCCTTTGGAAACGTCACATTAAAGACCGGATGTGTTGGATTCAATCTATTACTCTTCGCCTTCTCCTTTTCTTCCTCTTTTGCTTCCACAACCAATTCATCTCTTGCTGACAAAGTCCAAGCCAACATACTTGAATAAACTTTCTTTGCCCACTCATCATCTCCCTTGTAATTTTGATACAAGAATTTCGAAGTATCTGTACTGAGTCTTACAGAATGTTGTGATAGACTCAAACCTGAGAGATTGTAACATGTGTGATAGGCATCTGGACGTTTTCCTGGTTTATCACGTAATCCTCCACCTTCTGTTGCGCTGCGTTGAGCTGCGACGAGGATGTATTCTTGTAAACCGATTCGATCAAAGAGTGTTAATGGGGACAAGTCGTCTTCCATTTCACTGTCCTCAGAATCGATATTGCTGGAGAGAGTAGATTCCGTCTTCCACGACGAGCTACCGTCTGCACTGGAATCTGAAGCAGCAAAGATGGTCGGTGCTGGAGGGACAGTGAGCATTCCATTCCAATCTTCTACTCCAAGAGAATCACTAAGTAGATCAGCTTCAATCATAGCAGAAAGTACAGTGAATAGACCTCCACCGGAGAACCAACCATAACAGCCATCGACGAGCTTATTGGTACGACCACGGAAACCACAACCTTCGAAAGGGATACCTTGTTGAGCGGTAGCCCATCGAATCAGGCTTTCCCGATTGAGTGATGCTGGTGTTGCTGTTAGTGGTTTGGAAGAGGTAGAGGATGATGAAGCGGGCGTGAGCGAAGATTTTTCGAGCAGAGAAAGAGCGAGGTGGCTTGCTGCAGCGCAATAGGTGTATCCTCCATGCGCTTCTCCAAGTGGTGGTCGTGCAACGTCTTGCGAAATGAGTGCAATGATCCCCGTCTGACTGTTCTGATGATAACTGGGCTGACTAGCAGCAGCAATTCCGCCTTCGTAAGTCTGACAGCTAGCAATAAAGTCAGACATGCCATCAAACAACTCCGGCGTTGAAATACCTAGCATTGTTGTGATACACACCACACAATAGCCTGCCCTTACATCCACTTCTCCATTGACGTGCACCAAGAAACTGCCATCTGGTTGCTTGAGACTCTGAATCCACTCGCACATCTTCTTTCGATCGATAGCATCCCAACCTCCCCGTCCTACTTCTACTGCCTTGCCATTAGCAATGTCTTCAGACGTGGGCGCGAGGCCCGGACCTCCAACAATAGCAAGAGCTGAGACAGCCGCATAAGTAGCCATAAGATGCGCAATTTGATCAGGTCCACCACCAAATCCACCGGTTGCGGTATTCTGGAAAGAGAGCAGTGTTGCAATGGCCCTCGCTCTTCCTTTTGGATCCATGGATACGGAAAGGAGATCATACGAATGCAAGATCCAATAAAGTAGCCAAGATCGGTTGGTGTCAAAAGCAGTATATGCTCCAGGCATGGGTTCAAGCATCTTTGTTAGGAAGTTAATATGTGCTTGTCGGTCGAGCAGAAGTGATGGCTTGGCGGCGGGTTTGCTGGATGCGGACGCCTGCGCTCGTTGTTGCTCTTGTTCGGCGGGAGAAAGCCACGGATTGACCATGTCATCATTGACTTTGAGGGAAGAGGCTTCCTTGGAGAAGTCAAAGCGGGAGGGTCGAAGTTGAGAGAAGAGAGCATTGATGGCTTCTTCCGTTTCGAGTTGGTCATCGGATGTCTGAGTGAAGACATTGTCAAGTGGCGAAGGCCACGCTGGAGCTCTGATTGCAGGCATGAAGGGTGGGATATCGCTGAGATCGTGTCTTGAGGGCAACAAGTAGCGCTGTGGAAGAGGCAACGACGGATCAAGAAGCAAAGAAGGTGGATAAGCAGCGTTCCTTTTATGACGGCGTGAACGCTATCGATACTGTACGGATCTACGCACCGCTTCGTGACAGAACACTAGTACTGTACCGATTGTCTTCAGCCGAGTTCGGATGCGCCGACAAGAACAAAGGGAAGGATGCTCCAAGGCGTGGGAATTCAGGGTCCCCTTTGTGCTTCTATGTCGAAAAGTGTGAGTGTTGGTCTTTTTGAGGAACAAAGGGAAGTGGAGGATGCACGACCGATCGGAACCAAGCCCGATTTACCAGGAGCCCTGCATTGTGATTCAGGGTTCTACCGGAACGAAGCGGCGGAAAACACTCCGACAACACGAGGAAGGAGAATTTAGAGCTTGACAAGCGAAGCAAAAAAGTGTTTTTGTGTTTGCATGCCTCCACCGACCGACCTGTCACTTTTTTTCGCTTCTGAAACCGTAAACGTGCTTTTCATCACTCTCATCTTCACTTCCAGAACTGCACAACCGCCGCCACCTAAGCCCATCTCACACCGTCGGATCCACCCGAATTGCTGATCAACGAGCATCCTATCGTCGGGTTTGCTTCCGACAGCCGTCGTTTGCATCGAAAGAAAGGGCTGAGTAGCGGACGAGTCTCCTTCTGCGAGGCTTGCTCGCCACCCTTATCGCGGCGCCATGCTGCCAACCAAGCCGCAGCAGATCAAAACAGCCCTCGTTTCAATATCTTCGGTCTACGTCGCAGGATGGGGTCTCTACTATCTGGCACAAGAAACAATTCGTAGAAGAGAGCTGGCATCTCGCAAAAAGAAGTATCCACTACGCGCACCACTCCTTCCACCTCACGCCATCTCTTCTGGCGTTCGTGTAGCTGAAAGAGTAGGTGTTCTCGCACATACCAGCAAATCATCCACATCCAAGCAATCCGGCTACGCTACTCCGGATCGAAAGAAGGCACATGACATTCTCAAGCAAAAGGGTCTTGATGCAGGCAGCGGAGAGGACGATGTTGTTGATGCAATCTCGCCCGTAGAGACACCCACTCGAGGGCCATCATGGTATGGCGGAGCAACCGACACCGAGGTCAGCAGAATTCACAATCGTTTCGCATCTCTCAAGGTGTTAGGGAGATACGCAAATGTTGTTCCCGAATGGAGAGAACAAGGTGCTTGGGAATGGGTCTACTGGAAGTTACTCTACAGCGTCTTTTACAAGCCACGCATCTGGTGGGACGGAGGTTTCAAGGCTGATCAGAAGTCGGATGAGGGGCGGAAGAAAATCGAGATGTTGCTGCCGGTAGAGCGCATTCAGTGGGATCAACTGTTTACATCAACGAACAAGAACGAAGAGACGTCGCCAGCAGTCAAGGATGCCAAACAAGCTTCTTTCACATGGATCGGTCAATCTACATGCCTCATTCAACTGGATGGAGTCACGATTCTTACTGATCCTGTGTTCGGTGAACAACCGGTAGCAAGCTTGTTCAGCCCAACGAGGATGCGGCCCATGCCGTGCACCATCCAAGAGCTTCTGGCCAACGCAACCATCGATGTCATTCTTCTCACGCACAACCACTTTGATCATTTGGACGTTGACATTCTCCCACTCATTCCCAAGCACACCCGCTTCATTGTTCCAATTGGTCTCACACCTCTACTCAATCAATACGGCATCGAGTCCGATCGGATTACAGAGCTCGATTGGTGGCAGCAGACTCGTTTGCCGCTTACAATCCGAATCGGCGCTTCGTCTTCGAACAAAGACTCTAATATCGCAGAACGTGAACGATGCTTGGACGTCACAGCGGTACCCGCTAGTCATTGGAGCGCACGTACGGGTCTTGATACCAATCTGACGCTATGGAATTCGTATGCTGTCCGCGTCTATTCTCCTGACTCTTCATCACGTTCGCGGTCTCCGTCACCCGAAGAAGCACGATCGCTGTTCTTCTGCGGAGATACAGGATACTCTCCTTCTCTCTTCACCGCCATTGGTAGGGCATTAGGGCCGTTTGATGTGGCTTGTTTACCAATTGGATCCTACGCACCCAGATGGCACATGCAGATCATGCACATGCATGTCACCGAGTCAGTTCAAGTCACAAGAGATATCGGAAGCAAGCGCGCTTTTGCAATGCATTGGGGAACATGGTCATTATCCGATGAGACGTGGGATGATCCGTATTGGCAGTTAAGGAATGAGTTGCAGCAGACCCAAGAGGATCCGGAACGATTGATGGCTGTTCCGTTTGGAAAGACTTACTGGTTATGAGCTTCGGTCCTCGATTAATGTGATAATCTTATTAGTAAATAGACCGACGAAAGTGCTCACACTTTTCGTCGCACCGACTGTACATTAGGCAACAATACACATAGATTAATAGACATCTTTCCAGCATGTCTTTGGCCTTATAGCGCGCACATATACTATAAGTGTGTTGGTGATATTCATGGCATATGCATAACGACACACGATATTTCATGAGTGTTATGCTCAACACAACCTTGTTAGTTTTCTTTTTTTGCCCTGGATCGACGTCATGTCGACGAATGTGTAGATCGAATCCTTCAGCGATGAGAGTGTTATGCCCCTGCTCGAACGTAGGGGAGGTTCAGACGTATAATCGTTCAGCATCGTAGCAACACAAACAGATCCGTTCAGCAATCTCATTCTCGCACGAAATCTCAGGAAGGCTCATGGTTGGAAACAAGCCAGTCACCCACTCAGTCGAAGCCTTGACCTACATGACTCGATGTAACTAGCGACTCTTCCTACCGCTGGAAAAGCTGAATTGGCAAGCTGTCTTCGCCTCCCAAACGCTCGTTTGCCCTTTATCCCAGCTTCACGATGGCGAGCGGGGAGATCTGTTGACACCTGCCATTCGGACAAACTGTAGACAGCTGATAGCAGCCTAGACCAGCGGAGCTCAAGCAAACGGAGTATGGCAAAAGAAACCGGGAAGCATGCCACATTCGAGACAGGGAACCCACGGGCCCACATCCAGCGACCCGGAATTTTGGTTGCTCATGCATCTTACCAACGGAGACATGAGAGGAATATGCCCCTCGCTTTTCCGCGGCAACGCTGAGGAACCGAGTGATAGAGCTAGGTGAGACTCAAAAGCATCTTGACTGATGCGAGGCCGAGACGAGGACATAAAGGCTGCTGTAAGGCGGTCAGAGGGAGTAAACGTACTGTGTTTGACATCAGTCCCGCTCGTTCGTCTCCTCGCTTTTCGGAACCGAAACGTTACAGCAAAGGCAACTCAAGCCGTGTTGCATACTTCCCGCTACAGAATCTGATTTATCCCGAGGATGTTGATGTTTCTGTCGCGATCATCGTCTTCATCTCGTCCAGTCTCTTTCATGCAGAGGTTTATGCTTGACAGAGGCCTGATTGCGATGTGTATCTCAAGCCGATAACGCAGTCAAGGAGCAAGTCCAGCTTCGCCAATGAGAAAGATGCCCACGCCTTATGCATTGGGGGTCTACTGTCCCAAATTTGCATGACAGACATCTCTTAACTGCATTCATGCCAAAGCAAATCCCGTCCCGACAGCTGCAATGCGTGTCTCTCGATACGAAATCCCACCTTAAATCAAGCGGAGCATTGTTTCGGCAACGCCCGTAGCGTATTTGAGGTGCATGCTTAGCTGAGAACGGGAAAGGCAAGGGGCAGAGAGGGAAAGGGAAAATGAATACAGAACGGTGTATCTTCGGCAAAACCATGGTGATTGAAGACGTGTCCCGGCTTTTTGGACGACCACATGAATTCGTGGCTTTGATCTCGGCTGTTTGCAGCCACCATTTCGTGAAGACATCAAAAGATATGCTTTGATTCTCTGCTGAAGGATGAGCGCTGTTCCGGACGTATGCACTCCGACTGTTTCTACAGTTCATGGTGAGACGACAAGTCCAGGCAGCACAGTTGCTATGCTTTCAGGCACAAGAGAGAGTGCGGCATGAAAGAAGCTTCCCACTTTTATTGCGATTTGAGATTCAAGTTTCCGTTGGAGGTCGTTCATGCCAGTTGGAAGCCGTAGCCGAGGGGTTTCCGAATCATACACGATACAACTCGAAGCGCATAGCAACGCAACTCGCATTGCCGATCCAGTCTTTTCTGCAACCTAATCGAAACCGGTTCGCAATTTGGTCAAGGATTGCTTTCAACTCGACAGCGGATCCGTCAAGGTTCAGAGCCACGTTACCGCCATCTTTCACACCGTGATTGCAGAGAAAAAAGGGTCCCATCGGGATCATGTCAACCGCTGCAACGCCGCCGGTCAAGATCTTGTCTCCAATCGACAAGGTCAGAAGGATAGGAATAGCATGAGCGAGAGCATGAGCATGAAATTGGACCATGGCAAGAGCATGAAGATAATGTTCAACGCATCGCCGTGGTTTGCGGTTGAAAGCAACGGTGTTCCGGCCGGTACTCGATCGGAGTTGACTTCCGTGCCCGGAAATAGATTGAACCCTTGCCTTTGATTTTGCCTTTAAAATTCTTCGAATCGATTTTGCCACGCACAAAACGAGTCAAATTGTCGGGACGGAAGCAAGGTTCAACGACAAAAGGGAAGCAAATCCAATATTTACTCCAGCCGAGATTGAACACCCAGCTCCGAGTCATGGTTGCATTGTCCATCGCAACTTGAATACTTGTGCAACATCAAAGGTGCTGCCTCGACGTATGGTTTTGGAGATTGTCCATCCTTGCATTGTTGCAACACTCTTATCGCCTCGGAAAAGTCAAGGTCGCATGAGTTCAGGAAAAGGCATAATGGGAAGGCAACGGCATCGTACAGCGGAATTCGTTTGTCGACTGCCTTCACGAGGCCTGCAACCACTGCAGTCTAACGCTTTGAAGTCAAGTTGAAGTTGCGAATTGCATCTCCGCAACTTAACCGAAGAGAAGGGCGATGAGGACAGTGTGGAAAACCCAATTTTCAGGCACAATTATGCATTTGCTTCGGATCCGATGTGAGAGAAACGTCGCTTGACACGCGCGAGGCGAGCACACGTCTCGTCGGTCTTTCAGCTTTTGCCGGCGGAGAAGAGCTTCGGATCCGGTGTAGACTATAACAATCTCTTGTCTTTGCTCGCTATCTTAAGCGCACCAATACTCCCATGCTCCAGATCGGGATGGGTTGGTAAGCGATCCAGGCTAAATATGATGTTCCCACCTTGCACGCTAGTCTCGCTTCCTTGCCCCGCATCATTGTTGTCTGTCTTCCAACAACTTAAAGCTTTGTCCTGTTCATACTATTCATGGCATGATCAAGATGATGCCGTGAGATTCGGCGAAAACGACGAGCAGAGATTGAACAAAATCCTGAAGCGGTGCCGTGCTTATTCTGTCTCCGCTTGAACTGTCCACTGCCTTTCGATTCGTTACCGCGTAAGGAGGTACACGTTTTCAGGTTGACCGACGCTCGCGACGACCCTGCGAGTTACATTTATGGAACCTCGGAGACGGAGTGGAGCGCAGCATCAGCACCAACAGCCTGCCGGGAATCTGTTGATGAGAGTGGGAATTGAGAGCACATCTTGTTCCCCGCAATTGGAAAGTGCAGTAGGCGTTGACCAGGCTTGTTTCAGCAGTCGCCGTCAATTCTCATGCCATCATACGCTAGCTTTTCATATCCGGCGAAGTCCGCGAAGCGTCTCAACCAATTTAGCATGGGATCGGATTGTGTTGTCGATGCGAAGACCGAAAGGCGAGAGGCAATCAGGTGCAAGGGTTGCCGGTCTCGCCAGTGTGAAGCGAGAAAGAGAAAGCGTCATCAGCGTTGACAAAAACGACATCCAGAAAGCTGGATTGCTGCGCGTACTGTATTCTTTCGGCATCGGGATCAGGAGCGCCGATTGAGACTTCGCTTCGAAAGCAACGCCTACGAATAGACTGAATCCGCTTATACGGCTAATGAAGGGAGCTTCGAGGCACTGATCTGAGATGAGAGAAAATGCAGTGGAAGCCTAAGCGAAGACAGCATGGACATGGGCGGCTGGCTTTACAAGCGGAGAAGCGTGTTTCTTTGCTTCCAAATTGAATGCTTGGCAACATGGTCGGGGACCTTGCGAAACGGTCAAGGCTCGCCTATTGTATGTTGCTGTTGTCATGATGCTGTTCGGCGATTACTGCTCCGTCTCAGCGAGCCTTGTTGATGCCAATGAAAGTCAGACTCTTTTAGCTGGAGACAAGGTAAATTCGAGCGTCCCTGCATGAAGCAAAAGCCCCATTTTTCCAGTTCATGACTTATGCGAGTTGTGTGAGTGTCTTGTGTCGCCCTCTTCGTGTAGTTTCGCTTGCCACGAAACAAGCCAAGACTCATCAGGGCGTAAGCATGAAGCAAATCCCGTCTTACTGACGGGCGTGAGAGAGAACGAACAACACTGACGTAGGGAGATGTTTAAGCGAGCTGGAAGCAAAGAGAAGCAAAGCAGTAACTTAGCAGGATGGAATCAGGCACATCTGTGGTGAAGCGATGTTCGAAGCAGGAACATCGACGGCAGCAGGCGGTGCAAATCAGGGCAGCCGAGGTGCGGATCTTTAATCAGAACATCTGTTTACCTTCAAGCGAAATATCGAAGCAATGGCAAACAGTAGCAAAAGATTTGCGGGATTCGGACAAGGCGGTGTGCAAGCCTCGTTTTGGACAAATGGTGGACATGGTGAATTGTGGCTTGAAGAAAGAAAGAAGCGATGTGCGGCTTTTGACAGCTGAGACGTAAGCTTGTCGCACTGGCAATGAAAGAATAGAGGCATGAAAGGGGTCACAGCTGATCCCGACGGAAGCAACATGCGGTCACAAAGCCGGATTCAAAGTCAGCTCCAACAAGCACGGCAAACATCTTGTTACAATGATAAGGGTTCATCACAACGTCGTCATGGAACAAGCAGAAGAGCACACGAGACCCACTTATGTCGGAGTTGATATTGTTATTCAGGCAGAAATAGGTAAAAGCTGATTCGACGCGAAGAAAAACAGAAAAAAGTGAGACTGATGTGACCGGAGCTTGAAGCTTAGATATCATGCGTGTGAACCAAGTATTATATGTCAAGCAAGCAAACAAGCACCAACCAATGAAGAGCAGACGAATCAGTGATTGCATTGCATTCACATGAACGCCGAACATCACAAAGCAAGCAACCAAGCAAGAATGTCAATCTGCATGACTTTCATTCGGAAGCAATCGTACATGCCAATGACTAAGGTCACACGGACATCTCCTGCTTTAGTTGACTGCATGATCATCGGCACACTAGACGCTGAATTTGCAGACCAAGTCTGCCGAACAAGGTCCCGAGTAATCCTTCTTCCTGAAGAAGCGCCAACTGAGCATGAAAGCAGGAAAACCAGTCCAAAATTGAGCACGAAGTCAAAAAGTTGAAGCGGCATATCCGAAGACCAGAAGTAAGCCCGGTTCAATCAGGAACGGCCAAGGCAACAACCAACAACCCACCGGTCTCATCTGACACTCAACATCCCACCCTTTAGGATCCTGTCATGCACTAAAGTGATTGCCGGTACTGCATCAAGCCCTCATGTGTGCGAGTTCCGAACGTGTCTGATGCTTGGCGGACGTTGCAATACGGTAGTTGAAAGATGGAGGTGGGATGAAGTCGTGGGCTGGAGATCTTTGCTTCCAACGGAAGCGGACAGATGAGACAGCGTGGGGGACAAAGATGGCGTGCAGAATTCAGGTTTCGCGACACGGCTGCCAAGCCAAAAGCCACAACAAAGGGACGTGATAAAGAGAAAAGAGAGACAAAGGGAAGCCAACACATTCGGAAAATCGCCGGTGCGGCAGATCCGAAAACAACTTGTCATTCGTCCGTTTCTAGATCCACTTTTCTGCCCTTTGTTGTGGTGACATCTTCGCAACTCGGTCGGGCAGGAACGCTGCCAATAGAAGAAGCACAGTGTGAAGCGCATTCAAACGAAGGGTTGAACGAGGGGCAAACACGGAACGAGCCTTCAATGCCATAAAGAGGTCTCACAAGTTGGCATGAATCGGATTGCATTGCTGCGAGTAGAAAAGAAAGCTTTCTCTTTTGATTCCTTGACGACGATGGCTTCCGCTTAGGTTGGTATGACGACTGTGCTCCGTCAAGAGAAGGACTCCGAATGGATTTGAATCGGAGAACAGGTATATGCATCCGACGGGATCATGTGTCAAGCTTCTAATCAACGGCGAGGATCTGCGTCGCCAGCTCCGAAGACGTAGCAAGTGAGCGAATCAAAGGAGAAGCAGAGGCCGAACATTCAGCTCGCATTGAAGCATAGATCCCTGAGTCCATTCAAGAGTCAAACACATGTCGCGATGCCATACAAATCAATTGGCCCCCACCTTGGCGCAAACAATGGGACGACACAAACCAACTCGAACGTAGCGGAGCACCAATCCGCGTCCGGAGACGAAATGCCGAGACCATCTCAGCAAGCCTTTTTTCGCATAACACGTACGGACCTCGATCTTGTGTGCCTCGCATGAGAACAAGAAAGAAGCCACTCATTCTGGCGAATAGAATCCTTCTCCGTTGCCCTGCATCAAGCATCAGATCCGTCATCGGCTGAACCGCAACAATCTTGTTTGCTTTAGTAAAAGTCAGGACCGAAGATAGCAAACTGCATGAGCTTCACATGTCTCAATCTTACCTCTCCGCCGCCGCAACAAAGCCGATCTAGTCCACGTTGAGCGTTGTGTTGGATTGTGCAAGGTGAACCCACACCAGAACTGACATCAACAGGTGATACGCATTCGCGATACGAACATCAGTCTTGAGTTGAAGGAGCCGTCGCTGAGTGCACACTACTTTCTAAGTAAGGTGATTATTTTTTTGTTTTAAAAAAAAAAAAAAACCAGAATAAATTAGGGGATGCCGACGTTCGGACATGTCCCGTTGTGTCAAATGTGCCGTTGCGTGGCAGTCGAACCAGGTTCCGGGTTCAGCAAGAAAATTAAATAAATAATCGACCTGAAAGTCCCAAGATTCGCTCTCCCAAGATTCGCTCTCCCAAGATGCGCAGAAGCATGCCCTCGCGACTGCTAACTGACCTTTGTTGATGGCAATGATGGTTGCCAAAGCTAACAAAGCAAACTTGAACAAGGGGCGAAAGGGAAGCTGCTGACAGGAATGACCGGTGATAAGTGAGAGATCAAAAGCGTGGCTTGACTTGACAACGCCGCGGAATTTGTCGCCCTATTGGAGATGGATTATATCAGACAACAGAGACGCGCTATCCCTGCCCTGACTCGATTAGCGCCAGCCGCTTGAGCTGCACTGCACAGCACTGTCTTTGTCTCGCTTCGACGAGCTTGTCTCTAGCACATGGAAGAATGCTACCCCATTGGAAACTCACGTTGCAGTAGTCGCCTCCTTACTTTCCTGACTTGACCAACAAGCTCCTCTCTCGCACTTGAAAGCTGCGTCCGACTCGACAGAATTGAATGCAGTTGACCTCCAACTCCGCTTTGACTTCGGGAATCAAGCCGACGGAAGGCGATGCTCCTGTATGGCAGTGATCACCGCTTGAACACCGAATCGGGCTCGAATTCGGAGCATCCTCTGTCGAACACATCAGTGTCAAATCCGGTGGAATTTGATGGGGGGAGCGGGGCAAGGTCAGCAAGATTCATTCGAGGCATTGAAGAGGGGTGAGACGACAGTTTGATAGATTTTGCATGAGTTTCAGGCAAGGGCAGAAGGCGGGATTGTATGCGTGTTTCTGGTAGAATCCTCGCTCTCGGGCGCTTCTGCACGAGCCCTGAATTCGGTGCGGCAACGTGAGACACGGTGCAGACTATCGTATTCAACCGAGGAACAGCATCAGCATCTCTTCAAAATGCATCCCTTCGCGACCCACAACCCGGAATCAAGGACTAGCCCGTAGCAGCGTCTCTCTTTCGAGCAGTCTGGTCATCATGTCGTGATAGCTTGTCGATCATGCTAAGAGGGGAAGAAATACAAGCATGCGAACGAATCATAGGACGAGAAAGAGGTAGTCCCTGAAATCATAGAAGCTCGACAAGCGAAGTGTCTGCTGTCGCTGCTGTGTCTCGTTAAAAGCAATCGCTTGGTCGCTTACACGGATAATCCGAACCACCCGCGGATTTTCCCAGCGCCGCGAGCTTTAGCTGCTCTGCTCTACTCTTCGCCTGTCGACTAATTTTCTGTTCCCACACAAACTTGCTGCGCTTGCAGCAGTCAAAATCGGCAGACCCAGAATTGCGCACTTCTCCCGCGCCCTGACAGCATTCAAGCAGCGAACAGCAAGCAGGAGGCTCTCCCTGCCAAACCCCGTGAACTTGTGCAGCTTGATCGACAGCGCGTGACGCTCATTCTGTGAATGCCTTCCCTGCCGCTACTATCTTCTTGGCCTGTTCACTGACAAGCCTACTTGCTACATGACGGTGTCAGATGCGACGCGATACTGGTGCAGGAGATACCTCGGTGTCAGAGGGGAACAAAGGAAATCCCAGTAGAAGAATCAATACACTCATGGGTAGCTGGCACTTTGACTGGTCGGCATGACCTCGGTGGGATGATAGACTCGCCATCTTTGCTTAGCAAACATGTCAAGATGCCCAGCTGATAAGACAGCAGCAGCAGCATTTCGGTGAACTGCATTCGACTCCCAAAGCTTTTCCTCTCGGCACCTCCGAAGCACATCCGATGGAAAGCGATGTCATCATGATCCGCTTCTCATATCTGTTGGCCCCACCGAAGCCGGCTTCCATCGGAGTCGAGTCAGGCTCGTCAAAAGGGACACGTTGTAGAGTGATGGATCGTCGTCGACCGGAAGACCGTGGCCAAAAGCATGAAAAGTGTCGATGCACAGCCAAAGGAAGCAAGCGACCGAGAAGGAGTGAGAACAAGAACAACACCCAGACAGTGTTTTTGTCACTCACCTCTGCGAATGTACCGCCAGGTACCACCCTCCGTCACTTTTCCCACCACGCTTCGAAGCGACCCTTTAAAAAAAATAATAATAAAATCGGAATTGAAGAGCGTGGGCGGCAGAGCGAACAAGAAAAAAATAACAAAAGAAAAATAAAATTTCCTTGATTTGCGACATCACCAACGGAAAGATGTGATGCGACCTGACTTTTGCATTGGCGAGGTGTTGTCTTTTCGTTTGCTCCTCTCTCGCCTTGCTCCCTGCGCTACACCGCACCTGCTGTTCTAAGGTGAAAGAGGAAAGGTGACAACAGCAAAGGATAGAGCTCACTTTTCCTGCCTTTGCACTGTTGTACCTATCTTCCATGACTGTTGAAGGGATAACCGAGCCAGGCACCGAATCGTTCTGTTGTGATGCTGCTGGTGCAAGAGAGTGGTCGTATGTATTCCGTTTCGACTGTCATGCGCTGCGCAATCAATCAAATCAATCCCATCAATCAAACAAAGCTACCCTCGTCATGCTCGTGCTTTGATGGCTGGCTCGCTCCCATTGTGTGTTGTTGGTCCTTGTCTCGCCTAAGTTGCGTCCCCGCTGCGTCTCTTATGGCTGTTGTGCCTTGTTTCTCTCCCTCTCTCTTTCGCTGTGTCGGCTACTTCCGTGGACAATTACGGATGAACACATCAAAGCGAAAAAGAAGCTGTCTGCCATGCATATGCAAACTGCAATGCTGCTCGTGCTTCTCTCGCTCCTGCCTGTCTGCCCTGAAAGTGGCTTTCCCTTGCTCCCTGCCTCTGTCTATCTTCCCATTGTCCATTCGCAGATACTCAATTCGTTTTCCGCTGTTTGGCGGTCCCTTCTATTCGCTCTTTCGCCGATGAAAGACGGCTTCGACAGCGACTCTCTTTGTTTCCGCTGATACTGTGCAGTACTGCATCATTGCTTCGCATTAACGGGCAACGTCGCTTTCGCCGCTTCCATGTTCCTGTCGGCTGGTGTCGCTCTACCCTTTCTCTTGTCTCTCTCTCTCTCTCCATCAACTCCGACCGTTGCGCTTCCGTCTGTTCAGAACAACTGCGCCCACACCGAGAATCCGTCTCACGTTTCCATCACACCACAACGCATCACATCACAACAGCTCAGCTGCTACTGCTGCTGCTGATTGCTGTCAATCTTCCCGGGTCTCCTCTCCGTTGGCTTGTTCTGTGACTGTCACTTATCGGCACGTTGTCGCTTCTCCTTTAAAGTCGCTACATTTGGTCCGGATCGCTGGGTTCCTATTTCCTCCTTCCCTTTGTCCTTTGCCGTCCCTTTCATCTTTCCACCATCTGTGTCTGCCGCTCCCTTCATATAAGGCTTCCATTGTCGATCCCTACTCCACCGTGTCCCGTTACACGTCGCAACAACACAACCTCTTACATAGCTGTCGGCTTCCATCTTTCCCTTTTCACCTGTCATTTGCAGTGTCTTGCTGAGTCATTGATCTTGTCATCTCGTCGATATCGATCCGCAGTATTCTAGTTTCGACTCGTCGACAGTCATAGCCATCGCCTCTTCGCGCTCAGCTATGGAAAGAGATCCCCGGCGTTCGTATCGACATCATCAGGATCAACCTCCTTCCAGCTGGATACCCACCGCATCTACCTCTTCCACCACGCTTCCTCCCATCACTTCCTTGACCAATAGCGCTCCTCGCTCTCGCTCCTCGTTCGCATCCACAAGCTCTTTATCCAGTCCATCCTCTTCTCATTCCACCGTCTCTCGTTCTAGTGGCCCTATCGAGCCTCGTAGCCCCATCGACGGACAACCTTTGCTTGGCTCCACGCGAAACATGACCCTCGCTGCTCACTCGCACAGATCCAATTCGTCCAACATGCCGAGCGATCATCACTCTTCCACCAATGATGGCTACTACCACTCCCATCAGCACTCGACGTCTTCTCATCACTCACGTCTTGTCGAGGATGGCTCCCACCTCTGGGGTGACGGTATGAAAGGAATCTGGAACAGCCTCACTGGTGCTCCCCACCCCAAGCCTCGCTCTCCCGTTGCCTCCTCCAACTCCAAGGGCGAGCATCTCGAGCCTGCTCGTCCCTCGGAAGTCGCGGCTGCTACCTCTATTTGGGACATTCCCCGCGATACTGTCGCTATGACCATGGGTTTCCAAAGTAGCTACGACAACCAATCCTATCAGTCCCAGCAGGCTTGGCAACCACAACAGCAGCAGCAGCAGCAGCTCGACCATTCAACTTCGTACTCTAGCATGCCTGCGCCTTCCGGTCTCGCAGGTGCATCAGCAGACGCTACCAGGCCGCGCGGTGCGTCTGATGTCAGCACTATCAACGACCGTCAGTACAGTCGTCAGCCAAGCTATCAGCAACACGGCCGTTCCGGAGAAGCCTCCACCGATTCATCCAGTGGAAGTCAATGGTGGGGCGCTACCGACTCAAGCGCACCGGCTGAGGATCCAAATCAATACGGAGCTCGTAGACTTCAACCCCCTCCTCTGCCCGAGACTCGTTCAGGCCCAAGGCCAAACTGGTCGAGCAATGGCGGTGGCTTCGAGATCAGCGGTTACGAATTCCCACAGACTTCGCTTGGCAAGCGACAGTACGAAGAAGATATCGGCAGCGCTGGTGACAGCAACGACAGTGCTTCTCGCAGATACTCCATGGCTCCCAACATGTCATTCTCAAGGCCATCAGCTCCCATCAGCAACATGATGAACAACTACAGGCCTTCGCAACATGACCCCCGCCGACCTTCGCTCCCATCCGACCCATATGCCATGCAGTCCCAGTCCTCGACAGCGCAGCGCACAGCCTACGCCAATCCTTCACATTATGGTGCTTGGAGTGGTGCCTCCTCGCATCCTGGCATGGCCCCCTCGGGATCCTCGCCCAACCTTGCTGGCTGGCGTGAGCCCACCGTGATGCGTTACGGCATCGAAGCCGGCGGCTACCCTTCACCTAGCGGTTTGGCCGGTGGTCCCGTTGACAAGCGTCAACAGCGTGACCGCTCTTCCTCCACCGCCTCGGCTGTTCAACAAGCCAACACGCTCGCCAACACGCCTTTCCACATCACCACTGATATTGTGCTTCGCGCACCTGCTGGCAGCAAGATGGAGGATGTCTATTACGACCAGCATTGCGAGATCCGCACCGGCTTGGCTGATCCTCCTGCCTCCGACTTTGAAGTTGAGAATGAAGAGGACCGACCTCGCCTGCAGACCGACAAGTTGCGTTTCCCTGGCGATCTCTACACGCCTCGATGGGTTCGCGGTTCCGGTAACGCTCGTGAGGCTTGGTGCGATCGTTGTGAGAGCGGCAATTGGCTTCAGCTCAAGAACTCGCAGTACTGGTACGATCAAGTGCACAAACACGGTATCTCATCTGTCTCGGGTTTGAGGTTCACCGCCCCTACCCATCTCAAAGTTTATGCCGACGCAGCCGGTACCGTAGAAGGCAAGTGTCATCAGTGCAAAGAGTGGGTCTTGATCTGCACAGCAAAGAGACGTCGTAACTTTGCTGCCTTCTTCAAGCACGCCCATGCCTGTCACTCGTACAGGAAGGCAAGTGCCGTGGGCAACGGGCCTTATGTCGAGCACAACCCTGGTGGACACAGAAACAAGAAGGCTTCTGGCTCGCCAATTTGAAGCCTCATTTGATCATATCTACTGTAGCAGTTGTCATCATCCCCAATATACCTGGTTTCGTTCCCATCGCCTCGTCATTCACTCTGTCGCTCGTTTGGTCTAGAAGGATTGATGCCCTAGGTTGATAACGCACTTGTGAACACGGAATTGTATCTTTTTAGCAATCAAACACATTTCATTCACCCAACATCGCTCGATATCGTGTCTTCGCCCCTGTCTGTATGGAATTGTTCAATTTCGAAAGAGTACAGAGAGAGAATAGCTGGAGAGATGATGAACTCACAACTCGTCATGACCGGCAGAGGTCTTCTCATCCTTACTTCCTGCAACTTCCTTCATCTTGGCCTCTCTTTCCTCGATCCTCTTCACAATCTCATTATACATCTTCTCGACCCTCTCGATCTTCTCATCGCTAACCGATGCATCCTGGTTGCCCTTTTCCCTTGCCAATTTCATCAATTCAACATCGGATACAAGATATTGGGCCAGCCACTTTTCGCTTTCCAGTGCCATTTGTTCAGCCTTTTCTGGACTTTGGTTGACCAGCTTTTCAGCAGCGAGTTGGGCTTCCTTGAATTGAGTAGCGTAGTCAGCAGACCAATCGACCTGTTCGCCTTCCAACCAGCGTTGTAGGTTTTCTTTGAGCGAGATTGGGTCTTCATCCGAAGTTGTGTGGGAAGAGACTTTGTACGATGAAGCAGAGTCAGGTGAATCGCCCGAGGAAGAGTAGGAGGCTGTACGATCCGTAGTCACTTTGCCATCCGAGTCGGTAGAAGACGAGTAGGAAGATGAGGAGGAGGAAGAGTGCGAGGAGCTATCCGAAGTCTCCGCGGATGTGTCTGCGTCGCTGTCCACCTTCACTTCACCCTTTGCCTCCGCCTCTCGCAAATCATTGCCCTGTTTGATAGCAGTGTTGAGCATCTCAGCCAAATCCTCCATCTTCTTCATCTTTTCCTCCTCAGTCATTTCCTCCTCTACGCGCCACTCTCGATTGGCGCCAACGGGTACATCTTCGATCTTCTCATCAAGTTTGACTGGCTTCTTCTTGACTTGAGCCTTGGTGGGAGCCTTCTTGACTTTACCAGATTTGGCTTCAGGCACGTTCTGCTCGATCCAAGCGTTGAGCTCGTGATACTTGAGGGGACCAGTATAGACCTTGATGGCACTCTTGTCCAGCTCTTCATCGTCACTGCGGGAGGGCACGACGATAAGATGAGGAAGCTTCTCGTCACTGACCTGCACTCCGAGGTGGACACGAGCAGCGGACTGAACTGGCTTCTGGTCACCCCGAAGAAAAGCGAAAGACAGACTCTTGCGGAAGTCCAGAGCCAGACTCTTGTACAAGGGCGAGCTAGTAGGCTTCTTCGAGAAGAGAATCACTTTTGGTGTGCTAGGGTCCTTCTCTGCGTACTCCTGCAGCTCTTCAGCCTTGAGCTTCTTAGCTCCCATGGGAAGAGCGTCGACCATGTACGCAGCGATATCTTTGGCTGTTCGAGGACCTTGATAGTCTTTGGAAAGACGCTTCTTTGTGGGTGGGAAGAGCTTGAGTGTTGGGAAGCCCTGGATACCATACTTGCCACAAGTGGGCTTGTTCTTGTCGTCATCGCAATCGATCGAGGCGAGCTTCACAACACCATCGAGTTGTGCAGCGACTTTCGAATAGTCGGGAACTAGCTTTTGACAATGTCCACACCAAGGTGCTGTAAAGGCGACCATGGTGGGTTTCTCGATATCGAGCACTTCTCGTTTGAAGTTGGACGAATCGACAATAGTGACTTTGCCGTTCTTTGGGAAGAGAGCTGCCTCAGTGGAGCCAAGGAGGGCGGTGGCTAGCAGCACGAGGCTGCATGTCCACCTGAAGGTCGATGCAACCATGATTGCGGATCTGATCCGAATGGAAAGTGATGGTAGAGGTGGTAGTACAGGTGGAAATCTCGAGAAGGGCCGTGCTTCGGTGTTGGACTTCCCCGCAGCCAGCTCAGACGTTCCACTTAAAGCGTTGATTTGACGTGGAAGCACGAAGCTTCTTCCCGCAATTTAGAGCTCGGTTTCTAACATTTTTTTGATAAAAATCAGCTCGGAACTCGGCTAATTTGGTGTGCCTGAAAGTCGGTTCTTCTCGACCCTTTCTTCTTGCCATTCGGATCCATGCTTCCACTTTCCACCCCTCAATACTTATCTTTCATGAGATCAGCAAGCAGCTGAACAAAGCCTTTTAAAGCCCTGATGCGGCGTTCCAGCAGCGCTCTGCCAAGCAGAGACGCGTGCCGATCTCTGTGGCAGCAACAACGGCAGCAACACCGTCCACTAAGCTCGGCTGCTATCCACCCTGGCTACGCCATTTCCGCTTCAAGCTCGGCTTCATCGTCAAAAATCTCCTTCACGACGCCTTTATACACTTTTTCTGCCTTTCCTTCATCATCAAAGCAGAAAGCGGCTCGATCGGCACGACCATGGCTCACTGCCTTCTCTTACTCGACCGCGAATCCGGCATACCCTCTTCCCGGCTCCAACAACGATATCGACCCGCGTGGAGTCGACTACTCCCTCTTCGAGCCCGAGGATGATACCTATAATCAGCATTCGACGTCAGCCACAATAATCGAGGAAGCAAGTGCAATTCAGCAAGATCCTTCCTCCTCTGTCTCGGCAACTCCTGGTCCGGCCACGGCTACCCTTTCAGCACCGACTCAACTACTTGTTCGCTTGATCAGAGACCGCGACTACGAAGCGGCAACAACAGTGCTCGAGGAGCTCAAAGCGCTGAAGACGCCGCTCGACGAGCCACATCCCGCGTTTTCACATGCTGCACTCTGGGCGATACGAAACGGCAAGAAGAAAGACATGCTCTCTTGGATGCGCCTCTGTCCCGGATATCTTCCGGGCACCAGGTATCTCAGGACTGTCGACAGCGATACGTACTCTCTGCAGGCTAGAGTGGTGGCCAACAACTTCCGCAAATGCTTCCTCGTGCTTCTCGACTCACATGGCGATGACTTATGGACCTTACACAAAGCAGCTTTGGTCGCCGCGGAAAAGAACATGTGGAGCGTAGTCCAATCGACGCTCGCACAGATCCTACGGTTCGCTGGCAGCTCATCCACTGATTCTGGCGTTGCATGGGACCTCTTCCATCGACTTATGCATGTCAATCTGAGTCGCAGAGGATTGAAGGAGAAGGGCAGAAGGAAGGAGATTTTGGCAGCCACAAGGGAACTCCGTACACTTTACAATCTCGGCATTCGCACCCTTGCATTGGCTGGCCGTCTGGACGAGGCTGTCAGCTGGGCGGAAAGGAGCGTCGAAGCGGCAAATGGTAACGCCTCAGCCTCTCAAATTTTATTGTTGGACCCATTCACGGAGAACATGTTGATAGAAGAGCTTGTTCGAGCGGGAGGCGGCTACCTAGAGCTAGCTCAAGCGTTGATTAGCAAGGTCGAAAGCGCCCCGACACCATTCGAACGACGCAATGTCCTCAATTTTGATGCGATCGTCAAACGAGTACAGCGAGAAGAGTCGGCTAGAGCAGATCAAAGATATGCTGCAGACGCAGGGTCGGCATCCACTCTGGATCAGGCTATACAGGCCCATCTCGATCAAGGCGATGTTGTAGCGGCCAGAGATCATCTTCTCTCGGTCCTCGATTCGGCTACGAGAAACTGGCATAAGCCAGACGACATGTTCCCCGATAATGACCAAGAAGGCTCCTCGTTCATCTTCTCTCATCTACCGTCGGCAAGGATTTTGTCAGATCTGCATGATCTGGCGAACAGACATGGTACAATTCCAGTCACTGTCACCCTCACCGAATCTGACATGGGAAAGGCATACACTTTCGATGGCTTAGCAGACAGCGTCTCATCGCAAGAGTCCCTAACAGCAGACGAATTCCTTCGTCCAATCCGCGAAAAGCTCCTGAATGTACGAGGTGGCAAAGGCTTGTGGGAGACAGCAAGGCTCTACAGCTATGTGAAGAAAGCTAGATGGACAGATGCCATCCGCTTTTACACCGGAAAGGCCGGATTCAAGCTGCCTGCCGGTGGTATCACGAAGGAGCTGGTCTCGCTCGCGCTGGATCAGCAAAGTTTGTCTAGAGTAGAAAGCAGTGAGGAACGAGACAAATTGCAATGGATGAGAGGCAAGCACTGGCCTTCGACGCACGCAATCAATCAGATGCTCAAAGCTCTAGTTGGCATTTGCGTCGATGCGAAGGTTTACTCTCGTCTGACCAAACTTTACGAGACTTGGAAGGAAGATTCCCTGCCGAGAAACGCGAGGCAAAGCAGAGACGAAACCGCGGATGGTCACGAACTCGTGTTTGAGCAATGGCCACCATCGCAACGTCCTGACAGCTACACCTTCGATCCATTCCTTCAGGCTTTCGGTCGACTCAACATCGAGGTTGACTCCAACGCTACCAACGCAAATGGGTCTGCAGCTAACAAGGAAGACACACAATCTCGAGCGGAAAAGCAGACATGGGGTTCGAGCCAAGCTGTACTCAACGTCATCCGTGATATGACCGATACCTTCCTTGTCCGTCCCAGCGTCAGCACTTGGACTATCGTGCTCGAGTGTCTTGCTCGTGAAGGCCGTTCTCGCTGGATCACAACCACTTCGATCCTTGCACGTGCGGTTGGCATCAACACCATCTCCCCGCTCTCTCCGCTCTTTTCTTCACCTGTGGGTGCAGCAGAGCCCAGTTTCGCACCAGCCAACTTGGCAACCTACACCGCACTGATAAGGGCGCTAATGAGAGTGCCACATCAGGATGGAGGTAGCATGGTGGATGAAGCTGCTGCAGTGAGGGATGATCTGTTGGTGAGGACACTGGATCTAGACGTGGAGGTGAGAGGGTTGATTGCTGCGGAGAAGGAGGAGCTTGAGACAGAGGATGGCAATGGTTTCTGGAGCGATCTGCTGGAGAGATGGCAGAGGGTACAACAAGCCGTATCGTTGCAGCGGGAAGCAACGACAGACACAAGAGAGAAATGGGAGGCGGCGGAAGTGATCAGGGCGAATCAAGGACGGACTGTCGAAGCTATGCGTGAGCTATGGGCGCTTGAGTCTGCGGCTCGAGCTCAGAGTGAAGATCCGGACTATGATCGCAGATAGAGGCCGGTGTACAGTACCATTACTTTCATTGGAATGCAAGTTCTTGCCGTGAAACGCATACGTCGGCTGTGATGAGTCGATATCAAGGTCGAATGCCAGTGATTGCGAGGAAAGGGAAGGACTGAGAGCCGCCTGTCTCGACATCCTTGTCCATTTTGAAACTCTCAAACACTTCGACGTCCTTGAAGCCAGCTTGTTTGAGGATCTGTTCCATTTCTGTGCGTTTCAAGCCGTGGCGCTCCACTCCGGCGTGCTGATGTGCAAGAACAATGAAAGTCCCAAATTTAGTTCAGCTAGATGCACACTATCTCTATCTCTTAGGCTCTCTGATGATACTCACCTTGTCTTTAGGATGGAAAGCTTCAGCCTGAGGTCCGTCATCTTCAAAATCGGAAATCCACACTCTCCCGCCCTCCTTTAATGTACCTTTCATAACACCTACTAACTCTGCCATATTCGGCACATGGTGAAACACCAAATGACTGACGACAGCATCAAATTTTTTGCCTCCCAAGACTGGGTCTTCTGGGTTCTCTAGCAGCTGGACTTTAGCCTGAACCTTTCCTTCAACCCCATTCTTGGGAAGCTTGGAATTGAGCATATCAATCATTCCTTGGGATGTGTCGAGTGCAAGGATAGACCCGACATGCTGTGCCAGTGGGACAGTAAGCAGGCCTGTACCACAGCCAATCTCGAGGATGTGAGATGAGGAGAGATTGGGAAAGTGCTCCTTGTGAGCGAGAATGGCTTGGAGGCAGAGACGGGAAGATTCAACCACCTCGGGTTTGGAATCCCAGGTGGCTGCTTCGGCGTCGAAGCGATCGTTACCAGCTGAGTAGTTGGGTGTTGTTGAAGTCATTTCGAGCCTTCTTGAATGCAAAAAAAGCAGATGAAGGCAGAGATTGTTGATGACAAGAAGGATGGATTCTGTCAACGAATGCACAGGCCGGGTAAAGCAAAGCTTCGGCAGCCGGCATACACCTTGCTACCCCGCATAGTCAGGGTCCAATGCTTCCCCAGAGCTAAAGAGCTTACAAGATTTTTTGGCTATATATACGCAACATTGTCTGCCCTTTGTATGAATCAAACCAGTGCTCCCAGTTAGTACAATGGTCAGTATAGGGCACTCTCAATTTGCTTACTAATGCTTAAGTAAGCATCGGTTGATCTGCTCAGATCAGGGTTCGATTCCCTGGCCGGGAACTCCTTTTTTGTTTTTTGCGACCTTTTCGATTGTTACAATTCTGCTTTTATCTTTTTGCACAACTTGACTTCGTTGTGCTGATCCGCCGGACGAATGAGGCTCAAGCATCCCATGGAAACCTAGCTGTGAATCCAGCTGTCCATTCAAACGTTGGCAGTGATGCTGGGTGGTACGGCCTCTAGTCTGAGAAGCTCAGAGTAGTAGCAAATATTCAAATGAGAACCTTGAAAACCGAAGCATAGGTGAGGAAGCACCGTTCGATGTGAGATCCCTTGCTGTGAGATGGGCTTGTCTTGCCTGAATACTGTATAGAGACACGCCAGGTCTCGTCAACGCGCTGTGGTGGTTGGGAATGAACGTTGAGGACGCTCCAGGACCGGCTACAGTCAGACAAATTAATGCTGACTGCCACGTTTCGGAAATTCTCCGAACTGAGCTCTGAGCTTAGGAGCACCTGCAGAGCGTACCGAAAAGGGGTCAATTTTCGCAGTGGACAGCCACGAGCGCGCACGGCTTCTGAACTCAAAAAATCAAAACGTCATCTGTATTGTACCTGGAAACAAGATCCCGGTGAACTCGACTCTCGACCAACGACATTTCACATTCACTTCGACTCTCGAGCCCCTCTGTTATGCTTGCAGACATCAAAGTGACCCTCACCCAAACCGTGATCTGTTCGGCTCCAGCTTCCCGACTCTGATATAGAAGAGCTAGGCTAACACTAACAATTCGGCTGCTGCTTTCCGAACGACCGTCACGATCCTGTGCAGCTCTCCCGAAAGCCGACGGACCAGACACCACATCCGATACCCTTTCTACTCCCGGTGAGGCCCACTGAAGCCAGAGCATCTAGCAATTAGACAAGGCAGCCCAACTCGCTCTTCTCTCTTCCCCATACACATATACACATATATATATATATATATATATATATATATATACACACAGCAATGCCCAGCTCCAGTTCATCAAGTCAGCGGCGTTCGCTTCCCGTGGAGGAAGACTTCCTGCCTAAGCACCCAAAGGTGGCTCAACTGATGACAGATACACCCGAAGCAAATTCCTCAGCCGTCTCAACACCAGCATCAGAGATGATGCCTTCGTCTGAAATCCCATCTACACCGCTGAATGGAAGAAGTACGCCTGACTCCGAAGGCGAGCCTATTGTGGCAACTTCAACGGTCACAACAACCATCTCGAACCAACAAGGCAGCGGCTCATCCACTGTCGAATTCCAGCACATCGGCGCCAAGGGTCTCTCACATCGAGTCGGCAAAGATGGTGCTATCCACCTCAAGCCCGTCGCTGCTTCGTCCAAGTCGCGCAAGAAGATGCGGGCGGTCGTCAGCTTCAAGCCCCGGACAAGTCACTTCGACCGTTTCAACGAGTCTTCCTCGCGCGATCAGTTCCGTGGCTTCTTCACGCTCTTCTGGGTCTGCTTGGCGCTGTTCGTGCTCAACACTTCCTACACAAGCTGGAACAGCACCGGTCAAGTGCTCAGTATGACTTTTGCAACGCTTTTCAGCAAGGACGCCTGGATGTTGGCCCTTTCCGATGGAGTCTTGATTGGGTCACTCTTCATCTGCGTTCCTTTCGCCAAAGTCTGCCGTCGTGGCTGGGTACGCTACTGGCCTACAGCTGTCATCTTCCAGCACCTTTGGCAGACAGCTCTGTTGGGGCTCGTCATCAAGTGGGCACGATACCGAGAATGGCCTTGGGTACAGAGCGGGTTCTTTGTGCTGCATACGCTCGCCATGATGATGAAGATTCACTCTTACATGAACGTCAATGGGAACATGGCCGACACATACCACCGCATGCGTCGCATCGAGGGGATGCTTGAGGAGCGTGTTGCTGAAGTTGAAGGCTCCGAAGCTGGAAGGGGAGACGAGCAGCTCAGGGCAGCATGGGGCAAAGCGGTCCGCACGGCAAGACAAAGTGCCGGGTTTGCAACCGACAAAGATGCAAACAAGAGTACAGCGCAAGTACTGTCAGAGTGGTCATCCTTGGATAAACAACGAGGGAGCAGCTCGAGTCGATTAAAACAGGGTCAGCTCCTGAATGCGGTTGCCGACAGAAATGGAGTTGCTGAAGAGCCGGCGCTAACTGTTCGGGACGAGAGGCAAGAGAAAGACGAAGAGAACGAAACAGCAAAGGCGGGGGAGAAGAAGCTTAGCAAGGAAGATCACATCCAGTTGCACAAGGACAAGTCCGAGCAGGCTAATGCCGACCGCAAGGCGCGATCTGCCGACAAAACTGATGCCAGCTCCAAGGACGAGAAGCTCAGTCGACGTCGTTCAGCGTCTCGTAGTGGAGCCGGCGGAGACTCTCAATCGCATCAGATCCGTGATCCCCATCCGCTATCCTCACATCCCGACACACTCATCTCCGACCTGGCTCGCGAGATTGAGGTCCTTCGTGAAGACCTCTTATCGTCGCGCTCCGCCTCGGATCCCTCTCACGAGCTCATCCAACAAGATCCGGTCATGTGGCCTGCAAACGTCACGTACGCCAACTTCTGGGACTACCTTCTCGTTCCGACCCTTGTCTACGAGCTCTCCTACCCGCGTCTCAAGACCATCCGCCCACTCTATGTTGTCGAAAAGACGCTCGCTACGTTCGGTACCTTCTTGGTCATCTACGTCATTACGGAACACTGGATCATGCCCTTCACTCCGACTGCCGATACACCCTTCCTCCGAACGTTCCTCCAACTCGCCGTCCCGATGATGATCAATTACCTGCTCATCTTCTACATTATGTTTGAATGCATCTGCAACGGCTTCGCTGAAATCACTCGCTTCGCCGACCGAGAATTCTACCTCGATTGGTGGAACGCAACTAGCATGGACGTCTTCAGCAGGAAGTGGAACAAGCCGGTACACTCGTTCTTGCTCCGACATGTTTATGCTAGTACGATCGCGGCTTGGGGTCTCAGCAAGAGCATGGCCATGTTCTTGACTTTCTTGTTGAGCTCGTTGGTGCACGAGCTGGTCATGGCTATTGTGAGCGGCAAGATCAGATTCTATCTGTTTGCAGCACAGATGGTGCAATTACCGCTGATCATCGTCAGTCAGATCCCGTTCATCAAGCAGAACGAGACTCTGGGCAACATGATCTTCTGGATCGGATTGATGGCTGGTTTCCCATTGCTCAATATTGGATATCTTGTCTACTGAAAAGGCTACATCAGACGAAGTTCGCTAGACACCCTTCAACAGCTGATAAGCTTACAACATAGCTGAATACATTAATATCAACATATGTTCACCATCAGCATTCGCTTTTCGCTGTGTGTCGTGTTTGCCGTGTGCTATCTGCCAAGACAGGTTTTCCGCGGAACTCATGAGGAGACCGGTTGTCCGCGTTAGGTGGACAGAAACGAACACTTTGAAGGCTTTGTTCTCGAGTTCTACATGCAAGCTCTCGACCCTCTTCCTTCCCTATTGTATGCAATGCAGGATGTCACGCAGACCGACAGCGGCTTCACATCGGATTATTGCACTGTATTGCTGTGTTCTTTGCTGGCGAAAAGAAATGAAAATTCCGGACTTCCCTTTGTTCTTCAAAATTTCAAAGCATGAATTCGACGCCCCAGAACAACGCATTTTACCCTTTGTGCGCTTCTGTCCCCTTTGTTCTCTCACTACGAGGCTTCATCATCGCGCATAGATCGGTGGAACCGTGCAAAGTGAATCCTTCTCGGGATGCAAGCCTCCGGATTCGGGAAGCATGAAAGTGGCTGAAAGGGAAAGAACAAAGCGTCGAATGGTAAAATTAAATCGCAGTGCGTGTGCGCGTGGGACTGTAAGCGAGCTGTCATGAACGGCGCGAGAGCAAGGCACAAAGCTCTCTTAGTGCCCCTTTCGATGCGCTGGTGTGCTTGAGCATGATGAAGCAATGCCCCCACAGCCCACAGCAGCTAAGGTAGTGTGGTCGTCGGAGGACAAAGGGTATGTGAATTAGCTGTGGGCCTTGACGCCAAGGAGGACTGTCCCGTCGGAAGGGTCAGCTGTCAAACGGCGTGGTCAACAGCCGCTTCCATCACTACTCGAAGTGGACCCTTTGTGTGACCTCCTCTGCCAGTCACCTGTAGTATACTCCTTAGTATAAGACCTCTCCCTCCCGCACACCTCCTCTATGGTCCTCCCCTCCTCCTCTTTTGCTCTTTCTTCAAATCCGTACACCGGTTACATTTCTTACCAACAACGGCGTACTCAGCAGCAACCGACGTAATGTCCGTCGTCACACGTCCACGTTCTCTCACCGCGCACTCCAGCTCTTCCGCAATCCCATCTGCTTCCACTTCTACAGCCAACACTTCCGCACCTCGATTCAACAATTTTCGTCCAGCTCGCTATCAGACCAAAGAAGAACTCGACCGCTTCTTCGGGACCACCTCCGTCCAAAAGCGCGAACAGCGTCTCCGAGTCCGCGAAACCGACGGCCAAGTATACTTCGACTGGATCGAGAAAGACGAATGGCAGCATCTTCTCGCTACTGGCTCGCTTACGAGTCCCAATTCTCCTGGCGATGCACTCGATGGAAGGCGAAGGAGCAGTGCAGCAACATTCTTGACGCTCAATTCTCCACTCTTACCAGCAAGCCCAGCGAGGAGAGCAAGTCTGGCGACTCCCAGTACACCAGGATGTATGAGCCCGTTGGCGGGCAAGTTTGGCATGTTTGACATTGGTGTTAGCAGAGGCGAAGGAGAAAGTGTAGACTCGATGTCGGGCGAGAGGCGAGGCAGGAAGAGAAGCAACAGCGCCTTGCAAGCAGCTCGAAGGAACGAAAGAGTCGACGATCAGATGCCTCTAGGTGGAGGTGAGGAAGGCAGAAGTTGGATCAGCGCTTCTGCGTTCAAGCGTCGACAGAGTGACACATTTATTTTCACTCCTCGTCAGAGCCATTGTGACCTCGAACCTAAATCCCCACGTTTCGAGGAAGAGAGCAACGACAGTGATAGGATCAGGATTAGGATTTCCCGTCTTCCACTGGGCCATCGCAAGCTTGACCAAGACACCTTAGACGAAGCATTTGGCGGAAGCTCTACCTTCGATCCCCTACTTGACCTCTCATCCAAGCCGACCGCAGTGGTGACACGGGCTCATAAGCCAGCGACGTTGCAGATCCCAACTCAGAAGAGTTCGACACTGATCGAGGTCGACGACCTGATGAGTCCGACAGTGCTTGGTGTGGACGGATGCACTTTTGACACAGGGCCCAGTGCGAGACGTGGTACTTTTGGGTCGCTCTTCCCTGGTGCTGAACCTAAGGCGGACCAAGTGCAGGTTCTCTCGGTGCCTCGTTACAACAACCATGCCAGAATGCGTCACCATAGTGATAGTGCCACCATGACCCCACCTTCCTCCGCAGCCATGGAATTTCTACAATCTCCAGCTCCCACCATGACTTCTGATGCTTCGTCATTCCTTCAACCAGCAAACAGGACCCTGCGCCACGCCGCTTCCTTCGACACTCCTCGTAAGACAGAATTCTCCATCAACCAGACTGTTGCTGCATCAGGAGCTTGGGCACAGCGCCAGCGATGGCATTCTGCCGGCACCGACTCGCAAACCGATTTGCAACCTCAACAGAAGTTGCGCGCTGTTCGATCCGTGGCCTCTCTCCGAGAGAGCCATGGTCACGCTGAAAGTCTTTTCTCTGACATCTCATCCGCCACTGCATTCGGAAGGACTCGCAAGCTTTCCTCCCATTCCTCTGAAGGCTCTTCCTGCGGCGGAGCATCAGAGACTTGCTGGACACCTCTTGCACCTCGAACTGGAGCAAAGAAATTCGATCGAACCCGTCTACAGCATCTCAACTCTCTGCCTCGAGCCAATCCAAGCATCTCCCCGGCAAGTACAATCTCAAACCTTCCTCAGCTCGATGCTCCACCAATGCGCGATCCCGTGTCTCTCACCACCAATTCTCACCCACAATTAGGCCATGAGACGACAGTGGAGAAGAAAGTGATGAAAGTCAGACACAATGGCGGTGGCGCTGGCTTGGGGACAGGTCCTCACGTGTACGATGGTATGGACATTCCTTGTGCGTCCATCCATCTCTATTCGGACCCAGAAGACAACGTCGAGCCAGCATTGGCGGTAACGATGTCGACAAGCAAGTTGAAAAAGCTCAAGAAGAAGAGTCAATCTACCAGCGCTTTTGGGTCAGAAGCTCCGGCGATGATGAGGGAGGGTCACACAAGGTGCGCGTCCTCATCGACAAGCTCGCAAATTGGTCATGGAGAAGGTGTAGCTCAGCATGCAAAGGGCAGCTCGAAGTGGTGGAGTCACATTTTGCACAACTGAGCGTGCTTCAGTGACTGCATGATCTTGTCGCGATCATCGTGCTGTTTTTTCTCGGTTCATTGTAATCATTCTATATCGTTCTTGGCGCCGTGTGTAATCTCATGCAATCCTCTAATCATCTCGCTGAACACGAACGCATTGTTGAGCGGAACAAAAGATGTCTGTGTCTAGAAATGTAACGATTGCAAAGTATGGACATCTATGTAGAACAAGCGAAAGCCCCTCCCTCGCTTAGAGAGCAAGCTTAACGCCCTCAGCAGCATCCTGCTCCTTTGCCTCGACAGTCAAGCTTCCTGGCTTGGTCATTGTGATCTCAAGCTCGACCTTCTTACCGCCCTTCGCTGGGGTAGGGACGGTGAAAGCAGCGATGTTCTTGCCAGCAGACTTGGTGACAGCGGTCTTGATCTGTTCTGGCTCCATTGGCTCCTCGTCCTCCTCCAAATCCTCCTCCTCGGGCTGGATAGTCTCGACCTTGATCTCATCGACACCTTCGTCCAATGTGAATGCGACCTCTGAAGCACCCTTAGCGACGGGGAAGCGGTACGATCTGCGAACGGGGAAGGGAGTGTTGGCGGGAATCAAGGTAACGAAAGTGCTGTCGGCGAGAACGAGACCAATGGGTGCCGAAGTGGTCTGGACCTTAAGTTCAGAAACAGAGGCGACAGGAGCAGCAGGAACGTTGTGAATGTATTCCGACTCCTCGCTTCCTTCAGGTGCAGCAGCGATAAGCTGAGCCTGGATAGCACAACCACGAGCAATAACCTGATCGGCGTCAATGCTGGCTGTGACATGTGCACCATTCTCCTCCTCTGCATCTCCGAACAAACCGACCAAACGATCCGCCAAACCGCTCAATCTTGCGCTACCGCCAGCAAGAACGACCTCATCAATCTGGCATGCTTCCAATCCTGCCTCCTTCAAAACCTTCTCAACACCAGCAACAACCTTGCCGTATGCAGCACCAGCAAGCATGTCGAAACGCATCCTGTTGACGCTTCCAGTGAAATCGATACCCTCGGCAAGAGACTCGACGGAGCAAGTGGCGGAGTTGGAGGCGGAAAGAGCGCGCTTGGTGAATTCGGCCTCGTTGCGGAGCTTGGCCCAAGCACGCTTGTCTGTGTCGGCGATGGTGATCTTGGTCTTCTTGGTGAACTCTTTGGCGAAGAACTGGACGAGAGCGGCGTCAAGGGTGGAGCCGCCGACGGTGGAGTCGTGAAGGTAGGCGAGGGTGGTGTAGAGACCGGCACGGCAAGAGAAAACGGTGACGTCGGTAGAAGAGCCGCCCATGTCGACGACGACGACATTGCGGTCGAGCTCCTTGCCAACACGGTAAGGTGCGCCCTCAACACCGTCAGGGTGAGCAGGGAGGGCACCGGGACCTTGTGGTGCGGTAAGGCCGTAGGCAGCAAGGGCGGCGGCAGAAGCAGGGATGATCTGAAGAACAATCAAACCGGCCTCCTCGGCGGCCTTCTTGAGTGCAGTGATCTGAGCCTCAGGGAACCATTGAGGAACGCTGAAGACGGCACCAGCAATGGGCACACCTGAAAGGAAGTCCTTGGCAGTGAGGAAAAGCGAGCGGAGGAAACGAACGGCAACATCGTGTGCGGTGAGGGTAGTCTCCTTGCCGTCGATCTCGACCTTGAAACCGGGAGTGCCATTGACATCGATGACGGCAGCAGAGGTGCGCTTCTTCTCGTCCTCCTTCAAGTCAGAGTAGGATCGGCCAAGAAGGTTAACAAAGTTGTCGATGACGTTGGGTGCGTTACGGATGAGTTGTGGGGTAGCCTGGTTGGCGAGGTAGACCTGGTCGCCGTTGAAAGCGATACGGGTAGCGAGCTGACGCTCACCGT
Source organism: Ustilago xerochloae (assembly GCA_928856705.1). Taxonomy (NCBI): domain Eukaryota; kingdom Fungi; phylum Basidiomycota; class Ustilaginomycetes; order Ustilaginales; family Ustilaginaceae; genus Ustilago; species Ustilago xerochloae. The sequence continues at coordinate 334,083 of CAKMXT010000012.1, forward strand.
CTTCGTTGGCAATGACATCGGCACGACCGCTGTTGTGAAATGCATGGAGAGCAGAGTGAGAATCAGTAAGTCGTCTCTCAGAGTTTGTGCAAGGTTGATACAGCTTGTTGTTGACACTTACTGCTGGTTGATACAGGCAATTGAGCTGTATGAATGGCCAAAGTTGATGCCGATAACGGCGCCTGCTGATTCTGTCATGTTTGCGGATGTATGCGGGGGGAGATATGGGTGATGATGGTGGAGAATAAGTATGGTGCACGGATGGTGTTGAATACAACTTGTCGGGTGTGGCACGCAGCAGCAACATCAAATCGCACTTCTTCCAAAAAAAGTTTCTTCTGAATCTTTCTCAGGCTCTTCGCCTGTGTTGGTTGTGGAAAAATGTGTGAGAGTGTCGAATCTTCTCAGTTTGAACCACGTCGCGATTTTGCAGATGTAGACTTAACAAGGTATTTTCCCGTGAATCTTCTTATCGCACGATATCTTCTCCGCCACTTTACACGGCACGCGCCTCACGCGTTCCGGAAGTGTTGGTCTCGAAGCTTTCAAGTTGCAAGCCCAAGGCGAGGCTTATCCATCCTGACCTTGGAGCTTCGTATCACACATTGACTGCCTCCGAACAAGACAGGATGACAGCGGCAGATGCTCCGATAGCACTCCTCCCACCGCGGATGGAGATATCCTTCTACGCCTCCTCTTCGAGTAACGCCGAACCAACGATTTCAGAATGCACTGCCAACCTTATGCCATTTAGCATCGACTATGATGGCCCGGCACCTATCGATTCGTTCCTCGTCCTCCGACCCGCGGACTTACCTTCGGCTGGAGCCGAGTCTGCTTCGACGGTAGAAAGCTTCGCGTCAGCATTCAGAGGTCGAGCAATCCAGTCTACCCCTCTTCCCCTCCCTTCAGGATACCATGCAAAGTTGGTAACGGTATCGCAAATCGCCTCTTCCTCCAAGGTGGCAGCTGAGAGCAGCTCCAGCAATGACGCAGGTGTCCAAGTCAAAGCGCAAGAAGAAAAAGAAAGGAATGCAAAGCGTCAGCGTCTCGCGAAGCCGCCACAAAAGCAACAGCGATTCTCGATGGATAGCGATGACGACAACGAAGACGAGGATGAGGCCGGGTTCTCCCAAGAAGCATCGCCTGAGCCACAACAATCGAACGGGCCTGAAGCACCAGCGGAAGAGGCCGAACTGGACGTAGCGGCAGCAGCGGCAACAGTGAAAGAGGCAGAGGGTACAAAGATCAGGATATCTCCACTGGCAGAAGTGACAGGTGACGAGTTGAGAGTGTGGGGCGCAGACGGTCCGGTAGATAAAGGTGACGATACTTTCTTCCGCACTCTCGGAGAGTGGTATTCGACAGTTGTACCTTTGGTGAGTTGTCCGCTTCCTTCCCGCAAAAACGCCTTGTGAGTTCGCACTGACGCATTCTTCCTTCACTTTGTTCCCGTGATGCGGAATGCCACAGCTGCACGGTTGAGAGATGATACGTTTGAGGCGTTTTGTCCGCAAGAGGGCTTTGTACACTATCCCGCATCTATACGGAACGGAACAGGAACATAAATAAAGAGTATCCATACGGGAGATGACTTGTGACTGTGTGCTCTTCTTGAACGATTCCAGACTCGAACTTCCTCAGCACGCTCTCGACAGCGAGCTACCACCGCTCTACACTTTGCCCTCCTTCTCGGGCATCCTTCGCTGAACAAGAACACGATGGGCGGAAGTGAGTCAACGTCTGCAACATCCTTATCACCCGGCTACTTTGAATCTAGCTGATCGGAGACCTCGATCCTTCGCATATGCTAACGTCCTTTTCGTCTCCCGTCAACTCGACAGAAACTTTCACTGTAAGCTCAATTCACCTTCACCAGGCTCGCCTCCTCCCTTGCTTTCCCGGCTCACTGACACAAACGCGTGTCCACCTTTACGTACGATCGGCCCAGCAGAGCATCAGACACCTTCCAGGCCAAGGTAACGGCCGTACAGCTGCTCGAGCACTCAAAAGATACCGCGCAGACCGCACTGCTCTAGAGCGGATCACAAAGAATTCCATTCGAAGATTGGCTCGTCGAGGCGGAGTTAGACGTAAGTTCAAGCCCATTACCCTCGATCTCTCGATCTGATCCCACGGACTGACTTCTTCTGCTCTTCTGACGAGACGCAGGCATCGCTGGAACTGTATATGAGGAGACGCGTTTCATTCTGCGAGAGTTCCTCTCACATACTATACGAGATGCCATTGTCTATTCTTGTAAGCAGCACACCTCCTCTTCCCGACACTGGAAACATCATACTGACGAAACTTATTTGTGATTCAGGTCACTGCAATCGCAAAACGGTCCAAACAATGGACGTTGTCTACGCTCTCAAGCTCCAAGGCCGGACTCTTTACCACTTCTAGCCTCAACTTAGCGGCACGATCTTCCCTTCTCTCTCCCAAGACGTCCTGTTCCTGAAGAACTTACTCCAGAACCGCATAATTTCATCCCATTCAGCTCCTCTCAGCATCGCTTCTTCCCCGTCTTCCCCATTCAAACGTAGCAGAGAGAACGACGAGCCAAATGCTTTCCTGAATGAAGCCCATTTACTAGCTGTATCTTTCGGAATGTCTTTGCGAGCGCGGTAGACTTGAAGAACTGGTGTAGACGTTGTGACTGTGCTCGCTGGATGCGAGAGGATCTCACCTGAAACCGAGACGACACTGCCAAGCCGAGAGGTTGGTTCAGGATGAGATTTGGTCCATGAGACGATCGATTCAAGGGCAATGGTTGCGCCCTGACCGAATCCAAATAGATGAATTGAGCTAGCCTGCCAGCCGCACTTTTCGGTGAGATGTTCGAATAGAGATTCCATAGCCTGTAGCGTCGTGCTTGGGTTTGGCTGTGTGAGGAGTTCCCCAAATTGATCGAAGGAGGGATACCACATCCAGTGTCTGCCAGGATCCAGAAATGGGACTGCGTGCGGTGCTTGTATCGTCAGCACTGCTGTTTGTGGTAACGTCTTTTGCAAGCTTTTGCCGAGATTGAAGAATCCAGCATCACTATCGCCAAGCCCGTGAAGTAGGATGAGAAGATTCGAATCGACTCCAGAAGGGGATCGTGCATAGTGATGTCCCGAGAACTTGCTGAGGGCGGATGAGGAGATTAGAGGTTTAGCCACTGCTTCAGTGTCCGCTGTGACCTCAATAGGTTCCTTGGCTGAAGACATGATCGAGGTTTGTTCAACCACCGGAAACAGGTGGAATAGCAGCAACTTCTTCTCCGCCTTTGAGGGTCCAGTCTGCGATCTCGTCGATCTCGATCAAGGTGTTGTCCACGCTCCAGCGGCAGCCTTTCAAGATCGAGTCCAGATCTTTGTCGGAATGAGTCTGTCGAATCAGCGTGATCAGGGAGGCGAGAGGAAAAGGTATGCTAGGCAGGTCGAAGTTCTCGTTTGATTGACCGATGGTTGTGCGTACGGACGCAAAGTAGTAGACCCTGACGGACGGGTTTGCACCTAGTTGAGGGGTCAGGAGGTGATGATAGTCAGTGAAATCGATGTCGCTGAGTTGTAGTCAGGGCAGGATGCAACTCACTTGACATGGCGCTGCAATGAAAAGGTTGGAGGATGGAAGCAAACCTGGAAGTATGGAGGAGCAAGAAGATGGGACGTGCAGATAAGAAGATGAGTCGAAATTGGACCCTTTTCCTCCACCTGCCACACAGCAGCGTCGGAGTTCTCCGACGGGTCCCTTCGTTGATACATCGCTCACGTTGTTCAGTCTATCTCGTCAAAGACACAAGCAGTAAGGAGCACACACTGTTGCCAACACACTCGAGGGCTCAGAGCAATACGAGGAATGAGGTATATGGATTCCTAACAAAGCACGTGAAGACTAATGAACCAAATTACAACCTAGCGTCCTGCTCTAACCGTACATGTTGTTGTTGTTGCCGCCGTTCCCTCGACCAGCACCACCGGCACCTCCAGCACCTCCCATGAAGTTCCTTGCCATGTCCCTCAATGCAGGGTCGTTCATCATGGCACTCATATCGGGCATTCCTCCTCCCGAGCCGAATCTCTCGGCAGCCTGCCTCAACATGGGGTTGTTCATCAACGAAGCCAAGCTGTCTGGGTTCGACATCAAGTTCTGAGCCATCTGTGCGATCATGGGGTTGTTCATCATAGCTGCTAAGTCGGGCATTCCACCTGCTCCACCGCCGAAGTTGGGGAAGCCACCAGCTCCTGCACCTGCTGCATCAGCACCTGCGGATGGCGAGGAGACAGCATCACGCGAGGCAGTTCCTGCACTTGCAGAGGTGGAAGAGGAAGAGGAGGATACCTGCTCCTTGGAAGCAGCAAGGCCCTTCTTGAGCACCTCGTTGGTTGGGTCAACCTCAACACCCTTTGAGTAAGCTTCGACTGCCTCCTCGTATCGACCGGAGCTGAAAAGTGCGTGACCAAGTCTACTGTATGCCTTGCCGAAGTTGGGGTCGATCTTCGATGCTTGCTTGGCGTCGTCGATGGCCTGGTCGTGCTGACCGATCTGGGAGAAGGCAGCGGCGCGGTTGGAGAAGTAGACAGGAGAGTTGGGGTTGAGCTCGATCGCCTTGCCGTAAGCTTCGATGGCGGCGCCGTAGTCTTTGGCGGACATGGCCTTGTTGCCTTCAGCCTTGAGTTGCTCTGCCTTGGCAAGGTCTTCATCGGAAGCCGTCGAGCTTGAGGCAGCGGGTGCGGAAGTGGAAGCGGAGGCAGCAGCAGCGGGTGCTGGGGCGGCACCACCCATCTTGGCTTGCGTCTTGAGGAAGATGTCAAAGATAGCCTGAAGACCGGGACCGGAACCGTACTTTGCCTGTTGCTCGGCAGAAGATGTGTCGACACCAAAAGCTTCCGAGACGCTCTTGGCAGCCTGTTCGAGCTTGGTCTTCTGATCAGCGGGGACGGAAGTAGAGGACTGCTGGAGCCACTGCGCAACAGCGTACGCCAGTGGTGTCTGCTGTGATGACATGTCGAATTATATGTATACTTGGAGGAGGTCTGTTGCAGCAAGAATGCAGAAAGTCGAGTCAGCTATTGTTCTGGCTTTTCTGGTGCGACCCTGCTCCCTCTGCTGTCTATCCACGGCGTGCTACAAGAGTCAGAATGCTTCGTATCTGCATGGTTAACTAAGTAGTCTAACATGTATTTGTGAAAGTGAAAAGGTTGTGATCATCATACGAGATGTCGCCGTGCCGGTGCGGAGGAGTGCTTCGGTTGACGTGAACGAGGTTCGGGAGCAGAGAGAGCAAGGTTGAGGTTCGTGGTTGGATGACTTACGTTTTGACTTGGGATTAGGCGTTCCGGGCTCGATAATGTTGCTACGGAAGTAGAACGGAGCTGTCGAGCGGATGATACGATGTTGAAGAAAGGAGGGTCTATTTGAGGGAGTGGAGAAGTTGATCTTTTGAGTGGCAAGTGCGTCCGTCGTTGTTCTCGCTCGTGAAATGATTGGACCCCAACTCAACTTTCTGAATGTGTCGTGCAGTGCGCAGACGTGGCCTTGTTCTGCTGCTTGCGACGCGAGTCGGAGTTCTGGACCCTCTCGCAGTCTTCTCACAATTCTCTTCGCTTCTTCGCTGAGCGTCTGTCGGCTTCCAGCTCTCTCTCGAATGTCAACCGAACCGCAAAATTGAGCTTTGTTAGGCCGCGTAAACTGCTTGTCGCGGTCAAAAATAGTTCCGGCAGTGTTGGACAAGGATGAAACCTCAAGCATCCACAGTCAAGCTAATTGAATACGATACTGAATGCCATTCCAATGATTGAACAAGACGAAAGAATATGATAAAACAGAACGGAATGTATGTGTCAGGGAACAGTGTATGATGTGTGAAAATGGAAGACGAAAGCGAAAGAAACCAGCGAGCCCTAATTGAGCTGCGGTGCGGGTAGAGGAAGCATTCGTGAAGATGGCGGAATCGATTCCGCGGGTATGTATTGTATGTGTGTGCATATGTTGAAGTCTGTATGGTGCTGATCCATGACGATCACTGTTGCTGATTTTGCTTCTGCAAGTTGTAAAAGAGCAAGTCGGCCTTCTCTACTACGTTGTCCTCGGTCAACTCTTCCTTCAACGCTAGCAATCTTATTCTGCTCACCAGATCTCTCAGCATCCTGCGTGATACGGTCACTTTCTCATCTAGCCCCTCCTCTTCTGGTAACTGTTGCTCATCCTCCGCCATCTCCGTCTCCGATGCATACCTCCTCAAGAATGGGTGTCGCAACAGCTGTGGGATCGTCGCCCTCTCTTCCGATCCGTATCTCAAAGCAGCTTGAACACAGTCCAGCAATTCGTCATCCACTTCCATCTCCTTGTTCTCCGGATATCTTGGATCTCTGCACCTGTTCCACGCAATCTCGTGATCCGGATCAACGATCGCTTCTAGCTTCCTGTTCGCTGGGATCTTGTCGAACGGTGGTCTTCCATAGATCATTTGGTACAAAATGCATCCCAACGACCAGACATCGCTTGGCTTGCCTGCCTTGTATACCCTTCTTCCCTTGGCACGCGCAATCTTGATAGCTTCCGGCGCCATATAGTTGGGTGTGCCGATGATGTTATCTCGCGAGATATGCACCGTTCCTTTTGGAATCTTCTTCGAGATACCAAAGTCGATCAGCTTGATGCGGTTGTCCACCATCAAGAAATTGGCAGGCTTCAAATCGGCGTGCACCAAGTTGGCTTCGTGGATAAAGTGCACCGCTTCGAGCATCTGTCGGAAGTAGTGTGCGATCGCGTCCCTTGGCAAAGGTGCCTGTTGCGCCAACAGTGTACCGAAGTCACCTTCACCGAGCTCGATGAGAATCCGCAGCTTGTCGGGAGAACAGTTCTTGTCGATCGTGACATGATGGCCAAAGTAGCGCAAAAGATACATCTCGCTCCCTTCTAAATCGGAGAGTGTGCGAAGCAAGTTGGCTTCGGCGATCAAATCCAGCTTATCTTGCTCGCTTTCAATTTGCTTGAGATCCACCTGTTTGAGTGCGAAGAATGCCTGCTGTTCCTCAGGGCAAGGTACCTCCTCGAACATCTGCGTTTCCTCGTTGCGCACCTTGAGACATGCTGGTCCTCGCAAGATGTGCACTGTCGAGAATCCACCTTTTGTGAGCTGCTTGCGGCGGAACTTGAATCCAGGCAGCTTGGTGCAGCGCGTCGAGCTTGCGATCTCCTTCATGAAGCGATCCGCCTGGCTGAGTGGTGTTCGCATCTGCCTCGTCGTTTCTGCCCAGATCGCCTCAGCTCGAATCTCTGAGTACAGGCGGGCATCCTTCTCTTCTGCTGGCTCGTCACTGTGATCCTCTGATGCCTGTGTTGTCGCCATCGATGAGACCGAATCGTAGCTCCCTTCCATTGCACCGGGACCAGCTCGCTGAGCCGCAGCTGCAGCGGCAACACGTAAATTATTTGCAGAAGGTGCTACGTGTCGGCGCTGAGCCATTGGGTCGACAGGTGCAGCGATGTTGGAAGCGAGAAAGTTGTGGATCGCCTCTGCTTGGCCTTTTGTCGGGTGGATAGAACCATTTGCCTTGGCCAGCGCGGCTGGTTCCAGAACAGCTTTTCTTGCGAGCGGATGAGCTTCATTACGACGGGGCGGTGGTGGTCGCATGTCATAGTCTTGATCTTCGGTGACTTGACTACGAACAGGCGCTTTCGATTCGGGACTTGGTGACCGCACCAACGAGGCTCGCTCCATGATCTGAGCCCTCATCTTTTCCTTGTCAGCATCGTAGCCGTATGGCAGGAAGCGTCGATCCGGTTTCTCAAACCCATCTGCCGAGTTTGATGCTGCGCCTGGACCAGATCCGTAGCCGGAATTGGAACCCGAGCCAGAGCCAGAGCTGCGATCCGCATTGTCACGTTCTTGACCGTGCTCAGGACTGGCACTCTGTGCCTCGTCGCGGCTTTTATTTGCTTCGTTGTTGTCTTTCCCAGCTTCTTCTTCGAGATCGTCCTCTTCGTCGTCCGAGTACCTCCTCACTACTCTTCTTGCCGGTGGATGACGATTCGATGAGCGGGTGAGTGTGCGCAGACCGCGTGCTGCACTGCGCTGTCCTGTTGCTGGCGCAGCTGTTGCACTGGATCGAAGCGCTCGACCTGCCATGGCTGGTGTGCGATAGCCTGTGGGTGGCTGTGCGCTTGAAGTAGCCACTCTAGCAGGTGCTACATCGTCTGGTGTGTCGCGCTTGACCGATGCCCTCTCCTCTATCGGAGCATATCTGACCTTCTTTTCTTCCTCTTCCTCCGCCTGTTCTGCGCTGCGTCTGCGAGTGGGAAGAACAGTGCTGCTGCGAATGTCGGCATCAGGGATTGGGGACACACTGCCGTGCGATGCTACTTTCGCCATGCGTAGGGGTGGTGAGCTCTTGGATCTGAGCTCATCATGGTGATAAGCTGAGCCGGACGTGAAAGGCGAAGATCGACTGTGTGGGTCTTGTGCTTGACTCTGCACTGAGCGGAAGACATTAGCTGCCCGCAAATGTGGGTATTCATCTCGAAGTGACGGAGCAGGAACGGCTCTGCGACCGGTACCGGGTGAGTCGTCGTATGGATCGGAATGTGTCTCTCGCTGTGCTTCTGCTGAGACACGATACTGACGTGTTCTCGTATTGGTAGTCAATGGCGCTGGTGCCTCTGGTTCTGCTTCGTCTTCGCGAAGGAAGTGACTGACGGGTGCAGGTGGTAACGGACTATCGCCGATAGTTGCATTAGCATGATCGCTAGGTGATTGATCCGGAAGTGTGCCTCCATGCCGTAACGAGCGGCGCAGCACTGGTGTGGTTGGCGGCAAGTCGGTATAGCGTGAGACGGCAGTCATGATATATTTCACCGACAAGAGCTCGGTTGCTTGAAGATGATGGTTGTGATGGATGTCGTTGCAAGGATAGGAGAAAAGTCAACCAGATTGTTGCACACGATAGACTCCAGTTATCGTTGTGATGTTGATCGAGAGAGTGCGTTTTTACAAGGGCCTTGTTGGATGCATACTTTCTGCTCGATCTTCTTCTCGGGACAATTGATTGACTCGAGGGTCCTATCGAGTGTTCCACTCCGAAGAAAGGGCGAGATTGCGTGCCCCAAGAATGACGAGCCAGATGATGTCGAAGAGTCAAGGCGTGTAAGGAAGAAGCGGTTTGACTTGCAAAGTAGGGTGACGATCAGCAAGTGAGCAGCACGTTTCACTCCGAAGTCTTAGTCGATGATGGCTGGGGTCGAGTGGCTTGGCCAAGGTGTGAGAGCGACTGCTGATTTGCTTGGCTGGGAAGGATGCAAAGTGGAACTTGGCTAAGCCGCATACGAGATTCGCTTCTACCTTCTCGCTTTCCCCTTCCCATGTCAATCATAGCGAATGGAGCGACGACCTGGCAGCCGATTCTGTATCTCTTCCATAGGAAGCTTTGCCGGTCACAAGCTCAAGAAGAGCAGATCTGCATTGCAAGGAACCAAACAAAATCAACACACGCGCTCTAGCAGAATATGAATTTCACAGGCACAGGATACAAGCGCGTGTCGGTTCCTCACGTGATTTCGAACCTTGGATATTTCGCTCTGCCAATGTCAGACCGATATATTTGTACAGGCTTCGACGTTCGAAATTGGATGGTAATCACTTCTAGCAACTGCGAAGACGAGCTCTAGTCTAGGCTTTCTTGGAAGAAGCAGCAAATGCATTCCACACCTGCTCAGCGTAGCCCAATACGGCCTCTTCTTCATACCTCCTTCCGACGATTTGAATGCCCACTGGTGCATTGACAAGCTTCTCCGCATCCCACTTCTTGTACCACTTTTCATCATCCTCGGACAAGAAGTCGCCGGTCCTTGGAGCAATCTTGCCATCTACAGCCGGGTCTACCTTTGAAATGGGCAGCACGACAGCCGGGTAGTCTACAAGGTTGAAGATGCCTGTATAGGTAATGTAGATCTCGTTGCCTGGTGGGATTGCAGTATACGCCATGCCCGGGACGATGAGGATATCGATCGGTCTGCCATCTTTTGTACGCTTGGCGGTAGCGTTCCAGTGGTCGAGGTAGGCTTTCTGGAACTCAAGCTTGCGCTTGTTGGCCTGCCAGACCTCAAAGCCGCTGTATTCGCGCTGACCGATACCGGAGAAGCAGGGTTTAAGTGGTTCATCGAGCGGTGCAATAGCTTCTTTGATGTCCCTGCCTCCGTCAGCGCAGAATGCTTCGCCCATGATCTTAAGTGCGTCTTCGGTTTTGTATGCTTCAAAGTCAATCACGTCATGACCCGAGAGAGCGAAGAGAACTTCCTTGATGGCACGCTCGTAAGGTGGAGAAGGCTTGACGTGGCCATCGTGCCACATGACCCCGATGTTGAGCTTCTTCTGTGTGCGAGCCTGCTGGAAGCGCTCTTCGTTCCATGGCATTGACGGCGTTTGAGGGTCCAACAGCCACGGCTGCTGCGCCAGAACCGCTTTCGAGAACTCGGTCAAGCCCGAAAGCGAGCGACTCATCGGACCAAGAACGGACGGAATCGTGATCTGACCCAACAACGAATTCACGGCACCTTCGTACGGGAACCTGTGCGAACAAGGTCGCAGCCCGAACAAGCCGCACAGCGCCGCGGGAATCCTCACTGATCCTCCTACATCCGTACCCACTCCCAAGGGTGATCCCTTGATAGCGACCAAAGCACCTTCGCCTCCAGATGATCCACCAGGGTGCAGCGTACGATTGTGCGGGTTGACTGTCGTTCCCCACAGATAATTGGACGTTTCCGAATACATGATCGTCTGAGGCAAGTTCGTCTTGACGAATGGAACAGCTCCAGCCTTCTTGAGAGCCTCGACCAAGACCGAGTCTGAGGTAGACGGCTTGTTCGCATAGCTGATATAGCCAATGGTGGCATCTGAACCTTTGATCTGGAACTGATCCTTGACACTGATGGGTAGTCCGTGAAGAGGGCCCCTCGTCTTCCCGGTTGACTTGAGCTCGGCGTCGAGTTCTGCTGCTACCTTTCTGGCGTCTTCGAAATGGATCTCAGTCAGCGGATTGACCAGCTGGTGAGCGATGCAGGTCCGCTTGATGAAAGCTTCGAGTACCTCCACTGCCGTGTAATGGCCGTTTGCGAGGTTCGAGAGGAGAGCAGAGACGTCGTCTGTCTCTGTGATTCCGATTTCGCGTTCGGAAAGGATGCCGCAGCTTCTTGGGAAGTCGACCACAGAGTCAGTACTGACGGGAGGTAATGAATCGGCGGGAACCTTGTACTCGGCGGGAATAAGCGCCTCACGCTGCGCACGCTTGGCTTCAGCGACTTCTTGCCAGGACGGCATCTTTGCGGATGTTGTGGTCAAAGAGTGATAGTGCGTTTTAATCTGTGCTTGGCCTTCTTCAAGAGTTCAAATGTATAGGAGCAGCGCTCGCAACGTACAAGACAGACTACAGCGGGGTGACGGAAAGGTGATGGGGTAAGCGGAGTGTATGTCTGACAGCTGCTCAGCTTTGCAAAGACCCTTCGTGTCGAGGAAGCGCACGGATCCTCGCTTTTTGGAATTGATAGCCGGACGCCGAATTCAACTGTCGAGCCTGCGGTCAAACCTCAACACCGGCAATCTAAAAAACGCAGAGGTTTCACCCAAAGCATCAAGACCACAATGCACACCACATCAGGAAGAGTAAGAAGACATTGCATTGCGAAATGTGTTCGAACGGGACAGACGGGACACGAAGTGAATGAAAGAGGCAGCTTTGAAGATTACATTTGTTAACGAACTTGCAACCGCCGTGTTCGTACAACTGGGGAGTGTGCAGGGGTAATTGAAGTTGTAGTGTTCTATTCGGATAGGTACGTTTCGTAGACTTCATCCTCGTCTTCTTCGTCTGCGCCTGAGTATGCCGCATCAGTGGCAGCTGCACGTGTGACGGCAGACGAGGTGATGGTTTCAGTCACGGCGTCGTTCAGCGTCGAGTCAACACCCTGGGTGGCGCTGGCGGTTGCAGTTGGGAAGATTGGATTCTCGTAGGCAACATCGTCGGTAGTCGTGTGCGAATGTACGGTGCTTGTTGCTCGTGCGCTTGCGCTGGTATCGATCGTGTCTGGCGTTGAGGTGGGCAAAGCTACGGAGTAGGTCACACTCGCAGAGACCGTTCCATAGGCAGCCGCATTCGTCGTCGGATCCACTGCGTCAGTCCCGACTGCTGTGGTCAGCTGCCTCAGAGTGGCGACACTGCTAGCTTGAGAAGATGCAGCTAAGGTCGCGGCCGCAGCGGGAGTGCTGAGTTGGATAGTCTGCTGTGTAGCGGCACCAGTCCCGACTGGATTGATCACGCTGCTGGCCGGTGAGGAAGCAGCAAGGGTAGCCACCGCAGAGGGTGTGCTAATCGCAATCGTGTGCTGTATCTCAGCGCTGGTGTGCAGCACTGACGAGACTGCTCTGCTGAGCGATGCGATGGGAGCAGACAGGACAGAGGACGCAACGGATTGTGATCGTGCGATGGTTTGCGCGACTGAGAGGGTGGGTTGGACTGCCTGAGTGGTCGCCGAAATGTTGGTGACCTTTGCAGTAACAGATGCTTGACCCAGGGCTGCAGTGGTGAGACCCAAGGATGCGACCCTGCTTGCCGTGGGAGAGGCGACGACAGAAGCGGTGTCGTAATCGTCATCGTCTACGGTAGAATACGATCCTTGGATTGCAGTGGAGAACGACCTCCCTGCTTGGGTCTCCTCGGCCTCATCGTCGTCGTATGCTGTTGACACAGAAGCGTAAGATGCAGTTGCGGTGGGCGTAGCCTCTTCGGCGTCAGTCAAGCTTCCGTACAGCGTAGCTGAGTCGTAAAGGCTCGTGTCCTCGTCATAGCTCGTATATGCCGTTCCTATGTCAGTCTCGTAGCCCATGTAGTCCGTAGACGCATACACAGCTGTGGTTGGAACCGCAGTTGCAGTTGCAGTTGCTAAAGGCGTCGTGTAGGCTGCAGCATTGAGCGTGGACTGGAGGGACCCGGTCGCAGGAGCAGTGACATTTGCGGTGACAGTGACGACGGCCGCTGTCGCAGCTGCAGTAGCGGGAGCACTTGCGATCAGGGTGACGGGTACACCGGTGAAGGTGGTCAGGTGGTCCGACACTGTGGCTGTAATGGCTGTGACTGTATCGACCGCAGTAGCCTGAAGCAAGCTCATCTCGGCTTGCAACGAGCTCGTGATGGCCTTCTCTACGCTGTTCGAGCTAGCCACAAGCTGAATACTGTTGGCTAGTTCTCGAGGATCGCCCCAAGGCATTGATGTCTCTGTCGCTGCTGGCTCAATGTACCTTGCGCTAGCCAGACCAGTTGCAATTGCGTCCTCTAGCACCTTTCCGAGCTCATCATTCTGGGTCTCCACGAAGTTGGCAGGCTTGGCCTTGATGGCATCGCTGAAGTTACCGCCAGCCGGTATCGTCTCTAGACCCTCCAGTAGCACGGCCGCCATGCCTTCGATGGCATGATCGTCGATGTGACAGTGGATAATGTTGGCTGCTGCGTGGTCAACAACGTATCGGATGGCGACCCAAGAGTTTGCGTCGATGTCGAACCCATCGCGCAAAGGAGGGTTGTCGAGATTGAAGAGTACGCCTTTTTTCTGAGCCTCTGCGACAGTGTCAGCAGGGAAAGGTCCGGTGCCGGTGCCGATAATCCAGAAACGTCTCGAATGCATGTGGAAGGGATGCGGACTATTGGGTCCACCAACAATCGAGTAGATATTGTTCTCGAGTATGATGTCGACGACGGTGCCAAATGGAATGACGGCGTAGGGATTGTTCTGGTTTGAGATCGCGTTGCCATCCGTTGCGTTGAATAGCATTGGACGTACGTCTGCCAAGTGAGCTGTATCGAGCGGGACCGAAGCCACTTGCCAGACATTGAGACTGTTCTGAGAAGCAACAGCGTGGAGCGTCATGTTCGACGTTAACGGGACAGCACTGACGACGTCGAAGGGGAAGCTCAGGTTTTGCTGCCATTTAACGACCGTGGACTCTACGGTCAGGCCATTCATGGGAACGTATGCCGGAGTGAGCTCGCGTGTTAGATAAGCAAACGCTTCTTCCTGTCCAGGGCTCCAGGTGTCGCCGATCTCGTCAATGTAAGAAAGGAAAGCGATACCTTCGATGGGCTGCAGAGCACGAGCACCTGTCAATCGAATAGGGAAGATGTTCCCTGCCAAGTCTGGATTCAGCTCGATCATCACGCTCAATCGACTGCCAATTGTAATCTGGGCAACGTCGACTCGCATCGGCTCGATATAGTGACCATCAACAGCTACTATCCACATTTTATGGGCATCAGCGGAGACTTGATAGTACCAATTAGTCGCAGTGTCGATGATCTGCAGGTTAAGCCATCGTCGTCCAGCTTTGATCGCATCGGTGGCGCGTATGACCGATAAAGGAGCTGTGGTGTTCTGGCAAACGCCTCCATACCTGGTATCAAGCGTGTCCTTGACGGTGTAGCCAGTCTTGGCCGGAACGAGCGAGATGCATCCCTTGGAAGTAGTGCCTTGAGGATTGATCGAGCTGAAGTTGTGCAGCAGACTTGCTTGAACAGGCGACATGACAGTACTCCAGTCGTTGACACAGTATTGACGTCCTCGCCCGTTGATGAGCAAAGAGTCGAAGCAGGCAGGCGGTACACCAGTCTCGTGAACGGTCAGGAGCATGTCGGTGTGGTTGATGTGCCAGTGGTCTGACAACGCCACGATCTGGAAGTCCTTCTCGGCAGCCTCCATCTGGTCGATGTCTTCCTGACGTGGGCTGATGAGACTCCACGGCGATTTCCTGTCGGGCTTGGGTCGAATGTAGATGCTTCCTCGCAATCCATCAGCATAGTAGCCTCTCTCGTGACTGTGATACCAGTAGCCTCCATACTGGTTGATCAGCTTGAACCGATAAGTGTAGGATTGCCCGGTGTAGATGTTCCACTGAGACAGACCCGGAACACCGTCCATCTCGGGAGTGCCAATCTGGTGGATGCCGTGCCAGTGAAGCGCAAATGGAACAGGACTCTGGTTGTTGACAATGATTTCGACGTCGTCATTCTCATCCCAAATGAATGGATCGGCAGGATACTTGCCGTTCATGAGGAAGCCGAGACGCTCGTATCCATCTGGACTGATCGTGCCGTGAGTGACAGTAAGATTGTAAGCTTTGTTCGGGGCTGGCAAAGCATCGGCATCGCGACGGTAGAGATGGGTCGGGTGGACGAAGCCGGCAGCAACTGAGCCTGAAGCAATTTTCTTATGCCTCTCGATGAGTAGCTGCCGATGATCGCTTTCATTTTCGAAGAGATAGGGTCGATTGTGTATCATCATGCCAGAGCGCGGATCGGGTTCGAGAACAGGAATAGCCGCCGCGGAAGCTCCGAGAGTAGATGCGAGGAGGAGAAGAAGTTCAGATAGGGTGACCAAGCATATGGCGAGGCAGCGACATCCCGGTCGATGGTCTCTTGTATTGGCAAGCAGGGCCCGCATAATGCTGGGCATACCGCTGAAGAAGATGAGTAAGAGCGAAATGGTGGCGAGTAGACCAAGAGACGAAAGCAAAGTACTATTTGTATAGAAGGCTGTAGGAAGCAAGCAGTCGTGCTTGGGTTGCAAAGGGGAACGCAGCTGTCCCTGCACACTCGAGAAGGCGGACAGGATCTGCGAGGGAGCCTGGGGGGTGTCGAATTCTTATATCTTGCACCGTCTACTTGTTGGCTCCGGAAGAAACCTCTGCCTGGAGTGCCAATCCGAACGGGGCTGCTGAGAACAAGAGCTGCCATAACTGAGCTGAGGCGGGAAGTTCTGCGACAGAAGCAGACCACGTCACTGAGCCGCTGCTCCTTCGAGGGCTAGGCGACGGCCTCTACGCCACCGTGTTTGAAGCATCGGCTCGTCCGACATCGGAAAAGAGAGACGACTTCTTCGAATCGATTACGTACATCTCTTGTCGCTACCTTTCGAGTCGGCTTTCAGGATGTTGCGAGAAAAAGGTCTTATTCGGGATGACCCGACATCGCTTCGGCTACCTCTGCCTAGGCCCTGCCCTCTGCAGACTGGATCGATTTAATCGCATAACGTGTGGCTTGAGGCAACATTCGACGTGATGGTAGAGAGAGGATTCTGGAAGTCACAGGCGTAGTGACCGAAGCAGCAGATTGTGCTCGAGAAGGTGCCGGCGCATCCGACCTTTTTTCCCACAGTCGGTGACGACGAGAGAGAAAGAAGCGCAGTGCCTTTTTCCGCTGCAGGACCGCCACAAACTGTGACTTGAGCTTAATGATGCTGAACCTTGACGCTTCGGAAGTGCCGAATGGAGCAAGCGAATAGTCTTGTTGCACCGTGCGGCAGTGCTTCTGAGACGACTGGTAGTGTTTTTGCTCGTCAGACCTTGAGATTCTTGAACAGACTAGGCTCGATGTGCATTTCAGGCAAGACAGACGGGAGAGGCGCTCCCGATGAGTTCTATGGATTTGTATTATTGTGTCAAGTGCGGGAGAGACAGAGTCAAAAATGCAGAAAAGAACCGGAAACAGGGCATGATTGACTGAACGAAGAGAAACAAACATTGAGCATTTTGGAAGAATCTGCATAGAAAGGGTCCTGGCATTGCTGTAAGATGCGCTGCTCCAGCGGCTTCTTAAGTCCGACTCTCGACCTGCCACATCCAAGTGGCAATATTTACAAGGTGCTCGTCCTCTGCTGTGACGAGTGTTATCTGCGTGCGTGTCGCTTAGTTGGCGTTGGCAGGGATGCGGCCGTATGTTCTGCGGTACATGTGGTCGACATTCTCGAGGTAGTATGCACCAGGCCACAAGTTCTCGAGCTGGCCGACGGGCTTGTGGTTGACGGCGTTGTGGGTAGCCTCACGGGTCTTCAATGCCTCGACGTAGGTTTGGCAAGGAACGACCTTCATGCTGGCGAGACGGTTCTTGAGGTCAGCAGCCTTGACGAGCTGCTCAGTGGAGCCGTTGACGCGGATAGCGAACATCGAGGCGGCGGCACCGGAACCGAACGAGTAGAGGAGGATGCGCTTGCCCTGGATCTCTTGCGAAGGGATGTTGGAGAGCAACGAGACGAGACCACCGTAGAGCGAAGCAGTGTACATGTTACCGCATCGTCGGACAGTGTCCATACCGGGCTCGAGCTTGGTCTGCTGAAGCTCCTTGCCGTAAGCAGCGAAAGCCTTCTCGACGTCCTTGTTGGTGATGGTCGACTTGCGGTCAAGCTCGGCAAAGTTGGCAGGGATGGAAGCGTACTTCTCGTTCTTGGGGTCTGCAATGTAGTCGTTGTACAACAAGCGGCCGAAACCCTTCTGGACGAGCTTGGAGTAAGGGCTGTGGAAGAGGGTGTAATCGAAGTCGTCAACTTTGATAGAGGCGAGGTTGGAGGCGTCCGAGTGACCGTCGACACCGTTGGCAGCACCATTGCGGAGCTTGGCAGCACGCTGACGGTAAGCATCGTAGGTCTTGTCGAGGCAGCCAAGGTAGGCCTGAATGGTCTCGGGACCGTCAACCTCGGGGTATTCAGAGGAGAGGTTGGGCTTGTAGAAGTCCCAGAAGTTGCTCATGTGAGTGCCGTGGGCGGGCTCGAAGACGAGGGGAGCGTCAGGACCGATGAGCATAGCAACGGCACCGGCACCACCGACGGGGCGGGCAGAGCCCTCGGCGTAGATAGCAATGTCACCAGCGACGACAATGGCGTCACGGCCATCCCACGAGCTGGACTCGACCCAGTTGATGGCGTTGAAGAGAGCAGCGGTACCACCGTAGCAAGCGTTCTTGCTGTCAATACCCTCGATGTTGTTGTTGCCCGAGGGGGCGAAAAGGTCCATGAGGACAGTCTTGACCGACTTGGACTTGTCAATGATGGTCTCGGTACCGACATCGAGACGACCAATGCTGCGAGGGTCGATGTTGTTCTTCTCGAGAAGACCAGAGACGACAGAAAGAGCGAACGAGTTGATGTCCTCTCGGTCGTCGGTGCAAGCCATGTACTTCTGGCCGAAACCGATGGTGTACTTGCCCTTGGCGACACCGTCAAAGTCTTCGAGCTCATCTTCCGAGATGCACTGTAGATGGTACGATGGTCATCAGATTGATTAGAAGAAGAATATGTCAGCTTTCAGCTCTTCCTTGGTCGTTCGTCCAGCTCACTACGACGATGCTGATGTCGTTCCTCGATGGTTGTAGTGCTTGTCGTCATCGTCGTCATTGCAGTTAATATAAAACTCACCCTCCTGGGGAAGTAAATCTCGATGGCCTTGATTCCGACGTTCTGAGGACGAGCCGACATGTTGAAATGTATGATGGGAGGGTTGAAAGGAGTGTGAAGGGTAACCTGTGCGAGGAGTGAAGGGAAGAAGGATGGTGGTGAAGAAGCGAGGCGAGGCGAGGCAATCAATCATTCGAGGAGAGGAGACACACACGAGCACAGACACCGAGCTCGACACGAACGCCGATCCTTCTTCCGTTTGACACTTTTTGCAACACCAACACACGCAAGAAGGATGCACCAACGCAATTCGCTCATCTGCGCATCAGTTCGAGCTTCTTCGCAGCTGGCGACACACACGCATGCACAGCATCTAGCTCTTTTGTCCTGACTTGCCTTGATGCAGCTCCAGTTCGCTACCCACACCATCAAGCGCTTTGACAACAAGCGAGGCGACCCAGCGGTCACTAAAAAAAGTGAGCTTGAAGCGTGTGCGAGAAGAAATCACAAGACTTTTTGAGCGGGTCAAAAATCACGCGCGACTTAAGGCAGCTGACCAGTGTCGGACAGTCGCGAAGATTACAGCGGCCAAAGCGCAGGAAGATCTGTTCAGATTAAGAAGAAATTTAGACGGTGAGAGCGTCCGCCTCACGCGAAGAGAGTTAGTGTCACTTTTTGGGATTCAGCGTCAGAGCAGAGGGAAGATGATATGCGAGACCTGCGTTTCCGTCGAGGGTGGCGAACAGGTCGCAAATCGTGCCATTTCTGTTGGCCAGACTCCAAATTGGGCAACGCCAAACTCTCTGCTCGGCCAAATGTTTGGCGGCGCTTGCTGGTTTGCTATCTGCCGCATGCTGATCTCGCCTGCGAGCTGCGGCCGCGGTCTGTCTCAATCCGCAATCGGGCAATTTTCCACCAGCACTTTCATCGACAGTGGATTCTGACCGCCACGAGATGCTATCCGATCGACGGTCAACATGCGATTGTGCCCCGGTGCTGACCATCAGGCAGTAATCTCCTTCGCTATCCTGTGGTGTGGTCGACTTGAGACAATGTAGCTACGGTCCTGAAAGCAAGGCTGTGCAAGCTATTCAACAGGCCACGACGACGACGGAATCTTGACCACAGACAGGCATGTGAACAAAAAGTCAGACGATCTTGCCATGCCACAAGACACGCAGGGTCTTCCGAACCACAGGTTTAACCCAACGCCAAAAGAAGGTTGCTAGGAAATGGGCCGATTTTGGCCTTCGAACCGGATTGACCCGCAATCGCTAATCGCAGGAAGGTTTGCTCAATTAGCCCGACCCGCCCGATCCTTGTTTTAAGACGGTCGAGCCTCGCATCGGGCTTTTCACCATTTTTTTCCTGATGAGATTCGATGTCTGTAGAGAGCGAAATTGGCTCGTGCGTCGAGACAGCTTCTCAACCCTAGGGATCACCATTTTTCGACACTTTTTCCGAGCCTTGTTTTTTCAAGCTTTTTCTCAGGGACACAATACGAGCTCAAAACAACGACAGCAGGAATGAGAAGAAGATGTGATGGTCAGACGAGCCAGATGATATGCGTTGTGAACCGTGCACAGCCATCCTCAAACAAGTCGCCGGACCCTGCTTTGAGTCGGCAGATTGGTCGCACGACGATGCTTTTGAAGCGGCCAGCAGGAGGGTCTGGAATCTGCTGAAGGGCGCAAGAACAAGCGTTGGTGGGATCCACACAAAGCAACTTGTCGATCCTTCCCCCGCCCGCTCTGTCCCGTACAGGGAGATCTCCCCCACACATCAATTATCGCCCCTTCACTAACTTTTCACGAAGAAGATTGAAGCCCTGCAAGCACTACGTGATCAATACTTGAGGTCGCTGCGAAGCTCAAAAGATGATGTGACCAAAAGTAGACAAGCTTTATCCGGGGACAAATGACGATGGCTGACTCTCCTTGTGTGGCGCTGACAGTGACAAGAGGCCTGGGCGGAGTCTACTATAAGTGGTTGTTTGACCGAATTGCGAAAATTGAATTTCTCCTTTTTTCCTGCCCCTTTTTCATGGCAGCAGACGGCGATACGGAGAAAAAGAGACTAAAAAAATTAAAATGCTTTCAGGTTGCTGGGCGTGGCCGCTGTTTTGCGGCGTCCTTTAGCTTGAGCGACAAAAAAGGGCTGGCTCGAGCTCCGCGATTTTCGTTTATTTTTCTGCTCGCATTCCTGTTGTGTGACCGATCAGGCAGGCGGAAAATATCCTAGCCAATCATTCAATCAATCGCCTCCACCAAAAACCACCATCTCACTTCGTCGTCGCCATCAACGCTTTAGCATTGGCGTCACTCATCATCAACCGCATCATTCGTCAGGACATTCGCGCTTCGATCAGACTGGTCGGTCTAGCTTACAGCAAGGTGCTTCGCGACTCCAACAACTACTGCTCCGGCATCTTTCGATAACAAGGAGCCGATTCACGAACCTTGTACCACACAACACAAACGTGTCCGACACTTGGCTCCTCGAATACGATCGTCTCTAAGTCTCGTGGCTACCCCCATTCGCACCGGCTTCGAGTACCATCTGGAACGTGTCGTCCAAGTCACCAATCTGTCTGACCTTAGCTTGGTAGCTTGCTCATAGTTTGTTGATCGGTTCGGAATCTTTTGCTGCCACACACGTCTCCGCCCGCAGCTCAGCACGGCTTTTTGTCCGATCTCTCAGAAAACACAGAGCTGCTATCGTCCTCGCTACCTCTCTAACTTCTTTGCACCGCAGAGCTATATAGATTGGCTTGCGCAGAGGGTCTCGATCCAAGCTTCGTTCGATAGGATTTCTGTTCGACGCTGATACAGACTCAAGCTGTCTTGCCTTGAACGCGTTCCCTAATACAAAGCTTCTCCGCAAGCGCTCATTCTGTCACAATGGAGAAAGAGGGAGATCCGTCCGGAGGCTGGCGTTTCGCTCAGTGCTTCGGAGACAAGGGTGAAGTCGAGGAGATCACGGAAGGTAAGTTGTCTCACATCACATCACCAACGCGAACTTCTCCCCCGCTCACTGCATTAGCCGCTTTGTGGCTCGACCGTACGCGGATGGAGTTTGTCGATGCCTGCGCCTTGTCCAACCGGTCACCCCGGCTCATTTCAGCCGTAGTCTCGCTTCTCGTTTATGGCGCCGGCATCTACAATGCTGGCTCGACGACGTCAGCGAGCCCGTAATGTTCCTCATGCTTGTCCAAGACAGGACGTCTTACTCACCATCCGTTCCCTTCGCTTTTCTTGATCTGCCACGTCTTCCTGACTCCTTCCACAGCCGATATCATCTCGACGGTCGAGTTTGATCATACAGGCGACTACCTCGCTACAGGTGACAAGGGTGGTCGAGTCGTACTTTTCGAGCGCAACGACTCCGTGAGTATGAGACAATCTCGGCCTTCCCGAGCACATCACGAATTCGTTGACTAACCAGGATCTTTTGTCTTTTTTGGAACCGCACAGAAAAAGGGCTGCGAGTACAAGTTCCACACCGAGTTCCAATCACACGAACCCGAGTTCGATTATCTCAAGTCGCTCGAGATCGAGGAGAAGATTAACAAGATCAAGTGGTGCAGAAGACAAAATGCCGCTCACTTCTTGCTCAGCACAAATGACAAGACAATCAAACTTTGGAAAGTCTTTGAAAAGACTTTGAAGCTGGTAGCCGAAAACAATCACAATGACATGGGATACGGACAGGTGCGAGACCCAGACGTCCACCCATCTCTTCTCCCCGTCCCAACACCAGTACCAGGAAGTGGCACCAGCCTGCGTCTGCCACGACTCACACCCGTCGACACTATCATCGCCGCCGTCCCAAGGAAGATCTACGCCAACGCACATGCCTACCACATCAACTCCATCTCAGTCAACTCGGATGGCGAGACATACATCAGTGCCGATGACCTCCGCATCAACCTCTGGAATCTCAACATCAGCGACCAAAGCTTCAACATTGTCGACATCAAACCCGTCAACATGGAAGAGCTTACTGAAGTCATCACAGCGGCCGAGTTCCACCCCATCCACTGCAACCAATTTGTCTACTCCAGCTCCAAGGGAACCATCAAGCTCGCCGACATGCGTGACTCTGCGCTCTGCGATGCACATGCCAAGCAGTTCGAAGAGGAGGAGGACCCTTCCACCAAGTCTTTCTTCAGTGAGATCATCAGCAGCATATCCGATGTCAAGTTCAGTCGTGATGGTCGATACATTCTGTCTCGTGACTACCTCACGCTCAAGATCTGGGATGTCAACATGGAGAACAAGCCAGTCAAGACGATCCCTATCCACGACCACCTTCGTTCGAAGCTCTGCGATCTCTACGAGAACGATTGCATCTTTGACAAATTCGAAGCACTATGGGGTCCAGACGGCAACAAGGTATTGACGGGCAGTTATAACAACTACTTCCACATCTTTGATAAGGACGACAGCTCCGATGTGGTGTTGCAAGCAGACAAGTCGGCATTCAAGGCCAAGAGAATGGCAGGTGCAGGCAAGAAGGGCAAGAATGGAGGTGCTAACAACACGCTGGGTGCACCAGGGCAGATCAACTTGGACAATCCCGATTTCAACAAGAAGATCTTGCATGCTAGTTATCATCCCAGGGAGAACACGATTGCTATTGCGGCAACAAATAATTTGTTCATTTTCTCGGCGAACAACCCAGCGGGGATCCCTATGGCGTAACAAGAAGTAAGGAAGAAGAAGAACAAGAGCCACATACATTTCTGGAATCTCTCTCATCTATCGTAGTTCTCCGATCTTTCTCATTGTATTACTGCCTCCCTTTCCTTTGAACTGGCAATTGCCTACATTTCCAATACACTTTGTCACGACTGTGTTTTGTTTGCTAGACGATCGCCTGAAGCGACTGACTGGTTTTATATCTGATACGCGGGTACGAGATTGTACAAGCTACTGCGCGATTGGACAAGCTACTGCGCGCTTGAACAACAGCCTGAGATACAACACGATCTGAAGAGAGGCTTCATCACAGTCGTGCAAGAGAGATGCTCGGTGCGAATATTGGGTTGACTTGCATTGTTTTTTGCGGGAGATTATCAGATAATGCTCTCTGACGGTATAGAAGCAGCGAGAACTACACTTCGCCTTCTTCCGGCTCGCTTTCATCCTGATCGCCATCCCGCTTAACTCTTTTCGTCGCACTAGTATCTCCAACTCGAGTTGGACTGGTACTCTTTGCACCATTCGAACTATCAGGATACTCCTTTCGTTTTCTTGACCCCACTCCCTCCGCGGCAGCTTCAGCCAACTTCTCCCTTTGTCGTCTAACAAACTTCTCCCAAGCCCATTTACCAATCCTCTCATCTTCTTCCTTGGCCGCCTTCCATTCTTCCAAATTCAACTCCTCTACTCTTCCCCTCACCTCTTCATCCTCCCACTCCTTGTCCAAATCCAACGCAGGCTCTACTTTCTTGAAAGCATAGCGCAGATCTTCGATCTTGTGTCGATACTTTCTTTCCAGCTTTCGTCTTTCTTCTCCCGCTTTCTTCTCCTTTTCCTCCGCGAGATATGCTACGAGTTCAGTATGAATTTGCTTCAGCGTAGCTTGAGGGACAGTGCAACCAGCAGTCCATTCCAAGAATTCAGCTTCGGTGGTCATAGGCGAAACAGAATGTCCTGAAGCAGAAATATGTTGCAAAGCATCTGCAGTCTGTTGCTCAAGCTTCTGATCAAGATCATCCACAAAGTCGAAAAACAGATCCAATGGCGTTGAACCAGGTTGTCCAACACATCGAAGGAAATCTTCATCGTCTTTGATCAACGGATATACTTCTCCCCATGTAGACCTTGCTTTGATCTTACTCTCACTCTCACCCTCAAGTTTGCGAAGGAGCGATTTGAATGCATCCCTGTTCTGCCTTTCTTTCCTCTTCTTAAGTTCGAGATCTTTTCGTTTAGCAAGTTGTGTCTCTTTCTCAATATCCTTCATAAGATCTTCGAAAACCATTAGCATATCCGTCAAATCCATCGTGCTGAGATGAGGATCCTCCTGGTACTCTTGCGACTCCAAAATCGTTCTATGAGCATCTCTCCATCTTGTAAAAACATCCGCTTCAAACGTTTTCAG
Source organism: Ustilago xerochloae (assembly GCA_928856705.1). Classification (NCBI taxonomy): domain Eukaryota; kingdom Fungi; phylum Basidiomycota; class Ustilaginomycetes; order Ustilaginales; family Ustilaginaceae; genus Ustilago; species Ustilago xerochloae. The sequence goes on from CAKMXT010000012.1 coordinate 358,389, forward strand.
CAAAGCCATAAGCATATCAATATTCCTCTTTCTCACTCTCACTTCCTCGTCTTTCTCCGCTTTTCTCATGTCGCCCACTACAGCCTCAAAGATTTCTCTCGCCTCTTCATCTCCTTTCGCTTGCTTCCACACTTTCGTTTCACCCAGAAACTTCTTCGCAGTCGCAAAACTCGAATACACCTTCAGCCGCTTATCCCCCTTGACCAACGCCTTGAATTGCGGCTTGAGCTGCTCTAGTCTCGCCGCTGATTCAGCAGCACGCTTCTGTCGAAGAGTAGCAATATGTTTGTTGAAAGCGGCTTTTCGCTCAGAGATGGTCTTGAGCGCTTTGTAGAGCGGATTGGTAATGATAGATCGCATGGTGGTTTCCCAGGTCCAGTCCACGTCGACACCGGTGTCACTGAGGAGTTGGAGGAAAGCGGCTTCAGCAGCTTCTTTGTCACCTTTGAAGTTGAGTTCGGTGGCTCCGGACATGGTTTGGTGGAGTGACGTCTGGTTGTTGCCGCTTCGCGCGGTCGGAGGGGAGGCTGCCGTGTTGGAGGTAGAGGCGAGGGGCGTGTTGGAGCCTGAGGCTTGGGTAGCATTACGATATGCGTGAGTGGGTGAGGCTTGCGATGTGACCGGAATTGGACTCGTTACAGCAGCGGCGGCTGGTGAGCGACCGTATGCAGCAGGAGATTGAGCATGGTTGACGTTGTTCGGGGAGGCAGCGTTTGACGTCGGAAGAGCACTGTCGACGGGATACTGATCAAGAATCTGCTTGAGCTCGGGCGGTAAAGTCCAGGTCGATTGTTTGGTGACGCTGTGAACGTAATACGATCGATCACCAGACTTGTACTCCTTCCATGGTGTAGCTTCGAGCGCTCGTTCGCGAGGAGTCTTGAGTTCAGATGGCTTCTCCCATACTGAGCGCCTTTCGATAGTATGGTACCAGTAAGGACGACCTTGAGGTGTGCGATGCTCGGTCCAGACGGTGCCTGCTCCAGGTGCTGACATTTTGAGCAGGTGCGGCTGGGTTGATGTAGAAGGATGTGGGAGGAAAGACAGAGATGTCTGCTTCTTCTCTTTCTGTGAATCCGCGGACCCTGGCATTTGGCAGAGCTCGGAAGTCGGAATGGCGAAGAAATGTGCTTTTGCAGTTCGCTTGTGTGATTTTCATTTCCAAAACTGCAAGCCACATCCACATCCACATATCCACTTGTGTACGGCTTCTTGGCAAACAACAGTCTCCACTCGTCAGTATCAGCAGCAACCATCTGCTTCTTCCCGCCACCACATCACCACGCTCAACAAGCGCCATCGGCTTCAAGTCCGAAACACCCTTTCACCATGGTGGATCAAGCCGAAGCCTTTTTGGCCGGCATCGAGGACGAGGTTCGCAGCAGCACCAAAACAAAAGATCGCAACAGCTCCTCCACTGGTCGAGACAGAGATCGTGAGCATGGGCGGGACCGCGACCGCGAACGAGATCGTAGAGACCGAAGGTCAGGCAGAGATGCCTACGAGGAGGACAAACATGCTTCTTCTTCGTCGAGTTCCCGCAAACGTAGGGACGCAGAAGATCGTGACGAGCACGACCGTTATCCCCGCAAATCTCAGCGCGATGACCGAGACAGGAGAGAGCGAGATCGAGACGATGACGACCGCAGGAGACGGCGCAGGGACGACGACTATTACGCAAGAGAAGCTGGAGCACGAGGCAGCCGCGATGGCAGGGACAGCCGCGATGGCTATGGGTACAGACGGGATCGTGACCGAGATGACCGATACAGCGGTCGAAGAGGCCACTCCAGATATGATGACGACGATGACTACTACCACGGACGTGGAGGTCGTAGCAGAGGAGATTGGAGAAGTGCGGCCGGGCGAGACAGCAGTCCTTCTGTTCGACGCAGTCCAACTCCAAAGGGCACCATCCCCATCAGCGAGCGATCGAGGCCCAACTCAAAATGGGACATCCCTGCACCTGGCTTTGAAGGTACCAGTGCGCTCGCTGCCAAGGCAACTGGGCTGTTCGGTATCCCGGGTCAGACGAGGCTGGTAGGCATGCCGCCCATCAACCTAGGTGTTAATGGTCCCGGTGTTCCGCCAGGTGTGGGTCTGCCATTGCCACCGATCCACATGGGAGGCCAGCCCATCCATCCTCATCGTGGTGGACCCATGCACTCTCGTCAGCAGCCATATCCCGATCAGAATCAGCATGGCTACGCGCATCAATACTCACGACAGCAACAACCGCACGGCCACGGCTCGCCATACCAATCCCAGCAAGGGTTCCCACCCAACGACGGTTCCTCACAAGGTCCTTCAGCAGCAGAGCTTGCCGCGCAAAACAGCAATCGTCAAGCTCGACGCCTCTACGTTGGCAACATCACACATCAGACAAATGAGCAGAACATTCTCGCCTTCTTCAACGAACAGATGCTTAAGCTCAATCTCGGCACCGAGCCTGGCGAGCCAGCCACTTCCGCTCAAGTCAATGTCGACAAAGGCTATGCATTCGTTGAGTTCCGCCATCCTGAGGAAGCGACCAATGCCATGTCGTTTGACGGTATTGTCTTTCAAGCGCAGTCGCTCAAGATTCGCAGACCCAAAGACTACACTGGACCCGACATTCGACCTCCGTCCAACATCCACGTTCCAGGCGTCATCAGTACCAATGTGCCCGATTCGCCCCACAAGATCTTCGTTGGTGGGCTGCCTACCTATCTCACGGACGATCAGGTCATTGAGCTTTTGCAAGCGTTCGGCGAGCTGCGAGCATTCAATTTGGTCAAAGACACGGCCAATGGTGCATCGAAAGGATTTGCCTTCTGCGAGTACGTGGATACTGCATTGACTGACCTTGCGTGTCAAGGGTTGAATGGAATGGAGCTAGGAGACAGGAACCTGGTCGTACAGAGGGCCAGTGTGGGAAGTGAGAAGAAGGCAGCTGCGATCGCAGCGACAGGAGCAAATGCAGGATCCCTTGGCGGCGCAGGTGTTCCAAGCTCGTTGCAGCAATTTGCAGGAGAAGGTGGAGATGCAGGTGAGCCAACGTCCTGTATGGTAATGCTCAACATGGTAACGCCGGAAGAGTTGCAGGATGACGAAGAGTACGCCGATATTGTCGAGGACATCAGGGACGAGTGTACAAAGTACGGTGCTGTTACGGATGTTCGTGTGCCTAGGCCGGCCAAGGAGAGTAAAGGTGCAGCCGCGCAACAGTGGAAGCGGACTCAGGATGAGTCGGCTGCTTCAGCTGGAGGTGAAGGTGACAAACCAGCTGCCGAGCGTGAAGGTGTCGGAAGAGTGTACGTCAGGTACGCGGAGACGGAGCATTGCGCCCAGGCACTCAAGGCGATTGCGGGCAGACAGTTCGGCGGCAGGACTGTCATCTGTGCGTTCTTGAAGGAAGATGATTGGCCGGGTGACGAGGACGGTGGACAGAATGCTGATGCTACCGCTGCTCAGGCCAGTGGACCTGCTTTCGGCGCTGATGGCAGCTAGACCGTCCACCATCCATATCAATTAAATTGCCACATCGTGGTGTTTTGGCACCATCTTGTGCTGTGCTGTGACTTATCAAGTGTGTGAGAATTCACAAGATGTGTTTGCAAACCGGCTTGTCACTTTACTCGCCTTTGCCTTGCACTTGGTCCGATTGAAAATTGATGTACTATAAGGGAAAACACCGAAGTGAATGTTTCTTTGAATTGGTCACGCAAGCATGCTTTCACACACAGCAACGAGAACGGTTATGATTGTTAGATATTGACGCTGGACGTGACGTTGAAATATGTGGAACGAACGCGGGACACTTCTTTCACATCAACGACAGAGCACCCGCAATGAAAGCGGGCACCAATGCTAATCCTGCCAACGACAACTCAGCGGACACCATTGCTCCGTTTGCCTTGCTTGCAGAAGGAGCGCTGCTCGTCGCAGCAGCGGCACTCGCTGAGCTTGACGTGCTGTTACCACTGCTATCCGAATCAGAGTCTGAGTCTGCAGCGCCAGAACCACTGGCATTCAACGAATCGGTACAAGTCACATTCTTCCCAGCCCCAGTGTCCTCTGTGAAAGTTACGTCCGCACACTGGTACAATCTCCCATGAGTCTGACTGATGAATTCGACCATCAGCGTTCCATTACTACCTGCTTTCGCACCATCCACGGTCGAGTTGACGTGAAAGCAGAAACCTCCTTGTCCTTTGATGTTTAGATCGTGTCGTAGCGGCGGGAGACCCAGGAACGATTGAGCGGAGGTAGGAGGTGAAAGGGATAGGTAAATGTTGACAGTCGCGGTGTCGTGGTGAGACGTGATAGCAACTGGGCCAGCTGGGAGATAGAAAGGTGTGCGGGTGTTGGAAACGTTGTGGAAGCCTCCGCAGAAGTTGTCCGGCTCCAGGTCTTCATCGAAGCCTCGGGTCTGCGGATAGTCGAGAGTGAAGTGGGCCAGAGTGGTAGAGGCCAAGCCGAAGATGGCGACTAACGAGGGGAGGGTAGGAGCGAGCTTCATCGTGTAGTCGTTACGGATCCGTCAATCGTCAATAGGATGGAGTGAAAAGAAGATGGATATCTCAGAGATCACAGCGGACTTCTTCACGACGCCATCCTTATATACAAACACCACGCATAGGTTTTGCATACAGGGTCTGCTGAGGGAAACCTCGAAAGCGTTACCGAGGCACACTCACGTGGGCGGAGAAATCGAGTGATATGAGGTCCCGCCGGACTAGAGCGGGGGACAAGAAGAAGAAGGAAGAAAACGCTCCGAACTCGATTTCACATCCTGCAGGGGTTTGGAGGTGGGACTGCCATGTGTCAGAAGGTGGCGACACGCTCTTCGGGTTCGTAGCTGAACAGAGATGAAGCAGCAGGTGCAGGCGGGAGATGAAACGCTAGACTCCGTTCAGGAAGCCGAACGAGGAGGTTGGCGAGGGTCCAAGCTTCACCGTCAAAAGAAGTTCTCGAACATGAGATCCACAGAAAAAAGGCTCCGAGCTCGAGGTTGAGCCCCCACCTTCCCATTGACTGTCAGCACAAGACCCATGCTGCTAGCTCTTCTATCGGCCTTGCTTGTCCTGCGCTCCGGATCAACAGGCTGAGTACATCAGGCCGAATCCAAGTTCCTCGATGATCAACATGATCCTTCTCCAAGACGGGTTCATTCTGCCAAGGAGCTGATAGACGGTTGATGCCACGTGGGAGCGAGACCCCGATGGATTTTTGGGATCAATGTTAGGCTACCAGCATCCAACATTATTAGACAGTGGACGACGCTGTGGAGGCGCGCTGTGATGTCACTTGTATGCTCAGAGCGATGTCAGAAGAGACCCTGAACCACACTACGCTCTCGATCGACATCACCGAGAGAGAGGTGTCACAAGCCAGTCTTTGTCCCGTGACGGTACGCTCTCCGGTAGAAAGCCCGGATTACTAATTCCTCTTCTGTCCGCTTTGGACCCTCGTTTGCTTCTGTGCTGGTTGCTTTCTTTAGCATTCCAGACGCAGAGTCTGTGTGACGCTTGTGGAGTTGTAGAACGTGTACCTACAGCCGAGCCCATCCGGTGCTCGAAAGTAACAGGTGGTTGCTTCCATAACCTCGAATCAACCTTCTTGTTTCATCCTTCTTCTCATACCATCACCAACATTCACATCGAAACATCGTCAACATGTCTCTTCTTCGCTCAAGCACTTCTCTTTTCTCCGTTGTTCGCGCAGCTTCGCCTGCTGTCCGCGGTATCGCTACCACCTCTGTAAGCATCTCGCATCATCCTCCTGACATTTTCGCCTTCTCTCACTAACCAATCCTTTTCTTTCTACCACAGATCTTGAGGACAGACGACCCCAACGTCCTCAACAAAGACACCCACTCCGGCGCCTCCGTCAAGGCTGACAAGCACAACAAGGACCCCAAGACTTTGCAGAAGGAAACCGCAGAGGCTTTCCACAAAGAAGGTGGTAGCGGAAGCAGTGGAAAGGTCACAGCTAGCCCAAATGACGCTCCTACCCACTCAGAGGATGCTGTCCACGGTGACAAGCACAGCAAGTCTCCAGAGCAGCTGCAGAAGGAGACCACTCAAAAGTTGCACAACTAAGTTAATAATGTCACAAGCAAAGTGTCAGCGAATGTTTTAGCATCAAACACCAACTCAATATAAATCGATGAACCAAACAGCAACAACGTGGACGGATGTGATTGTGGGTCTGCGCGAACAAATGCATTGCGATTCTGGAATCGGTATTGCTTGGTCGAATCACCAGTACGAAAGGCTACGAATACATGATGCTTATACTATGCAAAAGGCTGCTGCTTGTTCGGGGTGTTGTAAGAGAGACTGTATTCGTGTATACTTGTATGAGGCCTCTCCTTCCATCTGCGACAAACAGGGATAATAGTAACGATGTCTTTCCAAACACTGCGTCGGCGAGCTCCTCACCCTTGTCGACTATTGTTCAACTGAGTGGAGTTGCTCAGCAAAACATTAAAGTCGTATTCTAAGTCTGCAAAAGGTGTTAGCGGTGCACCAGTTGCCCCTGTCGCCAGCCCTTGTCCGTTGCCCAGACTGTGTGGAGCACCTTCGACGGGAGCGAATACAGACGGCTTGTTGGGAGGTAAGCTGATCTGAAACATCTGCTTTTGCTGTTGCTGTTGCATACGCTGCGGTTGTGAGTATTGCTGAGGTTGACCAAAGCTGCCGCTCGGTGGCGGAGGGAAGGCCTGTTGCGCACTAGGCATGACTACGGGTCGTTGGATGGGTTGTTGCAGTGGTGGTGGAACGAGTTGGTTCTGCCACTCAATGCCAAAGCTGCTGGGAGCTGGCGAGGCCGAGGTAGGCAGGCCTGATGGATGCAGTTGTGTGAGTCCAGGGTGCGGACTCGTACTGGCGGTGTTGGGATCAGGTGCAAGTACACTTGGTCTACGTCCTAGTGGATATGGGTTCATTCCATAACCTGCTGATCCTGGTGTTGGCGCGCTATGTGCTGGACTTGGCTGCTGCTGCTGCTGCATTCCAACTGCTGGCTGGGAATACTGTCCATTCCCGAGAAGCGAAGGTGAAGATGCATTGATCGCTACCCCAGCTTGGATCGGCTGTGAGAGCCTTCTCCCCAATCCCGTCCCCAAATTACGTCCCATAGATGAATCTCCATTCGGAGACTGCTTTCTCTTGACCCCGCCTCCCACTGCCTGTTGCTGTTGCTGCTGCTGGCTCCCACCAGTTGCATTTGTCGGACTATGGCCTCCCACTGCTCCCGCTTTCGCTGGCTGCAGACCATGCAACTGTGCCAATCGCAATTGCGCATCATTTTGCGCCGTCTGCAACCTCGTCACTCTCTTACCCAGTGCTGTCCTTTCCCCTGTTGTCAACTCATCGATTTGCTTTCCGCCTAGATTCATCATATCCATGCACTGCTGTATGACGGTCTTGCTTGCGGGGCGAAAAAGGTTGAGCTTTGCTGATGCCTCCAGATCCAATTGCGGTATCGCCGCAGCTGCTGCCAACCCTTTCGCTGTGAAAGATGGCCGTCTCTCTGGAGCAGCATTGCTTTGAGACTGACTGAGAGCATAAGTGCGTGCATCATCCGACCCGCCGAACTGCTGTGGCAAGTCTGCGGATGGCGAACGAGAAGCAAAGACATCCCAAAACACCGTCCACCATTCGTAAAGCAAGCTTTGTGGCGCTTCGATGGGGACTTTGGAATTAGCGTCTAGGCCAGCTTCAAGGGAGAGTGCGAGAGCTGCTTGCGTGTAGCCGCGCTTGCGGAGATAGTCGCAGAGGTAGATGTGGAGCATGTGATCGCCGTGCCATGGATCTTGTTGATGGGACGGTGGAGCGGGTGGCGGAGGGTATGAGGATGATTGTGAGGGACGCTGTTGCTGTTGCTGCTGTTGCTGCTGAGGATATGGCTGCGTGTTCATGGCGAGTCTTGAATACAGCAACACACGCAGAGTAGCGTTGGACGAGGTCGAAGGGCTTTAGATAAGGTTGGCAGGAGCAACATCCGACGGTCGAATGCCTATAGTAATGTTACTAGACGGCAAGTTGGCGAGAAAGGGAGGGAAAGGCTCCGAGGGCAGTCGACGTGTATGAGCCCTCAATCTCACCAGATGGCTTGCTCCTTACGAAGTTGATCCGCTGCGAAGAGGTTCATGAGTTCCGGGAAGGTGGATACGTAGGGTGTCAGAACTCGTTGGGAGTAACGCAACCGATGCGCGAGCCACAGTATCTACAAATCAACAGTCGACGAGCGCGAGCATACGTAGTCGTCGTGCTTGCTGGAGGCTGACAGGCAGCACCGGATCAGGAGCGTGCTGCGGACAGAGGCGGTCCTCTCCTCGTCGTCGTCGTCGCTGTGAGCACAGAGCGCGAAAAGTTCGGAGCGCCAGGGACTTGCAAGCCGTACAAGCTGATCCATCCAAGGGCGGTGATGATGGTGTCAGGAGGTCAAGAAGGACGCTGCCGTGATCGAGTCAAGGAGAAGAGTGGACCTTGAATGTTGATGCAGCTTAATTAGCTCATGATCAGACCCGTTCATCTCCACTGACGGAACAAATTGAGGGTCCGAGAAAGACGAAGACCTGAAGAAACAAGGCGCTCTCATGCACAGCGAGCAACCAGCTGCAAGAGCGTGCAGAGATTGCGCAGCAGCAGCAGCAGCGACACATGCACAACAGGAGCAGAGTCGGATGGCCTAGCAGTGGCGGCGTGAGAAAACTCAGCCGATCAGAACGAATGCGAATGCGAATGAGAGGAATAGGGTTTGAAGCCACTCTGTGTACCAAAGCGTGACAGACACTTAGGAACGCGCAAAAGTGTAAGCGTGCGTACTGTAAGGGTACTGTATCAGCTGTCGAACTCCACGAGGCGGACCGAAGCGAGACGTCAGAGGAAAGCAAAGTTCCAGACTCTTTTTCAAGGAAGATTCTCTGCCGAAATCGATTCAAAAAAGCGAGGCTGCTGGAGTAGGTACAGTATCCGAAGAGACATCCCATCATCAAGCATGAAATGAGACTGCTGTCGGAGTGTGGAACTCAATTCTCTGTCGATTCGTCACATTCGTCTCTTGCAGCAACGTTCGTGATTATTGACGCACCTCTCTGTTCTCTCCCACTCTTCGGGATTATGGACCGTGCCTGCAAGTCACCGGATGATCCTCTGCTCAAAGTTATTTGCAGTTGATCCTTCCTCTTTCCCTACCTCAATCGGGCCATGGTCCCGACCGGTCTTCTTAACACACTTTTCAAAGGACAAACTTCACATTGCTACAAGCGGGAGGTGGCAGAAGTTCCGGAACTTTGCCGGTGAGTATGAGTGATAGTGTCTAGACTTGAATGGAAATTCGTCTGTTGAGTGGCGACAGTCGCGTCCACGCTCCAATTCGAGCTTGGCTTCTGCTGCAACCCTGCTTCGGTCATGCAAGCCTCTTCCGAACGGGAAGAGACATAAGACACACACAGAATTCTCAACGTCTGCTGTACTTGTTGTTTCAGCATTTGCTGTGGCGTAACGTCAGTGTGTCCGTTCTGGATCGGAACCCTCTTTCCACTGCAAAGACCTCGAATGTGGACATGTGCTCAATCTTCAATCGATACTTCACTGCCGTCTCGCGTTCATCATACAGTCCCGCGGAATCGGGTAAACAAACCTCAAGTCGAGCATCGTCCTTACAACGCCTCGACACAATCTTCTGTTTGACACTCTTTGACACTCGTGATACTCATCGAAGCACGGGCTAGGTCCTTGCTAACAAAGGTAGTAGCATTGCTTGTCTTGACATCCGCGTCGAGCTTGTGCGCTACTGCATCTCCAACAACCGATCAATCGCAGTTTCCACATTGCCCTCACATCCTTGCAACACCATCTGGATTACTCCATTGTCCATGGTCGGGAAGATCGACTTGAGTGTCTCTACACTTGCCGAGTTCTGTGCTGCTTCGTCCGCTTGAATCGCTCCCATCCTTTCTTGATCAATCAACGATCGCTGGATCGCTTCATGTGTCTGTGCATTCTCATACTCGATGACCTCCCTTCTAGCACTCTGCAGTTGTTGCTGCTGACCCCGATCTTCAGCTTGGCGCGAAGGCGTCCCTTGGAAGCTTCGTCCAAAGTCTTGCTGCATCTGCATACGACGACGCATCTGTTCTGCTTCCGCTGCGTTGCGTGGATGTCGCTCCGACTCAAACTCATCCTCATCCTCATCATAGTAGTCAGCATCCTGCTGCCCTGGCCCAGATCTTGCAGACGTAGCCATGAGATTGCGTCGACCAGCCGACTCGTCGTCAAACATGGTATCGTCAATCGAGTAGTTCCTCTGCGGCATGTTGGGTCGGAGCAGCCTTTGTGGTGCGTTTTGTCCACCAGCGTTGTACGGTTGGAATCCATCCTGCAACAAGTCACCTGTCGAGGGTGTTTGCGGCTCGTCGTCTAGCAGCATGCCTCTTCCGCCACGAGCTCCTTGCCCTTGTTGCCCTGAATACCCTGCCGTTCGAGCTCGCTCCTGTGCTCCGCTGTCCCCAGAGGTGTCGAGCGAACCAAAGAGTCCTCCGAACAATTTCGATCTTGATGTCGATGCTGTCATGCCCGTGGATCCTGCAGCCGAGGAGCCGGGAGCTGGCGAATTCTGGCGTTCTGTCGACATGCCACTGTCATTGTTGCTGCTGCTTGGCGTTCTTATGCCCTCAATACCTTCGTTGATGAGCCTGCCGAGTGCACCCATGGGTCGACTCAGACCTGTACGTGCGGCTTCTCCGGTGCGGAGGAAGAAAGCGCGTGTGTCGTCGGCAAGCGAAGCTGCCATCGGAGTGAAAGGCAGCGCTTTGGCGGCCTCCTCACCCGGACCAGACGGCGCTGAAACGCTGTTGGCGCTGACGCTGCGTTGATGTTGTGGATTTCCAAAGGGAGATGACGAGGTCCTCGGTGGTGGCGTTGTAGGTGGAGCGAGCAAGCTCCCTTCCGTCCCTGCCGCTGCTGCTGCGGCCGAGGATGCTGGCGGCTCAGGCTCTGGCAGCGATGATACAGCTTCCTCAACGCGCTTCTCGAACTCCTCCTGTGTAATGTTGCTGAGCGAGGTATAGTCCATTGTCTCTATGAATGCGATGGCTCCCATAAGACTCGACAGATAGTATCCCGACTCGCTCGATAGCCGATCTGGGTTTCGGAATCGACTGATGTATTCGACGTTCGAGATGAGATGCTCCGGATTCGCCTTGAGCACTACAAAGATGAGCACCGGGATGAACGTGTCTGCATTCTCTTGCGTCGACAGGTGTCGAATCATACCGAAGATGACCTTGCAGCAGTTGAGGATGCAGATGAGCTTGTCACGTGGTGCCTTGTAGTGGTTGATCTTGAGCAATTCTTGAATCGAAAACTCGATGAATCCTCGCGAATGATCTCCTACTGGCACATCTAGATGCTCCTCGCTCAACCAGCCGAACAACCCAATACGCTGCCTAAGTACGCGATCGCGTTCCAAGTCGTCGGTCTGCACCGCCCAACGTCCTTCCTTTTGCACAGCAGGAGTGAAGGTGTAAGGATAAAGACGATTCATGACGAGCTTCTCCATGGCTTCCTTAGCATTCTCAAAGTCGCCGTCGCTTTGGTTCTTCCAAACATCGCACTCCCTCATACGCGCAGCGATAAAGTCGAGGAAGTCAAAGATGAGTTTGATTTGGTCCTGTGTTCGATAGGGCTTCTTGGCAAACCCTTTGATGAAGCTGCGGACGTACTCGCCGACGGGCTGTGCGCTGCGGTGCTTCATCTGTTCCAGAAAGCGATTGAAGTCGAATGGCAACTCTTCACTTGCTTGAGTGGTGGGAGGTGGGCCTTTGCCGATCTGAATGCCACCTCCGCTGCGTGAGGTGCTCTTGCCCTGGCTTGATTCGACTTGGCTGCTCTCGCTCTTGTCTCCCGCAGCGGCTGAGCCTGTCGGTGGCTGTGCGGATGCTTCGGCGTGATCGCTCGCTTTCAGTGCTTCCTTAGATGGGTCGGCGGCCGATGCAGATCGAACCGTCTGATGCTGCACGGTGTCCTGAGCAGGTCCTGTTGGCGTCAAAATTCGCATTGGTGCGTCCATCGAAGAGCGCAGCGCTGGTGAGTCTCGACCGAAGGCATGCGCAACAGCAGCGACGCTTTCAGGGTCAGCAAGTGCTTCTCGATCCGGTCGTCCAGCCTTCTGCGCGGCAAGTGTGGAAGGAGACTGGGGTCGCTCTGCAGTGTGGCTGTTTTCACTGGCAAGCGGCTTTTCGGGAGGTTTGGGACCTTCTTTGCTGGGAGGCGTTGGTGGAGAGATGCTTTCATCGGCGTACTGTTCATTGGCTGTTCCTGCTTGTTGTGAGGCTGGTGTGGTCGAAGCAGGTTGTTCCGCCTCGTCAATTGAAGTGACTTCGCTTGACGCCTCTGCTGAGGCTGGGGATGACTGCGGCGCACCATCCTGCTTATCATCGTCGCCGTCCTGCTTAGATTCTGGACCCGTCGGTGCTTCCGTTGCTGTGCTGCTCGTCAAAGCCGCGGCTTGATCACTGCTATCGTTCTCGGTGGGTCCTTCCACGTTCTTGTCGCCCTCTTGCGCCTGCGTCTCGCCCGCATCCTCTTCCGACTGCTTCTCTGGAGCTGCTTGTGCCAATACCGATGTCTCTTGTTCGCCGTCCCTGGTATCAGCCTCTGGCGCTGCTGTTGCTTCCGGGACTGATGTTTCGGCTTCACCCGCCGCGGAGTCTTGCTGTTTGATCTCTAGCTTGTCCACATCCTCAGCGAGAGCGTCGCTTGATGTCGAGTCAAGCTTGATGTCGGTCTTCTCTTCCGACACGCCTGATCTCTCCTTGACCTCGTCCTTGTCAGCTGTAGCTTCGGTTGCAGGTGAGCTGGAGTCCGTGATTTTGCTGTCATCGGTCTCATCCTTCGTTGCGGCGACGCTAGAGTGATCGCTCGACGACGCCATGACCGGGTCTTTCTGCGCTTACGTTGCGCCGCGAAGAGTGATGCGGAACTAAGAAGCGATCAGATGGTGTTGTCGAGAGACGTAAAGGTAAAGAGTCGGAGAGTATGGTATGCGAGACAATCACAGGAATATGGCCAAGCAAAAGTGTTGGTTTGACTGCGCAGCGCGGGCCGAGATGCACAGCAGCAGCAGCTGGCGTGTGTGTGTGACTTTCGTGCATCAAATAAAAATGCACGTCCCACACGCGTGCTTCTTTCCTCAACCTCAAAGATCATGCTGTCACTTATGGTCAACTTAGTCACCGGTACTGCAGCGTCAAGTCTGCCCAAAGCGAGCTCAAGCAAGCCCGCTGATGATATCACGACCATTGTTTCATTGGCTCGCTCAACACGCAACAGCAAAGCCAGCGGTGCAACGACGATGCTACCACGGCGAGATCACGATTGACGGACCATGAACGGCCTCACAAACGCAGAACAGTAAGCTTGGACCTCAGCCAGCTGGACGAGATCTTGGAATATGTCATTTGTTCATCAAGTGATAGGTATCGTGACAACATCTAAACAGCTGCAATCACTCTATACACAACAGGCACCGGAACCGTAGCCATGGCTCGGCAGTGTCACGACATGGTGCTTGAGGTTCTTGCCGTCATCCGAATCGCTCGAAACACTCGCTGAGTCTGCATTCGCGCCAGGCTGACAGCAAGATCCATTTGTGTTCTCAGCTTGTGTTGCGACGATGCCACCTTCCGTCGAGGAGGTGTGACCCAGTCCATCAACATCAACAAGATGCGAGGACCCGAGAGTATCCCACGTCGAGAAGAAGTGGCCAAAGATGCCACCAAGCACAATGGCGATGATGATGTAGCCGTTGAAGGTCATGGCGATCAACATGATGAGATACTGCCAGGAGAAGGATAAAAAATGTTATCGGGATTAGGATTAGTGGGTTGCTTCGACATTGTCAGTATCGAATATAGGGCGTCGAACTTACAGCACCAGTGAACTGTACACCGTACAAGAGCGAGCGCAAGAGCTGCTGCCACATGAGTGGACGGAAACGCATCGAGTCAAGGGCAGCTTGACGACAGCCTGTCTTACCGGCTGGGATACCGAAGAAGATGTTATCGAGCTGTTCCAACTTTCTGTTGAGCGTAGATTGGTCTTGAGATGGTTCGTTCTGGGCCAGGCGGGAGGCCATCTCTGCCTTCAAGTGTTGTGTGCGACGTCTCGACTCTCTTCGCTGCACCATAGCACGCTCGAGGATCCATCGGTCGAATTCGCGACTCCACCTTCGCACCGTTTCGATGAGGAAGACGATCAAGAAAACACCGATACAGGTGCCTGCGAACTGCGCCTCGGTTCGAATGTGCCATGACGAGGTAAGGACACACGTGTTGATGGTCTGCCAGTTGCCAAGCATGTTCATGCTGCAAGCATTGGAGTGCGAGTCGCCCATACCAGACATGCCGGACATGCCCGACATACCCGACATGCTGGAGTGATCGTGAGAGGTCATGTTGACAGCGTGCGAGGGTAGGTTTCGTTGGTGTATAAGGCGAGGCGGACGGACGAATGTGGGCAGCAGAGTTATGATGGTGCTATAGCTCGCGGAAAGCCCTTTTGTAGAGCTAAGAGACAAGGTGGACGAGATCGGAGAGCAAGCCTTCAAAATGGTGCTCGGGCACTTTCCACAGAAAGGCAGCGAGACTGGTGGGGCTGAAGGCGGGGAGTCAATGAGGTCCGAGGTCGGCACCGCTGAGGAATAGATGCGATTCGAGATCTGTTCGCAAGGAAGGTCGGTACGGCTGTGTCAAAGGTGTCTTTTGTATTCACTGTCTGGGTGATGAGATGAGCTTTGCAGCCAAGCAGGGGTCGTGCTTCTACTGTCAGCGGTTGCAGTAGCTAGTACAGTAGCGAATGAGAATCCTTGTCAAAGGCGGCGGAACGAGGCTGCAGTCAAAGGTGGGCGGAGACGATGGTGGATGAAGTCGAGAAAGAAGCCGGGCAATTCTGGTACACTTGAGAGCGTGCTCAAACCGGAATTGCGGCAGCAACGTCCAGCAGCAAGAGGTGTCGAGGGTCTTGCTCTGCTCTCTGATGAGCAGTTTGACAGGCAGAAGAGGTGGCAGCAGCGGAAGACAAACGACAAACGCTAAACAGAATCGCACCGAGCCTCGGAGCCTTTTCACTACTTGCGTGATGAACAGAGCGATCCGAGTGTCGAGAATTCCTGCCGTGTCGCTTAACGAGCTCCATGTCTTCGGAGCCTTTTCCAAAATCACACAGTCTGCTGCTGCGTTGCGTTAATTGAGCTCTAAAATACTCGGCTTCGTGTCGCAGTGTCGAGAACGCTCCGAGAGCTGCTCTGCTCGCTTGGCAACTTTGCCGAAAGATCGACAGTGCCTGTCCCGATTTGATCAAGCAGGTCCCTCACCATCACCTTTCGTTTTGGTCATAACGCTGACAGCCTCAAAGCGATAGCAGCTTGCACGCCTTGTCTGTCGCGGCAGGACGTTCGCGAGACATTAGTCAACACAATCCGTCAAACAGCGAGTCTGAATCGAGACTGGGATAGTATGACACTCATTCGATATGGCTGTTAGTGTTACAGAATAGTCGTACAGCAAGGATACAATGCGGCATTAGAAGGGACTGAGCTAACGACAAGACTGAGTTTGTGTTCCTGATGAAGGAGAATCGAATACCGGTTTTGCCAACATGCTGACGGGCGGAGCGGTCATTCGTATCGACCTCGCTCTGAGTTGCCACTATGAGGATGCTGAAAAGCCATCTCGACCGAGTCGGCGCTGGCGTGCTGCTGATACTCTTGCATGTTCGACACAGCGGGATGGACCTGCGCCTGGTGTTGATGGACCTGATCATACGGTGCGCGTTGAGGTCGAAGAGATACACGAAGAGGTCGGTGGAGCTGGGAAGGCGTAGAAGTCTCGGGCTGGTTCTGGCGAGACTGGTGCTGCTGATATTGCTGTTGCTGTTGATGCTGCTGCTGCTGCTGCTGCGAAGGAGCGGTGTTAGAAGCAGGTATGAGAGGCGATGGCTGAGGTTGACGAGCATCGGCGTTTCCGTCGTCCTTGATTTGCGTCTTGTTCTTCTTGGCGTTGGCTGCGCTTTTCTTGCTGGGGGGGCTAGGCCTCTTGTTGTTGGGCTTGTTTGGGGCGCTCGTTCCTGCTGCGGCTGCAACTGTTGCGGTCGTCGCCGCAGCATCAGCTGAGCCCTTTTGAGGAGGCGGCTTGCGATTCTTGGAAACCATTTCTAGCATATTCTCCATGCCAGCTCGAAACTCGGCCTGCAACTCTTCAATCATTTTCTTGCAGTCATATTGCCAGGTAGCTGTCGTTTCTTCGAGTGCTTTGATGCGACTGAAGATGAGCTTCCTCTCGTCGGCGGCGCGTACGACCTTTTGGGTGATTTCTACTTGGAGTGGAACGACCTGGGCCACGTGCTTGCTAATCTGCTCTTGCTCGCATTGCGAAGACTTGAGGCGAGATGCCAAGTCTTGCAGCTCTTTTTGCATGTCACTCATGCGGTTCTCCGATACGAGCCAGAAGCACTGAATGTTCTCATCGATCTTGGTGAGCAGGTCTTTCTCCTTGATTCCCTTCTGGACATCTTCCAAGACCATCCGTGGCTTCGTGGTGTCCGAGCAAACCTCGGCGCTGATGCGATCAGGTCGGGTGTCGTCAAGAACATGTGCAGGGGAAGAGTGGACTCGAGGCATGAGCTGAGTCGACCTTCCTCGATTGTCGAAAGGAACCCAGCTATGGATAATAGAATCTATGTCTGCCGGGGCGGGATCGGTGATTGGAGTGTCGAACCTGGATGGATGCGATGTTGTGTCTTGGCTGGAAGAATGACTCGAGAAGGAGCTCTGGTCTGTACCAACCTCAAAGAATTCGGTAGTCCGATACGAAGGGGGAAGTTGTGACCATAAAGCGTCGATGGCAGTAGAAGGAGCGCTGGGGAACGGAGCTTGACTGTCGTGTTCTTCTTCTTTAATCTGCGAAGGCCACACGTTGAAGCTACCGGTGCGCTCGATGGGCTGATTCGTACGTCGATGACAGGAAACAGTCTCGAAGTCTGGCTGCTGCTGCTGCTGCTGCTGCTGTATCTGCAGCTGCTGTGAGTGGGTTGGAGGATGCAGCGCGCCTGTGTGCGCATAGTAAGAGCAGTCAGCGGAACTCATATTGAATGGATCTTGGCCTTCCAATCAGGATCTGAGCATTCTCGGAGCGTCAACCGAGGTAAGTGCCTCATTAGTGGCTTTTATATGAACATGCGCCCCGCGTTCATTCCGATACGCTTTGTCACATCCGTAGCGGCTCTGCCGAAATGATGCGGGCGTAGAGTTGAAGCACAGGCTTCTAGCGGTTGACATTCGTTGATCAGGCTTCTGACAGGTGATTGAGAAAGCGGTCGCAGGGCCCTTCTAAAGGGCGTTCTACTCGGCAAAGTCTGAAGCTATGAGGAGGAATGCTTAGAATGCCATGCGACAAGTTTGACAGCTGTGATTGGATCTTGACACGCGAAGAAGCTCACAGCGTCCGAAGACTGGCCGTGACGGTTTAGTTTAATCTTGCTGCCATCACCTCCGCCTGTGAAGACTGCAGATCGCGAAACAGAGATGTGGTTGTGTGTGTCCTTTTGAAGCATGGCGACAATTGTCGGTTGCCATGGAACGGCACAATCACGGTATGCTGTCGGTCGTGTTCAAGGTTAAGTTCTGTCTCGAGCTTGTCTCCTCTACTTTGTAGCTGTCTGCTAGGCCGATTGACAAGCTCTACAGTACTGCTGCCACCATCGCAGCGGCCTTGTCGGCATTCAGCGGACGAGTCCTAGCTCTTGCGTATGGAATTCCACGGATTCTATTCCGTTCGCAGAGACGAGGTCGGCGTTCGGAGAGAACAAGGTTGCAAATGAAGTCCCTGCTTCTGACGGCACAAATAAGCTCATACGCACATTGACGCTGCTTCAGTCAAGTCGATTCAGCTCCTTTTCTGTTTGCAGGCGATCCTTCGCACCCTTCGCTGTAACGAGTCCTAAATGCATCCCGCCTGTCCACATCACAGTCAAGCTCAGGGTCATGCTGAAATCAACAATCGCAAATTATAACACTCGAGCTAGCGGTAATCGAAGAGAAGGCTTACAGCCATTCATGAGGTTGTCGAGACCGTCTTTGGAACCTGTAAATGTCGTGCCACCAACAGGTCGGTTCGCGGGTCTGTTGGTCGACGTGCTTGACGATGACGAAGGTGAGGAATGGGATACATCTCAAGGAGATGAAGCAGACATCGTCGCAAGAAGGCTTCGGACGTCTCCGAAGCAGGAAAATGGCAAGCTTCTTTGCAGAAAGTTAGGATGACGAGCTTGAGTAAGTCGTGTGAAGGTGTCAGGAAGAAAGGTGAGAGGATGTGATTTTTGGAAGCAACGCTCGCTCGGGCCATTCAACTAACAGAGCTCAAAATCGGAATTTCCGCCTTGACTGCTTGTCGACGTGTGATTTTTGAGTTTCATGCTGCTTCTCTTCGTCACTGACACTT
Source organism: Ustilago xerochloae (assembly GCA_928856705.1). Lineage (NCBI taxonomy): Eukaryota > Fungi > Basidiomycota > Ustilaginomycetes > Ustilaginales > Ustilaginaceae > Ustilago > Ustilago xerochloae. The sequence goes on from CAKMXT010000012.1 coordinate 376,879, forward strand.
TAGTCTTGCACACCACATCCTTCACCTACAGACCTCCCCTCTCCGACGACATCGGCCAGTCACAATATCGTGGCTCCTTCAGCCAGAGGCACCTACGAGAAGCGATCCTCGACTGTCCCCATCGACTGACGGAGCGGCCAACATCTCTATCGACCTTTGAGGATTCGTTGGCTTCTCACCCTTGACAAGCCTTCGCTCCGTTGCATGCCGGACATGCCGTCAAGAACCTACAGTACCTTCATCCCTCTCTGATCACGACGCTGTAATCAGCAGGCTGTCAAGATGAGTGCTGCCGACTCTTCACTCTCTGCAGCAAGCTTTCTCGCTTCCATCTCTGCCGAATCTAGCACTTCCTTCGGATCGACGTCATCTACACCTGCAGCAACTTCTGCACCTGCGTTGCCTATCTCTGCCAAAGTCTCGCTCATCGAGGCGCAAATAGATGCTCTTGAAGGTCGTATTGAACAGGCCGTTGCATCACATGCCCACGAGCTCCGTCAAAGAGCGGCATCGACTCGCTCAGTGGATCGCGATCTAAATCAGCTTTGGAGCTCTATCAACCAGACCAGCTCTCGTCTTGTCACTGTCGGCCCACAACTGGCTCCAATAGCCTCCGAGTATCACGACGCACTTGCACAGAGCTCCCGACAGGGCCTCCTCATCTCTGTCTTGTCCGATCTCCTCGCTGCCACCAAGCATCTCGAGCGACTCGAAAAGCTGCAACATCAAAATGACGTACCCAGCCTACGAGCGGAGCTGCCCAAGGATGCGGAGCTGATGCAGCCTCTCCGCGCTCAGTCCGCACTGCAACACCTTCCAGCTGTCGTCGAGCTTGCTGCTCGTTTCGACCGAATCCAAAGCAAAGTCAACCATCCCAATACCGACACCAAAACTCGAAGTACAGATGCGTCGGAGCCAGTACGCACAGTGCAAGCCAGGAGCAGTCTGGATCAGTCTCATCACGACCATAAAGAGGACACAAGCACCCATACAGCACACACAATATCGCCGGCTCTCAAAGTGCTCGACAAAGCCCGTTCATTGATTGCAGCGCGCGGATCAGAAGGAGGCTGGAAGGAAGTCAGGATTCAACTTGATGCGCCTGCACCGCTTCCCTCCACCGAATCTGTGACTTCTGAACCTACAATGCAGCCAACCGTCGACTCCGCCAGATCGTCCATCGACGTCCGCGCAGAGCGCGTTCTTCGCGAAGACTCAGCGCCAGGGTCCGCATCACTGACACGCAACTCTTCATCATCTTCCACCACCAACGCTCGCAACAGGCACAGACCCAAGCTCGGCGCTCGTGTGATTCGGCCTCAGGACCAGCTAGGTAGTGGACCTTTCAACGCTGAGGATGCCGAGGAAGATGGTTGGGGATTAGATGACGACGAGGACGACGTCACACAATCCACAACAGCTGCGACTCATCCGACCTCCACCCAGCCTGCTCACCCGACCGTGGCGTCCATGGCGCAGCCTAGCTATAACAATTCGCCAAGCGGCTCTGCGGCTATGCAAGGTAGCGTGAGCTCGAGCTCATCACAGCGAAGTGCGTTTGCCGTTCAGCAGCCTGCGTCAAATGCAGACGTTTCAGCATCAAGCAAGGACGTTGATGCCTGGGGTCTAGGTGAGGAAGATGACGAGCCTGAAGCCGACGCCTGGGATCTGGATGATGACGATACTTCGCAGCACCTTCCGACCTCCCCAAAGTTGGCAAAGACACATTCACCGGCATCTCGCAAAGATGCCTCAAAACGGGTCTCAGCGATATCACAAGCATGGCATCTCGACGACTACGACGATGACGAACCACAGCAGTTGCCATCATCGCCTCTGAAGCAAGAAGCAGCTAAAATTGCATCAATCGAACAACCCCGTGCCTCAGCGCCACTTGCAGCAGCAACTCACGATGCCTGGACTCTTGACGAAGACCTTGTCACAGATCCTACGCAAACACCAGCAAGGGAGGAAGGAGCAACAGTTCAGTCAGCGATCGTGCGCCCTCGGGCTCCCTTTCCGCCAACCGATGTCGCCTCTCGAGATGCCCGCGAACAGGGCGAAGACACTCATTCGCATCATCCGCAGCAATTGCAGGAGCAGCAGTTTGCATCTGCAACAGCGCCTGTCGAAGCAGGAGCTGCTCATGTGCCACATTTGAATGCGATCGACGATGATGCTTGGGAATTGGATGATTCCCAAAAGCAGCAGCCGCCGACAGTAGAGGGGCCAGAAAACCCCCCTCTTGCGCCAACTGCGCAGACCGAAGACTCTGCGTCACACCCTGTGCCAATCACCCAAGACAGTTGGGGCTCGGAAGATGCCGATGCAACACAACAAAGGTCTTTGTCGCCAGAGAAGGAAGCAGCGCAAGCCAAGGCCTCGGTCGACGGATCGTCAGCTCAAGCGCCTCTGAGGGATTCGGCCACTCAGGATGCTTGGAATCTGGAGGAAGATGCAGAGGTTGAGACGGAAGACGACGATCCATGGGCAACGGAAGAAAAGCCCCAGGAATCCGCTGCGGCATCTTCTGTCGCCACAGTGCACGAAGATGAACCTGTCACCACGTCCACGAACGCCAGCAAGATGGAGCCTGCTTACGCTGATACCGCAGCATCTGTGAACTCAGCGCAGCGGGACCTTTCGCATCAAACATCAGATGTGATTCAGCACTCGGCCGAGCAATCGCCCACACAGGTAACGGCTCCGCAAATAGATGATGAAGCGGAGGACAAAGAGCCCGAGGAAGATGCCTGGGGCTTTGAGGAGGAGTCCAGCGCATCCGAAGCCGACAGAGCGGAGCCGGCTCCCATGTCGCCTGTGCAAACAAAAGCGGCACCTTCACAGCATCCTCCAACACGTACCGAGCCAATCAAGACAGCAGCGTCAACAGTGCCTGCCGAGGCTGCGACCACAACCACGGCCAAAGCCATTCCCAAACCCATTAGTGCTCCTTCGCCGAAGCCCGACCAGCAACCTGAGCCAATCGCAAGTCCACCGTCATCCTCCGGCTGGGGTCAAGACTTTTCGGATTCAGAATCAACCGGCATCCCGGCGTCGAAATCGTTCAGCAGCACGTCTCGATCAAATGATGCTTCCTTAAGGACATTGCATACTGAGCCGAACGCGTCGGCAGCTCTTCAGTCAAAAGCTTCAGCCGCTCCTTCAGCTCCAGCGGTGCTCAAGGAGGAATGCACCATCAGCCAGCGTTCGCTCGATTTGATTGAGCTGGCTGAGTCCACCATGGAGTCAGTCATCTCGATTCTAGGAAAGCAAAGCAAGGATAGTGATGAAGCGGAGTCGCTGGCTGGTGCTGTTTTCAAGATCTTTGAATTGCATCGTGCTCTCATGCCCGTTTCGCATGGCGAGGTTCTTCGCGACGTACCCTCGCTCGCAATGCAGTTCTTTAATGACTGCGAATACCTTGCTCGTGAGCTCACTCGTCTCATCTCGGACAAGGGCGAATCTATCACCTCGGCCTGGCTCTCACACGATGCCGAAGCAGCTAAACGATGGAAGACAAAAGAACTGCCCAAGCTAGAGCAGGAAGCAGCGCTCACGCGCGCCCTCGGCCAGCGATGGTTTGAAGCACAAATGACAGCGCAGACCAAGATTGTGCTTGATACACTTATGGAAGCAGATGGTTTCGCACGAACATTTGACGATCAACGATTCGTGCGTTGCGAACGATGTATCAAGCAAGTAGTGCAGACACTGCAGCAATTGGACAAGGCATGGAGACCTGTCCTTGTAGCATCACGATTCCACGCCGCGATCGGGAGACTGGTAGATCTGGTCTTCCAGAAGGTGCTGCATGATGTGTTGGATCTAGAAGACATCGGCGAGAGCGAATCGGAAAAGCTCGCCTCTTTAGTCAAAACACTGGGCAGCTTGGAGAGCCTATTTACGAACAAGGAGGGAGAGAGTGCAGCGCCGCTGTGGGTGCCGCGCTGGTTCAAGACGTCGTACCTGATCGAAATTCTGACAGGTTCGTTGGTGGACATAGAGTTCCTTGCTTTTGAGGCAGGTGCACTGGTCGACTACAGCAGGAAGGAGCTGACGGGCCTGATCAAGGCGCTATTTGCGGACACGCCGAATAGAAGCAAGTTGTTGAGGAGGATCGAGACGGCAACAGTTGATGTCCTTGCTCACTGAGGATCCTCCTTTTCCTCATCTAAGCGTTTGAATCACATAACTTATTCACAACCTGACTGCGAGTATCGGGACAACCGCAGTATGCCGTCTGTCGTGAGCCAAGAAATTTAGCCTGATGGCCTTGTCTTTGCGAAATGGCGAGACTCAGGCCGAGAAGATCGGCAAATGGAGGCGATCTGCATTGTGCTTCTGTTCCTGCAGGCTTTCAGTCTCGGAGCCGTATCTCAGCACGAGCTCTCTTCGAAGTCGGCGTGCTTCCGGGTATGAGTTCGAGGATGGTTCGCACCTATGCAGCAGCAGCAGGCAGCTTTCCTCGGCCTACTCTTGATCATTCTCAGCATGCTGAATTGCGCGCCAGTAAACACAGTGCGCTCGGGGCGAGCGTTTCAACTTGATGGAAGCTTCCGTCGATGGATTCCCGAAGGAAGAGATGCTTCTGTAACCGCGCTTCGGCTTTCCTTTTTCGCCTCCGCGTCCGCGCGTTATCATGCGTTGTGCCGTGCTGTCAATCGATGCGGACCGTTCCACGATTCACAGGCTCTTCATGATGTGCCATCGTACTGAGAGGCGAGCTGAAACAGACGATCACGATCATCTGTCTTGCATGCCACACAATGTGTCGATTGAACCCTTGAGGGAAAAAGCTTGGCAGTCGCAGGCGTGGACTTGGCGCACGCGCCATATGGATGGATGGATGAGACCAATTGCGGGCTACAGAAGCCTCTTTATTGGCTGTCTCAGAGAGAGATGCTTCTATTTTGCCAGAGAGAGTCTTCGCTTGGCGGTACGAACGTAGCGTTTGTTTTGAGACGGAAATTCGGGAAGGCGGCCGTGCCGTGCCGTGACATCTGCAGCTGTTGCTGCATGAGTCCGTCATCGGCCTCTCGTGCTCTCCTCTCCCTGCCTTCTGCCCCCTGCGCGCAACGCAACGAAGCGAAGCAATCTGCAGTCTTTCCCGCGCCCGCCAATCACTGCAGTTTGATGGTCGTACAAAGGCTGCGCTTCCATCGGAAAGTCGCCAAGACAACAATAGGCAAAGGGATCGCCTCTTGCACGATAGCATCCCGTGACTTGTCTAATCGCACCCTGTGCACCACTGTCTGCACATTCCACCAGCAGGATCTGTATACGAACACAGCATTTCGTTGATGTCGCAATACGCAACCCCGCAAAGGATCATTGAGCTCTATTCTCGATTGTGGAGAGAGTTGACCGTTGATCGTGACTCAAAATGACTCAGGACAAGGCGAAGATCGGAAGTCAAAAACGTGTCGTTGAAGGAAGGCTGCATGGAAGCAAGCAGCGGGGCGTTGAGAAAAAAGAGGGGTAAACCTAAGCCTTATTCTTCTGTCTGTTGACACAGAGTCCAGAGTGTCCCTGCTTCTGTGTGCCTGTCTGCGGGGAGGTTTGCCTGCAATCAGCAATCACTGACCAAGAGGCGCCTTTTCTCTTGGCCTCGCTTACGCAAAAAAATTTGGGAGCCGGTTTCGATGATGGCTTTCCGACGACCGAAGAAGAACAAGCGAATCTCATGCTCTCTTTCTCGCTTCTTTGCTCCTCTTGAGCGCGCACAAAAGAGTGCACAGCCGCTACGATCCGTACTTGGGAACCTCAAAGCCAAGCAACTTGTCTGATCGCTGTCTTTGTCTGAGAGTTTGTCTTGGCTAGAGACCTCTGAGTTACCGTAACTTAACCATGGCTGTTTTCCATCAATCGGCGTAGTCGGTACATTAGGAGCGGTACTTCATCATAGCTCTGTCTCAGGGGACAACTCCTCAAGCTTCAATGGAAGCACTGACTGATTCTGCGCTCCGTCTTGTATGTAGTCGGAAGATCGGTAGCATCCCTATTCCCTGGCCCCTCTTCCCTCTCTCCGAACATCTAATATACCCACAGCCTTCGTACGACCTCATCTTCTCCCCTGTCTTGTCAACCTATACCCTCCGTCGCCCCTTGCCGTCGACCTCTCGCCTGCCTTTGCGCCATCATCATCGACGGTCTGCTCGTATCTTTCGACCGATCTTCAATCCCACGAACGGAACAGCCATAGGCCCACGCTCGTACTGTGTCCTTGACATTACCGTACAAGCACTCAACGCTGAGATCATCCCAAGGATTGTTCGTCCTTCCTCGTATTCTGCAAGGGACCCACAAACATGCCAGGCCGCCGACAAGGCAGCAGTCGCGGGTCAGCCGCTGCTGAAGCCTACGAACTACCGGCAACACCACCGCAAGCTACCGTCGAAGAACCTTTGCTCAATGTCGACAACTCATTCGCAACGGACCCAGACGCCACTGATGCTTCCCTACAGCCTCTCTCGCATCCAAGATGGACCCGCAGCAATTCTCGCTACAGCCCACAAGAGCAGAGTCTCGACTCGTACATGGACCCCAATGTTGGCTCCTCCGCCTCGGCCTACTTTCCCGATCGTGCCTCAACACCGTCCCAGCCCCAACCCGTCCAGGAGCGACCATTCACACCGCCATTCGCACGCTCTGGATCCCGTCCTACATCACTAGCCAGCTCGCACATGCTCTCTGTACGATCACAAAGTGACTATGACTCTGTCTATCAGCTTTGGCGTCAGAGCGGCACCCCAAGCACTCTCAAAGAGTTTGCCGACGACAACGCCAGCGGATACTATGACCCAAGGCGCGGCAGCAGTGCCATGGACTTGGAAAAGATTGAGCAATATCGCTCAGGAGCTCACGCCCCCGACTCTCCGCCACTCGGAGGTTACCAAGGCTTGCACGAGGGCAAGGCGGGCAACAAGGGACCTAAGGACTACCGTGCTGTTGGGCTCGCCAAGTACGGCCGTGGCAAAGATCAACGCATGCCGACAAAGAAGAAATGGCTCATCCTTCTTGCTGTAGCAGCAGTGATTGGCGTACTCGTCATTGCTATCGTTGTGCCCATCACGCAAGTCTTGCTCAAGCCAAAAGATAGAGCTGCTCATGCTGGTCAAGGATCATCAAGCGGATCTGCGCCCGGGTCAGGCACAGGATCAAACCCTATACCAGCAAAGGATGCAGTTGTGTGGGGCACGAATGGGTCCACCATCGACCTCGGTAACGGCAAAAGCTTCACTTACGTCAACAACTTTGGCGGCCGTTGGGCTTCGCAGCCATACAACAACACTGCTCAGGCTCAGAACTACACCCCACCACTTGATCAGGAATTCGACTTTGCGAGGAACAGGATCCTTGGTGTCAACCTTGGTGGTTGGTTGGTTACAGAGCCTTTCATCGTTCCTGCGCTATACGAGCCATATGAGAACACGTCCAGCCCTGCTGTGGACGAGTACACCCTTTCGCAGATCTACCGCTCGGAAGGTGGAGAGGCGAACCTGCGGGCAAAGATGACCGAGCACTACGATACTTTCATCACCGAGGAAGACTTTGCGAACATTGCTGGTGCTGGTCTCAACTGGGTAAGACTGCCTATCGGATTCTGGGCATTGGAAACGTACTCGAATGAACCGTTCTTGGAGGGCGTGTCGTGGAATTACGTGCTCAAGGCGATTCAGTGGGCGAGGAAGTATGGTTTGCGAATCAACTTGGACTTGCATGCCGTGCCGGGATCTCAGAACGGATACAATCATTCGGGTCGTGTTGGGTTCATCAACTTCTTGCAAGGTTTGATGGGCAAGGCGAACGGAGAGAGGACCATGGACTATATCCGACAGATTACTCAGTTCCTGAGCCAGCCTGAGATTCGCACTGTTGTGCCTATGTTCAGCGTCATCAACGAGCCGTATGCCATCACAATTGGCCAACCAGCGTTGGAGTCGTGGTACACTCAGATCTACTCGATGGTCCGCGACATCACAGGCCTCGGTGCAGGCAACGGACCGTACATCACCATCCACGATGGCTTCTTACCTCTCAGCAACTGGCAAGGTTTCCTATCTGGTGGAGATCGAGTTGCGTGGGACACTCACCCATATATCTGTTTCGGCCAACAGAATAATGATCCTTGGAGCGTGCAGATCCTGAAACCGTGCAACCAGTTCACACCGCTCTTGGACAACGCAAGGTCAAACATGGGTGTAAGCATGGGAGGCGAGATGTCATTAGCGATCAATGACTGCGGCTTGTTCCTAAACGGTGTCGGTGACGGCAATCGCTTCGATGGAACATACACCGGCCCAGTAGCTGGAAACTTCCCCTACGTTGGAAGCTGCCAACCGTTCGATGACTACGAGAATTATTCATCAGAGATGAAGCAAGGATTGCTCAACTTTGCTTTGACATCCATGGATTCGCTACAAGACTTCTTCTTCTGGACATGGAAGATCGGCAATTCGCTACGCACAGGCAAACCCACTGCTCCGATGTGGTCCTACTCACTAGGATTGCAACAGGGTTGGATGCCCACCAATCCACTTGGTCAGAGTAGCGGCGCTTGTCAAGCCCAGGGGTCTCGCCTCTCGCAGTCCGTACCGACAGCTACGTGGGGTAGAGCTTTCCAATCCTGGCAAACGGGTAGAGCTGGGTCGTACAGCCCCAACTTATCGGCAAACCCTTGGCCACCTCAGTCATTGGTCAGTGCAAACACTCCTGTATCGCAACTGCCGAGCTACACGCAGACGAAGCCAATTACCCCAGTGCCTGGACCTACCATCACAGCGACTGCTACAGTGGCGGGAGACCCAGCGACCACGCCGACAGTTGGAGGCTGGTATAGTAGTGGGGCGAACGGTGGACAGCCATTCTACACGCAGATTAGCGGATGCAATTACCCGCCAAACCAATATAACTTGACGGGTTGGAACCCCAGTGGTTGGCCTTGCAGCGGCGGACAGCAGAGGAGAGGGGTTGTACCTGTGGCTCAGCCGACTGCTGTGCCGAATTGAAGGAACTGAATGGACAATACCTTGTATTTGTATGCTTTGTCTCTCTTTGTGTAATCTTAGTTGATTGCAATACCTTTCTGCTTGTATGAAGCGTTTGTGATATGCTGTTCTCACTGCCAACAGCTAATCAGCAAGCTGAAACCAGGGACCTCAAATAAAGTGAGGAATATCCTCGGTTACCCATCGAAGCCACGTGTCTGACGTTGCTGGAAAGCGGGGGCACATTCTTGACAGCTGCATGTGCAGCTATGAAATTTGAAAATTTGCAACACCGCAACAGCAGCAGCAGACCTCCTTGATGCTGGAATGTGCCTGCCAGCCACGCGCCTTTCAGTTGTCAAACAATAGCAGATCGTCCGTACCTCTCTTGCTCCCTTGCTTGCTAAGATGTCGTGGATCGATTGGGATTGGCAAGGACAGGGGAAAAGTGCTGCGTATTCAGAGTGTGGCTGGCTGTAGGTGTCTCTCATGCCTGAGACACGCTCTAGCCGGGACGGTGTGCGGGGGATGAGGCCTGTTTTGTATGCTTTGCGCTGTGCGGATGAGATCCTCCTTTAAGCTATCGAAGGTTGACGTCTGTCCTCCTTTTCTTCTATCACTATCATCATCTACGATATCTCTTTGATCTGCCGTTGCGGCTCACCGCTTTTTTCAGTAGACAGGTACGGTAGCGCGCTTTCTTTGAGGTAAAGCCCAGGAGCAAGATGAATAAACTCAAACACCACAGCTCGTTTCTCAGCGTACGCAGCAAGGAGCAAGCAGAGAGAAAGGCCAAGAACGAAACTTCAGCAGAGCTCAAAGTTGACATGCTGAGTCCTACAGAGGTCAGCTCGGAATCAGTTAGCGGGCGCGGTAAGATCGGGAGCAAGCTAAAGCACTACAGCTCATTCCTCGGTGTTCGTAATAAAGCTCGTCCGGACGATGTCGAAAGAGGTATCGAGAAACTGGACATGCTGTCACCGCCAAAGGACGGTAGTCGACCAGGGCAGGGAAGGCTGAGACACTACGGCTCGTTTCTTAGCGTCAGAGGCTCGAATCCAAACAAAGAAGCGTCCGTCGACAGCGAAGCGAACAAGACCCCGAACCTACTTGCACCTCCAAACGACCTCGATCAGCCGAATAAACCGATCGAGCTCAAGCGTCGTCTTTCTTTCCTGAATACTCGCCAAGCCGCTCAGTCAGAAAATCTTCCCGCGCCACCTTCAACCAGCGATCATCTTCACTTGAAGCAACGTCGATCGTTCTTAAACATTCGTGATGCCTTCCGTACTCGTTCCCGCTCCCCGTCCTCCTCGTCCCAGATCAGCGAAAGCGACCCAAGTCTTTCCACAGCCCCCACCACTCCACTTTCAGCACACCCTGCTCCTCTCTTCTCTCCACCAAAAAGTTCTTCAGACTATCGATGGCAATACTCCTCCCATTCCCTTTCCACAACCCGTCCCATTTGGTGGAGAAAAGTTGATGCCATGGCTAACTTTATCCTTCATTGGCAACATCGATTTTATCATCATGGAGATATGTTTGGAACTTGTCTTCTCTCTCTTTCTTCTCCTTCTTCTCCTTCATCTTTTCCTCTTGAGATTACGATTCTACAGTTGAGGGAATCTGTTCGGAGATTACGTTGGAATCATCCGACGATAGCACTGCGTTTAGCGCGAAGGATTGAAGAAGGGATAGAATTATGTGATGATATTCCAGAATTTATTGCGAAAAAAGTTGATTTACAGGTTGCTTTGGTATATGATGTAGTTGAAAAGGAAGAAGAAGTTGAAGGTTGGTTGGATGATGTTATTATCTTTCATTCTGAAGATCGAGTTGATGAGATGGAAGAAGAGGAGTTTTCATCTTTCATCCGTGATGCCACTCAAGCTGATATTCCTGGTCGAGATCGATTACGAATTCATTTCTGGCCTTCAACACCAAAACTCAAAGCTCGAATAACAGTGGAACAAAGTCATAGCGTCTCAGAAGGAATTGGAACTTTACTTGTATTCAATCTTCTACTCGAATCAATTGCTTCTGTTCTCTCTTCATCCAAAACCCAAGATTATAATTGGGGTGAAGAAGTGACTAAACTTGAACCAAGTTTACAAGATTGTATCAGTACTCCACCTTTATCTTGGAATGTTACTAAGGCAGAGTTGGAAGAAGTTCAAAAAGTAAATAGTGATAGGATGAATGGTAAACCTACTCCACCTAATATGATTGATAAATTAGGTGGAAAAATGGTAAATGCAGCATTGGAAACGCATAGTAAACCACTAGTGAAATTGTGTAGAAATGTTGCAGAGAAAGGAGATATGTTACCGCTTGGATTACTTCCTCAAACTTCCATCCCATTTTCTGGAAAAATAACGCATACAGGAATGATGAGTGAAACATTATCTATATCCGAAACTAAACGATTACTTAAAATATTAAAAGAAAAAAGATTGACATTAGCACCATTTGCAGAATCTCTATCACATATGGCTACAACATGGGTTCGTAATCAAAGAGGATTTTTAAACCCATCTAATCGAATTTTAGGTAGTTTTAGTAATGCAATTTCTAAACGAGATACACTTTTACCTCAACACCAAAAATATTTAGGACTTTGTATGTCAGGTTTTCCTACTAAAATCCCTGTTTCTTTTGCAACTTGGTCTACTACTACTTCTTCTAAACCCTCAACAACAGATGAAAAAGATAATATTCCAATCATAACCAAAAAAGATCTAGAAAAAGTTTGGTCAATTTCCAAAAATTTATCAAAACAGTATAAAGAAGGAAGAGAGAAAAAAGATTGGTTAAGATGGGATACTGCTTTAATGTTTGGAACTATGCAGACTGAATATCTTTTTTTAAGAGATCAAAGTAATTATCCTTCAATGCCTTGGTTAAGTAGTATTGGAAGAGTTGAAAATGTTTTTTCTGGTTCTCATCCTATTACAAAACTGAATGAAGATGACGAAAGTACAACGAAAATAAGTTTGGATGCTACAAATTTAAGAATAGTAGGAAGAGTAGGTATAAGACAACCCATTTTTCATATTTACACGTATAGAATGCAAACTATTTTGCAATTGTCTTATGCGGATTGGTTGTATGATCAAGATGGATCAGATGGAAGAAAATGGCATGGTAAAAAGAAGAAGGGAGAGATAGAGGATCAAATGGAGAGACAGAACATTTTGAAATTATGGATGCAGGTGTACAAGTGTTTGATTCATGCTGTTCTTGCGTCGGAGAACGAAGATGATTTGTGAAATGAGCAGTTGATTTAAGGTCGGTGAACAATCGTCGATCGTTGCAGCCACTTGCGATGCAAAGTTAGAGATTCGTCTGATGTTTGCAGGCTTACGGCACGCACTATGATTCGAGAAGGGATAAAAATGCATCAATGATAAAATTGTAAGAATAACAAGCGATAATGATAATGATGATAATGATGATAATGATGATGATGATGAGAGTGTCGAGCCGTATACCGGCTACAATCGTGCAAACAACTACAATAAAACAAGAGTACGAATCAAAGAGACATGAAGGTGCTATCAGTGATCCTGAATTTTCCGCTTTCAGCTTCTACCCCTCTCTCCATGACCTTCCGCGATCACCAGTTCCAAGCAGAGCACCGATCAGATCCCTCGCTGTATTGACAATCTCAACTGCTCTCCCGATGATACCGCCTTCGTCTTCCTCTACATAATCATGTGCTAGTGGCACACGAGGTTCTGAGTTATGCGGGGCAACGAGGGCACCTGTTGCGCTGGTCCTCCTCGGCAGTGTAGGACTAGATGGACCGCCACCAGTGATATCGGCTCCGCTTCCCGATCCAGACCTTCGCTTGCCGCTCGCTCGTGCAAGGATGAAGGTAGGCGTATTGAGTGGAGTTGGACCAACTTCAACGGGTCCATCTGGGCTAGTGACACTACCGGCTTTGTTGGAGGCTGAGGAGGCAGGTGGGGCATTGCTTGGGATGTTTTGAACATCGACGCTCAGATCGGTTGCTGCCGCGCTGGGAGAGGTAGACTTGGCACGAGCAGCATACGATCTAGATCCTCCACTTTTCCTGTCGTCAGACCAGTAGCTTCGCTCTTCGCCATACATGTAACGGTCACCGTCTCGATCTTGCGAAGATCGGTTCGAACCACCGTCTGCGTCTTTGGCATCGAGGTGTGGACTCGCCGGGAAGTTGGGACTTGCCAAACCATACGAACCTTGTCCATCCGAGTCGTAGTCGTTCAAGGACCGATTCGCGACCGAACGCGTCTTTCCTCCGTGCGCTGCTGCATCTCCAGCTCGAAGACCATCAGCTCCATCTCGCGTACCGTCCTTGTTGTTGCCGGCGCGAAAGGAAGAGTCGTTGCCGCCACTCCGTGCACTACTCCGCGCATTGGCAGGCGAAGCTGAAGAGGGGCTGGTGGAAGACGTCGAATTTGCATATCGATCGTAGCTACTGCCATTGGCCGTTGAGTTGGTCGGTGAGTGACCAGACGAGCTGCCGCCGCTGGTAGTACGTCCGCGCCCTTGCCTGGCAGCGTCCTGAATGCGTTCATAACTGGCCGAGCTACCTAGCCTTTGCGATGGTCGACCCCTCTCACGCGAGTCATCTGAGCTGTTACTGTTGCGGGCAGCTTCATATGACTCTGCAAACGAGCCTGCAGAAGAGTCCTGATGCGAAGTTCCCAGCACATCGTAGTCGCCTTCAGCCTCTAGGCTGCGCGACTGGGAATCGTAATCCTCTTGAGGTGTCTGATGAACGATCCGGTGCTTGAGGATACCTCTGGGTGCAACACTGGCCTGCGACTGCTCCGGTGCTGCGGCTGCTAAATCTTGAGGCGACGTGGATGAAGTGGATCCGTCAGTCCTGTCTGACTCGCTGTGGTCAAAGTAGCTTCCGTAGGATCGGGAAGCGTCAGGGCTGCTCGCAGCGTCGCCTGTGTTAAAAACCGGCCCATTGGCATTCGCATGGTCGCCGGAACCGTCACCCAGATCTGGTCCATCAAAGTAGTCGAAATCGCCGTTGAAATCGTCCTCCAGATCCCATTGGACGCCGCGCGCTGTGGGATCTCCGTGGTTGGGTGGTACGCCGGCTCGTGCATAACCATACTGAATAGGATATGTGGACACAGTGCTGCCATTGTTTGCACGGGTAGCAAGGAAACCGGTAGGGTCGACTACAGCCGGGGAGGGTGCAGGATAGACATCCGATGTCTTCAAACGTGTAGGAGCAAGCTTGGCGATCGTAGCCTGGTGGTCCAAATGTTTGGAGTTGGAGGAGGAAGCGTGTGAAATGGCAGGCGAGGTTCTTGGGCTCGACTTCATGGTAAGCACTTCTTCCTCCTCCTCGCTGCTGGCATCTTCTTCCTCCTCGAATTCGTCTTCATCGTAATCGTCGTAATCCGGATACTGATGATCCAATGCAATACACTGCTCGACACGATGATTGAAGCTGATATGACGCTTTTCATCGGAAGCTGCACTGTCGGTACGTCCAATGCTGGGCGATTTCTTCTTTTGCGCCGAAACTAAAGGCATGGCATTCGGAGAGCTACCGGTACGCTTTGGTGCTTTGCCTACGAGGTTGGAGTCGGACTTGACGGCAAAGAGAGCACGCTTGTTAGCTTCCGCGGCTTTGCGATCCTGCTCTGCGACATGGTCGTCGATAGGGTTAGTCTCGAGTTCGATGTTGGGAGAAGCAGCGTTTCCTGGCGTTGTGAGCATGTCGGAAATGGTGCGGTGCTTGAGAATGGAGCGGACGCGGTGGCCGTCGTCCAGGTCTAAGCGATCAGCAGTGGTTGCCAGCTTTGGTGGAGGTACGGACTCGACGTGTTCGTGAAGAGGGCCATATAACCATGTTACGTCACTGTCCTTAAGCCTGTAAGGTGAGATAGGAAGCAAATGCAATAAGAAAAATCGAAGAAGAAGGTTGGAATCAGAATCAATGCAATCAATACCCTAAGAAGTCGCCTCATAGCTGCTTGCAAAGTTTGCAGCACGCTGGTGATTGGGATGACTTACCAGTTGAGCGTTTCTGGACTGATGGTCTTGAGGTTTCCACGCTGTTTGGCCCACGTTCGCCAACTTGCATTTTCGAGCCTGACACCGTTGGCGATCTGGTTCTTCTGCTTTGTCATGGCTTTCCAACTGCTCCAGACATCTTCATCGGTCCACTGATGACTAAGGTAATCGACGCAGACGGTGGGCATGCGCGACTCGATTTGAGCATCGTCGGGTGCAGGAGCGTTGTTAGCAACGGTGGGATATGGCTGAGGTGTGGACAACATGGTGAAGAATATTTATGCGGATCTATATCAAGGGAATGCAATGAGGAACGAAGAGAAGAGGCGATATTGCAAGTACAGTTGGGAACGTGAGAGACTGAGACTGTCCGAGTTTGGAGGTGAATCAACGGTGAGTTGTCGGTGCAGCCCACGTTTAGAGGTGGCGGCACATGGGACTTGGCTAGTGCAAGCGCTGTTTTGAGGAAAGGAATGAAAGCAATCGGCTCGAAACTGGCAAGGATACAAACTGAAGGTTGAGGTACGGTTTTGGATGCGAGGCGTTCGAGTCAAGAAGTTGCAAGGTGCAAGTGTCTGGGTTCGTGATCGAACAAAAAGCAATATCCTGCCTCTAGATGCAAATGTTCGGCAAGAAAGTCTGCTTGTTCTGAGAAGTCGCCGTTCGATGGTTCAATGGCGATGATATTGACAACTCGAGAGTCGATCGTTGCTTGAGCGAAGGCGGTGGTGTTGGTGTCCGGACGGCAACAAGACCTTATGACCGCAGCGTTGGTCAATTCTAGGATCTTTTACCTGTTTGGACGGGTGGTGATGGTGGTGACGACGGTGAATGGCGACGATGAGCAAAACGAAACGGAGATAGCAATGGCAAAGCTTCAGTTTGAGAACCCAAATGGACAGGCAGGTCAACGCGACAGCTTTGCTCGCTTGTCCGTCGACTGTCGACTGTCGATGCCAAGGTGAGGAATTGCCGCTTTGGGAGGGAGGCAGAGAGTCTGCGGGCGTAGCGTTTGTATTGCGCTCAGCTGGCCTGTGTGTGGGTGTGCGTGTGTGTGTGTGTGTGTGTGTTGGATTGAATTTCTCAAGAGAGGGAGCAGCGTCAGTCACGCCCTCGCGCGCAGGTGCTGTTTGAGACCAGAGACGGGGTTCGGGGTTTTGAAGGCAGCAGAGCAGCAGCAGAAGATGAGACTGAGCCAAATCGAAAGGGAAAAGGGAATTGGATTCCGAAGTCTCCCATATCGCACTCACCGGCCAAATACAGAGTGTACTGTATCGCTGAAAGCTGAAGCAGCTGCTGCAAGCACTGCGAGGCTACGACACTGCTCAAATTGCGAGAAATTCAGCAGACTAGGAAAAAAGAAAAGAAATTACACACAATCGCCGCACAGTTTGCACATGGTTCAAGAGCGAGAGAGAGAGAGAGAAGGGTTTTGCAAATCGCAAATCGCAACCCTTACCGTTCCGCAAAGACCCTTTGAGTTTTCTCCTTCCCCCCGCTTGAACTATGGCTCGACCGAAAATCTTCCGTTCTGCTGTTGCTGCTTCTGCTGCAAGGGCGGATGGTCTCAACTCAAAGAGAGATGACGATTTCCTTCCTTGGTGAAGAGTAAGCAAGTCGGTGTTCACGGTGTATCGTATGCTTGCATTTCAGTCAATCGATCTTGTCAAGCGATTTAAAATCCATACCCATGTCCTTCTTCATCATCGAAGGCCGTCTATGTCACCTTTGACATTTCTTCTTGATGGCTTTTCGCAAAAGCTGAGCTTGATCGGGGCCTTCCGACACCGACGAAAGATACTCCGACGCGTGGTGAGAGATCAGTGGAAAACTTTGATTGCTGATTGCTGATGGGTAAGCTTTGCTGCTGATAGGAAGAACTTCTTGCAAAAGATAGGCGTGTGTGAGCTGTATGTGTGTGGCTTGCATCTTTTTATCGACCTTCGGTGCATCTATCACAATATCAGAAGCAAAAGGCAATCGGGATCAATTGCTACTGATAGTGCAATTCAGGTGATGCTCACGGCCGGCAACGAACAATAAGGCAGCAAAGAGGCAGATGCAAGCACGACGCACAGCTTCGAAATCATGCATCAACCGACTTCCCAATCGATGCAAACACCGTTGTTGTGAGCGCGCTCATTCACCCACCATCAGCAGCCACGTTCCTATCCTTCTCACGACAAAAGGGGGTGATCAAAGCAGCTCGAGCAAACACCCTCGAACAGCTTCCAAGCTTGTTCAAGAGTCGGTGGGGAAGGTGGGGAAGAACCGATGATGCATGCTTCTGTTCCCCAGGCTTGGGCGAGTGTGTGTGAGTCGGAGTTCAGCAACAATCCAATCCTCGCGCACAAGCCAAAAGAGCATTTCGCTTCAGGCAAATGCAAAGAGTCGGGCCGTGGCTTTTTTTCGGACAAATATTGCGCCGCTCGCCGCTTCCAACTGCTGCTTCCCTGCTTCTCTGCTTCTCTTTTCTATGTTCAACATTTGGTCGATGATCATCGTCGCAGCCGCTCTCATTCCATGTTTGTATCACCAAGTGGAAACATCACTACGCTTTGCAAGCTGGAGCTACGTGACGAAACGCTTCGTGAACTTGAGACTCATTCCGAGACTCCAGTGAGAAATCAGCAAACAAGGGGCAAGTGAGACACACGTCACGAGACACAACCTCTTGTACAGGTTGGCATTTACAGTGAAGCGGCAGCCCTAGCTATGCCGCATGGCATTGCTGCCGAAAACGGCCTTTGGTCTCATCCTCACAACGAGCATGGAGGCAGACGGCAGATCTGTCCAAAATGCAAGCTCGTCACCACCTCTGATAGCACCGATTCCGCTTTATTCTCTCGAACAACAGTCGCCTCAGACTCTTGCACAAGTGCACTCGAATGCGATACTGATACGATATTCGATTAATCACACTGACACTTGACTGCTCGTGATGGTTGTCTCTTCTCCAACGTCTGAGTGCGCTGCTTCATAATGCTAATACGTCTTCTATCACTATCTCGCTGAGTCTGGATGATCTTCTCCGCTTCGTAGATTACACAAATGATGGAGCCTTCTTACAGCTTATTGCGGCTCCAGCTCTATTCCTTCCCTTCTTGGCTCTGACTGGGTGAGGCCTCGCCATTATTACCAGCAGCGTTGCTCCTGACCCTCTTCCTCATCTGACTTTTTAACTGATCAACGTCGAACTGGCTAGCATTGAGTTGTGCTTGCAGCTGTTCGATTTCTTCCTCGTACGCCTGCCTCAACGCCTTCACGGCATCCTCGACCTTCGCGATCTCCATTTGTACCTTCGAGCTAGATCCTTTACTCTGATTCGCTGCGACAAACACGCGCTGGGTCGCGAGCGGAACGTCTTCGCTACTGCTGCTGTTTCCCGTGTTGGGACGATCGGATCCGTTGGACGGCGCAGTAGTGTCTTTGCCATTCTTCTTGCGTCCAGCTAGTTTACTCTGTTGCTGCGACGAAGACGGCGGCACAGCACGACGAGGGTCGTGTAAGTGCGGTTCAATCGGGGGCGATTCGGGTCGAGGACCGCGAGAGCTAGCAACGAGCTCTTGAACCCATTTCTCGTCTAGATACGGACTCGCATTGTTTGGCGAGTGCGTGTGTTTTGCCCGCTTTGATGAAATAGAAGGGTCGGGAGAGTCGTCTCGGATCGTGATGACCTCGGCGTTGCCGGGAAGAGGTCCGCGAGGGCGATGAGAGGATGTGCCTGCTCGCTTGAGGCTTCGGTTGCTTTTCGGAGAGCTAGAGTTACTGCGGTAGGTCGTAGTCGGCTGAGGCTTGGAGAAAGATGTCGCCGGGGTCGATTGACGACGATGGATCGTTCCGAGGGTGGCGGAAGGTGCCATGGCTTTGCTGTCCTTTTGCGTAAGGAGACTTTCCGCTTCGAGCCTTTCGCATTCTTCCGCTGTCGTCCGCACGAAGAGATGTCAGCAGCACGTCGGAGGCTGGTTATGATTGATACAACGACAAATGTATCTACTTACAATTGAGATCAATCGGGCTTTGCAACTCGTCAATCTCGTCGTCAACATCTATTGTCAGATCAACTTCTTCGTCACGTTGAGCCGGCATGTTTCTTTTGGGATCACTTTTTTCCTGACCGACTGCTCCGATCTTCTCGGCTTCGTTCGACGAGATGAGATTCAATTTTGGCGGGAAGCTGGCGCTTTGCGATCGAGTACGACGATCCGAAGGAGGTGGGAGATGAAGAGGTGGTGGTGACGGGTAACCATCGATGGGCGACGAGAGTGGAGCGGATGATGATTGGGAAGCAAGGAGTAAATCGGCCGCGGCTGCGATCTCCACTTCCACTTCCTCGAGGCATCGAATTGTTTCCGCACTCATTGTGTCGATTGGATTTGTTGACTGAGCCGGATGCCAGCGAGGTGGGGTCTCCGTCAAGAGACGGAGCGAGCGATGGAAGCTTGATCTTATATCTGCGCGACAGACAGCTCCGTCTAACCACGGAAAGCACAGCTTTGCGGAGGATCAGCTGAGCTCACGGCTACTCGTATTACTTGTGCTTCGTATGTGACGAGCGGTGTGGAGCTCTCACGTAGTACGTGCCGATGCTGGCGGCTTCAAGGCGTCGGATGTGATTGATTCGTCAACACAAGCCTTCCCACGCCACCAACATCGCAAAAAGCTTGTTGCCACTGTCGGCTCGACCGTTAAATCACACCGCATTCGAACGGTATCGGCAAATCCGATGACATCGTCGGATGTGTGTGGGAATGACATCTTTTTGTTATCCCCTTTGGTTTGACCTTGTGATTCTATCGCATTGCAGTCGGACGCTCCCGCAGTTCAGGACCAGCATTCTTCCTGCCATCTCCTCTGTCTCTCCAACGCATCCAAAAACCTCTTTGCCTGATCGCTGTCCATCCCGCCCCATCTCTCCGCCAGACCCTCCACCGCTCCTCTCACCTGCTCAGGCATCTTACCACTCGCACCAGCGACGATGATCCAGGCATTTCTCTGCACGATCGCATTCCACAACACTTGCCCTGTCTCCTCTGCCGCGATCAAGTCTTGCACGTACGTCTTTCCGTCTCCATCTCTACTGAAAGCTGTATGTAAATGAATGGAGTTCGGATACTTGCGTTGCAGCTCGTCCCAGTCATTTCCGAAAAGATAGTCTTTAGCTCTGTACCGGAAGCCCAGGAACAGGTGTATCTCTGTCGAGGAAGCCAAAGACAATCGCTCCATCACCAACGATCGCAAAGGAGCACATCCCGTGCCAGGACCAACCAATATTAAAGGCACTTTCTTTGGTGGAAGCGTGAGGTATCCTGGCTTGACAAGAATCGGAACCCCACTACCCGCAGGCAAAGTGGACAACCATCGAGTACATAATCCAGTCCTAGGCTTTCGCAACCTCGTATTGTACTTGACGATCGCAACACTCAGCTGAATCGGTTCTCTCCTACCGTGCTGAGGTGGAGGAGAAGCAATGCTAAACTCTCTTGGTTTGATCCAAGCGAACACATCAGCGACGTACTCCAATGGTATTTCGACCGACTTGAACTCTTCCAGAACCTCTTTGATGGTTCGACGGGGTCGTTGAGCGTATTCGAACATTTCGTCAATTCCGTCTTGAGGGTTGACATCGCCTTTGGCGAGAGCTTCCGGTGGATAAATGCCGCAGTATTCGTCTAGTTTTTCGCGTTCAAGCGATCCTGATGGGGAGAAGAGGCGAATCTGGTCGAAGAAAGAGCGGGTAGGAACGGAGGTGAAGTCCAGGTGATAGGTAAAGAGTTCTCGGATCGTGAGAGTCGCGGGGCGTTGAGGGACAGTAGAGGGGACCGTGGGTCCAGAGACGGTGATCAGCGTATCTTGGGATAGTTTGAGTCGAGCAAGAAGCTCATTAACGGAAATGATGTCATTGACTGGATGAAGACAGAGAACATCGCCCGGTCGGTATGTCTGAGGGGTAACGCCGGTAGGGGATGAATCTGAATCTGCTGCTGATGCCTCGCCATTACTGGTTGCAACTATGGAAGTGTGTGACGTGGTCGGTGAAGCATCAACAAATTCCAGCAGGCGAACATCCTGAAAGTGATCAGCAGCAGTCATCCTCTCGTTCTTGCTTAGCTTTGACGTTCTCCAACCTTGCTCTTGGAGATGTCTCACAAAACCGCATTCTCTCTCGCTACCTTCAGCTTGCACTTTCTCGATCTTCGTACTTGGCGGTAACCTCTTATCCCTTCCAATCTCCTTCAGCCCTTCGCTCAGAGGTAGCACATCATCTACCCAGGCCCAGAATCTGTCCAACCAAGGCACCAATTCTCCCTCCAACCCCAAATAATGCATTTCATCTCCCTCCCCATGCTTCACTACTTCCTCCGCACCCAACGCCCTCAGCCTTCGGCTGAGAAGCCTCACTGGCCAGCAGAATCTCGGATACGTCGTGTCACCTAGCCCAAAAGCAGCAAAGCTTACATCGGCAAGAATGTCTTCCGGGATCCCCTTTCTCAGGAGAAAGTTCCAAAATGGTCTCGCCGGGGTCGGAAATTCTCCTTGGCCGGTAGTCGAAACGAGG
Organism: Ustilago xerochloae; assembly: GCA_928856705.1. NCBI lineage: Eukaryota > Fungi > Basidiomycota > Ustilaginomycetes > Ustilaginales > Ustilaginaceae > Ustilago > Ustilago xerochloae. The sequence continues at coordinate 398,455 of CAKMXT010000012.1, forward strand.
AATAGCACTAGTGATTCGGAGACAAGATCAGTGACATCGTAAGATGCTACGTCGGATACGGTGGTACTGAATCGTTTACGCTGTGCTTGGCGAGAGATGCGAAGAGCCAGATCTTGGGATGTGCCTGTTTGGGTCATGTACAGGATTGTAAGATGGCGGTCGGAAGGAGTTGCTGATCCATTGGCATCATCGTGTTCATGTGCAACACCATTGACAGCTGAAGCCGAAGTCGATGCTTGCGTTGGGGCCATCTTGTGTTCCGATCACTTCGTCAGCGAGAGTATTGATGGTGGTGAGACCGTAACAAGGTGGGGCCGAGAAGAAGGACCTTATAAGACTTGCTCGGCGAAATTCGCGTGCCCGGTCCGAAGGAAGGTGGAGCTCGGATCTGATAAAGCTCAAAAAAGTGACTCGCGTCCAGTTTCTGCTCTAGATTAGCGTAATACTTCAATCGAGCTTGCCACCACACTCATGACGGTTTCACTTTTTCCGACATACCGCAACTCAATCCTTCCAAAGACGCACAAACCTTGTTCAGTCCACACAGCTTCTATGCAAATGATTGTAAAAGGCTTGAATTTGAATACATCAGAGCATACAGGTATAAAATAATACATCTACGGCGTTCACTGGGTAGAAGACCCAGCACCTACCTGAGCTGATTGTGGTGGATACAATCTCGCATTTCCAGCTCCCATGGAGGCTGCCACGGACACAGGTGTTGCTGCTGCTGCTGGAGAAGGCCCTGACTTGAGTCCTACTCCTCCGCTTGCGCCCGTTGACGAAGTAGGCTTAGGCCCAGATGCTGCTGCTGATGCGAACCCAGCCGTATTCTGCTTGGTAGAAGGGTGAGATTGTCTCGGCAGTCCACTGACGGGGGCACCATTGCTGAGAACCTTGTGATCTCTGTCCTTCTCATCTACGATGGAGGGTGGTGGAGGGAGATTCGTCCTGCCGCTGCTTCCGCCAGCATTTGACGACTTGACGTGCTGCGGAGACATGTCTAACGGTGGGATCGGACCTCCCATGTGACCTTCACGAGCAGGTGTCCCGGAAGCTGGCGCTGCTTGTCCCGATCGCGACTGTTTACTGCTGCGACCTGATGTCTTTGCGGCACCTCGTCCACGTCCGCTGACATGCACACCATCATCGACACTGCTACGCTGCTCCTTCTTCCCGCTCCCACCTGCACCACCGCCACTGCTACGGTGCGGTGGTGTTGGAGATGGCGGCATGGTGGGCATACCTCCTCTACCAACGCCTGCATTCATCACCGGACCAGGTCCACCTGCTCCGGGTGGCATGTTGAAGTGCGGAGGGTAGGGCGCGTACATGTCTGGTGGAAATGGCGAGCTCCGATGATGCGGATCATTTGGATCTATCCCCATCCTTGCCTGCTGTTCACGGTGATGCATACGAGCTGCATGCTCCATCTCAGCAGCAGCGTAAGGGTCGTAGCCCATCATACCCATATCCATACCAGGGTGCATGTGTCCCGGCGGAGGCGGTGGAAGAGGGTGCATGCCGTGACGTTGAGGTGTGTGTACGGATCCTGGGGTGCCTGGCCCCATCACTGCACCTGGTGGCGGTGGTGGCATTCCACGTGCTCCTGGTGGAAGAGCGTAGGGAAGACCATTCATGTGGGCGGCTTGTGCTGCAGCAGCAGCAGCGGCAGCAGCAGCTTCTGGCCCATACATGGCGTAAAGGTCTGGGTTCTGAAACTCGAGTCCGACAGGAGCACCGTAAAAGGGATCGTACATGCCTGGTGGAGCACCGGCAGGACGAATTCCCATCTGCTCGATGTCCATCATGACATCTGCTTCAGCCAGACCCTTGAGATCGGGGTAGGCTACAAACTCGTCGCCTGCGTCGATCTCGCGTGCTATCGCTTTGCGCTTGGCTGCTTGCTTTCTGCTCGCTCTCGCCCCGTTTGTCCCTGCCTTGTCCGCTTCCTCTGAAAGTTCAGGTCGTTGTAAAGGGATATGCAAGCGATTAGGGTTACGCACCAGTTCGGTTTCAAAGATCTGGTGCTTGCGTGCTGGACGAGGCGCATCAAGTGTGCGCTTCTCGCGATCGAGTCGTCTGCGCTTGCGGCTGAACTCGTCCATCATGTCGCGTCGCAGGCTGGCACAGCTAGATCGCCAGATGCTCCATGCTGCAAACTCTTCGGCCTTGGCGACACGCTCGTACTGTTGCTCTTGCTGCTCGAACCACATCTCGACGAGCTGAGTACGACGCTGTCTGCGCATTTCGATGGCTTTGGTGAGATGAAGCAATTCGGGGTGTGTTCCGTCGAGGATCATCTCGCCTTCTTTGGAGATTTCTTGAAGCCTCTCGACATAAAGACGATCGCGAAGCATGGCAAAACCAATCTCGATCTTGGTCAGAGCCTCCATGGCCTCTTGACGTCGGATGGCGGCTTCGTCTGTGGAGGTGTCTTCGTCTTGCTCTGCCGCGTCGGGGGCTGGAGTACCTGCAGCCGTGTCAAGATGCTCTGCCTCAGCTTGTTCTGCTTCTGCAGCGGTGGCATCGATGTCAGCATCCTGTTCGTGGTCCGGCTTTGGCTTGGCTGCCTCGTCTTCATCTTCGGCGAGAGGGGAAGCCGCTCTTGAGGAAGCAGCCGATCCGGGGAGACTGTCGACGAGCTGCTCGGGCTCGAGCAAGCTGGTAGCACCACCAGTGGCAGCAGCACGCTTCTTCATAGATGCGATGAGATCGAGGTCGGTGGTGCGAGGCGAGCCGTCACCTTCTTGATCGGAAGCGTCGTCGACACCGGCTGCAGCGTCTGCTTCCGCCTCTTCGTCTTCGGGCTCTGGCGTGATGTCGGAGCTGAGATCGTCGCCGTCCGCTTCTTGACGGAGTTGTTGCAGACGGCCGGGCTTGGCGATGTGGTCGTGAGAAGAGCCTGGTCGGGCGTGTGCTTGACCCTCTTGATCGGATGCATCTTCGTCTTCGTCCTCGTCTTCCTCTTCTTCTTCCTCGTCCTCGCCGGCGTGGTCGGCTGCCTCGCCAGCTGTAGCAAGTGCGGCAAGGGCATCAAGGCCGCCTGCAGCAGCGGATGTCTCGTCAGCCGCGCTGTCAGCACCACCGGTGAGCGCTGCGAGGGCTTCGGCTGCTTCATCTTCGTGTGTCTTGCTGTCGGGATCTTGGTCGTCATCCTCGTCTTCTTCTTCCTCTTCTTCGTCGTCGGAGCCGCCAAGATCGTCATCTGAAAGCGAAGAGGCATCCTCGTCTTCGTTTTGATCTTCGTCTTCATCTGTGAGCTCACTCTCGTCGCTGAACTCGTCGCCGGTGAAGCCGCCGGTCTTTTGCGGAGAGCTCATGTTGGAGTTGGGATCGTGGGTGGCAGTGGCCTGCGAGGCTGGAAGATCACCATGGTCATTGTTGTCGGCATCCGCTTCTGCGTCTGCGTCTGCGTCTGCGTCTGCGTCTGCATCCGCATCATCGTTTGCGCGGTCGCCGAGATGGTGTGCTGCGGATGATGCGTCTGGGTGGCCATCCTGCGAGTGCTCCATCGAGACGTCGGCTACCTCGGCCGGAGCGTCTGCTTCGGTGTCAGCTGCAGCAGCGTGGTGCGCAAGATGGTTGGAGTCCATTTCGATATCGTCGTCAGCAGCGGCGTCTTCGTCTTCGTCGTAAGGTAAAGGCTCGGTCTCTGCGTCGGAGGTTTCGGCCGCAGAAGGATCGTGGTGAGGTGGATGTGCGGCTGCTGATGAAGAGAAGTGGTTGGCAGAAGTGGCTGCTGAGGTGTGAGCAGCAGTCTGTGACTCGGTGGATGCGCTGGGGGCCATGTTCAGCTAGAGGAGGCGGCGGCAGGAGCGCGGCTGTAGGTCAGCTGGTAGCAGCCAACGATAAGCACAGCTTCGTTGTCGCACCTAGCCGACGACGGCGGCGGCGGTGGCGGATCAGCTGGTGGAACCGGCTGATGTAAGAGATGGCAGAGAAGTCGGAGCAAGCCGTGGACGTCCGATGCAACGAATGTGCTGCTGGGGACGAAGGCGATGGCGATGGGCGAGCGGGTTGTGAGCGAGCCTATCGCATGATCGCAGCCGAGCAGCGGCTCGATGTGGTGACAAGACAGAGGTGAAGCTGGGTTGCGAGACGGCTCGACAGAGCTGAGCGTTAGCGGAGCTGGGGCTGAGTCAGTGTTCAGGTCAAACTCAAAGCCAACAGACTGTGCTTGCGGCGAGAGCTTCGGAGAAGGACCGATGGAGAGCAAGGGAAGGAAGAAAGGAAAGATTGGGTGGTCTGCTCCGCTGAGGTTGAGTTGAATGAGCGAGTCCAGCCGGGTCGTTGAGGCGGTCCTGGCAGCTCAAGTTGAGGTTTCGGAAGGAAGCGATAGGAGCTGATGGGAGAGGATGGGAGAGGATGGAGGTGAGCCAGGCAAAGCGAACAAGAAAGGGTTTCCCAATCACCACATCTCAAAGCACAGAGGTTGCTCGAATCGAAATTGTGCTTCTGCTGCTTCTGCTGCTGCTGAACCGAGTTGAGAGAAATCACGCTGCAGACAGTCACAATGAGCGAGCGAGCTTTGAGAGCAGCTGGAAGCGTCGGCTTGGCCCGACCACTTTTCGCATTCTCTCCCTCACATCGCTGTGAGAGCCTCAAAGTGGAACTGACCCTTGAAATTCAGAGCGTGGAGAATGCTGCTGCTGCTGCTTGCTTCCCTCTCACAAATTCCAGCCTAGCAGATTCTCGGATTTCGCTCTTCTCACAGACACAGGCTGCGCGCCTTGAGCTCATCGCTGTCGCAAGACGCGTCTAAGTGGCCTTAGTTTTTGTTGTCAGGAAATGGCTTGCTAACAGTTGACTACCAATTCGTTCCCGAAGTTATCGTACGAAATTGGCATCCGCGGAGGAATGGAACGGTCGTCGGCCATTTCTGCCTGTAGAGTGGGCACCATACTCTTCTCACCAACAACATGCAGTTAGCATTGATGCTAGAACGCGTAGGCGTCTTGCAGCGAATCGCCTCGGCCACAATGACAACGGAACATCAAGAGGCAAGAACAAGCAGCGATTCTCCTCGGGTGCGTATCGCCGGAAGCAGTGCTAGGCGAGAGTGGAGAAGCGCTACTTGATTTCAGGGTCCGATGCCATTTTTTATTGCCGTATGCTCTTGATCCGGAAGGATCCTGCCTTTTGATAGATGCAGGCCCCTTCTAGCCTCCTCCTCGTTATGCAAGGTGATGCTGATGCCCACATGGTGTCGTGCACAGCCTGATGTTGATCAAGCTCCGGACCGCAATCACGGAGTCTTCTGAACTTTGACCACATCAATCCTGGGAGCCCATGAAACATTCACTCCCCTCCATTCTCATATAAAGATGAAGGTTTGACTCTAGCTCGAACACGACTTCGACCAGCCCAAACCACTGAACCTCTCAAGATGTCGAACTCAGAAACAACGACAACAAGGCCTCTTGGCCTACACGAGCGCTATGCCGTTGCACGACGCACGATCAATTCTCCGTCCATCGTTACTGCTGCGGCTATTCTCCAGCTGGAATCTTCCTCCTCCGCACCCTCCTCGTCACAAAACGCATTCGAGGATCTCAAGCAGCATCTTGCAACTCGAATCGATGCCGCTCTATCCACTTTTCCGCTCCTTTCGCACTGCATCCACTCTCCCCGATCCAAATCACCATCGTACAAACCGATCATCCCAACCCCAACATCAGCTGATATCCTTCGTGTGGGCCCTGCTCTTACTTCTCCTGACTCAAGCGATATCAGTGAGCTTCTAAGCAAGTCAGTGCTAGAAGAGCAACTCGATCTTCCTCGAACAACACATCTCGAAACTGGTCCGCTCTGGCGCGTTCTTCTCCAACCTCTCGCATCAACCCCCGAACCGCAAGCCTTAGTGATCCTCTCCACAGATCATAGCATCAACGATGGTCGAGGCACGCTTAACCTTTTCACCCTTCTTCTATCCTCCGATCCCCTCCCACGCGCCTCCGTGGAAATTCCAGCAACATCAGATCAAGTGTTCGATCTCAAACCATCAACCGGATATATGCTTGGTGTTGTTTGGCAGGAACTTATTCTTCCCAAGCTTCCCCTACCCTCAAAATTGAAAAAGAGACTAAGAGGTGCAGAATCCTGGCCCGCAACGGAAACAGGCGAAAGCGAATTGATAAACCAACCCAAACAATGTCGACCCGAACTCAAGATCATGCTTGTATCTGCTCCCAACCTAATTTCAAACCTTAAAAAGCTCGCAATAGCTCACATTGATCCCAAATCGAGCACGAAGAAAGCTGCGACGTTACATGCTATTATCCATTCACTTGCTTTGGTTGCTCTGTATGCTGCTATTACTAATTCGAGTGGGAAAAGAGAAAAATTGGTTATTGGAACTGGAACTCCAATTTCCCTTCGAGACGAAGTTCCAACTACCAAGAAGAGAAAGAGAACTATCATTCCACTTGATCCCAAAATTGACAGTACATCAGATAAGTTGCCTATAACAACAGGAAATTTCGTATCCAATTACAGTGATAAATACACACTTTCTCCCCAAACAACATTTTGGACTTTTACCAACTCTTTTGCTACTACGCTTGGTTCTACCAAAGGAAAGAAACTTGCTAAACAACGTATGGGATTATTAGCCTATATACCAGATTTTGAAACTAATCCTCCTCCAGAAGAAGAAGATTTAGAAAAAGATGATGAATATTCAAATGGATGGGAGAAATTTTTTGGATCCAAATCTACCTCATCAATGCCATTTGATTCTGGATTTACTATTTCAAATTTAGGTTTGTTAAACACCAACACTGAATTGATTGATTGGAAAATAAAACAGATTACTTGGGCTCAAAGTCATACTCCTCAAGGTGAAGCTTTTGGTATAGATATTTTAGGTTTTAATCAAATTCAAGGGAAAAAGGAATGTTTAAGTTTAGGTATAAGTTCAAGACCTGATACATTTAGAGATGATGGTTTATATAAAAGATTTTGTAAATATTTAACAAAGTTGATAGAATCGTTTGCAGCGGATAATCATATTGAAGATAGGTTTTTAGAGAAACTGAGATTAAATTTACAATTGGATCTCTCCTTTGGACAACTAGCACAGTTCCTCAAGCATTCAGAAATTTCTTAAGTTTTTAGCAGCTCCTAAAATAAAGTGCTGATATAGATAGACAAAAAGCATAGATCATAATTTACCGCATATAAGAGACAATATATCTTAGAACCCAATCGTGTGCCGTAGCTTCGAACCGATTCCAAACAATTGCAAGAAACGATCCGAAAGAAAATATGCATTTTATATCGTTGTGAATTGAAACTAAAAGAGAAGAAACAAACGTATGCAGAGAGAGAGGGAGGAGTGATTGCTAGGTTTCGAAAAGAAAAGGACAAAATACAGCGTTAGGTGTACCAAACAAACATATTCTTGAGAAAGGTATGCCTTCATGATAATAATATCAAGAATTATGCACTTCCACCAGCCGTTGGTTTAAACGTTACCTCACTTAGCGTATTAAATGCCTCTCTATACGCATCCAACAACTGCTTAACTCTCTTCCTTTCACTTGTCAACCCTTCATCTTCATACAACAATTCCTCAAACAGATTCTCCTTGTACAAAGAAGCCACCAACCTATTCTGAACTGATTCTCTACTAAAGTTAACTAAAAGATGCATAATTGCCTTTGGCACTAAATCCTGAATCGACAATCTTACAATGTTAAAGTAACTCGCTATCAAAGATCTGATCAAAGTAGTTTCAAGTTCCTCTCGATCACTCAAAGCATACTCATCGGAAGAGATGGGAGTAGCTTCAAGATGCTTATCAAGCGATTTCATATCGTAAGCCGCCGAATTACCTTCCAAGCCAGTACGACCCGACATGGCATTGGGCTTGTGCTCTCGCGCGTGGTATTCCGTAATTCTAGGCTGGTGAGCGTGTGGAGCAGGAGTGTGATATCCTCCCAATCCAGAAGCCGGACCAACACCACCAACAGGAAGCCCTGATGCACCGCCAAAGAAGTAATTGAGGAACGTATCCTTGGCCCCACCTCCACTTGAAGTACCGTTGGACATCGAGCTACCAGAAGCGTGTCCAATCGTGTGACGACCACCACGTCCTTCGGGTGCTGATGCCGAGTGTGGCCTACTCTCATGCGACGTCGAAGCAGCACGCTCCTTCTTGTCCCTCTTACCGCCACCGGTTTTGGAGCTAGCGCCATTCACGGTCAAACTGCGCGAATTAGGCCCGTTGACGCTATCAGCATCATCATCGTCCGACAATTCATTCGAGACATCGGCAGGATCGTCAAATGAATTTTTGCGTCTGGACGAAGAGGGAAGCATAGCGACCTGCTTGCGTGCCTGTGATTCGCGTTGCTCGCGTGCAATATTGGCCGAGTCATGAACGAATGCGGGGTGATTGGTGTTAATGTATGCAGCCTGGATCTGAATCAAACTTTGCACGTATTCGGATGTTGGGCCGAGACGTTCGCGCAGCAGCTCGGACACCACCTCGATGAGCTGAGCGTGAAGGCGAGGGAAGCGTTGGAGTTCGGAGCTAGTGCAGTTGTGGCAGATCTTCATCAACTCCTCGTAGACGAGCTCGACGCAACGCAAGCTGGGTGGTTCTAACAGCTTGATCTGAGGCTTGATGAGCAGCTCGAATGCAGCTTCGGGTACAAACAACGAAGGGCGCGGACCGGTGGAGTTACGAATGGCAGTGCGAATGTCCTGCACAGTAAGGTTGTGGGTGGGGTTGATGCTGGTAAGAGCATGTCCAAAGACGTCTTGGAAGATGTAATAGATCCTTGCACCACCACACAATTCTTTGGTCGAGATGTCAAAAGTGGTACCGTCGATGGAAGCGACAAAGTCACGAGCAAATTGAGTCATGAGTTTGAGCACAAGCGAGCCTCGGTGCTGGTCACCAAGGAAGGTGGTGTCACCAAAGGCGGCAAGCTCCTGCTGTGTCTGACCCATGAGCGTGTTGAGACGCGCCTTCATGTCTGGAAGCTTATCGCGAATGTGGCTCATGAGCACCTGATTGAGAGTCTTTGCGAGGTATTTGGTTCCGCATCGGTGTGCGATGTTCTTGTAGGCAGCGTGGGAGCGGAAGAACTCTTCCTCTGCACGTCGTGCTGCGAGCATCGAGACGTTGCCATTGATGTCCTGCTGCGATCGGTTGACAACACCGATGAAACCGAGCTTGAGCGGGTAGACGCGACCAGTGAGGATGTCGAGTGCGTGAGTGCCCTGGTCCATGAGGTCGAGCTTGGTCAAGACACCGATGGTACGTCGTCCCTGGGGATCGACGGTGCGAGCGAGCTTGAGACTGTCCGAGTTGGCGAGGTCGACGTTGGCAGGGCTCACGGCGAGAATGATGCAGTTAGGCTTGGAGACGTAGTCGGTCACGAGGTTGCGAATTTGGCGCTCAATGTCGGATGGCTGATCACCGACGGGGATCTTGGTGAGACCGGGCAAGTCGACCAGGGTGAGGTTGAGAACGTTGGGACTGTAGATCTTGAGGTGAATGGGCAGCTTAGACACACCCTTATTCTGACCAGCTACACGGAAGGTCTCGTTTTCAATTTCGCGGCGGATCTCGTTGAAGTCGGTGAAACGCTTGTCGAGGTGGAGGAACTCTCCGTACTCTTCGTATGTGGGTGTTCTGCCTCCCGAAGACGAGGCGTTGGAGCCACGAAGAAGTTCTGGCTCGGGACCATCATGAAGATCGTATGGACGGGAAGATTGCTTGGCTTGGTCTTTAGCAGAGGGAGTGTGAATGAGCTGGAGAACGAGGGGACGTCTTGTGACGATGCCACTGCCTCGAGGCAAAAAGTCGCGGCCGACAATGGTCTCGAGAACACTTGACTTTCCGGCTGACTGGGAGCCGACAACAACAATTTGAGGGAGGTCGACCGAGTCTCCGCCAATGGCGGTGAAGGTCTCCTGAAGCTTGTTGACCACTTGGATCAGATCGACGTCCATGTTTTGAGATCTGAAAGCGAATGGCTTCGACTGTGTGTAGCGGACTAGAGTATTAGGTGATATCTCACAGCAACGCTAGCAGTGGTGGTACGCCAGGAAAGCTCTACTGCGAGCAAGGCTGCTGCCCTTCTGTCAATTAGTGTGCGAGAAAATATGGACTCTGCGAAGGAGCAAATGTGCTTCTCGATGGCGTGTGATGAGGGGGTGCAGACAGCCGTTTCACTGTATTGCTCGTAGCGCAATTGCAGTCGTGAAGGGTACGGTGGAAGATACGATGGTCGACAGCTACGTTGTTTAACGGCGACCAATCGAATTGCTGCGTGCCGGTAGCAAAGGGTGAGCCGAGGAGATGAAGGATGAGGAGTGGAGGATGATACGGTAGCGACGAGAGATTGGGCTTTTGAAACACAGAAAGAAGTATACATTCACAAGGCGCAGACGCAGACGGCAGCTCAGTCCTTTCGAGCGCTCGCCCGCCAAGAAGCACAGCTCTGTTCTGTTCTGTGTTGTTTTTCAGAAGTCGCGTTCCGCAAAGTCACTCACTCGCAGCACAGCGGCATTCAATCAGCGCTCTCCTTGACCACAGATAGAAAGCTCCGACATTTTTGTCATTTTCCAGCTTCGTGGTCTGCTGTGCCATTTCTTTTTCTTCTCTCTCGCGCGCCAAAGGAAGAGAGAGAGAGAGAGAGAGAGCAACACTTTGAGACAAAGCCATTCCACAGCAGCGGCAACAACAACGCGACTCTCTCCGCAGTCTCATCCAGCTGTGACAACCGATGAGAGAGAATAACAATCGTTAATTTTTCTGAAATTGCATCAAGACGAGATCAAACATTGTTTGGAATTTCACTGACACTCACGCTCCAGCCTTAATTGAACAACATGGCGCCGCATACAGTCTATGCGATCACCTGCTTTAGATGGTCGATTCTGTAGTTCCCTGTTTCAACATAGCGCCGCTTTCAGATTGCACGCCTGTTCGTCCTGAGCAATGTCCCATCGTGCCTGCTGTTTAAAATATCGTGCCTATTCATCTGCACACGATACATTGAACCTTTGCGGTCATGACACGCAAGTCTGTCTGTGCAAGTTCGCAAGTTCATCTGCCGGCTTCCTTGGTAAGAACCAGCATCCTCAGAGCTCGGAGCACGAGCACTTTCTCCTCAATGCCTCTTTGATTACTTCTTTGATCAGACACAGTCAAGCAAAAGCACAAACAACAAGGTCTAGCGATACTATGTATTGATTTCTTTCGTTTTCGGATATGCACAGGATAGAGGTAACAAGCTCACACAAGACGCAGCAAGCACTTACTACATACGAGGCAGCCTCGCTACCCCACTGTCCAAGAAGGATGGGGACCTCCGCGGCTCCATCAATGGCGTCGATCCGACAATGCAAAGGGGCAAAGACAGGCCAACGCCCAGACAGAGTTCAGATTGGAGACGTCGCTTAGGCAAGGAAACCCTTGACGTGCTCAGTGATGAGGCTCTTCATCTTGCCGAAGAGCTCCTCGCTGGGGACACCCTTGGAGATCTCGGAAAGGAGAGCATCCTCGGTCGAGAGCTTCTCACGGAACGAGTTCTCCCACTCGACGATGCGGTCAGCGGGGATCTCGTCGACGAGACCGTTGACACCGGCGTAGATGATGGGAATCTGAACCTCGGTGGCCATGGGAACGAACTGGGGCTGCTTAAGCAACTCGACCAGACGAACACCACGGTTCAAAGTGGCACGGGTGGCAGCGTCCAAGTCCGAACCGAACTGGGCGAAAGCAGCAAGCTCACGGTACTGAGCAAGCGAGAGCTTGAGCGAACCGGAAACCGACTTGTAAAGCTTAGACTGGGCAGCCGAACCGACACGCGAGACTGAAAGACCGACGTTAATGGCGGGTCGGATACCCTTGAAGAAGAGTTCGGACTCGAGGTAAACCTGACCGTCAGTGATGGAAATGACGTTGGTGGGAATGAAAGCGGACACATCACCACCCTGGGTCTCAATGACGGGAAGAGCAGTGAGCGATCCACCACCGTGGGTGTCGTTCATCTTGGCGGCACGCTCGAGGAGACGAGAGTGGAGGTAGAAAACGTCACCGGGGTAAGCCTCACGACCGGGGGGACGACGAAGCAAGAGAGACATCTGACGGTAGGCGACGGCCTGCTTGGACAAGTCATCGTAGATGATGAGGGCGTGCTTGCCGTTGTCACGGAACCACTCGCCGATGGCGCATCCCGAGAAGGGAGCAAGGTACTGAAGAGGAGCGGCCTCGGAGGCGGTGGCAGCAACGATGATGGTGTACTTCATGGCATCGTTCTCCTCGAGAACCTTGACGAGCTGAGCGACGGTGGAACGCTTCTGGCCGACGGCGACGTAGACACAGTAGAGCTTCTTGGACTCGTCCTGGCCGTCGTTCCATCGCTTCTGGTTAAGGATGGTGTCGATGGCAACGGCGGTCTTACCGGTCTGACGGTCACCGATGATCAACTCACGCTGACCACGTCCGATGGGAACCATGGCGTCGATGGGCTTGATACCGGTCTGCATGGGCTGGTTGACCGACTGACGGGGGAGAATACCGGGAGCCTTGAGCGAGGCACGGCGACGCTCAGCGGCCTCGATGGGACCCTTACCGTCGATGGGGTTACCGAGAGCATCGACGACACGGCCAAGCATACCGGGACCGACGGGCAAGTCGACAATCTGGCCGGTACGCTTGACGGTGTCACCCTCACGAATGAGACGGTCCGAACCGAAAATGGAGACACCGACGTTGTCGGCCTCGAGATTAAGAGCCATTCCGCGGACACCAGAGGAGAACTCAACCATCTCCTCGGCCATGACGTTGCGGAGACCGTAGACACGGGCGATACCGTCACCAATGGTGAGGACACGACCGGTCTCCTGAACATCACCACCAGCGGAGGCACCAGAGATGCGCTGCTCAAGGATGGAGCTGACCTCGGAAGCGGCGGGCTTGGCGGTAGCGTAGGTGCGGACGGCGTTGGCAACCGATCGGCGGGCCTGTAAACACGAGAAGCGAGTATGTAGTGAGAGGGTGGAAAGTCAGTAAAAAGATTCGTTCGATGACGGTGCATGGTGGCTGTCGGAATGTTCAGCACGACATGTTGCGACGATTGTATGATTGCATCGAGGTAGAAAGAGCGATCGTGTGCTGAGGTGTCGAAGAATGGCTCTCATGATGGCATCTGCAAGCAGGATCGAGCCGCGTTGTGTATTGAGACGGGTGGTATGTGCTTTCTAGGGCAAGCTGTGAACGTTGCAAAGACTTCAAGGCATTTGCGGGTGGCACGAAAGCGAATCTGGAGCTGAGCACGAAGCGGTTGATGTTGGCAGGACGGGGGAAGATGATAGATGCGTGGCCAGACAATGAGACGGAGAGGCGATGGTTGATGCTCCTTCCTATTTATCGTAGGTAAGATGTAGCTCTGACGCTTTTGTCATGACTCTAAATGCATTGGTGGGGAATGCCTGATGCTTTGTTTTTTTTTTCTATTGAAACGCTGAATGTTGAGGCCTGGTGTACTGATGTACTGCTTGTTGTATTGCTGGGTGATAAGAAGCATGCCTGATCGAAGTTGACTGCCGGTGAGATCTTCGAATGTCTGTCGTTTGGTACCTCGAATACAATCATAGCAGTCGTTGTGCTGGTGCTGATACTAAAGAAAGAATACGTACCACAGGGACGGCGGCCGATCGGGCGAGGTTGGCGGTAGCGAGGCCGGCGGAACGAGCAAGCATCGCGGCTACTATGAAAAGTGGGGACGATGGATGAAAAAGGTGAGAGGTGGTGAAGGGAAGCGGATGAGAAAGGGCAAAGGAAGAAGGAGTGAGAAGAATCGACTCTCTCTCTCTCTCCTTCCTTGGGCGCTAACGGGCGACGAACGAGCGAACGGACGAATGGGCGAGCCAACTGTGAGACGGCGACGAGCGAGCGCAGAGCAGAGCAGAGACAGAGAGGGAAAGGCAGCTCCAGGGCCAGACAAGAACGCACACACACACTCACACACAACGTCGGTCTCTCTGCCTGGAACGAAGGAATTTCTTCTTGCTATCTGCTGCTGCTGCTGCTCTCCTTTCGATCTCAAAATCCAAATGGACAGGGCACTTCACCAGTGAGAGGACATGTTGAGCGGATTGGTCGGATCAATCAACTTGAAAACGTTTCTCGTTCTTTGAATTCAATTTTCAGTACAAATTTGAATGTTGACTTTTGCTTTCAATTCATCGTGAGAGAAGGTCGAGAATACAAATGAAACGACTCGATTTCAATCCTTGTAACCTTCTGATATTTGTCTTCAATTTCAAGTTGAAGTGTGAGAAGAAGATCTGATTTCTGTTTTGTATCGAAACGGATCCGACCATCACAAGGCTGGCTGGCTGACTGGCTCAAAGCAGCAAGCAAGTCCAAACCAGCATTTGCGCGCGGACCGCCTTCGCAGCAGCTGCTGCTTGCTTGATGATCGATGCCTATCCAATGACGAACGCCATTCCGTCCTCAACCGAAGCCTTTCTTTCGTTCTTCCCTGCCTTGTCCGGCTGATCAGCCGATGTCAGATCGTTCTTCAAAGCACATCCTCGAGCAAGAAAGCTCCAGTCTATTTGGCTTGCCTGGTCCCTGTCAGCCCCCCTTTGACATTCATTTGAACGTCTTGTCCGACTTCTAGCCTATTATCTCAACGCTAGCGAAGTGTGATGACAGACAGACGTGTAGATTGCTATACTGCCACTGTGAACAGTCGATCACCTCAAGTTACGGTGTTACTGTAGCATGACAAGTCTGTGACAGCCAAATGACCAAAAAAAATCTCGAAAACGCGAGCATGTTTTTCGTGCGAGTAGAAGAACCCTTTTTCCATAAGCTGCACGAAAGTCAAAAGTTGCAATCTTTGGCTTTCGTGGGAAGCTTGAGCTCATCATCTGTTCCGCATCTCGAACACCATCACCAGCTCCATCAACACTAGGTGGTCATTCAACAGCTATGAACGCAATCAGAACCTCGCTTTCAGCGAGCATCAGCGCCGCTGTCAAAGGCAAGGCCAAGCAAGTCTCTCCCGCCGTCCATTCTTTCGCCAGCAACTCCAGAAATCTTAGCAACTCCTCTTCCTCCAATGCAGTCGCTAGCACCTCTGCTTCCGCTTCCTCATCTTCATCTGTCGCTACGCCGCCTCCAGCTCCAGCTTCCGCTGTCGGCTCCAACTCTGATGCACTGTCTCTCCTCAAATCTCAACCTTCTCACTACGCCATCGCCTCTATCACAGGTCGAACCTATCTCATCTCTAAAGGAGACCTTGTCACTGTCCCCCGTTTGAAAGACGTGCAAGTTGGAGACGTCCTCGTTCTCGACAAAGTGCACGAGATTGGCTCCCGTGACTACACTTTGCGAGCCCAAGATACCCTCAACACCAGACGCATTTCTTCCTCCGTCGACCTGCCATCCCCCTCCTCCTCCTCCCCATCAGTACAATATGGCGTCAGTCAGGCAATCACTCCACAGTCAAGAAGACTCTTCACTCGCCTAACATCTCAAGACTCAGCAGAAAGAGGACACTTGTTGCCATTAGCAGATACTTGGTCAAGTAGACTATTGCCAAATGGTTTGGCTCATATCGGTGCTAGTTTGGGCGAGAAGACAGTCAAAGTTACCGCTATCGTTACAGAAAACACCAAGGGCAAGTTGGAAAAAATTGTCAAGAAGAAGAGGAGAAAAGGCTACAAAAAGACTGTACAGCATAAACAGCCTTACACTAGGATCAGGATCGAGGATATTCAGATTCAGCCCAACTGATTTCATCCTTGCATCACTAGAAGCAACAACTCGAGCTTCCCGTAAACACTAGTCTTTCAGCTCAGACACACACATACACTTGTACTCTATCATATGCTCGCATTGCAAAGCATCAATATTCAACCTTTGTCCTTGTAGCTTGATTCATCGGGGCTAAAAGAGACGCTGAAACGCGTTCTGCATTGCAATGTGCGAAGAGACAATACAAAGCTCACTTGAGTTCACAAGCACGACACAGCCGAAACAGCCCCAAAAGTCCATGGCAGGTAAATTAACTGGTGACAACACTGAGTAATAAGATAACAAAGGTCCATTTGGCCCCCCTTACACCTGCGAGGAAAAGCTAGATTGAGATCCTGAAGCCTGCATCGCAGCCGCTTTCGCAGCTGCTTTTCTCTTCGCATACGCTGCCACCTGAGCACCTAAATCGAACGGACTGTCTGGCACTGGTGTTGCATCTGCAGTCGTCGACAGAGGCGCGTAAGATGCTTTGGGAGTCGACTTTCTCGATGTTGAGTCCCAGTGAGTTGAGGGTGAGTCTGACACTGTCGCCATCGCAGCTGCGTCCTCTGGCACGGACTCAAGCGCTGTTGGTTCGAACGAAAAATCGTCTGAGAGTCGAGACTGAGACTCATCTCCACTGTCGAAAGAGGTATTCGCGGACGAAGACACCGATGGACTGCGCGCTTCGAGGCTCTGCAATGCTCTGGCACGCGCGAGATCAAGCGACGAAAGCGATCGTCGAGGCATAGCTTGATCGTCGACAAAGCTGTGAGAGGAGCCAAAGACACCTTCGTGACCTGCTGAGCCAAGGTCCAGTGGTGAGCCTAATGCCAAAGCAGGTTGGTTCTCAGAGTGATTTTGGACTGGAGCAAGCGCTTGCTGATAGGCAGAAGGCTCGACTGCTGCAGAACGATGTCGTTGCTCCCGCACTGCTTTGCGAGATTGGATCACATCGCTGAGCTCGGTCATCATCCCAGACGGATCCATGGTGTGTCGATGACTTGCCTTGTCGGTGACGGCTTTCTCCTGATCGAGCTGCCTCTGCCGACGAGCCTGTTCGATGCGTTCTGCGCGCGACAGTTTCTTGCCATCTGCTCCGAGCCCGGAAAGTCCGGCGATCCCAGCGATGCTCTCAAACACTTGCTCCAAGCCTGGAGGTGGCAGCGAATTCGGCGATGTCGAACGCAACAGCAGCTCAGCGAGGTCGCTGTCATCATCGTCGTCGTCGCTATTCGCGTCGTTCTCGCTGACTTGCAGTCGCTGACCTGAGAGCGCGAGTACGTCCTCATCGTCTTCTCGCTTCACCGGCGACTCCGCATCCTCGTCGGCCTCGAGTGGCGACTCCAGGTCGCGAGCAGCGTTCGACTTGGCCATGTTGCTATCAAGTTCGGTGCTCGCGATGGGGCTGGGTGACCTGCGCTTCTCCTTCTGAATCAACTTGATTGTCGCCTCCCATTCGGCTGACAAGCCCAGCAAGTCGTCGCGCATCGACTCGAGCGTCCTCTCCACTTGCAGAACGTTTGCAATGTCATCAGCTGTAACTTGGTCAGAAGAGATGTTATCTAGCTCGGAGACACCATCGTTGATGCCGTGCAGACCAGTCGGTGCTTTGACGTGAATATCCTCTGCGCAGACACGGATCTTGGACTGTAAAGAGCGCAGTGAGAGCATCATGGCGTGAAGACGGTCTTCAAGGCCTGGATGTCCAGCGATGGGGCGTGTGCCGCTCTCGCCAGCAGCAGGCACCGCCAGAAGACCATTACGAGACTCAGACCGAGTGTCTTTGTCGACCCGCTGTGATGCTGAGTCGGTCTTGAGACCTTCCAGAAACTCTATCCCCATCTCTTTTGCCACTGCCTTGCTAGCACCGCGACTTTGTTCAACAAAGGTGGTCCTCACCGATGCCACTTCCGATCGAGCTGATGTCCAATACTCGTCAGCCGACACGCTCAATCCGTTGGAGAGCGGAACGTCCCTGCTCATAGTCAAATGCAGCGCCAACAGGTGACACAGCCAGCGTCTTCTCGCCCGATGCATCCACTCGAACTTGGCCTTGATACTGAGAAGCGACAGAGCATCAGCAGGTTCTGTGGGCGCGATGCTCAAGATGGAGGTATCCGTCTGGTCCATCTGCGCGAAGATCGAGTTAGGCCCAAGTATAGAGCTACGCTTCGTCGCCCTCGATTGCGGACTGGTTGCGGCCGAATACGTCTGTACAGATGAATGTGGTGGCGTGAAAGTCGATGATAAGATGGACGTATTCCGCATCGCGGGAGAGCGGGTTTCCAGAGAGCCGGTGGTGACCGAAGAGTTGGACATGTAGCTGAGACGCTTGGCTGCGGCTGACTCGTTGGGCCCGGATGATGTGTTTGTCTTGTCGGAGACGTAGTTGAAGCGCGGCGATCGGTATGCGCTCATATTGCCGGATTCCGAGACCAGGCTGCTGCGACGAGACAGGGAAGAAGTCGTGCGTAGGGGCCTATCCAGAACCGATCCTCCGTCCGAGACAAGTGAGAGCCGTTTGCGATGTCCTAGTCCTGGTTGCGGACTGTAGTCTGGCCGCCACAGCACTTCGCCTAGCCCAGAAGTGTCTGCCGAGCGCACATTGCTGCCAAAGTTGCGCGGTGTAGTTGCCATCCATGCCTTGCGATCTTGCTCGATATCAGGAGACCCTTCGGATAGGGCGGAAGTGTCGCCGGTCGACCACGCAAGGGAGGCATCAGCATCGGCCTCGAGTTCATTTGCGTCTTCCTGAGCAGGGCCATCAAGAGCATACAGATCATAGAGCAAAGCAAGCTCTTCTGGGTCAGCCATCCCCTCCAATGAAGCAGTCGATGAAGTGCAAGTAGCGCCAACATCTTCAAGCGCAAATATGACGCTCTTGCGGAGCTCTGTCAGCCTTCGCGGCGCATTTCTCCCCGCTGCTATCGACACTCTATTCTGCTCGGCAAGCAACTTTTGCGTGAAATCCGTTTCACCCTCTACAGCAGACATGGCGGGCGACGCCCGGCCCGACGTCCGGTCGAATGGAGAGGCTCTGCCGTTCGACAAGTTCAGCGAGAATGGACGCTGTGTGTGACGCTTGATTGTGGGTGCACCGTTCCCTCCGCCTGAAAGCGAGCGAGCGAGCTTGCCTGTGGCTGGCACGAAAGATGGGGCCATGGACCTGCGTTGACGAGCTGGTGATGCGGTGTTCGACCAGTTCGAACATGGCCCTGAAGCCGCTTCGATTCTCGAGATTGGCGGAAGCGGGTGTGTGAGCTTGTAGCCCCGAGAGACGATCTCGACCTCTTGTATGGCACTGATGGCCTTGTTAATCGACACGTCGAAGTGCTGCGCTGCCCGGATTAGGGCTGAGACGTCTCTCAGCACTGAGCGTCGCAGAGCTGCTTTTTCAGAGTCGATGAGTTCGCTCGATGTGCGCAGGTTGCGTAACGAGGTTGAAGCTGCAAGCACATCCGGCGAAGTTTGGCGCGAGAGCGTGAACTGGATCTTATCATCGAAAGAGCTGTGTCCGAGGAAGGCGATGTTGCCCCATACGAGACAGGCGATCAGTAGTTGAGTGGAGAACCAAGCCCGCCACGTCGTGCTGACGGGAAAGAGAAGCAGTGCGGAGAAGAAGGCAGCGTTGCGAAGTTGACGGCCGTGTGCGTCCAGTCTGGGCAGGCGCTCGTGATCGGTCGCTGTGGAGCCTGCAAGTAATGCAGGTGCGTCGATAGGCTCAACGTAGCATTGCCTGCGAATCGGTATAGCACTTGGGCGATGGCCGCCCGCGCCGAGTCCATGTCGGTTGTTGGCAGCACCCCCGTTCAAAGACGTCTGTTGTGCTTGAATTGGCTGAGTGGTTTCGTAGAAAGATATGGAAAGGGTGGGTGTGAGCAGGAAGGAGGAGCAGATGACGTATTTGAACTTCTCGGCGAAGCTTGCGTTGCCTTCGTCGCCCTCAGTTGCGCCGAGTTGGGACGCGCTCGTCGATGGTCGAGATCGACTCGAGCAAGCCGACGCTTCAAGCGGGCGTCTCGTGCCGAGGACGTCTTGAGCGATCTTATACACCAGCGGCAGGATGAATCGCTGAAGTAGCGCCTGGAGTATGTCTACGAGCTGCGATGACAGATCTAGTGTCGAGGATTGTCTCGTGACAGTTTCAGTATCAGCTCGCCTAGCCTGCTGATGAGATGTCTGCACGCGGTTTGGCGTGGATTTGAGGTGAGCCGCTGTCGTAGGCTGGGTGGTGGGTGTCGCCGCCTCAAGCGACCCCTGTGCTGTTGATGTTTCAGTCCGTCTTGACGCTGATGGGGTTCCATCTGGGGTCGATACGCGCTCTGACGCTGCTCCTGGTGTCGAGGCTCGGGAGGGATCCTTTTGCGAAACGGCAGCTCGAGCATCCTCGGCATCTCGAAGATACTCGTCCAGCGGGGATCCTCCGAACACGACTGCTTCTGCCATGATGCTCGAACTACTGTAGCGGTGCTTGGGTGCAGCCTCTTGCGTTCCTTCCAGAGACGAGGCCTACTGCCTACGGCAAAGGCCACTCGCGAAGAGTTTGCAGAAGGCAGGCGGGATCTGCGGGCAAGCGTGGTGAAGCCTGCAGGCTTTTCTTGAGTCGATGCGATCGCAGTATGGTGGTGGGATGTCGGCAGGGCCTGTTGAGAGATCGTGTCTCCAAATCGTGTTAGCAGATAGGTCGCATATCCGATGCGATGCTGATCGAGTAGCGAGGACGGAGAGATTGCGTGGAGATCCGAGCGTTGATGCTGATGAAGGGCGATCTATTTGGGACGGAGACGGTGGGAGTGAGACAGCAACCGCCGTTGAGTGAGTTCCTGACCGATATGAAGTGGAAGCGCCAAGCGTGGGATTTGTGAGCTGGTAACTTAGTCTTGCGTGTCGGCTCTTCCGATGTCTCGCGGACTTGACGTGTAAGCAATCGGATCAATCGCCGAACCTTCCGTATCGATGTCGGATGGTTGCTGAAGAGCTCGTCGGCGTGATCCCCGATACGGTCAGCGAAGCAGCACCAGAGGAAAATGGCGTTAGGGAAAGTCGTGGAAGAAGGATGGATGGTGATGGTTAGGAAGATTGCTGTTCGCTGCTCTCGCTTTGACGATGTGCATGAATTGTGCTGTGGAGGAACTCGAGTGAGCAAGCTCTCACGGGCGGCATCTGCTCCCGACTTCACATTCTTCGGAGCAGCCGTGTCTGCTTTCCCGTCTCTAGTCGCAACGGCGTGCTGTACTCTCTCCTCTCGGAACCTCCGTATCAGTGTCTCTTCCACGT
Organism: Ustilago xerochloae; assembly: GCA_928856705.1. Taxonomy (NCBI): domain Eukaryota; kingdom Fungi; phylum Basidiomycota; class Ustilaginomycetes; order Ustilaginales; family Ustilaginaceae; genus Ustilago; species Ustilago xerochloae. Next base: position 419,510 of record CAKMXT010000012.1, read on the forward strand.
GCGTTACCTATAGCTCATTCGAGCTTTAAGGGCGAGACAGGTCGAGTATCGTTCTGTGCTGTGTGCTGTACAATTGGTTCTGCAAGCTGTGCATCCATCTGTCGAAGCGAGGCGTACTGATGGGATCGACTGCAAATCTCCAAAAGTCCGCCAAATAACACTTCTCGTACAGAGAGACACACACAGGCAGGAGCGCGCTTTCAGAGAGTGGTTTTCAGGGTTCTCAATCGCTACAGTAGTCACAGCCACCAGAAGAGTGACATCTTCTCTCTACGCCGCCAGCTCACGCATTCAGAGACGTGACACGCGTCTCGCGCTTAGGGTATAGTAAAAAGGCTTCTCGTGAGAGAAGGGCAGCTCAAAAGAAGACGTTGCTACAGAGCTCCTTGCTTTTCTGAGCCTTAATTTTGCAGCCTTATTTTCTCGTCTAATCACCTCTTTTCCCTTTTCCTGTTCTTCTTCAGGCATCTTCCTGCTCGAAGCTGAACGATTGCAGTCCTGCCAAGGTCTGTCGCTCGATCAACAAGGACGAATTTAAGATGAACAGACCATTATATTGACCCTCCGGAGCATTCTGATGCCGTTAGTCAAAGTAAAGGCCAAAAAAATGGAAGGAAAAACAGACAAAAAAGAAGCGTCCGGACAGCCGGAATCGAACCGGCGACCTATGGTGCTTTTCCGTTAATACCGGATTAGGGTTTCCAATTACAAACCATCGCTACTTCCAACTGAGCTATGTCCGGTAGAGTTGCAGGGAACTAGAACAAAAGCATATATTTATAGCCAACACGTTAGGCGAGCTAGGAGTCTAGACGACAGCAGATTGATGGTACGAAAAACTCTGAAGATCTGATTGCTTCTCACAACAGTCAGGCTCTTCCATTGCTGCGAATATTGAGGTTTTAACAAGGCGACCAGCGATGGAGGCCGGACACACTCAAAAGAGCGTGGCGAAGACAACGTGGCAGTGTTCATATCCGTGGAACAGCAGATGTCAGACGGGTGAGGAGAAGCTGTCAACTGGACACGGAGAACCGCCGCCGACGCTGCCGCCGCCATCGCCATCGGGCTGCTTCCATGAATGGTGGAACCTTCGGTTCCGACTGAAACGAAGACTCGGGCCGGGCAACGTTAGCTTTGATTGAGCCGAAGACAATGGCCAGTCTAGGACCTCGATGCCCTGACACACAAGTCGGGGAAAAGGCAAGTCGCACTTTTCCCGCCTTTTCATGCTGCGAGAAACGCCAGTTGCCCGAAGCCTGTGCAGCGTCGACCGAGACGATTCCTGCGAATACAGTACGGCTTTTCTCATCCTCCTGTACTCGACTGAGACAGGACCCATGCTTCCTCGACCTCCTTCTGGCTCGCTCTCCGAGACCGAGGAGGGTTGAGACAAGACACAAAAGGTGGTGCACGGATCCTGCCACGCGACGAGAGGGTTCAAAGAAGGTAGGTGCAGCTGATCGCAGGGTCGTGCGATGTCAAAAAGAACTCTTGGCTGAGAGGAGAGCTTTGTTTGCGCCTTTGTCACGTTTCTGACGTGAAGCGAGAAGCACAAACATGAAACCATCTGCCGCCGACTCGCAGGTCGTGCGTTGCAGACATCGACGAGACTGACGTGCAACGTTGATCGACATTGGATAAGCTGGAGCAACGGCGATGATCGACATTGAGATCCAAGACGAGTCAAAGGCGGACACTCGACGACGGTACAGCAATGCATGAGCTCTTTCAAGATGCGGTTACCAAGGAATTCCAGAAAAGAACACGAACGACCAAGACCTTACCATGAATCCCAACGGAAGCAAGAATTGTACGTGCCTGCCAGCAATTCGAGCTGCTGCTGCTGCATTCGATAGGGAACGAGGATCACCGCGAGCCTCTGAAGCCGGTCAACGCTCTCCAATCCGACGTACACTAAGCAGCGCGCATGCGTCCGCGCACCAAACTAACCAAAGTACAGTAACTTACTCTGTGTAGGCTTCGCCTCTCTCCAAACGAAGGCCTTACTGTAGCGCACCCTTTTTGAACATGCCACAGTGGCGCTGCTTCCTGATGCGTCGGGACGCACCTTCTAGAAGATGACAATCGATCTATTCAGTGCCATCATGCCTTAACCGTCTGACATGGCTTGCTAGAGCTTGAGGTGATCGCAAGCAGCAGACATATTCACGAGCTGCCCTCGGGGAATCGTTCTGGTTCGTCGACGCCACTTTGATTCCATGGAGAAGGAAGCAAAGAAGCCAAGTTGCTGGTGCTGGCGCTGATGCGGCTGCTATTGCTTCTCTGCGCTTGTCAGCTTCGTTCGGATCTCAACCGACGGTTCGACGCGCCCGGGCTGTGCTTGCGCTCACCAAGATGTGCTGTTGTAATTACAGTAGCAAACCACCAAGAAGAGTCGGCGGCGACGATACCAGCAATCGATTCCGTCGTCTCCCCCTCAGAGGCACTTTCGCTGTCAGAGCGAGTATACGAAGGCTGTCAAGCTGCTCACGGTGGAATCCCACATAGAAGTGCAGCACCATCAACGCCTACAGTGTAGCTCTATGGAGCCATCATTCTACTTGGTAATTGGAATCAATTTAATAATTCATTCGGTGCAGATTTGGTCTCTCGGCTGCTGCGTCGTTGCCTGACGAAAAAGTTGGAATTTTCTGGTCCTGCCTGCGACTCGGCGAAAAGGTACACACTGCTTTCCTGCCTCCAGGTTAGCAAGGAACCCGTCGGTCACCTTTGAGGCTTTCCTGTTTTGCTGCCTTCTGCAAGCACAAAAGATCCAGAATCGATTCAATGCATCGCAGTCACTTCCAGCCAACCAAAGCATGGCAAATAGCAGACAAAAGAAGCAGCAGCAGCTGATAGAAGCCAGGACAGGCGACTCGCACGCGCGCACAAAACACACACATCTACAGAAGACACACACAGACACGCAGACACACACACAGACAGACACACGCACACGCAACACAGCACGCAACACAGCGCAGCAGCGAGCAAACACGATCCGTCCGCTCTCTTTCTCAGACTTTCCTTTTCCGCTTCTCCGTCAGCTTGTCAACTGTCTTCGCGTCGTTCGTTGGCTCAGCGCCTCTCTCTCATCTTTACTTCTTGTGTGTTACTGCAGATCCTGACTCTCGGAAATCCGTCGTGCGCACTTTCGCCAATTCTCTTTCCCGACTTGCTCGTCGACATAACGTACACACACTCTCTTCCCGTAAGCTCTCGTCGCCATCGCCTCCATCATCACCACATCCTCTCATCCTATCTTCCCCCTCCATCAATTGTCGACCTGCTTCCGCTTTGTTTCGTTTTACGTCGTTCCTTTCTTCCTTCCAACCTCTTTGGTTTCTCGATATTCTCTAGCGACACAGACGACCAAAGTAGCCAGTCGATCCGTGCTCAAAATTGATCTTGTTCGGCTCAAGACGATCATACAGCTGCTGGAGCTACGAGCTCCCAAGATACGCCAATAAGGTAGTCGTCCGATACGCAATTGCAGATTTGTTCGCAAAATTCTGCAAGCCAATTAGCATCGGGACTGATCCGAACATCAGCTGTGACGGAATCCGGGACAGAAGGACTGGCGAAATTAGAAACATCGCAGCATCTGCTTTCCAACATCACCAACGATTGCTTCGAGCCAGGTCCAAATCGTACGCCAGCACACGCAGCTAGCTAGATCGAGTCTGCGGCTAGCCGACTCTTGCATTCTACACACGCCGTGCATTCGGTCATGACCATGTCAGAGAAGTCTAGCTTCCTCTCGCCTTCTATGTCGCCTTCTTCGTCTTCGTCCGGAGGCAATCCGCCACCGCCTTACGGCTTCCACCATCTCCCACACTCTCCCACAGGTTCAAGGACACCCAGCCGGCCAGGCTCACCGCCACACGGTGGTAGCGTCCCTTCTCCTGGCGGCATCCCTGGCACCTTTGTGCTCAACCTCGGCAAGTTTGGCGGTTTCTACATCATCCGCATACCTCCATCCGTGCAAAAAGTGCTTGGTCTGCTGCTGCGAAAGTGGAAGACGCTCATTTTCGTTGCGCTCTTTGGTACATTGGCTGCTTTCGGCTTGTTCGGTGCCATGTCGACAGAGTGGCGTGAAATGACCTACTACCGCGTCGACCCGTATCCTGTCATTCCAGGAGGCCACAAGTCCGCAGCAAGCCCATCAAGTCCATTCCACCCACCCTCGTCTCGGCCCATCACTCCGCCCAAGTTCGGCGCCTGTCTCGGTCCCAAGGGCGTTCCCATTCCTCGAGCTCCTCTCGAAGTGTACGATACCCCAGACACACATCCCGTTCCACTTGTCGGCAGCTATGAGGCCGCTGGCATGGACTTTGGCAAGTGCATGACCTACCGTTCCAGATACGAGATGTACTCCGACGAGGCTCTCAACATCACGTACCGAAAGGACCCTCAAGAGCTCGAAAAGTACTTCGCGAAAGTTGAGGACTACGACGACGATCCGGACAACGTCAAGCCGCTCAAGAACAAACCCAAGTCAGCACAGGCCAATAGCACGTCTACCAGCACTTCTACCGCCTCGGATGGCAAGACGTCTGCCAAGAAGGAAAAGATCGACCCACTCTACGGCCCCAAGAAGCCCGAGGGGATGAGCGAAGGCGAATGGGAAGGTCACCTCCGTGACCGATTGTGGCGCGCCAACGTGCTCAGCGAGGAGCTCGGTCCCAGCAGCTACCCTGACTGGCGTGCTTTGATGGACAACTGCTACCAGAAGCGTCTTCACGATCGTGGCATGGCCGGCGGCGTCGACCACTTTGATCCTCACAACCTGCCCACCACCGAGGAGCCTCATACCAGCGGCGGCCGCTCGCATGTCTTCACCACACCCGAGACCAAGCGCACTGCCGTTGTGATGCGATCCTACGAGGGATACGCATGGCGTGAGGACGACATTCTCAACATGCGTGCATTAATTAGCGAGCTCTCGCTCAACAACCCAAACACTCCTTACGACGTGCGTATCCTGGTCGAAGTCAAATCACGCCACCTTGCCGTTTTCACCTCGGAATGGGACCGTCTCAATGTGCTCCGATCGAGCGTTCCTCGCGAATTCTGGGGCCTCGTCGAGCTTTGGACCGAGGACGAGATGTGCGCACTCTACCCGGGTCTTCCAGGCAAGTTCCTCAACAACATGTTTGCGCAGACCTCGTACCGATCGTGTCTGATGGCGCTGCAAAAGTTCTACTTGGATCACCAGGAATACGACTTCATGTACAACTGGGAGATGGACGTACGATACATTGGCAACTATCTCGACTTCTTTGAGGGTATCGAGGAGTATTCGCGAAACGAGGCGCTACACTCCGGCATGGACAAGTACGACACCTGGCTAGTCCGCAACGTAACCATCTCGGAGAACAATTGGCGCGACAACACCAGCTTGACGGTTGGACGTGGACAGGAAGCCGATCTGATCACCCTCGGACCCATCTTCGACCCACGAGGCTCAGGCTGGTACTGGGAGTACGATGTGCAGAACTATCCACCAGGGCAGAGCACGGATCGTCGCGCTTCGATCGGCACCAACATGCGTATGAGCCGAGCGTTGCTCGAGGCTATGAACGTAGTCAACGCCGAAGCCAAGAAGTCACTCCACTGCGAAGCATGGCCTACCACCTTGGTGTTGCATTCGCAGCTGCCCATGTCGCACGACCACTCGTTCTACCCTGAGGCAGGCTTCACACACAACTTGCCATTACCGTTCAAGGGTGTCTTTGTGCCACATCCAGTCTACTTCCGCCATGTATGGGAACCCGAGGTGTTGCACAACCGCATCAACCGACCTGACTTTTACAAGAAGATCAACGAAAAGGTGATGCGAGACAGCTCGTTCTATTACGACGGAAAGCACAGCAAGGAGGTCTACGTTGGATGGAAGGCAAAGGAGAACGTCTGCCGTGCGCCGATGTTGTTGCATCCCATCAAGCGCGTGAACTAAGGCTCCGACGGTCTCGCTATCACACCTCCTTTGTTGTCTCTTGTGCCTACATCTCCAGCAATCTCTGCACCCATACCCACGGCGCACGGAGGACATCGAGTACGGGTGGTTTTGATCGACTAGATGAGCCTCTCGGCACCTTGCATGTCCACCACACCGATCTTTCGGATGGATTCCTTTCAACTCTTCGCATTCTCTTTCCTTCAGCCATAATCTTCTCTAGCAAACTTGCGATCCCTTATTCCTTTGTCGACTGCGCTTGCCGTTCGTCAGCCTGACCCATGTAAAACAAGACCCCGTATTTGTCCCGTCTACGGCATCTTCTCTCACACTCTTTTGACAAATCCATCCCTCTGCCCTTCATCTGTAAATACTCTCCAAATGCAAAGAACACTCAAGACGATCCGAACACGAAAGCCATCGCCAGCCTGTACTTTGTTCTTGTAAGCGAGTCCCGATAGCTTGAAGATCTGAGGAAGAAGTGTAGAGAGTGCGGGACGTATTCACATTTCATATAGGTTCTGTTAAGTTTGTAGAAAGTGGAGGTTCAGCGCTGTATTTTTCGTATCACTTCTCCGCTCCGCATTCGTTCCTGACCTGCGCTGACGTCTTTCAAGGAAGACACTGTAGAAGCAGGATGTGTTCGTGAAAGTGAAACAAGGTCAAAGCCTCAATGCTTTCGGTAGGCGACACAAAACAAAGATACAGCTGCCAACAACTTTATTGCTGCTGCTGCTGCTGCTACGGGCCGAAAGTCCACGCTTTGTTATGAAACAAATCACATCAACTCAGCTGCCGCTCCCAGCTCTTGTTTGGCGACTTCGCGGATATTTTTGAGATTTGCCAACCGTAGACGGCTGGAAAGGCGCGTGCGCTCCAAAGCTGCAAAGTCGAGTCCGTGCATGATCAACACTCCAGTTTGTGCTCAGCTGAGTCTCCACCATCCTCAACCCTTTCAACACAACACCACCAGAGCTGCTCGTCAGGCATTGCTCAAGCTCAACAACCTCCTCGCTCGTTACAGTGCCAGCTGTTTAAAGCCTCATCACCCTGAACAACATTATCCGATTTTAGCCATTCCATTGGCGTAAATGGCTCAGTTCTGACAGAGTAGTTGCCATAGCTCCGAACTGTCTCTCCATCGTCACCATTCTTCCCATTCAGCAAGCAAGCACTGCCAGACTCAAAGTCTCTCTAAGCCATGCACCACGCCACGTAGACTTCATCGACGCCGGCATCTAATTGAGTCACCTCGCTCGACTTGTACGACTCAACTAAGCCAGAGGCACCAAACAGCTATTTTACTCGACTCGCACCTGCTTCGCCTCACAATGGACGCCGTGGTGTCCCTCCAAAAGTCCAAAGCGCAATGGACTGCCGCTCTCGACGACGCCCTCGACCGATTCCGTACGCTAGTCGCCGAATCATCCTCCAAAGCATGGAAGCCAGTCAGTCTCGTCGGAAGCAATCCTGCGACACCCAGCCTGGCTTCGCCTTCTAGCTTTCCATCGACAGGATCACAGAGTGCAGGTCCGTCGCCTGCAAGGAAGGCGAGCACATCCAGAAGTAAAGCTCGCGAGTCCTCCTCTCTGCGGCACGTCGAATCAATCGAAGATGTGTCTTCTCGCATCGACTCTTCCACAGCGTCACCCAGCACCTCCGCTGCAGCAGCGTCAACCTCACAATCGACGCCTTTCGCTCTTGGACGCTTCCGGCCTGATCATGTTGCCGTGCATCGACGAAGCTCGAAGGGTCCCGACATCTATCGTGCTGTTTCCGAAGTTGCCTACGAAGGTACTGCCGATCTTACTGCTTTCCGCTCTGTGCTTCAGACACCCGAGACTCGCGCATCCTGGGATCGATTGGTGCAGTCAGCAGAGCTTGTCGAACAGCTCGATCCCATCACTCGCATCAACAAAATTCATTACCGACTGGGCTGGCCAGCGAGCCCTCGCGATGCCATCGTCATCAGCAGAACCCTTGCAGACGACTCAACGCTCATCGACATTTCCACCTCTCTCCCACGCTCACCTGATGCTCCCTCCTATCTTCGTCCCGCTCCGCCATGCGTTCGTTCCCACGTCCATATGATGGCATGGTGCGTCCAAGTCATCCCTCCGGATGCGCCAGGCTTGTCAGCAAACAGCAAGTCAACACCATCCACTTCAACAGCATCCCAGCTTAGGTCTTTGCCCAGAATCAAGGTCACTGTGTTCTGGTCCTGGGACCTGCGAGGCGCTTGGATGGGCATGCCAGCCGGTGGTCTCGGTATGCATCTACCAGAGCTCATCAAAGGACTCCTCAAGCACGTGCGCGAAAGCAGCGACAAGATTCCACTGTTGAAAAACTATGGCAATTGCGTCGAGCTTCTCTCGAGCAGCTGCGATCCGACACGAGATACACTCGAGTCCGAGTATGCAATCATCGTTGAGGATGCCACGGTACGAGAGGCAGAGGATCGTGCGGAAAAGGACCTCGACACTGTTCATCTCATACGCTCTCGCAGAAAGCTGGAAGCAGCGGTCGAGTTCTCCCTCCCTGCGACAGAGGGCTGGGATGTGAGAGTGGAGGTCAAGGGACAAGCAGCATCAGCCTCTGCTGCCGACTCAGCTGACTCAAATGCAGACCCACCATCATGGCGCGCTGTCGCAGAAAGGTCTCCTCAATCCCACTATACCGTTCTATCAATACGTCACAAGCCAGTGTCAGACACCGAAGAGCTCGTCCGAATCAAGGTCAGGATTCAGAGGGTTGTCGCCAGCAGCGACCTGAGACTCAACGATGCTCCTCTCGAGATCACTTCTGTGGAGCCAAGGACGGCTGCAGCTCTCGCTCAGCCGCTGCTCGAAGATACAGCTAGCATCTCAGGCATCAGCGTCGCAACCACCTCGACCGGCAGCGCCGCTTCCATCAACCACACGGCCAACGCAGGCGCTGCGGCCAATGCCTCGCGCTCGGCAACACCCAACCTCGGCTTCGCCAATCAGATCAACTCGCAGATTCGCCGCAACTACATCTATTTCACCAGTCTTCTTCAGGAGCCCGAGGCCAAATGGAAGCCCATCAGTGACATGAAAGGAGTCACCGTCACTCAACTCGACTCCATCGATCCAACTCTGGTGGTCTATCGCGCTGAGGCCACCTTCGTGGGCGTAAGCGTCTGGGACCTCTTCTCCACCATCGGCAATCCTGGCGCCCGTGCATATTGGGATAAGACCATGGACGATGCGACCCTTCTGAGTGACATCAACGAACTCAGCTCGCTGTGGCACACCAAGACCAAGCCAAGCTGGCCTGTCAGTGCCCGAGATACTATTGTCATCCAGACTGCGTATAAAGCGCCCACATCTGTTCACATCTTCTCCTTCTCCACCGATGATCGCGCACAGTTCCCAGCCATTCCTGCGCCAGAAGCAGGCACGATCCGCACGCAAATCGATCTGCGAGGATGGTCGGTAGAGGCGCTCTCACCCACAACCGTGCATGTTACCATGCTGGAGCAGTCTGATCCAAAGGGCTGGACAAGCAAGTCAGCAACACCAGCCGCGATGGTCAGCGCGGTGGCAGGCGTCGGCGAATATGCTATCAAGTTTGGTGGTCCTCCGGTCCTCACACGGATGTTGGGAGCCAAAACCAGAGTTTCTCGTTACGACCACGAGAAGGCCACCTTCCGGGTCGAGTATGTCGCCGACATGCCAGCGGACGAAGAGCTTCCGAGCGACGCACCTAATGTCGAATGCGAGATTCGTTGCGATGTCGAGACTTGGGCTACTTCGCTGGACCTCGTCGTCGACCCTCCACCTATCACGATTTCATGTCTGCGTCGACATAAGCTGGCACAAGGCGGTGGAGGTCTCTGGCTCACCATCGAACATGCGGCAGCCTCGTTGGAAGATGATGCAGCACGCATCACCATTCGTCGCGGCAGTTCGCGTGAAAAGGGCTCTGTCCACGTCAATGGAGCAAGCATCAAGGTGGATGTGGATCAGCTGAACGATGAACAAGTGCTGCAGCTCAGTCGACAAAAGCGCACAAAGCCTCAGCGCGTACCTCTGGACTTGATCAACCCGAACAGGAAAGCAACAGATGGCGCCAACGCTTCTGGCAAATCTACAAGCGCCGAGGGCGGAGTTTCAGCGACTCCGGGAGACGATACGAAGGAGCGGCGAGCGTCTCATCAATCATCTTCATCGGCTGACGGCAAAGATGCCAAGCATGAGTCTGACAGCGCATCGGCGACAGCAGCACTGTCCACAGGTGACGACTCAAGCGAGAGTCGTGAAGGCAGTAGTGATAAAGCGGCCATCACGGCTTCCACGCCGATCACGAATGTACCCTTCTCAGATGAGACACCACGCCAACCAATGACGTGCGCTCTGGATGTGCTGTTCCTTCTTCGACGCATTCACGCTGAGCGCTCGCCAGATCCAGCTGGAACTCCAGCTGGGTGGGCTCTCGTCACCGAACGGAATGGATTGTATGTTCGTAGGAAATTGATGGAATCGATTTCCAGCACTGTGCTGGTGCAGCGAGGAGATAAAGTTGTGCAAGGCCTGTCTGCCGAAGACTTGCTCGATGTGGTGTCGAATCCTCGCAGTCGAAAGCAATTCGACGACAAAATTGATTCGACTACATTGCTGGAAAGCTACGGTGATGGCTCCTTCACGTCCTTCATCACCACTAAGGCCAGCTTCCCTTTTCGGGGTCGTGCCTTCTACCTTGCTAGCTTGACAGCCCGTGGACTTCCACCATCGAGCTTTTCTGCCACGAGTCCAGGCGAAGTTCCCGCATCGAGCTCGGCATCTTCGTGGTCCGGTCCGACTGTGTACTTCCACGCATCGGCCTCCTTCCCTCAGCAGAGCTCGCGCTTTGCGATGGAAAAGATCAACCCAGCTGGCCTGCCCCTCGGGAAAGTTCTGATCGATGGTTGGATTTTGGAGACGCTCGACCCATACAGCTCCACAAGCTTCCAGATTCCATCGACGCGCTGCACTCATGTGGTTGCGGTCGACTATGCTGGCAGCTTGCCTGTTGCAGTCAATACCATGTGGAATGCCAATTTGCCACGATCGGTGCTTTTGATCGAGGACTACCTCAAAGCTAGAGGGTCGATTCCGTCGGTCAAGACGCCACCGCCATGCTTACAGGTGCTCGGCGATGGCAGAGACGAAGATCAAGGCCTCGTATGGTCAATGAACGATCCGAATCGCAAGAATCAACTCATCTCAACTAGCTTCGATCCAAACACACGAACGTATGATGCGATGAGCATGCATAGACCCACAATCCAGATCCCTGCGGAGAATGCCTCGGGTCTACTGCCCGCAGCCAACATCGCTCCTTCCAATGGCAAAGGACGTCCATCTAGCCTTTCAAATGCATCCACGACCAAAGGTGTTGCTGATAAGCTGACGCAAGCAATCAATGCAGCGCCTGGTACTCCTATGCTGGGATCAGCAGCACCGCCTGTGAATTCGAGCGGAGAGCAAGACTCAAGTCTGTCACGAGCGACGAGCATGCATTCGATTGCTAGCACATCAGCAACCAGTACAGCTTCGACAATTAGACGTCGCCCCAGCTCAATCCATACCGACTCCCGCAACGCAACAGACTTGATCTTGATGGAAGTCGAGATCGAGCTTCGACACTACCATAAAGGCTACGACATTCAAGTCTTTTCCGAATTCGCTTCAGCTGTCAAGCCTGCTCCAGTGGACTCCAGCTCAGCAGTCGGACACGCAATAAGCAGACCTGCAACGCCTAGTGGTGCATCAGCTGCTGCGAACGGCAAAGTTTCGAACGAAGCGGCTGGACAGAAAGGATTAGCAAGGAAAGAAGAGGTTCTGTCTCTGAAGATGGCGTCGGAGACTTGCAAAGACCTACCGGCACAGCTACGCGTCTATGACTTACCTCCTAGCGCAGTACTGGCTGCTACACTCGACCCATCTGCTCGACCTCGCAAGCATCTCGTGCGCGTCACTGTGCCAACGACGTCCTTCCTTGATCCAGTGGAGGACCCGTTGACGGGGTCAAAGGCACCGGAGATTCCGGCTTGGTATTCTTCTTTGCTGGAACGCGGTGCAGTGCTGCGTGTCGTGGTCAAGCCGCTCAAAGGAGAAGCCGCCGACCCGGAAGCTACAGCGGCGGCAAACAAGGATGCAAGTGGATTTACTCCCTTCGCCACACCGACCGGCAAGGTTCCTGTGCGAAGTGGGGACACCAAGCTCGACATTGTACATGTCAATCAGACCTCGGCAATGTTGCAGAAGGAGCAGATCGGCATCGAGCCTATGACACAGCTGAGGCGAACAGCGCCGCCTCGACCCAAGTCAGGGCGAAAGTCTGGCTCGGAAGGCATGCTGGGTGCGTCCAGGGAGGATATTCGTCTGCCGGCTGCTTTGCGAAGGCCAATCGCGACGAGGAAAGAGCTGTTGGAAGCAGATGCTGCTGCAGCTAACAAGGGTGATGGCAAGGATGCCAAGGCAGCCGGCATCGTGACGGGTGCGGGCACCACTGCTGGCAAGACTAGTGCCGCTGCCAACGACGCCTCCTCCGACAAGGCTGCAAGACACGCAGCGTCTTTAGGCGCACCTTCCTCGACTGCCGGTCCCGCCAATGGATCGGCTGCTGGCTCCGCTCCTCCGTCTCGAGCAGCAACCCCGTCAGCTCCCACCTCAACGGGTGCTCAGATCATGAGCATGTTCGGTTCTTACCCTCTTTCTCGTCTTGGTACTGGATCAGCGCTTGCTTCTTCACTCACATCGGTCTCTTCGGTCACTGCGAGAGGTAGCAGCGTTGCGTCGTCGTCTTCGGCCAAAACGAACGCTGAAGCTTTAGCTGCGAATGACCGAGCTAAGCATGCTGGAAAAGCTGACGGTAAGAAAGCCGATGCGAACGGTGCAAATGCAGACACAGGTACAGCTGGTGGTGAAGGGAAGGCGGAAACAGCAACGGAAGCTGTAGCGGAAGCAGCGGCTAATGCAGGAAACACACTGGCGCAAATGGTCAAGGCGATTGGAGGATTGTTCAGTGATGAGAGGCAAGTCAAGGTTTCAACGGTGGTGTTGGTTGCTGTGGTAGCATTTTTGGTGGGCTCTCTGATGAGAAGTTGGTTGATGCCTGTTGATTTTGTACTTGTAGGAACTAGGCAGAGACCGTTCAGTGCCATCGCTTCTGCTGATGGATCGAGAAAGAAATTGGATAGACCTTTAGCTGCAAGGCAAGATTACTTGGGTCTAGTCAATAAACTCAGATCCAGCGGAGATAAGAACGAGCTATTAGGTGAGTTGAGTAGTCAACTTGGAGGTGTAGGGAGAGACAAAGGTGATGAAGTGGGGATGGTTAGACAGGTTCAATGGACAGAATTGAGAAGGTTGGTTCATCTACCTTTGCCTGGAGCTGGATGGGATTTGGTTGTTGGTGGGATGAGAAGAAGGGGTTAATTGAGCGGCTAACTATTGGAATGGAATCAATTACCACATTCACACATTCTGAGAATCCTTGGAGTGCAGTGTCGAGTTCAATCATGTTGCGTGGTATTAGTGTGTGATATCGAGTGTAAAAACACGGAAAGAATCGATGCTGAGATTAGGACTGAGACAAAACGCCTCCCATCATGAGTCCAGCTGCATTATTCGTCACTCCTTCCAATGACGCGGCTGCCATTTGTTCGGCTGGTGTATTTCCCACAGTATCATTGACTAAGGTAAGTACACCTTTTGCTAAGACTTTTTGACACCATTCCACTTGGCTTCCACTGCTTTGTACATTCTTCTCTATTGTAACCATGGTTCCATTAATTACATTCTGTATTGTGGTTGTAGAAACTTTGTTTGAAGTACCAAAGATGTAATAACCAAGTCTTTTAACCGTATGTTGTGCGTAAGTAGGAATTCTTACAGCAGCAAGACTGAATAAAGTAATTAGAGAAGCGAATAGTATAAGAGTGAAAACACGTTCCCAAGGTTCCATGACAGAAATACCCCATGTTGCGATTAGATTATACCATTGACGCCATGTCCAATCCCAGATTGTGAATAGAGTTTGCTTGATACGTCCGTGATGAGGTTTGGATGAGTGTGATTGTTTATAGCTCTTGTTGTTGGGGGAGAATGAGGAGTGAGGTTGAAGAGGTTTAAGCTGTTGCAATGTATCAGGATTAGGACTGTTGGTGAAGGAAGGTGGGAGAGTTGAGGTGGTAGTTGTTGAGAGAGTAGAGTAGGGTTTGGATGATGTTTGGTCAAGATAAGGAAAACCTGCGGCTGTTGTTGCTGCTAACATCTCTTGAGTTACTCGTTGTAATGAATCGAGATGGATGTATAAGGAAGTTAGGGAGGATGTTGGTCGAATGGTAGCGCTTTTGGTTGGGTTTTCAAAGACGGTCGCGGTCAACCTTGTCTTGCTAGTGTGAAGGTAGGTTCAAGTTCGTAGCCAGAGACAGTGAGAGATGCTGGAATATGAATGCCTTGAATGCAAGACTCTGCACTCGAGACGATGAGGGATGTGTATATATATCTCTTCTCGACCCCAGTCCTAGCTGATCCCAACTTCAGGCACCGGCACCAGAGGAACTCTGACATTAGTGCATCTCCCTCTCTCTCACTCTCTCACACACTGTGCAGGTGCATCAGCCTTCATCTCCGATTGCCTACGGCTAGCCTAAAGAAGAACAATAAAGATCGGCTTAAGCATGCCAATGCTTCTATTCTTTTTTGATTATGCATAATCCTTGGCATAAGAGAGCTTACTCTCTGTTTGGGCGGCGGCGAGACACGGCGGCAGCGAGCGGCGGCAATAGCCGTAAAAAATCCAAGATCTGCCGTTGCTCACTCTTTTGACTCATCCGGTACCTCTTCCCTCTTTCCCTCTTTCCCGTTTTCCCTTTCACCTTCTCTTCTACTTTGTCTGCTTTACACTTTTGTTCTTGACTTCGTTTGCTCAATCTCGACCTCGTCGTTAGACGCATCACAAGATCTAACGCTTCTTAAGCCGCTGGAATCAAGATCGAGTTTAAGCAAAAAAAAAACAGCAGATTATTGTGTGTTTGTGTTTGTGTGTTTGCATGCTCTATTTGAAGGGTTCTCATGCAAGTTGATTTCATCATCCGAACCTGTCATCATCATTATTATTTCCAGCAAAATAAGTAAAGCAAACATCGGCACCGGAACAGTCTCTCTCTCTCACTGCTCACTGCTCCACACTTTTCTTTACAAATAATAATAATAATAATACAGTAGCCGATAAGCCCGCTCAACAATCCGAGAACGAAGATCGGCATGTCCCAAAAGCAAAAGCACCTTCCGTCGGTTTCTTTCGAAGTTCGCACCAAGCTTCGATCAGGTAGCATGCTTTTTCGAATAGACAGACCTCGAGGCTTCAGAGCTAGTTAGGACTTTACTAGTACAGTACTCTCTGAAGGTTTGGTGTCTGAGTTCAATCGATGCGGCGGAATCCGTAGTCTTTGAGAATGAATAGATAAAATTCAGAGTTGTATCGGAGAGAGAGAGAGAGAGACCCTTCAAACAGTGCTGTTTCTTTGAAAAGCCAACGCCAGCTGCTTATCTCCGTGTGCTTTTCATCCCCCACCCTTCCCCCTTACCTTCTTGGACTCCCCTTGAAAGGTGAAACACAAGGTGAAATCTGCGATTGCTGCCAGTCGTAGCCTTCCTCGCTGTCGTAAGTTGAAGGTTATCCGGACGAAGAACAGATCGGGTATCGCGACCGATTGTGCCTTTGAAGCTGTCAATTTTACGCTGTGCAATTCTGGACTGAGCAAAGACACATCTCTACTCATCCCTTTCCTATCAACAGCGCTTTCGATTGAAAACAGAATGTCCGTTTCCTTTGTGCCTGCATATTATACTGCAAGCGTAAAGAAAGATCATCAAACAAGATTGTCTGTTTCATTCCGCCTTTTCCAACGAACTCCCTTTTCTTCTTACTCAAACCAAACTTACTTGCCGACTGCCACGAATCCCGTCCTCCCCTTATCACTACCATTCTTATATCACTTACAGACGGGACCGTGCGGCGAACCAAACAAACGCAAAGAAAAGGCGATAGAAGGATAAAACCAAAAAAAAAAAAAAAAAAGAAAATATTATAAAATTTAAAAATTGAAATTCTTTCTCCGATCCGATCCGATTTCTTATAACACGGTCTAGATCGACATTTGCATACGTGAGTGAGCCTTCATCTAGTTCTACCGTAACTGCAGGTTCGGTCTCTTTCACTCATCCTCATCCTCATCCTCGGTGCTGATGGTATGACTTGCCATCTAGTGACACACCCTACACTCTGGATTTCTCTTCACACACTCTCCAGAAAAGTAAAACGAAATCATTTCCATTACCCATCCCAATATGAACCCGTAATTGCGATGAATAGCGACACATAACAACCAAGAAGAAACGCCCTTCGCTAATGATCTATCTCACCAAACCAGTAACTTTCAAATTTTCTCTAAGTATATTATCCTTAACACTCATCAAAATTGCCTTAATCTGTTTCGTACTTGTTGCAACAGTTGTATGAACATACAACCTTCTTCTCTCCATCAATCCTCCTCCTCCCTGTTCTTGTTCCACCTCAACTCTTCTAACAGCATCTCTAAATTTCGCTCTAAACCATCTCCAAACGGCTTCGAAATCATTATCACCATTATACTCTTTCCAATATTTTGCTAATTTAACTCCTGATTTTAACTTCTTTTCTAACAAATCAATCTTATTTAAAAATAAAATAATACTTGCACCTCTTAACAACTTGTTCGAAACCACTTGGTTGAAAAGTGTAAATGTATCTGATAATCTATTAACATTACAATCTTCAATTAATGGTTGATCAAAAGCGGATAAAGGTGCTAAGAAAATAATTGATGAAATATCATCCAAGAAAGGAGCCCAAGCTGTACGTTGAGATCTTGAACCTCCAACATCATAAATTTGATAGGATAATTTTGGATCAATTCGAAAAAATGTTTCAGTTACTCCTAAAGTTCGAACTCTAGAATGAAGTATATCTTCATCTGTAGGTTGATAGTATGTGGTGGAGGATACGAAACGAGAGTAGGAAGAAAGAAAGTAGGAAGTGGCAGAATCAAATTGTCCATCAAGAAAAAGTCCTCTTTTACGTAAAGATCGGGTTTGTGGATTAGTGTTCCATAATGAGAGAACTTGAGGTTGAATCGTACGAAGAAATTGGATTGCTTCCGTGGTGGAAATATCCTCTTCTTCTTCATCCTCCTCCTCCGCTTTCTGTTCAACATCTTGATGGGAATGAGATGCAATCGAAGTAGAAGTGGAAGTGGAAGCGATAGGTAATGATGATGGAGAAACTGAAAAACTTCTTCGAGCTCTGGTAAATAATCTTTCTTGCCATCCAGGACGTAACAATAATGGACTTTTATCCCCACCACTACCAGCATTACTACTCTTCGCTATATTAGCTCTATCTCCCTTTTTCTCCCTTTCTTCCCCCATCATCCCCAAACCGACAACTTCTTCTTCTTCTCCCAACGCACCCAATTCCACCCTCAACTTCTTCTCAACCTCCTTCACCTTTTCCAAATCTATTTCCACCCTATCCCCACCCTCTTCTTCTTCTTCTCCATCCTCACTCAACAAATCAAAACTCTTCCTATTTCTTCCCTCTCTAACCTCCCAAAACCTCTTCATTGTCTCTACCAACACTTTTACACTCGCAACTAAATTTAAAATTACAATTTTCTTCCAACCTTTTCTTTCCCTTTCATGAGATTCAGGATCGTATAACAATCTCATTTGTTTCAAGATCGTTGTTTTTCCTGCACCTGCTTGACCTAGTAGAACCATTTTATATACTCTCCCCTTATTTTTGGGGTTGGGGTTGGGGTTGGGTTGTTTGAGAAATAAATCAATTTCATCACTTCTAGCTTTAGCTTTTTTTCCCATTAAAAGTCGATTAGAACGTTCAATTGGTGTTTCAGTAGAGGGAGGAAGTAATGCAATTGTTAAAGGATCATCTTTTGTGTTAGTGGTGGAAAAAGAAGAAGAAGAAGAAGTAAGGAGAGGTTTAGATTTGGATCGACGTAGTGAAACTGAAGGTGACATTGTTTTTGTAAAGCCTTTTTTGACGGGGGAGTGGATGTAGGTGGGAGATAGAGAGGGAGGGAGATGGAAGTGGGAAGACTTTATATGCTTCTGTTCTTTTCCGCTCTCTCTCTTGAGATGGGATTAGCCGTTTGTCGGTGGGGAAGCAAAAGCGGCTTGAAATGAAATCAATCAAAACTTGCGGATGAAAACAAAAAGAGCTTTCGATAATGTATAACCCCGTTGTAAACCAGCTCGTCGTATTTGTACTATAAGATGTAAACGACAAAGGAAGTTCGTTTCCCGAACACACTTGACGACTACCTATACGAGTATCAACCAATTGTTTTGACCTCTTCCAATGAAGCCGCTTGTACTGTATTCCCCACCAAAAACCTTGTTTCTTGAGAAAAACCCCACCCACCCAAAAAAGAGGGGCGTGAGAGAAGACCAAAATAAAGATTGGCTGAATTCCGATTGCAGTCGACAGCACGACACTTAAACCGAAGTTTAAGAAGTGGGAGAAAAGCGAAGGGTTATATTCGGTCTTCGATTGTGAAGTGCAGTAAAAAAAAACAATGAACGACGTTCGCCGGTTCTTACTGTACTTTTGCTTGCTGATGTTTTGGAGGTCTGAGCGCAACTTGCTTGTTTGAGGTGAAAGCGTGCCTTTATACCACTTTAGAGGGCTGTAATTGAGTGACAAAGGCTGAGGATTGATCAGAAGAAGGTGGAAGTAGTTTGGGTTGGCTCTAGGCGGGCGGGGTTTGGGGGACCTCTTATATTCCTTCCCTTGAAAACAAAGGTCGGGGATTTTTTTGGGTCCGAATAATAATAACGAGCTGTGTCAATCTCCTTAAGTTGGTCGCAAAGAGATCAAAGAAAGTAGCGTCCTTGAATGATGATCTGGAGCTTTGAAGACGAAGACAGAGGAAAATTGGAAGAATGGAGGGAAGGCAAGGGGATGATACAAGGCTTTTGTTACGGTACTTCACTAACACTCGAGTTCTATCAACCCCACACACGCAGGCAATCTCCTTAACCTATCAATTCTGCAAGCCATACAGTATGTTGTACGCTCTGTCCCGATCAACCCCATACTAAACAGTACAAAATCTAGATCCGGCTCTTTCAAGCCACCAACACACACACACACACACCACACACAAATGCATAAAGTGCAATTTTCAGAGTCCGCAACCCAAATTTAAGGTTTTCAAAAAAGAAAAGGAAAAAAGGGGCTTCCCGAACACGCACAAGCAAGCCACAATCCCCTCAACGCACCCGCACCTAAAGTACCATCGCGAAGAAGCTTTACTACTGTTACCTTTGCCTAGTCTAAAACCACGCGCATATGCGAGGAGGTCATAACCAAATGCCGAAAACCGCCTTTTATGTGTTGTCTTCACGGACTTTAACCGAAGGCGGCTAGCTCGTATCCGAGAGAAAACCAAAAAAAAATGGTTCAATCCACACTTTTGGGTCGGTGACGGCGGCTAAGCTCGGCTCGTACCGTTGCCGAAGTGCAGTAGTTTCGCAGCACCTTCTTAGGAACCGCATGTTGTTCTTCGATGCTCAATACTCGCAAACCTTGGCAAATGTTTGGAATGAATCTCGTTGCGTTGCGAGTTGTGATACAAATACAAAGAATGCTTAGGATACAAAATCCAAGATCAATCGCCACCACTTCCGCTTCTCTCTCAAAAACAATGGCGATTAGACATCCATAACCGCCGTACAAGCAGCAATGATTAAATCCGTAACGCCATGCAACGGATGCACGCCATCCAACGGACTACCATCCTCTTTCGTTGGAACTGGCACCCCAGCTAACCTCAAAGCACCCCATCCTTCCGGTACCATCTCCAAACCTTTACTTCCATTACAGTATCCGAGCACAACCGGGAACGTTCCTGGCTCGGGCAATCTAGGGTCCAGACCGTTGGGCGAACTGCTGCTCGTCCAAGGAGCGTCGTGAACAATTGCTGTAATTCGAAATGCTGGAGGCGTGTTCGGATTCGGCAAGGGCGATGGTTGTTGCTCTGATCCCGATGAGTCCGAGCGCGCGGTTTGAGGACCTACCGCTGCAGCAACCATGCCGGTAGTAGAGCTACTGTTGCCATCGCGACGCAGACCAAGCTTGCGCTTCCATCCTGAGCCCTGTTCCGACGATTTGCTCTGCGAGTTCGACAACAATGCTTCGCGATGTGTGCCAAAACTGCCGCTGCCTGTACTGATGCTCTGCGAAAGACCTGACTCGCTTTCGACGGCTGGAGAGCTAGCATCCTGTGGCGCATTCGGAATGGATGCCATCAGACTGGCCTCTTTAGGCTCTGCAAAGTTCTCGAAGGGGACAAAGCTGACACGCATGTACCGAACTGCATCTTGAGCAGTGGCCCGACCAATCAGAGGCAGTGGAATCAGCATAGTCAATGCGCCAGCTGGCACTGCATCCAGGCCCAACAGAGCGTTTTGCTCGTCCAAATCTTGGAAAGCCGATCCCGTTCCTGCAAGCGCGCTGCTTCCGTGAACAGGACGCAGTAACTTGCTCCTCGCCTCTTCCGTGTCCCAGCCATATACTTGAGCGAGGGTATCATTGACTGCAGCACGGTTGTCTGTTCCGCCGGTACTCGGCTCAACCTTGTCAGCCATCATTGAGGTATCGATCGGCTTACCGGTGAAGCTCTCATCGTTCAAGGGAAGCTTGTTCTGAACAGCGCGATCACCAGAAGTAAGGGCAGGTTCGAGCGTCTTCTGCGTGAGCGCTTCCGATCCTCGTCGCGATCCCATGATAGTCGATTCTGGTGAGGCTGGTCGGAAAATAGCCCGTTGAAAGCTCTCGAGTGCAACCTCAGTGAGCGGAGTGGATCCAGGAACAGCCGCTCCAGTTGAACCATCCTGACTCTCTCGCGCCATACTGCTTCGGGCGCTGCTCTCAGTGCTCTGCTGACCCTGTTGTGACATGGCGGCGGACGAAGCAGGTGCGCTTGGCGCTGAATCGCGCTCGTGGCTGCCTGGCTCGGGTTTTCGCTTAAACCAAGAGTTGAGCACCTTGTCCTTCTTCTGAAGAGCGCGCTGCAATCCTGTTCTGCTGCGACTTTGCTTGCCGCTCGAACCTGATGCAGAAGCAGTGGTTGGAGAAGTACCTGGCCTCGATTCGGCTTCGTAAGACGCGACACTGTTGAATTGCTGTTGCTGCTGGTAGCGTTGAGCTTCGAGACTCTTGTCATGCCAGCTGGCGCCAAGAGCTGCGGTTGGCCCCGGAGCGGAGCTGATGCCTCGAATAGCCGACGAGCCTGGCGACAAGCTGCGTTGCCCATGAGCGTGTTGGCTGCCTGCGTGAGCCATCGGAATAGCATTTGACCGAGCGATGCGCTCACTGTCGCCGCCACTGCCAACATCGCTTGTCAAGGCGAATCCCTTTTGTGTAGGCTGGTGGTATGAGGAGGTCAAGCTGCCAACCACCGACTCGCGCGTATTAGTAGTGGACAAGTTGGCATCATCCGAGGAAGTATCGCTGCCTGCTTCACTGCTCGAGGCCGAGTCAAACGACGAAAGCGAATCGGAACGACGGGCGCGCGCTGAAGGCCACGACTCAACCGGATGCATGTGAACCAGAGGATCACCTGGTAAAGAAGGTGCAAATTCCTCTGGTGTGCCGACCCTAGATGCCGCCTCTTCTGCTGCCTGCTGCTGGGCAGCCGAATACCGAAGATACGGCTTGGAGCGCGATCGACGCAAGGGAACAGCATGGGGACGTAAGTACGGACGTGACCTGGATCGTCGGAGGGTGGGATAGACAGGCTGCGAACCTCGGTGGGTCTGGAAGCTGGAGAAGCCGGCAATGGAACCAAGGCTGGAATGCGAGGAACGATGTCCGTTGTCCTTTCGATACTGATGCAAGATGCGATGTGTGGATGCATTGGCGAGGTAAACAGGTGGACAGATCTTACCGACGGTAGGTCGAAGAAGTCGAAGCTCGAAGCCTGCTTTGCCAGAAAAAGGCACGGACCTGCGATGTGTGGAGACGACAGCTGCTGCTGCAGGCTGGCGTTGCGAAGATTTGGCTCTGGAGCTTGATGGTGCCTGTGGGACGTCAGCAGAGGATTCGGTTTCTTCAAGCCAGATGGATCGGGCGCTAACGATGACGGTCCTTTCGGCTTGCTGAGAAGAAGTGAGCTCCTCGGCATTACCACACGTTAGCGTGGCGTTGGGAACCACAACCCACTTCTTGTTCTTGCGTGTTGTCTGAGCTACAGACCATTCAATTTTCTGATGACCATTGATGGGGCAAAGAATCTCAGCCGAGAGCTTGCATCCCTCCCAGTCGTTGAGACTGCCCACATCAAGACTGTGGAAACCCATTTCTTGGATGGAGAGCACGTCGAGAGGATCGAGCGGATTGCAGGGACGAGCGGTGAGATGTGCCCATTTGGGAGATGGGTCGTGGGCCGGAGCGCCACCGAATGTACCGAAGCTGTCCCTCCAATCGATTGGGGTGGCAGGAGCTTCCGACTCGTCTGTAGAGCCTTTGGTGATGGTGCGGACGGGCTGCTGTCGGGTTGGCACTGGAGGTTGTGCTGGAGTCTCTGTTTGTAAGCCAAGACTGGCAAATCCACCAAGCACCTGACCATGGCTGATGGAGAAGCCCCGCTGACGTTGTACCTCTGCAGGCTCTAGTTCGGCTCGTTCTAGCTTGCGTTGCTTGTCGGCAGCAGCGTCGAGGATGGTTCGAGAAGACATAATCTCGCGGT
Organism: Ustilago xerochloae; assembly: GCA_928856705.1. Lineage (NCBI taxonomy): Eukaryota > Fungi > Basidiomycota > Ustilaginomycetes > Ustilaginales > Ustilaginaceae > Ustilago > Ustilago xerochloae. The sequence continues at coordinate 442,294 of CAKMXT010000012.1, forward strand.
AGTCGGAGCATTCGGCGCGAAGATGATGCGAGAAGCTGTCTTCGAGTGGATTGAGAGGATTGTGGGCACTGTCTTTGGTCGCGCACGAGACACAGAATGGATCGACGTTGAAATCGACCCCGTTATAGGCGGAGGCACCAAAACCTTGGTTTGAAGCTGCGTATGGAGGCTCTGCAGCGGTATTGGAGCGTGAGCGGGCATGGGCAGGAGCATTCTCGAATGTTGGGGATAAAGCCGTGTTTCCTCCAAGGTCGAGACCGTCCAGATCGAGACGTAGACTCTCTTCAGACTGATGACGTTGGAGATGGCCTGGTCTAGTTGGGATGGGGCGTGCTGAAGCAGCAGTGTCACCGCTCATTTTGCGAACATTGCCATTGCTGCGCCTGGTGGCAGTGTCACGAGACTTGCGCCTGATGGCAGGAGGAGCGGAAGCCGAAATACTAGATTCGGCATTGGCGTGGGCAGAACTGGAGCTTCCACTTCTTCGTCCGTGGTGTGGAATGGCAGATGCTGGAGGTGAAGCGGCGGAGCGCGCCAAATCGGTATAGCTGGCTGAGGCTATTGAACGACGTGTGGGCGTTGACAAGGAGGAAGAGGATGACGAAAAGGATCCAGATGCAGGCAGACCGGCATAGGGTGAAGAGACCGAGGTGGAGGCAGCTGAAGTGAGAGCGCGTGAAGCGGAAGCAGCCTGGCTGGAGATGGATCGACGCGAGGATGGAGCGTCGGTTCGGACGCCTCCGTCACCAAGACGGCTAGTGGATGCCATCATGCAAGCTGCAATCAAGGTGCTGATGATCAAGAGTGAGCCCAAAGCGCAGAATCAACTGCTTTACAGAGCAGATCGATCGGCCGAAGCAGAAATGAAGACGCTACGAAAGCGACTATGAGGTTGTCGACAGCATAGGTTGTGCGATCTGTGAATCGAAGCGACGAATGAAATGGATATTGCTGGATTCGTAAGTACAATGGAGTCGATGCAGAGTCGTGCAAGGAGTATATGCGAATCAAGCCGTTGTCGAGTCTAGTGATGCAAGAATGGTGGGGAACTGCAGGTATCTCGTCTGGTGGTTGAGTTGTATTGAGACGAGCAAGATGCGATGGTTGTCTAGGTCGACGGACGATGAGCAGTCGTTGCTGAAGATGGACGTGTCGTGAGTGGCGAGGATGGATAGCGAGGCCGATGGAGGAGGAGGAGTAAGAGGAAGAGGAAGAGATGATGGACGAATGACGAAGAGAAAGGCAGGCAGAGACGAGGCGTTGTTGGACTGCAAATCGAAAGCCAAATCCAAGTCCGAGCTGGAAAGTTGGCGTCACTGAATAAGAAAACCCTGATTTTCGGATGCCAAGTGCGATACCGAACTGTATGATGAACTACGAGAGCCAGAGAGAACGAGAGACTGACAGAGCAGACGGCAGAGCCGAGAGAAGGGTTCGTTGGATGGATGTGTGGGATTGTGAACAAAAGGGAGCCACAACAGCAGCAGCAGCAGCAGCAGTCGTAGCAGCCACCACAGGCGTAACTACTGCAGCAGCGGAGGTGGATTCTGAAGTTGGAACTGAGAGAGAGAGAAACTCTGAATAGAATTCAAAAGGGAATCATTGAATAATTAGGTTTGAGTGGAGATTCAGCACTCGAGCAGTGTCTTTTTTCTTTGTGTTCGCTCTTCCTCGGACAAGCCGATTGAATTGGAATCGGATTGGGCACAGACTGCGCTGCTGCACTGTTGCCACGCTCAGAATTGCAGAAGGAATCTTGCCGAACTGTGGGAAGCACGCGAAAATGCACGCCTTCGAGCGGAGAGAAAAAAATAACAGCAAAATGGCCAGAAGCGAGGTCACAGAGACGCAACACTCAGCTTCCCTTCCACTTTTGCCTGGACTCGACCCTGTTCCTTTCTATTTTCGATAGCCATTGCCTTCGGTCGGGTGCTCGGTTGCTTGCCATGCTGCCTGGAAATTAACTTAGCCCAGCCACACCGCACCGACAATGCATGTTGAATGCAGATCCCCACCAACGAGCTTCCAAAGCCATAGCACCTTTTCTCGCATTCAAATCATTCCGCAAGTGCACAACAGTGGCGCAATCCGTACCTGCTGCTCAATTGTGATAGTGTCGATGCGAACAATGACGAGCCGTTGCAAGAGATGAGGAGCGACGGCAGGCTACTTTGAGGGTCTTGTACGTAAGAACCGCTAGCTTTTTCGCCCACAACGATCGAATGCGAAGGCGTGATTTTGATTTGATTTGGTTTGAGGTCCGAAGCCACGGTTCAGCAGCTCCTTCTTTTGGCGCGTGGCTAAAAGCAGCACTGTAAACCACGCGAGATGAAATGAGATGAGAAAGAGAAAAAGTGAGGCTAAAAGGTGCGAAGCCGCAGAAGCGTTCCTGCGCTAAAAAGCGTTCCTCTAGAAGCGCGGCTCTCGCTATGGCTCTGGCTCGAATCGAGAGGAGATTTCCCCGTTGTCAAGCAGAAAAACACCGCGAAATTCTCCAATCCTGCATGCGTTCTGAAGAATTAAAAATTTATTTTATTATTTTTGATTTTGGCATCACAGGCGCTGCAGTGAGACTGCCTCTGAAGCTCAACACACCGCAGATGGATATATCATCTTGACTATTACTGTACCTTACGGATACCATAGAAGTAGCACTAACAGTGATACCATAAGGGAGTAGTTAGCAGCAATAGCATCGTCTTTTTGCTTCGGTTGATGGTGATGAAAGTGGGTCGTTGTGTCTGCATGAATTTGATCGCAAGGTGAGAACAATGGATCGAAAAATGCCTCTCTGCATAGACCCTATTTCTAGGCCCTTTGTCTCTTTTTGTCTTTCCCTCTTGCAGCGCGAGTGTAGATGCAAATTGTGCTTAGAGTGTACAATGATCAGTCGATGGTTGGTCGGGCATACTGTAAGAGTTGACTCGGCATGTGACTTGTTGCTGCATTCGATCAGAGAAAGGTACCATACTTTTCAACCCCTCGTCTTGATCAACACAGTAACCATTGTGACAGCGACAACCATCTTTTCAACTCCGAGCAAGTCAAGTGAAGTGGGCCCGTATCGTTTCGGTTCCTGACTGAACATTTCATCAATGCCAAGTCCATACTTTGCAGCGGGCCACCTTCTGGTTCCGTCGGCTTCGAATGTCATTCTCCCCACCCAGCACCCTCCATCGATCCATCCGTTGCAACACCCGTTCCACGTTCGCTTTGAACGTGCACAAATTCGATCGAGTCGAACAGTGGTTGTTGAGGAGTTGTCGTCACGGAGCCCTTTTGATGAACCTAAGCCACACCGATAGGCTTGAAGAAGGCAACGGACGGCAACGGACGGCAAGGTGGTCCCGTCGCATTTGCTTTGCCAATCTATGCATGCACACAACATCATTTTTGCGGAGGCGAGCTGCAATTCGAACCTACCGTACCGCTGCATGCAATCAACGCTATGGTACAACCGTGTCTCACCCTTTGCACTTGCCCTTTTCCTTTGTCCAATCACCAACGGGACCTTTGATATCCAGCAAATCCCCAGTTTGCTCTCCGAATGAAGAATCACTGTAGTTTGTGGTATATGCATTGTACGGCGACTGACCAAGCTATTTTCAAGCGGAGCAGCAAAAGAAAGCATCCCCAATCCATACTTGGATGTTGAGGCCAAGAAGAGAAGTGTCTGTTTTCGTGCAGAATGCGGTTCCGACTTCTGAATTTTTACTCTCTTCTTTCGTCGTCGGAGGCTGCATCCGCGAGCGCCGTGGTTCGCCGTAAGCGAGCTGTCAGTCAGTGCTCCGCTGCCCGACTAGGTGCGAGCCTTTGAGCTTTTTCATAAGACCAGCTTGCCATTCAGACTGACATTGTTAAACATCACATACTCTTTTCGGACAGCTCCGTGCTGTCTGAGTGCCTCGAGAGTTTCAAGCAACTTGAAGACGACAGTGGAAACGTTGTCAGAAACTAATTGTCCTCTGTACTGTAGCCCGTTCGGACGCGATCCCACTGTCGGTGTTTCTACCTATACAACAAAATTCATTCTTCTCGCGCGCTCTTTTGCTCTTTGCACTCTTTCGTGTTCCGACTGATCACAAACCTCAGGGAATTGAACCCGACCCTTGATCTGTGACCATGCTGCGAATACTGTGATGTCTTTTCTTGAATCACATCGTTGCCATACTCCGACCGAAAGCGCCACAAAAAAAAGCCAAAGCCACACACACACCCACACATCACAAATTGTTCATGCTTTCTCAACTCTGTTGCCACGTTTTCGAATACCCAGCTTGGAGCTCCGGTCAAATAGTTGCGTCATCATTGTCGGCGTTGTCATTTTCCACTTTTGTGTCCTTTCCCTCTAGGCACAATACATACAATGCCATTACACTGCACGGAAGGCCCCAGTTGGTTCATATCGCCTCGGGCTAGAATAGCTAGAAAACGACGTTGGCCTTGTCCTTCGCTTGGTCAGGAAAACAGGATAGCTTGCTCACATAAGCACAGTCGGACATTTTGCTGAAGAAGACTGCTACTTTCGCTGCTGCCATTTGCGTACTGTATAGCGTAGAACTTCGGTTAGATGTCACGAAGGTTTGCTCACCTAAGCGAGACCAACACCCCATTCTTCTTTCATGCTAAACTCACGATACATTGAAGAATCAACTCTCGACTTTGCATGCTTGCCTCTAATGCTTAGAGTCTGCTTTGATTTCTGGTATTATCAAGCTTTGGTTTGAAACTCAAAACCTTATGCACGTGGGTCGCCGATCCAACCTGCAACCAGCTGATTGTTCTCTCAAGCTAACTCAACGGATAAAGGCGTGCAGTACCTGTACCTAAATCTGAAGATGAATCAAGTTGACCGATGACCAAAAAAACCGATTTCGTCACCAAGGAAGTGAATGGAGAAGCACATGATAGAATCACCTGCTCCTTTTGGCAGCTCGCTTAGATAAAACTGCAGATCATGCTTCTTTGGTTCCGCCTTTGTTGTTTTGGACTGCGGAGTGTAAGAGTTGCATCGGCCTAAAAGAGCCAAGAGCGAAAAGCGGAATCGAGAAGCTATTTGTCCACGAATGGTAGAACCAAACCAGCACCGACGAGGGAAGGTTCCTCGGCTGGTGTTGTGTCATCGGGTGACATGCTCACAATCCGTTTGGAAGGTGTCACTCACAAATTGTTTCATTTTGTTAGACCGGCAGACGTTTCCAGCTGTAGAATCAGCAGGTGTAACACCTCACAAAAAAATAAAAGCGTGTGGAGTCGTCAGCACGTGATTTGGGGAATTTTTTGGCGCTGTCAGGAAATTTTGGTTGGAAAGCTTCTTCTTGAACACTCACACTGCGCTACTAAGACCCTCTTTGCTTCCAGTCATACCTCATCTTTCACTTTACATCCTCTTACCATCCGCGAATCACTCTCTTTTCTCTCATTCCGTCTCCAAAGTACAACGAAAGCATATTTCTGGACACCATTCTGGATACCTCTTCCAACACTCGCTTGCGACACTTACCGCCACCAGTAAATCAAGGCTCGATCTTCTCTTCTCGACTAAGAACTTCTTAAAAATCATCCAACACAAATCCCAATCAACTCTGCATTAGCAAATCTCCACTATCTATAACAATGCAGTCCGACGATGTAATTTGGACCATCATTGGACATGAATTTTGTTCCTACAAGATCAAATCAAAAACCCATAGCACTTTCTGTCGTAACGAATACAACTTAACTGGACTTTGTAATCGACAATCTTGTCCACTTGCTAATTCTCGTTATGCCACTGTACGTGAACGTGAAGGTATCGTTTATCTTTATATCAAAACAGCAGAAAGAGCACATAGTCCCAAACGACAATGGGAACGAGTAAAATTATCTAACAACTATTCTCGAGCATTGGAACAAATTGATAAAGAATTAATTTATTGGCCTAAATTTATCACTCATAAAGCTAAACAACGTTTAACTAAAATCACCCAATATCTTATAAAACTTCGAAGAATAAGGTTGAAAGAAGAAGAACAACCTTCATTAATTTCTATAAAAAAGAAAACGGAAAGAAGAGAAGAAAGAAGAGAATTTAAAGCTATGAAAGCAGCTCGTTTGGAAAAAAGTATTGAAAAAGAATTATTGGAAAGATTAAAATCAGGTGCTTATGGTGATGCTCCTTTAAATGTAAATGAAGATGTTTGGATGCAAGTTTTGGAAAATAGAAATAAAGAAAAAGAATTAGATTTGGAATTAGAAGATGAAGAAAGTGAAGAAGAGGCGGAAGAAGATTTAGATGAAATGGATAGATTAATGCAACAAGAATTAGAAGAGGAGGAGGAAGGTGTAGGGGAAAGAGAATTTGTTAGTGATGATGATGAAGATGAAGAAGATGAAGATTTGGAAGATTTATATGATTCAGATGGAAATACAATTGATTTTGCAAGTGATAGTGATGCTGATGATAGCGAAGAAGAGCAAGATAGTGATGATGAAGAAGAGAAAGGTAAAGGAAAAGGAAAGAAACCTTCAACATCAACATCGAATAAAAAAGCACTACCTCCAAAGAAAAAAGGTGGAAAGGGAAAAAAAGGTCCACAAATCGAAATCGAATACGAACAAGAAACAGAACCTCTCACTCCTCAAGCTTTGGCAAATTGGTAAAAAAAAAAAAAAAAAAAAAAAAAAAAAAAAGAACATCCCACAATACACTTTCTATCGCAGTTTTTCATTTCATCTTCTGTATGCTTTGCAGATCCACAGCATTGGTTTCCTCGAATATGTACTTTACCCTCTCTCACACACACATATATATGCACAGGTCTATATTCCGATCAGCGTATCTTTTTTTTGTGGCGTTTCTGAGTTGGAAAAAACTAAAATTCCTTTGATTTCAGTCCCTTTTGCACATATCTTGATCCCATAGGTTCTCTCGGTGTGGTGTGTGGGGGTTTGGGGGGGATGTGTTTTTGAAGTTTTTTTTCGATTTGTGGATTATTTTTGGTTAAGGATAAGAGTTATATTTGGATTGTATGTTGTGAATTTTCTTTTCAGCATTTGTTGCCATTGTTTTTTTAATTTCCAAGTTTTTTTCATATCGCATGCTCAGTTCAAATACACACACATACACAAGTCAAATTCAAGCAAAGCTACGTAACTGGAATTCCTAATTCAGTGGGGGCGCAAAAGATAAGACAAAAAAACAAAAACTTATAAATCCAAAAGAAAAAAACTTAAAGCAAAGTATATGAAACCGAAAAAAAGGAAGGAACTACTTTAATAAACACCACCATAAGCATCTTCATCATCATGCATTGAACTTGCAGTTGAAATTGGTCTCTGACCTGCAGTAGTACCATTGCTGGTTGGCATTAAATTTCTAACTTGTAATTGACCCTGATTCTGACTTTGCTGTTGGTGATGTTGTTTTTGATTTTCGAAAGGATTAGCCGTTGATTTATTTAAGTTTGATTGATATTCTAAACCATTCGCTAAAGATTCAGCTACATTAATACTTTCATGTCTTCTCTGATTATCTAAATCATCATCATTTGAAGAAATAGAATTCGAATTGTGTTGTTGTTGAGAAGAAGTAATAATTGAACCTGGAACAAATCCTGTTCCTACCTGACGATCAAGATGAGCATAAGGATTTGCAACATTCTGTTGTTGTTGTTGTTGACCTCTACCAACCCCAGCAATGGAATAAGGATCTCCACCAAATGCAGCTAAAGGAGGTAATTGTGGTGCTGGACTAACACTTCTTCCCCCACCATTTCCACCACCAATACCAGGTTCATCTAAATAACCATACTGTTCAGCAAAAGCCGCTTGTGGTGGAGGAGGAACCATATAATTCTGTCCTTCCATCATCATACCTTGATTATTCGAATAATCACCATCTTTATAATATCCACCAATTTGAGGACCAGTAACAGTAACAGCTGCAGCATGTTTTGCAAACATAGTTGGAGGTCTAGGTTGAGCTTGTCCTTGTGATTCGTAATTATTATATTCCATCATTTCCGGAGACATCCCTCCCATTGTGGGATCATGACCATGATCCGAATCGAAATGATCGGGAATCATAGCCGAATGTCTTTGGAAAGCATCCCTATCGAAAGGATTTGCTTCATAAGGATCTTCTTTGTTTCTATATTTCTTGAATAAGAATCCAACCAAACCGGATAGGACAACAACACCAACAAGAGAACCGGCAACGATACCAATGATGGGTCCTGCGGATGAAGTTGAAGATTTAGGTGAAGAGGTAGCTGAAGCGGCGGAAACGGCAGCAGTAGGAGTGGAAGTTACAACGGCGGTTTGAGTAATTGGAATGATTGGAGTGTAGGACTGCAAATGGATACAGACAGAAAGAATCGAAGGGAGGATAGTGTCAGTAACAATGCAATCAAATCGAAAATTGAAAAGAAGAGAAAAAGAGAGGTGAGTGCAACGGGGGAAAGAGGGAATTTCTTGAAATGCAGCAGAAGCATCAAATTTTTGATGTAGGAGAGGATCTTGCAGATAATGAAGTGGAATGGATATGGATGTCGATAATGGGATATATGCGTGGAATGAGAAGCAAGAGCAGAGTGAAGAGACTAGAGCGCCACTACTTTATGGCTATGAGAAGAATGTATGCGAACAAACGCACGATGAAAGGAAAAGACAAGTGGAGCGAGACAACAGGAGATCAAGACTAAAGGAATGACATGGGGCCAAGGGGCAAACAAATATAGAAACCAACCGAGGAAGAGGATGATGATGTAGCCGAATCGTCGTCTTGATGCGTGTTCGAAGTGGACTGAGGCTGCTGCTGCTGTTGTGTACTAGTAGATTCAAAGGGAGAAGGGATACTAACGGAAGAAGTAGAGCTGGAGGTAGAAGAGGATCTTGTACTGGAAGAAGTGGTGGAAGATGTGGAGGAAGAGGTGGAAGTAGATGTAGCTCGAGTGGATGTTGAAGTGGTGCTACTGGAAGGGTCGAAGATGTTGCTTAGAATGCCGTCAAGAAGGCCAGTGCTGGACGAAGAGGAAGAAGCGACAGCAGTAGTGGTTGGGTTGAAAAGGTTTCGGCTTGGAGTGGTAGTGGTGGGAGTGGGACGAGCGTTTCCGTTTCCATTGCCCCTATCACGTGTGGTGGTGGGAGTGGCAGAATCGGTAGCAGCATCACCAGTACCGTCAGCGCCTGTGCCAGTGTTGGCGCCGTTGCCATTGCCAAAACCACCGCCCATAGCAGGAGCTTGGTTTCCACGACCAGGGCCGATGTTGTTGGCACCATCAGGATCCTGTCGAGCAAAAAGGTTGGAGAATTCTTCACTGGGTTGCTGCTGATCAACAAAGGAGCGAACGGCGTTGGCAAGCTCGGAACCGTCATCGTTATTGATGCGACGCTTGTGACGTCTCATACGAGGAGCGTTTTGGTTTTGCATCGACATTGTGAGTTGAGAGTTGAGCCAAATGATGGAAGTAAGAAGGTGTGTTGGTTGAGAAAAGAGGTCAGATGGAAGACGACGAAAGCAAGCGTGCGTGCGTGCAAGAGCAAGTAAAAAGAGAGTGTGTAGCTTGGGTCGTTGGAAAAGGGGGGGTGAAGAGAAGGAAGGTGTCGACGAAAATGATTCACGTTCCAGCCGTGAGAAGTGTGTCGACGATGTGATTTGGTGTAAGTGTGGGGAAGAGAGTGAATTGAGAGGATGGTGTTGGAGATGGAGGAAGGGTAAGGGGGTTGGATAGCATAGAGAAAGGAGAGAGAGAGAGGGAGGGAAAAGAGAGGAGAGAGGAGAGAGGAGAGGAGAAAGAGAGGGTCGCACGAGGGGAAGAGACGCAGGAGAACAGTACTGTAGCAACCCACACAGGCACCATGCGTTAGTGGGGGGAGAGTAAAAAGCGGCAGTTGGACAGTGTGAGAAAAGGGGATCGACATGAAGCAGCAACAGCAGCCGAACACAACAGCAAAGCAACACACACGCTAACGCACACGCAGAAAGGGGAGCCGGACGCGAGGGTTACACTGCTAAAATGGCTTCCTAAGAGTGTGTCTGTAAGTGAAATGCCGCGACTCGGCGTGGGATATGCAGCTGGCATTTCAACCAAAACGCGTCTTTTTTTTCTTTTGAAGTAACTTACAGAGTAACTATTCGGACTTTCAAAGAGAGAGAGAGAGGAAAGAAAGAGCTTCTTCTACTCCTCTTCCCTCAAGAATGCTTGGCTTGGCTTGCCTTTGGTGATGATGAATGGCGGGGGGAGAAAGTGACTTCAAATCACAAAGTCCGAGGCAAACGATGGATGGTCTTTTTGCTTCTTCTCATGCAAATGCAATCCGAGCGAGTGTGCATTCCTGTTGCTATTTTCAGGGATACACCCCTCTTTTTTCTTCTTTCTTCTGTTCGAACGGCAACGATGCCGCTGATCTACAGTAACACCAAGCTTCTCAGCATCGAGAGAGAGAGGCTGCAATCCGTCGATCGCTTCCCTTTCAGAGATTCGAATACACTCACGCGAACAGTAGCAACCCAGATGTTGTAGCAGAGCAGCTGCACTCTACGAAAGGTTGTCCTCATCGAGATTGTTTCCGACCCACCGCCAACTGCTATTCAGTAAACGGCACGATATTGGAGATGGGTTAAGAGTTCTCGATCTCGGCGTCTTTTACACCTGTCCTGTTCCCCATGAAGCCCGTAACTGTATCTTGAACCCTGAACGTACTGTATTATTTGAGATTCTAATCAAAGAGCCATTTCCTGGCTCGCCAAAACCTTTAGCACTGCCAGCACATCATTATCCGCTGATCTCCCTCTCTCTCTTTCGCTTACAGTATCATATTGTCTCCCATATTATAGACACATCTCAGCTCCTCGTCATTCCTTTCCATCTTAGTTGTTCCCGCTCTGTTATCTATCTAGTAGTCAAATTGAAGTGTAGTTGTCTGGTCCAAAGTCAAGGGGCGGCATGCGAAGGATGCGTTGGGTCTCAATTGGAGATCATCTGTCTGTGAATCGCGACTCTCTTCTTTCTTAGAAGCGTCTGCGGCATTTGACCGATACACAAAGGTACGAGCGTCGAGAGCGGGGCAACGGTATCCGTGTCGTGCGGGATGATCGACGCGACGACGAAAGAAGTTTCTTTTGTGTGCACGTTAAAGAAACCAAAAGTGACAGCTGGCACAAAAAAAAAGCGAAAAAAAGCGAACCATTTAATATATCCCTAAAAATCAGCACTAAGCATTGTTATGTCGACGAAAGCGAACACACTCCGGATCAAAGCTCGGATTCAGCACAGATGCAACACCATACACAAATCAGAGACTCCAGATTCAATCCGGAACACCCTGCCATGAACACCAGACTCGAGGAAAGAAACACGACAGCTGAAACTGAAGAGGTAGACTATACGATCCCATCTACTTGTTATGCCATAACAAGTTTCGCAAGCTGTACATAAGAAGAAAAGTAAGGTTGTCAGTAAACAATCACAATCGCAATGTCCTTTATCCTTATCGAGTCGGGGTTCTACTCACCTATCCCATTTCTCAGCATTATGATAGAGATCTGTTGTAATCCAAACAACAAAAGTAAAAAAAAAGTCCACAATCAGTACCTTCATTCCCACCTCCTCTCTCTCCCATTCTCGAAAAAGACACGATACTTACAATCCATACTATTCACCATACCACTCTGAATCGTTTCCCTTCTATACTGATGTAAATACATTACCACACCCCAAGTTACAGTTGCATAAACTGCAAACCAAGTTTGATCGGTTGGTTTTGGTTTACCTTCTGGCCAATCTTTTGGAGTTTGTTGTCTTGGTAAGAAGCTTGCCATGATTCTACTTGAAGTATATAAAACGATTTGTTCATTTACAGGTGTTCTTTCACCGAAAACAACATATCCACCAATTAAACCTGCGATAAGAGAATGCCATTTTGGAACGGATCCTTTTCCTCCAGTTGCTTCGTATAATCTTCGAAGTGCGATAGTGAGGAATTTGTAGAGAGGTGTGAATGTTCCTAAATTAAGAGCATGTTGTTTGGTAGCTCGTAGAATGAAAGTTAGTTTTTCGCGAGGAGTTCCACGACCGAATAAGAATGTCATGACCAGAGCATGCGGAAATCGAATCTTGGCTCCATACACAAGTCCATTTCGGAATCCCTGCCGACCAAAAAAGAAAGAGAAGAGTGTCACAAATGTCAGTAACAGAAAGATGTAGGGTAAGAGTCGACTAACTACTCACCTTGAGAATGGTGAACAAGTCATGATAGGCTGGATTGAGCGCGATTTGCGTCAGTTTCTTTTCGATGTCAGACATGATGAATCTTCTATCCAGGAGGACGATCGAAGGATGGATTGATGGATGTGATTCTCGATTGGCTATGAATGCTGTTGCAAGGTGAACTGAAAGCGGATGTTGCACGCGAGGAGAGAGAGAAAGAGAGAGACCTGAGAGAGCCGATTCTAGTGTTGCTGATCTATAACGAGCTCGTTATGTTGTTGATAGAGAATGCAGCCTTGCGATCGAATGTTGCGATATGAATGTAACCTAGTCTTGCTTTGGATGCATACACAGCGAGTAATAACGCACGTTGACTAACCAGATTGGACCGACAAAGTCCTGTGGAGAGTTTGATGTCGACACGGAGGATGACTTGCAGCAAATGCCTTGCTACTACTGCTGCTGCTTCTGCTGCTGCTGCTCGAGGTTTGGGAGAGATTGGTGTGATCGTGTTGAATGTCAGGATCAACCTTCCTTCCCCTTCGGGGCATCAGGAGCTGCTCCGGCTAACAATCGCCTCGATGCGGGCCGAAGCGCCTCCACAACTGTCAAAAATCACCAATTCCAATCCCACACACACAGGCACAGACACACAGACACACAGACACACAGACACACAGACACACAGACACACCGCAACCGTCTCTCTCTACACAGAGAAATTCAGCGTGAAAGTGCGCTGAAATCACTAACCGAGGCCAAGCTCATCATCCCGCACGGTAGAGCCCATCCTCACGCACGCAACACTCACACCAACACAGACTCGCATTCCGCGGATCCTCACCAGACATATCCCCTCAATCCACTCCCTTCTATAACATCGCCCATCTCATTCCAGCCACGCACTAGAATACTTTGAGAACAATTCGCATTCTACTAATAGATCTCTGTGAAGAAACAAGGACAACAAATCTGAGAGTCAAAAATTAAAAGACAAGGAAGAGACAGTGTATGATAAAACAAACCACACCTTCTTCATCTGCTACTAGCGCAGGTCCGAGAAGCAGGTTTGCAATGGGGAAAAAGGCAGCTCGAAAACGTAAGAAAGGCGTTGCAAAATGAGAGATAGTCAAGTCGACACAGCTAGCACAGCAGCCGTGCCGGTTCTTTGCTTTCGTCAATTTCGCATCCAGCCTGTACAAATGCAACAAGAGAGAGAGACAGAAAAAGCCACAGCAGTCCATCATCAACAAATGGAGCCGAGCTAGACAAGGAACAAAAGAGCAGAGCAAAAGCGACGAAATGAAGTGGGACCGTTACAAATCAGAAAGAGAAAACAAAGCACGAAGAAACGCAAAAGATCAAGGTATCAAGAGTTAGGGGCGCCCTAGCGAGATTGGTTGCCATGGTCAATCATCTCGTTGTATCCGACCACTTCTTCTTCGTTGAGCGACGAACCTGCGACGCTCTGATGACCTCGATGGTTAAGTGCGGCATCTGGTGTGTACAATGACCTTGAACTTTGTGCTGCCGGTGAAGAAGATTCAGCAGCAGCATTAGCACCAGCACGAAGTGAAGCATAGTGTTTCATAGCCTCGTCGGGTGAAGCAAAGTTGGAAGGAGGTGCCATACCAGTTTGTGCCGAAACGCCTCCAGCCGCCACAACAGAAGCCGCGTTGTAATGTTGATGATCAATGTAAGAGTCCTGACTGCCATTCGAAACGCGACGAGCCTGGTTCTGAGTCTGTTGGAACATGTCGTGTCCATCGCTACCCTCTCTTCCGGATTGAACCATGCTCAAAGCAGGATAAGCGAGCATCGAATTGCGGTTGGCATCCAGGCTTTGTCGCATACGATCAACATCATGAGCACCGAGCGGACGTGGACCCTCGTTCTGAGTTGGGCTCATGAGAACCTCATCGTCCTCATCCGGGTTGGCCATCTCGTCGGCCTCGGCGTAAACGAGACCATCGGAGAAGCGCTCAGGACGACGATTGTCTTGGCTTGGACGGTAACGAGCATCCACTTGAGGAACAGCAGGCGCATCGGGGTCATAGTAAGAGTCGACGAGTTGCGAACGGCGAGTGGCGGTGCTCTGTTGACCGACACGAGGGAGATGGGACGAGTTGCGTCCGTGGGCATCGCTCGAGTTGGCGTAGCTGATGCGCGAAACACGGTCACCACGGGTAGTGTCGGCAAACGAGATGCGAGAAGTGCGGTTACCCTCCTCGTACATGGATAGACCACGCGGCATGGCTTCGCGCATCTCTTGTTCGGAGGCATAGACGGGCGTGATGTCCTCCATCTGTCGTGGCACACGGGCGCCAGCGCCGCGACCAGCGAAGTTGCCATCCAAGTCTCGAGAAGGACGAGAAAGATACGAGGCGGGGCGGGTACCAGGAACGGGACCGGCGGATCCATCACCACCGCTGGTCCAGTCGACGGAAATCCTACTCATGCGCTTGTCCATGTGTTCGGCCCAGTCAACGGTCTTGTTGAAACGCTTGATGTGGAGACGTCGAATACCGAGACCGAGAACAACGGCAAGCACGACAAGGGGACAGACGATGGCGGCGGTTTTACCGGCAGGGGTCAAGTGACCGTTCTCGAGGAAAGCGGTTTTGACCGAGTTGGAAAGCTTGCCAAAGAAGGACTCTGCCTTGCCAGCACCCTGGTTGGGTACATTGTAGTTGGCGGTGAAAGTGGGACCCATAGGGTTGGAAGAGTCCCAAGGCTCGTTGCCGGCAGGGACAATGTTGAACGAGACGGGGACGGAAGAGTTGTGGTTGAGAGGACGACCCCACCAACGAGGGTCGAGTTTGGTCTCGTAAAGCTGAGCCGATTTGGGGATGCCCTGGAAGACGTGGATGGGAAGGTACTGGTTGGGCATGGAAGGCGAGTAAACGTAGATGTCGATTTTGCTGATGGTGTCTTCGAGACAGGTCTGATCCCAACGGATGTCGGTAACATTGGTGACTTGAACCTCCTGATTAGAGGCGGGGGAGACGTAAAGACCACCAGCAAGACATTTGGCCGAGTTGTCAATGGTAGAGGAAGACTGACGCTTTACGACGCGTTGTTGTTGGTTTGAGGGGAGGTTGCGTTGCCTGAGCTGCTGCTGATGGTGATGACTGATGTGGCTGCGAGTGTCGAGCGTCATGCTGGGCGATTTGAGCGCGGGAGGCTTGTAAGTTTTTGTTTGGTGTTCAAGTTGACGTGGTGAGAACGAGCAATCGGCGAGTGTATGTAAAGAACGTAAGAATGCGTGGCCGACCTGGGCTGATGAGGACGATGCTGAATGTTGGCCGGACAAGACTGGTGGTTGGAAAAGGAAAGTTGAAGTGGAGAAGAGGAGGTGGGGGTTACGGACCAAGAAAGAAGGAATCCGAGAGGGGGAGTGGGGGTTGGGTGGAGATGGTGGTGAAGATGATCGCGACGCAGAACTGTTCAGCTGCAACGTTGCGAGTTCAGAGGGGCAACAAGCGGAGAGGAAGAGAAGGAGAAAGGGGAAGAGAGAGAGAGAGACAGAGCTGTGATGACGGGCGAGCTCAAAAAAACAGGATCGACAGAGTCAAAAGGCGCGAGTCGACAATCAGCATCAGAGGAGCTCAGAGCAATATGAAAGGGGAGAACAATCAAAAGACTGAGCAAGTGCCTTATTGAGACATCATTCGGCAGCTGTCGGGGCAACAACGAAGAGAACCAACAAAGGCGCGGTTCCACAGCTTCAGCATGGGCGTCTAAGCACAGGAAAAGAGAGGAAGAAGAAAACAAAGAAAGACGAGAGACATACACAGAGACACGCAAGCAAGCAATACCTCACCACGACTCGACTCGACTCGACTCAGCTCCTTTGCGATAAATTGTCGGTATGTGTGGGAATGTGTTTTGTGAGAGTGGCATTTCAGCAGTGTTTTCGGCAGAAAGCCTCAGCTCGGATGTGCCGAGCGAACAGGAGTTTCCTTTGCAGATCTGGCAACCCTTGCAATTTGGCATCCTGGCCGTACCCTGGCACCCTGGCAGTCTGTCAAATGTCAAAATCAAAAACGGGATCGACAACTCACATTTCTGAATTTCTTGGCTGCAATTTGAGTGAAGAACGCGTCGTGCTGGTTTTGTATTCAGAAGCAGTTCAAGATTGAATTCAGAAAAGCCTTTCAATGTGCATCTGCACGCTACAGAACAGAGTGTTGACGGAATTCCATCGTTTGTTTTTCTTTCTTTTTTTGCTGTCCATTCCCTCCTGAAAAGCCTGAACAGCCATCCAGCCAAGAAGCAGACGCAGACAACCTCACAGTGGCAGCTCGTCAAGGGAAGCCTCTTTCTTTGCCTCTCAGCCGAGTCGGCAGCGATGCAGCGATGCAGCGTTGCTAGAAGAGAGAACGGAATTGCCGACCAGCGTTCACCATCTTCCATCGAATCGAAGCATTTGCAGAGAGCATCCGTTCATTGTGGCTGAGAGGCAGCAGCAGCAGCAGCAGCAGCAATAGCAGCAGCAGACGGTTCATATGACATCTTGAAAAGAAAACGAGGTCCGTGTGAGTCGTTGCAATGATACAATGGCAAAGACAAGCAAGCAGAAGGGGAGGCAGCGCCCCGCACAGCAGCCACGCCGCCCTTGCTTCTCGTGCTCTGTCTACTCTGTTCCATGCTGTCTTCTTTAGAATAGATAGCTTGCTATGCCATAATGCGGTCAGGCCTTTTCCTAGTATTGATGTCCATATACTCTACGCTGAGACTCTAAGCCTTGCTCAAGCCATCAGAGCCACACCTGATTTCGGCTTGAACATGATAGTTGTTTCTGCGAAAAAGTCATGCAAGAGACACTCTCCAAAGTGTTAGGCCGATGCTTCTTTCTCCCTTCCTTTTTAGTATTCCGTGCGAAATATTGCGCTGTGGGGAAGTAAAGAAAATTCGGAAGTCGGTATTGCTTCGCGACCCTGAAAGACACACGAAATTCTCAACTTTTTTTTTTTTTTTCTTTTCTCCAGCGGAAAAGCGCCAAATTTTCTGGATTCTGCTGTATCCAACTCAGCTTCGTTCTCTCCAGATAGTGTCTCTTAGACCATCAACCTGACCTAAGGGCTACCTTGCACGCAGGCCAGGCCATACCACAACACATTCAACATGGCTAAAAAAGGAAGAAGAAAGAGTGATGCTACCGTCACAGATGCTGTACCCCAAACCGCAGCTGCTGTACCTGCCGCCACTCCTGCTGGTTTTGATTCGGAACTCGATGCTATCTTCAAGTCGGCGCCACCAGCACCTCTCCCTACCCCATCACTCAACACTCCTGCTGCAGGCCCTTCGAATCCTAAAAAGCGCAAAGCAATTCAGCAGCAAGTCGATCACGCTCCTGAACAAGACAGCGACGATGAGCAAGCAGAGGAGGAGGATGATGATGATGATGACGACGACGATGACGTAGAAATGGAAGAGGGTGATGGTGACCTCTCCAGTATCGACGAGGAACTTGACGATGAAGGTTCTCTCCTCTTCAGCCAGAGCGAGGACGAAGCATCTGACCTCGAGCCAGATTCTCAAGACAACGAGCCCTACGTCCCACCTCAGCACGAGTCTCTCACCAAAAAGGGCAAGCAGAACAGCGCCACCACCAGCACCACCGATGACACAGCCTCCAAATCGCGCAAAAAGGTCTTCAAAGAAGAGCATGAGCCTTCCGAAACACGAGATCAACGTACCCTTTTCATCGGCAATGTACCTATTCAAACCGCTCAATCTCGTTCGCTTCAACGCAAGCTCATTTCTTTCATCGAGTCTTTCTCTCCCTACCCTATCCTCACCAAAGCTACTGCTCTTCGATTCCGTTCTGTTGCTTTCGCCACGCCTACTGTCAATCTCGATGCTGACGACGATGAAGACCCATCCAACAAAAAGAAGAATAAGAAGAAGGCGCGCAAGACCAAGGAACGCAGTCAAACCTACCGTGAAGCAGTTGCAGCAGTTGAAGGAGGTGAGCAATCTCAAGCTCCCTTAACAGCACAGCAAAAACGTAAAATCGCTTTCATCAACAAGGATTTCCACGAAAAAGCAACCAGTGTGTCTGCCTACGTCACCATTGCTCATCCCAAAGCTGTCTTGGATCACTTGTACGAAATCACTCCTCCCAAGTCCAAGTCTAAAGCCGCAGCTGCTTCCACACTTGGTAGCACAGATCGTATTCAACTCGATCCAAGATTGAACGGTTATGTTCTTGCTGCACTCATTTCATCCTTTGCTGATGGTCAATCATTTGAAGGACGTCATTTACGTGTTGATTTGGTGAGATCCATCTCTCCTTCTGAAGTTCTTTCCTCTGGTCTTGAAAAAGTCAAAACTTTTGATGGAACTCTTGCCGGATCTTCCAATTCTACCACCGATCCTAAATCTACCCTTTTTGTGGGCGGTCTTGATTTCGAAACGGATGAAGAAGAAGTTAGAGCTTTCTTTGAATCTCTTCTTACAGAAGAGTTAGGATCTGCTGGTGAAGCTATTACCATTCCTATCACAGGTCTAGATGGTCAACCTGCATCTTCAACTTTACTTGATTCATTAGCAAAAGAATTTCCTTTTGTTCCACCACAACAACGTATTCTCAAAGAATCGGTTCTTCGAGATGCTGAATATGTTAGAAGTGTCAGATTAATCAGAGATGCAGCTACACAAATGGGTAAAGGTATTGGATATGTAAAATTTGTAAATCAGCAATGTGTTGATGAAATCATGGCAATTTATAATTCGGAACAGGCTTTCTTGGAGAGTGTTAAAGGTGTTAAAGGAAGTTTAGGTGCTTCAGCTTCGATTGCTACTGGAGGAAAAGAGTTTAAAAGAAAATTAAAGTTGAAAGGTAGACCTATTAGAGTAGCTTATTGTAAATCTCAAACTAAATCTAATGCTCCTATTCGAGGTGGTGGAAGAGGTAAAGAGGTAGAAGCAGGAGGAGGAGGAGAACCGACTACACCAAAGAGAAAATATGAAAGATCTTCTGGAGCACCAACACCTAATGGTACAAGTCCACATGCATTACAAGGAAATAAAAGAACAAAAATTATTCCTGGTAGTCCAACAACATCTAAAACTAGTAAGGAAGAGATTGAAAAGAAAGCAGAATTGTATAAAACTTTAAGTAAAGATCAAAGAAAACAATTGAAAAAAGATGATCAAGATAGAGTCAATAGAAGAATGCAAAAGAAAGCTAAGAAATTTTTTAATGGTGGTGGAGAAGGAAAAAAGGTGGATAAAAGTTTATTGGTAGAAGGAGAAAAAGTTAAGAGTAAAGAAAGAGTGAAGTTG
This sequence comes from Ustilago xerochloae, assembly GCA_928856705.1. Classification (NCBI taxonomy): domain Eukaryota; kingdom Fungi; phylum Basidiomycota; class Ustilaginomycetes; order Ustilaginales; family Ustilaginaceae; genus Ustilago; species Ustilago xerochloae. The sequence goes on from CAKMXT010000012.1 coordinate 461,778, forward strand.
AGACAACCTAGTGCGTCTACTGGAAAGGGTGGGATGCGGAATGGAAATAAGAATGGTGTTCAAAAAGGACCAGGAGGAGGTGTTGGTGGTAAGAGAGGACCATCTGGTAAGGGTAGCAAGTAATTGATCTTTTTTCTTTTCATAATCGATACACTTTCTGATTCATTTCCATTCATGTTCTACATTTCGCAATACTATTGTGCATCTCATGACAAACACTGCTCTGCTATTGACTGTGACATCTAACTTAATGCGACTTGCCACGAACCATTTGTTCGAATACTCAAAAAAACAAGGTTGAGACAACAATCATATTTATCATTTTACAATGCAAGTGAAGTGGAAAAACTACAACTTTCCTTCTCGTCTTCTCTGATCTTCAAATTGTTTCTGTAGTGCTAAACTAATTTTACTTTTTCCTCTAATTGTCCTACCTTTCCAAACCAATACGAACGGAACCACCCCCAATACCGCACCTAAAATTCCAGCCAACGTACTTGCCCATTGATACCCTAACCCGTTATACATTTTATCTACAAATAACGGAAACATAAACCCAAAAATATTCCTAGCAAAACTCTGTGCCGCCAACGCCGAACTTGCATAAGTTAAATAAGAATCAGCTAAATAATTAAAAACCGCTAAATAAATATGATAAATCCCTACCATCAGCACTGTCACACCTACCACAGCCCCTGCAATATTGGTATTCGGAAAACTTGTCCAACCATAAATAAAACAACCAATAGGAAAACATATTGCACCTATACAAGCTAAGAATAATCTTGCTTCTGGACCTAATTTTGGATGATATTTTCTATAAAAAAATTCTTGAATTGGATTTGTTGCAAATCCTATAATTCCAGCACCTGCAATACTTAAAAAAACTAACCCTGTTTCACCAGCTGTAAAATTATGTTGAGCAGTAATTAAACCAATAGAACTTAAAAGCATGTACATAAATCCCCAAGTAAATGCAATCCATAAACTGAAAAATGTAACAATTGGTTCTTTTACTAAAAAAACTAGAGGTCTCGTTAATGAATTTTTTATTAAAACTGCTATACTAGCTCTTTCCAATTCCGCTCTTGCTTTATATCTTTGATCACCAGTAGTTTTTCTTAATTTTGCAGCTCGCCTGGTGAGAATAATACTCCCTCTCGTCTCCCTCAAGAAAAGAAGTAAAAGAATAAGAATAAATCCGGTATAAATGGCTTGAATATACTGAATCCATCTCCATCCTAAATTCGGATCTTGTTCAACCCATCCTGCCCAAACAGGTCCACTACCCGTACCAAAAATCGCACTTGTTGCAAACATAGCCATAGGTAAACCTCTTTCACTACTTTCCCAAATATCTGCAATACTTCCACCTACCATGGTACTCCCCGTACTACCAAATGCACCTTGAAGAAAACGCAATACGATTACTGTTGCTGCATTGTTTGCGAATCCTAATCCAACGAACAAGACTGTATAGCAAAAATGACATATGAGATACATGGGATTTCTGCCAATCACTTCTGATAACGGTGCCAACGCAAGCGGGGGAAGAGCGAATCCAAGGGGATAGATGGCAATTCCCAACAACGAGATTTCATGATTGGTAATATTAAGATCTCTCTCCATCGAGGGGATTCCAGGAACATACGCAGATGCTGTTGCTGCAGATTCCCACGTAAACAAAACTCCGAGAATGGTAATACACCATTTACGAGTACGAGAAAAGTTGAAAGGATTTTCAGGATCTCCAGGTGGGAATTCAACCCAAATCACATCGTCTTGAGCGGAAGATGCGAGGGTGGAAGGATTGACTTGTGGTACCTTTTCCAAATCAGGATTAGAAGAGGAGTCAATGTTGGGGATTGCTTCGGATGATGCTGGATGTAATGCTGCGGGGATCTTGGGGTTGTTCTGAGGATGGTCGTCAGTGATTGTGTTGTTGGATGTTGGAGATTGTTGTTGTTGGTGATGGGAAGAAGAGGTGGAGGCGGTACGAGACCGTGAGGAGGAGGCTTCGCCGGTCATGATGGTATACGGAGTAGTGGAGCCGGTGGCGTGGATATCTTGTGTTGTATGTTTAAAGCCTGCTTGTGGCAGATGTGAGGAAGAGGGAGCAGAAGACGATGATGCCATGGTCTTGCGTTCGTCCAACCCTGCTGCAAAGTGACCGAAGCGGCTATAATGTGGACCTGATGCTCATGGGAGCGCGTTTATGATGTCGAAAGTGACTGAACCCTATCGCTTGATCTCTGACAGCGAGTTCAGAGAAGGACTGCGGCAAAGGTTTCGTCGAAAGAAATTGTGATGGTGGTAGAGTAAGAACAGCTTTGTTTCTTTGCGACCTGAGACTAGTGCGAATGTGAAGCGCAGATTGAGCATTCGGCGAAAAAGTCGGCAAGTTTAGCCATGTTTGCAACAATCACATTGTTGACACTTTTTGTAGCGCAGCGACTGAAGTTTGATTTTCCCGCCGCTGTCACACAACGAAAATTAAAAAAGACGGCTCGGGAACAGTCACTCACACAGGAGATTTGGGTGCGTAATTGCGGCGGCGACGGGAGAACGGAAAACGTCGCAGGGTAAAACAAACGTTTCCCCTCTCAGAAACAACACCCACCGGCGGCTTGCTTGTAGATACAATATGACTCGTCGCACAACGTTACCCTTCACGAATACAGTACACTGGTTGCGCTCTCGATTGTGCTCATGCATACTGTCAGACATGCGAAATACTCGATCGATGCTTGCAAGATGTGTATTGTTGAGCTGTTGCTCGGTAAAACTTTCAACACTGCAGAAGCGCCACCGATTTGTTAGTTGCGAGGTCGACTATTGACTCAGACCTGCTATCAAGCCTATGGTGATCCGTATGCTGCCTTGTTGCATTGTCAAATCTGGCACTCCGACGATCAGGACTCGTATCTGAAGAGGACACTGCGCATGACAGATTGTGGCTGAGTCTCACAAGGTAGGACAAAGGAGAGGTCCATTGTAAATCCGGTGACAAGAACAGCCGTTTTCGCCGGACGCGGGCCAAAATGTCAACAATTCATTCGGCAATGCAGAAAACAGTGTTGTGGCAAAAGGTCAGAGCTGATTAAATAGCAATAAGGACGAGTGTTGTATGAATCGGGGGTTTAGCTCAGTTGGTAGAGCGTTCGCTTAGCATCTTCAGTTGTCTAATATGCGAAAGGTCGCGTGTTCGACTCATGCAGTCTCCACTCGTTCATCTTTTTCTTTTTGCATTCTTTACAATATCAAATCCGACCTTCTTTTTGCATCAACACTTGGCCGTTCACAATCATTCCTTTTCACTCTTTGATTCTTACATCAAATTCTAAGATCGAATGAATACTATTACAACAGCAATGAACATCTTAAGATGAAGGATGAAGTTGATTCGCTCTCTTCTCAAAAGCATCAATCATTTGTCCGCTCATCTGTTCAAAAACATTTCCTGCTACTGCTCCATAAACCGGATTTCTAAAAGCATACGTCAAACTAAACTCAACCATTGTTTTTCCTTCTTGTACTGGATGAAAGATCCATTTGGTACTCAAATAAGAAAAAACAGGATTGGGTTGTACCGCTTCCGCTATCACACTTCCTGCTTGTTGTCCTTCTTTGCCCGGCTCCACCATCGTCACTTTCGAAGTATAGGTTTCGCTAAATCTGCCAAAACCCACGGTAAGATCGGCTAGAACTGCATTTGCGGTTTCAGAATCGGCCGGTCCCAGAACTTGAGAATCTTGACAGTATGGAACAAATTGTTTGTATGAGTCGACATCAGCTACGACGCGGAAGAGTGTTGAGGCGGAATGAGTCAGGATTTTCGAAGTCTCGTAGACAGTTCGTCCGGACGAATCGCGATAGGATCTACTACCATCCCCTTTTGCCCCGCTTGTGTTGGGAGAAGATGAGGAGAGGGCACTGGAGGCAAGCTTGCCAAGATCGGGAAGGTTGAAAAAGGTTCGCTTGATCACTTGTTTACCTCTATCTGAGCTGATACTTGGTCGTGTAGTGTAATTTCGTTGTTGTCCAAGTGGAGAAGCTGGTCGTGCCGTCGACCAAGCACTTCTTCCTCCCGTGGCAGATGTACCAGGTTCAGCTGCAGGATGAACTTTCGCAGTCAGTGATGCATCATCTTTCCACCCTGCCAGCTTCCTAATACCATACACATCCACCGGTCCGAATATGTTCTGATCCTCGATCGCTGCACAAACCGCTTTGGCAACCGTATCGATGTGTAATGGAGGTGTGGTGAGCAGCCTGGCCATGGATTGAGCACTCGAGTTGCTATCCGAACCTCCACCGAGACCAGAGATGAATTGAGCTGGGGTTGGGATAGGCAAAGGAAGAGGTGGAGAGCGATGGAGGGCTGCGGAAGCTTCGAGGATGGCTGCGGGGAGCGTTGAAGCTGGACGCGTGTGTGGGTGATACATTAGACCAGGTCGGAGGAAGACGGGTCGAACTAGATTGTGGATCTGCGTCGAGTCTGCTGTCGGCTCCCCATTGTTCCGAGATACATCATCGCGTAATTCGCCTTCAAGACCGGCACCATCCGCATCGAGTATAGCTTCAGAAGTATCCTTGACAGCAGCACGCGATGACGAGGGAGTGCAGTGATGAGCAGCAAGTCGAGCAATAGCTGACTCCGCTTGACGCTTTGTACGAATATACCTTGCATCAACAACAGGGCGAAACAAGTCTTCTGCAGAGATATAGATGAATGGTGCTGGTCCCATCGTTGAGCTAGAGCCCTCGCCGGCGGTAGAGTGCATTGATCGATGTCTTAACGAGGACAGAAACGTATGCGCAACAGCAATCGCACTGTCCCTATTCATATGTTCGTAGCTGAAACTTTTGCTGCTTGCTCTTCGACCTCCGCTAGCAGGATACTTTGCATCGTGAAGTGGGTTTGATTCGGCACCCGATTGAGGTAATCGAAAGCCCCAACCCTTGGCGACACCTGCAAGCGCATTGCGTATTGGAGAAGTCGAGGATGATTTGGATTTGTAATCTGATTCAAGCAGAATGCCTACCGTGTGAACGGCAGCTGTTGCTCGATCAGCAAGATGTGCATAGGAGGAAGGATTGAGAGCGTCGGCGGCATGCCATTCGATATTTGGACTGCTAGACCAGGCTGGACGATGACCGGCGGGTGTGTGGTAAGGTGTACCAGAGGGAGAGATGGAGAGCACTCGCCAGCCTTTCGCGATAGCTGCTTTGGAGATGGCACTGCCGAGAAAGCCAGCGCCTCCTACGACTAGCAGTGTGTGCTGTTGCATCCTTGTTGTGAGAAGATGCCTGAACCAGAGGGGGATATGGAACGAGAATGGTGTGAGAGAGTAACACGAAAGGGTCTCTTGGTCATGTGGAGCTTTGACAGCTTCAACTTATGCAAGAAGAAACATGGTCTTGATAGTTCAGATTATGTAAGCTGCTGCGTTTAGGCACGATGCACGCTGAGACAAGCATCCGATCCGTTGGATTTGACACTGTCAAAGTGCCTTGCAGCTGACCTTGACTTGGACCCTGCAGCAGCCATTTCATACCATTCGGATTCCGCTGTCATTCCGCATTCCCATCTTCAGCATGTCCATGTCTTGACAACGGACACAACAGCATTCTTGTTGTATCTTGAACGTGTTCGTTCTGCTGGCCAACTGAGCGAAGAGTTAAAGTAAGAGTCTGGCGTAACTTAGTCGGCTTTGGCGCGCATCATGGCGGCCAAGTCAAGTTCATGCTCTCTCTCTCTCTCTCTCTCTCGCTTGGCTTCGGTTAGGAATGCAGTTGGCCATCGAAACGAGTTCTCGAAACCGTGCTGACAAGCCATGTGCAGCTGTGTGCATTCTACCACCCGTTCCTTGCTGTTTCAGCACTTTGTCCTTCGTGTCCGCCATCAAATGACTTACTTGTATAGAAATCATTGCCATAAGTCTGTCTGCCTTTTGAAAGATGAAGGGGAACACAGCGTGATAGATGCGAGCTTGAAGGCCAGCGAACACCTGACAACGACAGGAGCAAAGGTACAAACTCAGCTACGCATGAGAACTGAAGTACGTCAGGACAAGATCATGTTCTCGTGTTTGGACGCCGTAACTACACTCTACACTCGACGACAGCTGCAACTCGTGCACTCGTTAGCCGCCCTGCATTCACCTCCTTTCGCTCATGTTGTGTGCTCCTGCGCTTCTCCGGTGTCGAAATGTCTCACCCTTCGAGCGCCGTGTGTCGCCGTTGCTTCTCTTGATCTTTCCTGCCCTCCCTGCCCTTGCAGTGCAATTGTTACACCATCTTTCCCACATCTCTTTCTTCAACTCCCAACATCTTTTTAGCCGAGGTTCCAAAGGCTCCTGTGTTCGTTGCCCTCCTCTCCCTCCTGCCGTAGCAAGCTGTCGTTAAGCTAACTACTCAACGGCAATCTACCGTCACTATTCGTGCTCGTGTAACACATGTTGCACTGCCAAGTTTCCTCCCCATAGAAGCGAGCATTTGTCCGACCTCTCTCTCTCTCTCTCTCTCTCTCTCTCTCTCTCTCTCTCTCTCTCTCTCTCTCTCTCTGGCCCTCTTCAACAAGCCCTCCTCCCAACCTCTCCTTCCTCTCCATCACATGCACCATCAGGTGAGAGACAGCTATGCCTCCTCCCACCACCACCACCGCTAACAACACCTCTACATCATCATCGTCACCTTTCTCCGCTTCGTCTCCCGCTACAGCAACGCAAACAGCACCACTGCGTTCATCCCCCGATCCACCCTCGTACCAGTCTCACAGCTCCACACCGCGTACCTCCGTCTCGCAAACACGCAACAACAACGGCAAAGCTCGCGCCTCAACCTATTCTCGAAACAGCTACGCATCCTCACACCACCAGCAGCGCGCCGCTGCTGACTCTGAGCAGTCCACCGACGACTTTTTCGACTCTGATTCTGACCAAGACGGCGGTGACAGTGCCAGTCGACCTTTTCTCAAACGCAATTCCTCCTCTACCAACTCTCGCAAGAAACTCTCTTCTCGTCCCAACACAAAACGTTCCAATTCGATCAAGATGAAACGTTCAAATTCACATAGACTCAACGATCAATACAGAGATGATGAGACTGCAGCCAAATCTGCTGATCGTGAAGGTGGCGGTGTTCTTGATTCCAGTTCCGACTCTTCGCATCGCAACAGATCTTCTTCCGGCGAGAGGACAAGAGGACCCAATGATATCTCTTTCGACGACATCTTCGATCCTAACAAGACGCTGTCAGAGAACAAGTCCATGATGATCTCAGCAGAACTCGATAGGATGGGCATGGGCAAATATCAAGTATGCATCTGGTTTCTTTGCGGATGTGGATACTTTATCGACCTCTTGTGGGCACAAGCTTTAGGTCTCATTGTGACTCAAGTAGCTTACGAGTTCGCTGATGAGTTACATGGAGGTACAGGCCCACTACAAACTGCTTTCTCAACCGGTCTCACTGTCGGAGCATTCTTCTTCGGTTTTGCAGTTGACGTTGTTGGTAGACGATGGTCTTTCTATCTAACCACGTTCATCGCAAGTGTCTTCGGTATTGCCAGTGGTGGAGCCAGGAGCTTTGATACACTTTGTGTCTTAGCGGCATTCATCGGGTTCGGTATTGGTGGAAACATCCCTATCGATGCAACTATCACTTTAGAGTTCTTACCAACAAATAGAAGGTTCTTAGTCGCAGCTCTGTCCATCTTTCAACCACTAGGAGTTCTGGTATGTTCAGGTATCTCTTACGGGCTTATTCCAAAATACGCTTGCGACTCAGCAGAAACGTGTACAAGAAGCAATAACATGGGATGGAGATATACGCTGTATACATTAGGCTGTATCACTTGGTTGATCTTTGTTGCTCGATTCTTCATCTTCTCTTTCAGGGAGAGTCCGCAGTATTTGTTGGCAAGAGGGAAGGATGCAAAAGCGTTAAAGATCATTCAACAGATCCTCAAAACGAACGGCGGAAAGATGGAACCCCTTTTCACACAAGCTGACTTTAGAGAAGCTGCTAAACGTATCGCTGCAAATGAAGGGAGGGAGTACATTGATGAAGATGAGGAAGAACAACAAGGTTTACATGCTGGCGGTAGAAAGGCTTCTAGATGGCAACAAGCTAAGAAATCTGCAAAGGAAATGGCTGCCCTCTTCCTCAATGCCAAAACGCTGTTCAGGAACAAGACAATGGCTAGGGTGACGACGATCATTTGGGTTACATTTGTTGCTGATTTCTGGGGTTTCACTTTAGCAGGCTTCTACTTACCTCAGATCTTGAGGGCAAAAGGTGCTGCGGAAGATACAAGTATTGAAACAACGTATAGGAACTACATCCTGATCTACTTCCCTGGTATTTTTGCTGTCGCTTTCGGTTCAGCTATGATCGAAGTACCAAAACTAGGAAGGCAATGGGCTATGGTTGTCAGTTCAGCTTTGATGGCAGTCAGTTTCTTCCTCTTTACTGTAGTAGAGACTCAAGCTGGTTCCATTGGGTTCAATGCTATGGAGTATTTCTTCCAAAGTTTTTTCAATAGTATTCTCTATGCTTTTGTACCAGAGATCTATCCTAGTCAGGTTAGAGGTACGGCAAGTGGATTAGCGAGTACATTGGGAAGAGTTGCAAGTATTGTAGCGCCACTAGCGGCAGATCCTTTGTATAGGGATGGTACGGAACAGCAGGCTAAGCATGTGTTGTATTTGGCAGGGAGTATAACGTTATTATGTCCAGTGGCGTTGGCATTCTTGCCGTATGATACAAGAGGGATGCGTGTTTATTAAAGGAAAGGTGCGGGTGAAAGAATGGAAGGGAGCAATCATACATGTGTTGCTGCCTTTGCAAGGCGTGTTGTGTGTCGTGTGGTGTGTAGTCTGTGTTTGTAGAGACAGAAGTACAAACCGGATCAGAACTGACTATGAACAATCAACTCGCTTCTATGACCAACGTGGTGAAAAGAGCTGCCGCTGACACATGGCGACGCAACAACGCTGTCGAGCGATTCACTGATTGCTTCCACGGTCCACGGAGAGCAGGAAGTCAATCAGTGCGAGAGGCGCTCCTTCATCTGTGTACTTGAACAAAATTCACGTGCGGTCACCCGCTCTCTCCGTGCTTCCTCTTCTGGCTTTCGAATGCTTTGTCTCTATGAAATTGTCATCGACGTGTAACTTGAGTAAATCAATCACAACGATACACGTACTATTTCTCATCAAGCAGACACGCGACTCGAAACACAGACAAACTTTTTGGGAGAGCAAGATGTGAGGCGTGTGTTTGTGCGGTTTTGAGCGATCCAGTCTACTTCGTATCTGTGGACAAGGTATGAGTTCTTGATGGAAAAACAATGACGGTTGGGAGACGAGATTGTTCGCCAATCGTTAGGCGGCAGTGGAATCAGATCGGGATGCACGATGAAGTTCCGCGCTCCAGAGCTGAGAGCTTGAAGCAGAACAGAACACTTGGGTGCAGCGTGGAAGAGGGGCAGTAGAAGGACGCTTGACAAAAGTGCCGTGATTTGTGTCAAGTTTGATGTTGCTCTTGGCAGGTCCAGGATGAGACTGGTGAGCACGCGGATCCATCGATGGCTTTAAATGCATTTCTGGATTCCTTGCCCGCTGCGCTGACTGTGGCGACCGGAATGGGAGGGACCAAGGCGGAAGCCCGCAAGCAAGCAGCTCGTATCATCGAAGAGCGGTCGCATCTCAATCACCACCAAAGGCGTCTTTTCTGGACGTGGCAAGATCACATTCAAACGTCGTCAGACAACCGCTTGAACCGCCAACATGAACAAAGACGCCGTGATCGACAACACATCCACTGCCGCCACCACTACAGCCATAGTAGTATCTCAGCCGAAACCCATAGTGTCAAGGAACGACTGTGCCCTCGCAGAGAATGACAAGCTAGCCCACCTTTTGCACTCAAACATCTCGGTCAGAGGCACAACTCTCCTGGAGGGCAGCGATGAAGTTCTCTCCTCTCTTCCTCCTCCCTCTGAAGAAGATTTGGACATCACACTTGGCACACTCCTCAAGGCCTCTGCCACGGGTAATTTTTTGTAAACAGATCGAAATGCAGATGCAATCAATGCGGAGATCGAGTTCCAGCAGACCAGCAGACACGTAGATTCGCTAGAGATCCCTCTTCGCCGTTCCCGCACCTGTGCCTGTAGAGCCCAGCTTCGAAATTTCTTCCTAGCCCTTGAGAACGCCGGCTATTTCTGAAAGCCCGATCGCGCAAACACATCTTAACCCACCGCGAGGTTGTGAAGGTGCTGGCCACACTCTTGCACCCCGGACGCCACATCTCAACAGGCTCAGCACGGCTTTGTCCTGAACTCCTAAGAGGTCACTGGACTGCGAGAAGCGAGTTTTCGCGAGCAGCAACCGTGTCCTTCTGTCTGTTGTGCATACGTTGTCAGACACGGAACGCGGAGAAGTAAAACATCCTCAACACTTGTGTGAAGGAGCTGTGCACCAAGTGCAATTTGCAAGGCATCACATACAACAATCTCTCCGTATTACAGATGAAGGAATGTCTTGTTGTCTTTCATCCTCGTCGCGAGCTGCCTCTTCTCAGTCTGGAGCATGCAGAATTGGTCAACTTGGCTCAGAAGGTCAAACTAGACGTCAAGGGAAAGCTCGTTTGTGATCCCCGGGGAAGAGGTCGTGGAAAGATGATCGCGACATCTCTGGAGCTGATCGAGTTGCTCTCCATGCATTTCGATTCTCCGTGCGTGCCCAATGGCATTCTAGATGACCGATCTTCTGATGAATTGGTCGAATCAGGACCTCCCAACAAGCGAATCAACCTTGATCCAGCGGTTCTGGCCGAATCGACGAATGCGAGTGCTCAGATTAGCAAGACCATTGCAGCCTCTTCTGCTTCTTCTTCCTCAACCTCGAGCACTTCAAAGAAGAAGGGATCGAAGAAAGCCCCTGTCATAGGTCCTCAAGATTCCGTAACCTTGGCAGAGCTGACCAGACAGGTCCTGCGTGCGGGTTATGCGCCAGAAGATCTGCTCGAGAAGGCGGCAAAGCAAAAAGGCCATTTGAACATGGCCCCTGGCCGTGCTCAACAAGGGTATCGCCAAGCTCACCTCAAAGACGGGTTGGGTGCCCGTGCCTCTGCCTCCAACCAACTATGCGCCTTCAAAAGTACCGCGAGAGCAAGGTTCGTTCACTGGTACAACGCCTCTACAGCACTGCGTTGACAGTCTCGAAGCAGTCGAGCAAGGGCTAGTTGGCATCGGTCGATTTGGGATTGTCAATAGATCCGCATCCTTGATCAAGTTTGTGGGTCGCACCGACCAGTACCTTCATCACATCAATCACACCGAGGCCGTCAATCCAGGCTTGACTTGGGATTGGCTCTGCGAGAGCTGGCGTGTGGCTCCGAAGACCGCGACCATGATGTACGATGTCGCGCGAGAGATACTCCGAAGATGGGACAGTTCCCGCCGTCCGGGATTTGTACATTCTTCAGCCAACACCGCCCATCAGCTACCAACGTACCAACTTCAGACTTGATCTTCCGAAATCCAGCAAGATCATCTACAGCCGTAACAGATATGTGACTGCGGAAAGCAGATTGTGCTGACGTGCTGGCCGCGTCCAGACCCAAGTTTCGTTCGTCAGGCAAGCTTCTTCCTTTGCTAATCGGGAGAACCAAAGTCCGTTTCTGTCTACCTTCTAACAACGCGTGCATTGGAGCATGTGCTGCTCATGAGTTCCCCGCTTCAACAAGATTTAGCTAGTTAGTGTCATCTCGTATGAGATTGAACGAATCACAAACAACATCGACACGCGTCCCGAGTGTTCGGTCATGACACTGTTGAGATGAGCCGGAACTGAACACACACACTCACACACACAAACACATTCGGAAGAGGAAAGAAAGCGCAAAGTATGCACACACGGGACCAACACCGCATCACATCTCTTCTTTCGTGCTTCTTCGGCACAGTCAACGGTGATGCCATGGATGCCGATTGTAAGCGATACCAACGGAAACAAGAACGCATTTTCCTTCTTCTCTGCTTTGGCGAGGTTGAGATACGCGCCCTCGCCAAACGGCCGGACTATCTTAGCCGAAGCCGAAAACGCGAGAGATACGTAACTTACTTGCAAGCGTGGTTCGCGAAGGTTCCGCGGAACAGCTCTTCAGTGGTCTCCCGAGTAGAAGGCAACGTGTTCGAAGCTGCCGATTCAGTCGAGAAGGGATGAAAGATGGTGGCATCAACAAAATTTAGTGAACTGTGAGATCGTATAAAGCTCCCAATGCTATCGGAAGAGCCGAGCACATCGTCGAGACTTTGCTACTGGACTGCCAAGAAAGGAAGCTGACATTTCTGACAGCCGACATCCGCTAGCGCCCCATGCCTGCTTCTCTTGGCTGTGAACAGGCGGGGTAGGAGATGTCTTGGCAGAGGAGACAGGCGAGCATGCTTTAGGACAATGCCAAGACCCTTGGTGTGAACGAGTGAGTGAAGTTGTGGATTCCGACCGCGTGGCTTGGCGCATGTGGTATCTTTGACAGTCTCTCTGATAGCCTGCCAAGGACAGCCTAAGCTGTTGCTGACAGCGAAGTATTTCGCTTGCGACACCATCTCACATCATTATACTGTCAGCTTCACGCAATTCCGAAGATTGGACTACCGTGACAGCAACTTTCAATTCGCACTGCTGCAATTTCGTCGCGGTTCCGAAAGGGTTTCTCCCAGCTGCAGCGTTGTCAAGAACCGGCCCGACCAAGACCGAGGTACAGTTACGTTTTCGGCGGAATCGCCGATCCAGCTGATTCGACCATCAGCGACAGTCGGGATGTTGCCCGATTGAGAGTGAGTGTCGGTGGCATTGACACAAGATGTCAAGAGCGAGAGCTGAATACGATGAAGATCCTCGACGGAATGATAGCCTCGGGAGAAGGTAGAAGAGATCTGAGAGCGAAATGGAACAAGCAAGGGAGAGAGTAAGAGAGGCGAGCTGAGTTTCGGCTGACCGGCTAACCTTGGAGACCGTCTGTGCACGCGTGCGCCTGCTCTGCTGCCACGCATTGAGAAGTTGAGAGAGTTGAGAGTTGAGCCACGCGCGTGTCGGAGGTCGCGGAGTAGCAAACTGCAACAGCTGTCGTGCTCTTGTGTTCCTGAAAATTTCAAGCAATCAAGCAGCAGCTTTGCATCGTTGGCTGGACCGCATGAAAAGTATATTTTCAGCTGTTTCGAGTCTGTAGTCCGATAATAACCATTGGTCCAGTTTCATCGCAGTGTAGACGGCGCGATGATCATGCTCTTCGAATCGTGTCCAGCAGAGATGATGGATGGATGCTTTGGGTGCAGGGTGCTTGTCTTTCGTCGATGATGAAAGGGAAACAAATGAGACGGAGGCGAGGTCGACAAGAGATAGGCGAGCTCTCCCGTGCCTCTCTTGTGCCGAAAAGGACAGGACAGGCATTTTCATGCGTCCATATCCACGCGCTCCGCTCTCCGATGGAGTTGCTTTCTCTGTCTCCCGATGCTGAGACTCGAGTACGTGGCAGGGGCAGCTGTCTGTATCGGATCCGTAAGTTATAGTCAAAGGATGCAATTCATGCCGTTGATGGATCGTCGCCGGTCCGCGCAACGTAACAAGTTGTCCGATCTATCTAGTCATCTGTCGTCGTCGCTGCGAGCCCGATTGATACCATCCGCGAGTTTTAGACGCTTTCTTACACTTTGGTCGCTGCGAGAGAAGTTAAGAAGGAAGAGAGAGACGAAAGAGACTGGACGGCACGCGTGGCTGATGGGCCGCTCGTTTGCATCTTTGGACTTTGACACTGACACTGACACTGACTGACAGCAGTTGACCAACACGAAAATTCATGGAAAATTCTGATACTGTACCGACTGCCGTGTCGTGCCTGGAAAAAGACCGTTGACTGGTACCGCTGTTCCCGTGTCTTTGGCTGCAACCTGTGTGCCTGTGTTGAAGCTGTGGGCGCTGTCCCGCTGTTCAAATTGACTGACCCCTTTGCATATCAAAAATTCATGCCGAGACCTGCCTGCGCCCTTTCTCGCAAAAAACACACATCCACACGCCGACAAGCACACGAGACTTCCAAGCGAGCCAAGCGAGCCTCCTCCTTTCATTTCCCTGGTCATCGCCATCGCTTTGGTCCCTTTCCTGCTTTTGGCTCTTTGCTCCTTGTCGCCTTGCCATTGGCATCCTCTCCTCTCTGCAGTAAGGTCAGCTTGTGAGAGCGTGTTGTGTGTTGAGTGAGATCAGCTGTCATTCTCTGCCGATAGCATGGCAATCCAGACAAGTCTTGCTTGCAGCTTCTGCTCAACTACAGCCAGAGATCCGGCTTCGGACTGCATCCGCTATGACAGTGTGTCGTTTCCCTGGCAACTTCCCACAGCCTTTCCTGGGAGAAAGGGTTCAATTCTCTGGAGTTTCAAGAGCAGCGCGAATGGACCAATCATTCGGAAGCACGCCGCATTGGCTGCTGTTGATGTTTGAATTTGGCCTCGTGTTCTCGTGTGTGTCAATCGCTCAGTCGGATGGCCTGACTTTATGCCTTTGCCCTGAATTATGAATTTGAGTTGAGAAAAAAGGCTCAGCTGCAATGCGGGCGTGGTGTAGCGGTTCCTGCAACAATAATGCTTCCCCTTTCTCTCTCTGCCTTTCCCTCTCTCTCACACGCCTCCTTCTTTCCAACTTTTTTCGGCACATCCGTCTCTGCTTGTTCATCTTCTCCTTCTTGTTCTTGTCTCTCGCTGTGATGATGGCCATTGTTCAAACCAAAGTGAGCACATGTGCGTGTGTTAAAGATCCAGACTCTCCTCGTGTGTCTCGCGCTGTGTCCTCTTGTGCCGTTCCTGTGTCTCTCTCCTTTTGGCTGCCTGTCTGCCCTGCCTGTCTCTCTTGGCTCTGTGTTCCTGCCCATCTTTCCCTTGCGCCGTCCTCTCTGCCTGCCGTTGCTCCGCCTGCTAATCGGTCTGACAGCTGCTTTTCGGCTGGTCCGATTTTCCTGCAAGTCTGAGATTTGGAGCGGAGAGTCAAGAGCCAAGCAACTGGTGCAGTGCATACTGTCCTCACAGTCTCTCTCTACCAAACCCAATTCAGACAGCCAAGCATTTCCGATTCCTCCCTTTCCTTCTCCTTCCCCTTCCCTTCTTCCTCTCCTACTTCCCTTCCCTCTGTCCACCTTTCCAGCTCAGCTTCCCTCGTGTCTCCACCATCTATCGCAGAGATAGACAGAAGAGACAGAGAGGAGAGCGGATGAAAACCTTTTCGCCCTTATCCCCCTACCTTCTTGGCTTCACAGCTTGACACCGCTCTCTACGCCTCGATCCTCATCCTCAGCCCTCCTCCTTCGTCCTTGGCCCTTCGACCCTCCCGCCTCCATCATCTCTATCACCTATACCTCGTTTCGACTTTACTGGACTCCATCGTCTCTCTTCGCACAAACGGATCACCTCTAATCATCGCTTTCGCTGTCTTCCTTAGTCGATCTTGCGAATCGCGCATCCAGCAGAGGAGCCCGCAAACTTGTCAAACCTCCGCAGACACTCGTATCAGCATTCGCGCTCTTTTCGGAACCGTCATCACCACATTCACGCAACATAATTCCCAGCGTTCGCTCTCGGCACTTGCTCTTCGAACCTGACGACATCCCGTGGTACCGGTTCATCATTGCGACACCGGACTTGTTTGTATTGGACCAAGTCAACTTTGCATCCTCGACAATACCCTTTGGCAGCTTGAACAGCATTCAACGTTCCTGCAGAATCCGAATTCAGCACCTAAGCTGCTTCTGCATTGTCCCACACAATCATAACCTTCTGTGTGTTCTTGTTATTGTCCTCATCGGAGAACCGGCAACCTCTTCAGCCATCCTTTCAGCCTCTCTTGGCGTCCATTGTCTTCAGTCTTGTTCACTTCGTCACGAGGCTCGACATCCAATCACAAGACTCAATCGGTCCGAAGCCTGCAGTCCGCACGTGTATAAGGCACACTTCATCTGCCAACACTTCATCTCGTCCCACAGCAGCAGCTCGGTCGTCGGCAGCAAAAGGCCTCTTGTTCCTTGCCGCAGCTCAGCTTCAGTCAACCTACTTGCTTGGCATTTGCGCAGCGAGTAAAACCTTCCCGAATCAAGGTTATACTCCTCTTCCTTCTCTCGTCTCCACTCGCCAGCTTATCTTGCTGTCGTGACGAGCAGTCTGGTTTCTCCGTCGCTGCAGGCACCAGAACCTTCTGCACTTCTACGGCATCTCCGGCTTCTTCCGTACCGACTCTGTACGAGCTCCACGTAGAGACAGCGACCCCGTTCCGACGGATTGGCTCTCTAAAGACCTACCTCTGAGTCACGCTGGACCATTTGATAGCATCGGCGTCTTCACCGCCAGCATAGGGATCGACAACAGCGATAACCACCGCGGCCAAACCTGCACCAATATTTACACTCCGGACGACGGATAGAAGATGGCCTCTGCCCCTACACCCGCCCCCTTTCCAGCTGAACGTTTGCTTCCCGATCTTACGAGATCCAACAACATAGGTGTAGCCCTCGATCCTCGTAGCATCTCTGCATCCATCTCGTCCAATCCGTCCTCTTCAACTTCATCGCCGATACCTCGGCCAAGGGCGCATCTTCCCACCATGTCGCCCTCAAATTCCTTCGTGGAAAACCCCAAGGCATACAACAACCTCGCCTCGGCTTACAGCAAACGCAATGGAACCGCTACTACCGTAGGCACCTCTCGCACAGCTTTGGGCAACGACGAGGCGCTCCGTCAAGCATATGCAGCCCGTGGCATGCAGCAGCGCATGCCCTCACACCCTAGCGGTGTGCCAGGGCGTGTCGGCGAGGCTTTGCAAAGTCGTGTCTTTGGATTGACCGCTGACCTGCGAGAGCCAAGCACAAATACAGCCAACACACCGGCTCTCGACGATGCTACACGTATGGCACGACTCCTCAACGAGCAAAAGCCCAACTTCAGCGTGGAGGTGTTTGCATCTTCGTTCGACCACCGTGGCTATCCGGTGCTGTCAGGTCGTGCCGCGACTGTGCGAGGTGTGGTCCGCATGGCCGCAACAAAAGGCTGCGATGTCATGATGACCATCTCTGCCCACACAACTACCGGATCGCCAGCAGCTGTATGGCAAGGCACCGCATTGGCGCCGTTCTCGACAGGAGGAGAAAAGACTGTTTTTGAGATCAAGGATCGTCTCGTGGCCAACTACGATCTTGTCCGCCCACGAGCGGCCTACGCGCCAAAGAATGAGGAGATGATGGAGCCACCACAGATCTCAAAAGATGACCTTGTGCTTCCCATCCCATTCCAAGTTCAGCTTCCCCTCGGCAAGTCGACCCGCTTCATCGATGGCGAAATGCAGGCTGTTCCGGTGTCGCTTCCACCAAGCTTCGAGATCAGCTCCAAGCATGCCGCGCAGGAGAAGCGCGAGATTCGTCTCGCAACAAAAGGCAAAGCCAAAGGTCCAATGGCAAGGGAGCTGATGGAGAAGGGTTTCGAAAAGGTGTACAGGATTGGATGCTACTATCAGGTCACATGGACTCTAATTCGTCCCAGCAGTGACAAGGCGAAAAAGTCGTCCAGCAAGTCGAGCAAAGACGTTGTTGCTGAGGGCGACTCACTCACTCTGCCTTTCATCTTTTTGGGCGAACCGACAACAATGCCTCCTCATCCACCGACATTGCCATCCACCATCAGCCCGGATGTCTTCTTGGAGCCAGACACAACGCTAGGCGATCAGTGGTCTGTTCATCGCTCGCAGGCCAAATGGGCAGGCTCCCTGCTCAAAGCGTCAAAGAAGACAGTCGATATGGAGTTGCACATTCCCAGCCCTCCAGTCCTGCAAGCGCCCTCGGTACTTCCGATCATGGTGGTGTTGCGACCTCAAGATCCAACATTGCTTTCGCAGATCCGTACACGCGCGCCAAGTGAGACTTCGACCGCACCGGGATCTCCAGCTGTAGCACACGTCGATGATCCCATCGAGATGGTGGCATCGCCAGCAACATCGTCCGGCGCCTCAACAGTAGCATCGCCTCCACCGCACCAGCAGCAGCTTTACCAGCATCAACAACAGCCACCTCAGCGCGACGCTGATACCGAGTCCATTAAGACCACACGCAGCATCATGTCCAAGTTCATCAAGCCGTCTATGAGCATCTCTCGACTTCCCGGATCTTCGTCACGCAAGACCGGATCCAGCATTTTTGGCGGTCGACGACCCAACACCGCGCCCAGCTCTGGCAGCTCTGATACTGGCCTAACTGATGCTATGACGGATAGGACGTTCGTAGCTGCTGGTGCGATTCCCGATCTGGTCAGTCTGGTGTGCGTCTCGCTGATTCAAACCACTTTCAGCAGCAATGACAATCCCAACGACGGACCCGAACATCGCAGGAAGTTGCTGTCAGTCGCCGATCTGGAGGAGGTTGACGTGCATGCTCTGTTGCTTAACTCGGATTCTTCCGGAAGTCAGTCTGGGTCAAGACCTGGATCAAGCCGATCAAAGGAGGAGATGTCGCAGATCAACGAAGCTGCAGCTGCGGCTAGAGCTGCCGGATTGAGGGTGCTGGTCGGCAATCTCAAGGTGGGAGCTACAACACCGCCTAGTTTCAGGTGTCATGGATTGGAAGTAAAGTATGCGCTCAAGGTGGACCTGTTGCCTGCTAACCGCCATGGCGGAGGCGATGGAGTTGAGAAAGCATTCAGGAGCCTCGGGATTGGCGGTGGTCGAAGTCGTGGCTTCTCAGATGGAATGAGCACGACTGCTTCGATGCATACGCAGACGCAGTTTACTTCGCTGTCAGGTGATGCTGCGAACAGTCCGCCAACCACACCTCCAAATGTGATGTCACCAAGCCTCTTTGAGGGAGGACCACGTTCGCCAGGATTCGATTCGCAGAACGGACCGGCGCCAAGAGCGTTGACGAGACCGACTATGGGCAGTCGCAATGCTTCGCCTCTCAGTGCTAGTAGCAACGTTCAGAATGTCGGGATGGCGATTTCGACTCACGATGAGAGCGCAGTCCCCGCTCATATGGCTGAAGCGCAAGAGCAGATGCTTTCTCCGCGAGCGGAGTCGCGGGCACCTATCAATGCTTATCCGACGGCTTACCCGCAACAGCAGCACATGCCAGCAGCAGGAAGAGCAACACCCTCGGTCTATGGCTCGGGTATGTCGAGTGCTGCTTCAATGAGGACTGGTTGGGCCAGCGGACATTCTATTTCGGAGGCGAGTCAGATGCAAAGCAGCATCTATATGTCAGAATGGGGAAGAGATAGGAAGACCGTGTCGAAGATCAATAAGACCATTGGTGAGATGTGGTTGGACATCCGGCTGGTAAGGGGATACAACGCTTATTAATGAGCGGAGATGTTCAGGATTGTCGTGATCGAGTATCTTGCTTGTGTGCAATATGCTGCGTTTAATCCTATCTAATTCTATCAAAGCATTCTTATTGCATCGTTCGTTGTGTGTGTGGTATGCTGAGTGTAAGAGGGAGTGTGCGTGTGAGCAAGTGCCGATGCAGGTGAGTCAAGGGTCCAACTTGTGCGGTGTTGCGTCACAAAGCTGCTGAGCTAGACCCTGAATGCTCGTGACTGAAATATAGCGTAGATGCACGGACGTTGCGGGTTGAACTGAGCCACAATTTCTCTGTGGGGGCTCAAGTCAAAGCTTTTGGAGAAGGACCAACGCTACTTCTGACCGCACATCATTCGTCCCCCCCCCCCGTTTTTGTCCGGCAGACCAGCCTCATTCCATTTAAAGCTGCTTCACACACAACGCGAACAAGCTCAAGACCAAAAGTACTCGGCATTGCAGGGCCACTACCGGCTATTCGGAAAACCGCAACCGGTCATTCTGCTGCAGATAAAGGCTCGCACATACCCTTCGCAAGTCAAGTCAAGTTGCAAACGGTACCAGGATCACCGCCATCAGCTACTTCGGTCCGGTGCTCAACGGACAGCTTTCATCTCTTCAGCGATCCTGGCCAATCCATTGAACGAAAGAGCGCAATCTCGATAACGGCTCCGACGCCAACAGCAACCTAGCCTAAGGCGTTTCTTGAACAAGCAAGCGAGAGAAAGCGGAGCTTCGACTTGGAAGGCTCGAGCTTCCAGCGATAGAAGGAGCTTGATTTGGCACTGGAATCAACGCCACCGACTGAAATTATCCATCTCTTTGGCTTCCCTACTGCCCTCTCACCAACAATGTCGGCCACATCTCCATTGGATCTTCCACCCTCCCTCCTAATTGACCTCCTCCTTCCTCTTCTGCCTGCTTCAGACCTCTTCACCCTCCGACTTGTTTCACATCGTTTCAAAGCTTTAGCAGAAGACTCAGTTCTCTGGAAACGAAAAGTTCTTTCAGACTTCCACTTCCCTTCTTCCTCTACAGCTCGTTCCTTCGGATGGTTTCATTTGTACCGCGGACTGAGTAACCCCGACGTTTATATCTGGGGACAACTAAGTCAAGGTAGATTAGGAATTGAGATTAATGAATTAGAAGGCGAATTAAGAAGAGATGCAGTCAAAGCAAGAGGTGGTATTCCTTATCCGATGAAGTTAAACACTCTTCGTGTTGGTGGTGGTGGAAAAGGAGGGGTTGTGGAGATTGTTGCAGGAGGATGGAGTTTTCATGCGAGAACAAGTGATGGTAGGGTTTTGTTTTGGGGTACGATGGACGGTGATAGCTTTGCAGGGAATCAGAGTTCGTTGAGGGATTCAGGAAAGGTTGTTCCTCAACCACATGTGATTGATTCCATTCCGAAGATTGCTTCTATGGCTGGTGGGAGAAGTCATATGGTTGCGTTAACGGAAGAAGGTGGGTTGTTGGAATGGAAAGCTTGGGGTACAATTTGGAATCATGTCAATCTTCCAGCTTCTATCACCACTCCGTCTGAGGAGGAAGGGGGGAGTGAAAAGGAGAGAAAAAATGGAATCAAACAATTGGAAGCAGGTTGGACATTTTCATCCATTCTAACTCATACCGGTGAAATTCATATCTGGTATTCAGATTGGACAAAATATAATTTCATAAAACAGTATTATGAGGGACATCATAGAGAAGCTGATATGGATCGGAATCCTCCTGGTTTTGGAAGGTATGAAAAAGTTTTTGATGTAGATGTTCAGATGATGGCTTTACCACCAATTGAGAATGAGAAGGTGGTTCAAATAGCAGCAGGAGAAGATTTTATTATTGCTCTAACGGAACAAGGAAGATTATGGAGGTTGAATTTGCATTTGGAACAAACTGATTTATTTGCTGATGAAGCGATCATGAGAGAAATTACGAGACTTCAGAGAGAACAAACAGATGGAGATATAAGAAATATTACCTCTCCTATTCATAGATTCAGGCTTCAACGATTGTTGTCTTCTCAAGAAACCAGATGGGAAAGGTTGGAGATGTTTGAATCTCCACAAGAGCTATCTAACTTCGATCCGGATTGGGTGCGGGATGGAGGAGTTGTAGGAAGGATAAGTCATATTAGTGCACATTTTAGACGATTTGTTGTTTTTCTTCCAATAACTTACCCAGATGATGAGGAAGGAAAAGAGGATACGTTGGTTTTATTAGGTTCTGCGGATGGTAGGGCAGTGGAAGTGATACCGGAATTACAAGCGAAGGGTGTGATTAAAGTTAGTATGGGAGATTATCATTTTGGTGCTTTGACGCAAGAAGGTGAGGTTATGACTTGGGGTAGTTTTAGTAAAGGTGCTTTGGGAAATTGGATTACTCCTTGGGATCGGATGCCTGCTGAACCATCGGTGCCGGGAGAGGAAGGAGGAGGAAGGGGAGATGAGGGCGAGAGAGGTTGGTTGAGTAATTTAGTTTCTCTACCACGTGTGTTTGGGAGAGGTGGAAGACAGCCGAGAGTTGGGTTCGCTGGAAGAGGTGGGAGAGCAATTGGGGCATGGAATAATATTCAACATCCAGGACAAGGTCGGGAGGCAGCAGCAACGGCAGTGGGAGGAGGAACAGAAGAGGATATTGAGAGACCGATGAAGATTCAAATTTCACAAGAACCGAAAAGAGATCAAAGGGAAGTGGAAAAAGGGAGAAGAGGAGAACCATTTGCTTTTGATATTGCTTTTGCTGGATGGCATAGTTGTGCATTGGTCATGGACAAGCCTATTTCTACTCAAGCGGAAGGGGATGAAGACGGGGAAGAAGATGGGAGTGAAGAAGGGGAGAGGGAGGACAATTTTGAGGATGCCGTTTGAGCAAATTATTTTCAACCTGTTGTTTCTTTTCAAGTGTAAGATTGAGTATTCAGATCACATGCAGAAGATCAGGCAAAGAACGGAAAAAAAAAGTGAAAGAGTGTACGATGCAATACTGTAGCATTCCTTGCTTCCAGTAATTTCACAGGCATGGCCCTATGTGTGTGGTACAGTGTGTGAAAATGGTATTGAAAACTCAAGCTTGTTGAGCTAGAGGAAGTATTGGGTTGGTGTTGGTGGTAGTGATTGTGCTTGTGTGCGATGAAGGCGAAGTTGTGGATTGGATCTGACATTGATTGTTGTAGGTATTTGCATTGGTAGCGGAGGTGGTAGTGGTGGTGGTGGAGATTTTATGGTGATCGTAAAAGGAAGGTTGTTCGCTTGTGGGAGTTGTGCTGGCAGTGTTTGTTGCCGAGGTAGTAGTGGAAGATGAGGTTGAGGAAGGATTTGAGATTACGAATGGTGAAAAGGGAGCAGATTCATACGATGTGATCGTCGGTTTGGTGGGAATGGAGAGTTGGGTTGGGTTGACTTGCTTAGCAATGATAGAGGCATGGTGGTGGTGGTTGTTATTGCGTGTGGAGTTATCTTGTGCTCCTGCCCCTCCTCCTCGAGATGATTCTCTGTCGTTATTGTCATTGCTACTGCTGCCGCCGCCGCTGTTGTGGGGACCATGGCGATTACCACCATTGTCACCGCTACCAAACCTATCGTCTTCGTCCCCATTCCTACCCTGACTACCATTTCCGCCACCTTTCCTTCCTTGTCCACCCCTACTACTTCCACGTCCACCACCTTCCGCACCATCATCACCAGCTCCACTTCCACCGCGATGATCATCATCACCACCATTCCCTTCATCCTCACCCTCTTCTCCATTCCACCATTCATTCGCATTATCATCCTTTCTCGTCTGACTCAATCTCGTCAATGTACCCAACAAACTCGACATATATTGAAAACCAACAGTAGAAGGTGTAGCTTTCCCCTTCCCAACCCCCCTACCTGCACCAGCTCCTGCAGCCGTTCGATTCAACAAAGCCGAAACCACATAGATAATCTTACTAATCAAAGAATGCCCATTCGAAGCAAGCGCATCTAATGGTAAGCTGTTGAAAACGCGTAACATGTTTTGAGCTGCATCTTGCCATCCTTCACCCTCAAAGTCTTCGGGAGCTGAAGAAGGGAAGTTAGAAGGCTGACGAAGTTTGAGATCGTGAATCCGAGTTGAGACAAGTTCGCGATATTCGGTGACGAGGAAACGAATGAGCGATTCAGTAGCAACAATGTTAGCATGCATGGTACACATGGGCGAGAGAACGGGAGTCGAAGAAGGTGGAGGTGAGGGACGAAAAACGTTGACTAGATCCATCATAGTGAGGCCGCCAGCTGCAGTAGCTGCGATAAGATCAATGTTGTTTGTATTGTTGTTGTTAGCTTCACGATGAGGTTGAGGATGAGGCGTCATGGCTGCTGGTGGAGTGAGCACATGATGAGGTGGTCGTCCACCTTCGAAAACGTCGTTCGAGGTGTTGGGTCGACCCTCACTCAATGTCGGCAAGTTGCTATCCCCACCAATGCGAGGTGATTGATTGGCAGACGAGTTATTCGACGAGCGAGCATCCGCATTTGGTAGACCTTCACGCGTGAAAGTCTCAGCCGGCCAAGGCCAGGGAGATGTACCACTGAGATGATTGCCCAATGCTGTCTGTGTGGCGGCATCAAAGCCAATGGCTTGCAACAATGGTGCATGGTGCTGTTGTTGTCGCTGCTGATGGGGGTGTTCTTGAGGCTGTCTCTGCTGCTGCTGCTGCTGCGGTTGCTGCACCGACTCGAGCGACAGTACAGCTCCGCCTGGCCTACGGATAGGCTCGGGAGGAGAATGGGTGTAGACCGGCTTGCGAAGCTCCTCAGGCATATCATCGATCGCTTGCTGGATGCGACGAAGCACATCGACCAAATATCTGATACGCGATCTCGCCACTGAAAGGTCATCAATCGGGAATCGACGGTCACGTCGATACGACTCGAGTAGCTCGAGCATGACCTGATGCAAACGTGTAACAGTGAGGAACCCGGATAGCACACTGGGCGTCCTCTGTATATGTGCTGGATTTGCCAGTCCTTCCTCGTCAATCGCCAGAGGCAGGTCGACACATGCATCGATGGCATGGATCAATGCCGGTTCGTCTTGTAACATGGCGATGGTCGTCGAACTGCCATGCAACACCCAGAACATTCTTTTGCGCAATTCTCGATCCACCGCATTCGCGATCGGCGCTCGGTAATGCGCAAAGGACGAGGCATCGAGACCATACGGTGCTACGCTTCGGCTTGTGTCGTTCTTGCGCTCATCGTGTAAGCCCAGCGTGTAGGCCACTCGCACCGCTTCTGCGAGTACCGCATTGGCGGCGTTGTTTTTGCCAACAGTGCCAAGATAGATGTGATCGCAGTAGAGCGTGTTGACGTGAAGCAATCGCGGAGGATCGTAGACGCGCGGTTGCATTCGTCGTGAAGTGAGATGGCAGATACGGTGCAGTCTTCGGTAAACGGTCCAAGGTGCCGGAATGACAGTCCTAGGGCACTGGATCAAAGTGTATGACGTCAGACTCAGGACAAAGGCGAGGAAGGCCTCATCACGCTCGTCGCGACGATTGAGTAGATCGTGACTGAAAGTGGGGCGATCGACGATGGGTAACAAGGGCCACAAGTAGTGGAAGTAGAGCGAGACGATAGACAGGAAAGTCTGACGTGGAGCAATGTCCTCCAACGATCGTGGGCGCAGCACCGGTCCACAGTACATCGTCGACAGACTGGGTCCACTCTTGCTCTTGCGGTTTGTATTGGCAGGAGCCGAAGTCGAGCGCTCGTGTGCAGTAGCATGCGAAGTCGATGGAACAAGATCAGAACCGAACGTGGTAGTCTGTTGTTGATATTGCTGTTGAGAGTGGTGCGGATGTTGCAGATGTGTTGATCCTTGCTCATTGGCCTGAGGCAAAGGCGCAGAAGTGGGCGCAGGCGAAGCTACGCGTGAGAAGGATGGAATCGGTAGGGGTCGAGTGTCTGCGCCCACAAGACCGGCTGCAATGTCGAACGACTGCAAGTGATCGACGTGT
Organism: Ustilago xerochloae; assembly: GCA_928856705.1. Lineage (NCBI taxonomy): Eukaryota > Fungi > Basidiomycota > Ustilaginomycetes > Ustilaginales > Ustilaginaceae > Ustilago > Ustilago xerochloae. The sequence continues at coordinate 487,152 of CAKMXT010000012.1, forward strand.
AAAGGAGTCTGCGGTGGTTGTTGTTGCGCTTGTGACTGGCCTTGCAAATGTGACTGTGCTTGATGCTGGATGGAGATGAGCGGTGCACCTGATCTGGAACTACCCGCTTCCGACCTTGCTGGTGCTTGCCAGGAAGAAGAGCCGGCGTAACTACCCGGTGTCGCAGACGAAGCGTTGGACGCACTCACGGCAGGTGAAGGCCCCGAAAGGTTTCCGATGTTGTGAGGCGAGAAGTCAAAGGGCGATGCGCCTGGCATGCCGGCGAAATGGCTAGGCGTCATGGCGAGCATCGAATTGCTGAGGTAAGCGTCAAAGTTGGTGCCGCCGCTCCATGAGGAGGATCGTGTTTGAGTACCACTTGCTGCGCCAGGGACATAGTTCTGCGCAGCGAGGGCGCGATACCAACTTTCATCGGATGGAGAGCCGCCAGAGAGATGTTGCGAGACATGCTGAGAAGGGCCGGCGAGATGAGCACTAGGCGTGTTGCCTAACCCTGCGGTTGAGCTACGGGAGTGAGGCATGCCTCCCGATGTATGTTGTGGGTGCTGCTGAGGATGAGAATGCGCTGAGCTCTTGCCATGCGCTTGAGTTTGGGCCTGAGCCTGAGCCTGAGCTTGTGCTTGCGCTTCAGCCTCCCTCCTAGCTGTCTTTGCAAACGAGCTCTGCGGACCGGGGCGCTTGGGAACATAGTCGAAAGTGCACTTGGCGTCAATGGCACGGCACTGAACGCATCGACTGTCAGATGAGGCGTCAAGACCATCTACCTGAAGACGAACACATTTGATCTTGCGCGAACGACAAGTATCGCAAGACTGAGGTCGCTTGCGTTTGGCTGCTTGTTGCGAGTTGATGTCGAGATTGGCGTGGTCGGCAGAGCGCTTGGGGGCATCAGCGCTGGCCAAAGCAAAGGGATCGTTGCCGGAATCGTGTGAAGACATATTGCTGGTGTATGGTGACGTCGAAGATGGTTTGCGACGAGGCGAAAGATGCACGGGTATAAGGCTGGGAGAAGTTGGTATCGGGCGCAGAGCCTTAAGCAGAAAACATGTTCTGCTTTGGCGATTCGTGAAGGAAGATGCAACGAATGTGACCGGCGTGTGCTTGAGCGAGAATGGCTGCTGATCAGAGACGATGGGGTTCAAATGAGAGGGTGAACACTAGTCAGCCTTAAGGTGTCTGCAAGAACGAATGCGATGGCAGAGAGGAGAAGGATGGGAGCCCCGTTGGGTTCCAGCAGGCTAGAAGCAGGTTCGGAAGCGCCTGCAAAAACAAGCTGCGAATGAACAAAGGCCGCAAAGGACGGCCGGGCTCGACTTCGATTCGCGCAACGGTATCGTCCAAGAGCGGGATCGAAGGCAGCGGAAGTGTCGGACGTCCAACTTACACTGCAGGTAAGAATGCTTTGGTCGGACACGTACAGCTAATAAATCGACCTACAGTGGTCGTGAGCGAGGTTGAGATCGTGTCGCGCTGGATGGAAGTCGGATGCAAGAGGCAGAATTGAAGCGCTGCAATTGGTAGAAGCTTCTATGGGCTGTAGATCGGCCAGGTGAGGGATAGGAACGAACGGTCGAGGGATTGATGCGAAAGGATATGTCGCAATCAAACCACAATGGCAGCCACGTTGCAGCAGGAAAGGGAGGCTATGATTCGCAGCTGCTTAGAGAGGAGGAGTTACCGCTGCAGAAGGTCAATGGCGTGAGAGTAATGTTGAGGCTTGGTCAAGGCGGCTGACAAGAAGTGATGAGGATGTAGGAAGGGATGCAGGTTCGAGAAATGAGACGAGGAGAGGTTTGAGATGTAGAGGACGTCGTTGGAAATCGTTTGCGATTGGATGGGATTGGGCTGATCGGTGCAGGGTTCTGAGACGGATGTCGAGTGTTCGGCATGCGAAGGCGTGTAGTACGGTGATGTGCGCCGGTGTGCTGGAAGTGAGACGGCGGGTGCCAAAGCAGGGCAGATGACGGTGGCTTGCCGAGAAGGACTGTCAGTGCCCAGGTGATGAGCCCAACATGCACGATGCAAAGGACCAATGCAAGAAGCAAAAAGAGACGAAGCTGCACCTTTAGGTAGAAGAGCGATGAGGAGGAAGAGTCGGGTCGGGTTGAGTCGAGTCGAGTCAAGCGGGAAGCAGAGGCAAGTGGAAATGCGAATGCAAACGCAAATGCAAACTGATCAGATCAGATGAAGGAGACGAAGAAGATCGCGAAAAGCACCAAACTGAAGATCCATCAGCAAATGACAACCCAACGGCGCGATAACAATGATGGCTCATGCATACCGCTGCATACGACTGCGTATGTGCGCAATTGACTCTTGCTCTCGCTTCCCTGCTTCCCAGCTTGTCTGCATCGCCCTCGCCCTTGTTGTCGTTGTCGTCCCTGTGATTGTTATCTAGCAACTCTTTTCGCGAGTCTCCTTGTCGCTGCTCCTGACCTTGCTTGTCTATTGGATTTTGAGAACGGCGTAAGATCGGTCGAGCCAAACCGAATTGTCTTGAGAAATCGCCTCGCTTAGAGCCAAATCGAGTAACGAAAATGAAAAATTTTGGGGGCACTTTGACGCGACCACGATTTTTTGAAATCAGGAATTGTAATCGGAATAGAGGTCGGTCACCAAAATTTGAAAAGCCACGCGAGCGGACCCAAGCAATTCTAGAAAAGAGATTGCATCTTGGCACTAGAGCAGTCTACGACACGCGACTTTGTGTGTCCACAATCAAAAGAAAAGGAAAAGAGCTCCGACTTTCTTGAAGAACAAGCCAGCCGACTTGCCCTCACCACGACGCCCAGCGGGGTTTGTCTGGAGCAACAGGATCAGAGGAATCTACCAGCCGCGTAGGAGATGGACATCCGAGAACAGCAAGAACGCTGATGGAAACCAGTGTGCTTAATAAGCTGACTGTTGTGCCGCAAAAAGATGCGGAACATGCTTTCCGAAGATCGAGCAATTATTCGCAAAACAGCGCCTTTCTTGCCGATCTTTTGATGAATTGCACCAACCAGCCAACCAGCCAGCTATTACCTCAGTGTCTGTAGTCGGTCGGCTCGTTTGATCCATACCTGGCAGGTATTGCTCGAGAAGCCAGTCTGAGTGAGGATTGACGAAAGATGTGGAAGATTTGTCGAGCATTTCTTCCAAATCTGGAGTGGATGCACGGGCACCGGCTCGCTTGCGAAGAAAGGGTTTCTTGCCTTGGCCTGATTTCTGATCGATAAAGCAAAAAAAAAAGAACGGTTTCGCATGATCTGCAGAGCGCGTCTGTGTGCCGTGTTGCCGTGTGCCTTGCTTGGGCGTGACGTTTAATTCTTCTTTTCGCCAAATTTGAACTGAGACCTTGGCAAAACATCATCAATGTGAACGTCAGCAACGGAACGACGAGCGTGGCCCGTTGCTTGCTGTTGACTGTCCAGAGAGAACGGGACAAAGTTCATGGCCAGCCAACGAGGTCCCGCGGAATAAATGGAAGGGTAGCAGCAGACTGCTCGCTCCGAGTGTTCTGTCGAGAGCTTAGCCTGCGAGCCAGGCAAGGCAAAAAACGATCGTTACGTAGTGTGGTTCAGACACCCCCAAGCGAGCCTTATCGTAAATCCTAGCTTGTGATGTCGAGCTTCCGTACATATTGAAAGGGATCAAAAGGTGTTGTGCGAGAGGGTGCGATGCATGACCCGCGTCGATGGGCATCTTTGATCAGGGCTCGAAAGGCAAGCGACTTGCACGGCTTCGCTTGCAGCAGAGTATAGCCTGGTCGATGCTAAGCGCTGCCGGCCGTTTGAATGTAATGCCTCATTGGCTCGTTTTTCGGATTCCCCCTGCTCTACGTAGAGCATCAATGCGTCCATCTCGTCAATCACCTGGAGAGAGCAGGATTGGGCTGGTCGGATTTCTATCCCTTCGTATCCTGTACTGTGTGTTTGAGTCCAGATCGACTAAGGGCAGTATGCTATGGACAATGGGCAGGCAAAATGGTGTGCGCATCCTGCGGGGTAATGTCGCCTGCATTGACTGAGCATGGTTGCATGTCGTGCGTCGATCTGATCCCGGACCACATGATTCTCCATGTCCTTAACATCGTGGCTTCTTTTACCTTTCAGAAGCCTGTCACTTGGGGCTCATCGTCCGTTGTGTAAGGTTTGCGAGAGTCTCGCAATGGCGCGATGATGATTGCACCGCCCATGTCGGATCCTCCGATGCTGAGAATGCTCAGACGGCCGAGATATTGCTGACATGCTACAGCGAGTATATCAAGTGTTCGCCGGCCGAGAGTAATCGCTGGGAGAGTGAATCCATTGTGTTACGTGACTGTTAAGATGTTGGCGCATGGTGGAACAAAGCCTACCTGGATTCTCCCTCTAGCTGTCAACGGTAACGTCGACACTGAGTGACCAAGACAACTCGGCCCCTCTTTGCTGTGATTTTGCTGCTAGATTTGATGGTCCATGAAGTGGCCAGATATTGATGTGATCATAGGAGGAAATGCAAAGTACGACCACAGGGCCTCTGGACAAGCCCACATATAGACTGGCTGTTAGCGCAGCGCATGGTGTTTGCTTCGCTGGAGTAGAGTGAATCGTAAAATACACCTCGCTGGCTTCAGAGCTGCTCGTGACCGGTTATGAGCTCCTTTGTCATTTGTCCTCGTGATCTTTCAAGGCTTTCACCAAAGGAGAGATAAGCTGATCGCGATCCAGTCCGACGCGGGGAACGACACCCCAAGCGCAAGAGAGAGCGAGACTCCTCCTGAAGACACCATGTTGATAATAGCGCATGCAGCGATGATATGCTTGGTCCCGGAGACTGCAAGGCCATTTGATGACCTTGCCGGCCAGTTCAAGCGACCTTGTCATGACGAAGGTTTGTCTCGGATGGCAGATGTTGGATTGGAACTTCAAAATAGATATGCATTCGATGTCGTAATCATGGCGGACGCTGGTGATGATGCCATTCTGCTTGATCAGGATAGCAAAAGAACATGTTTGCCGGTCTTGTCTGAGGATAGTGGCTAGAATGCTAGGGCAGATGGGGCGCTAGTACAGCAATTGGAAAGGAAGCGTCGAGACGGTGGAGATGGCACGTGTCGATAGAGAGAGCGGGAGACGATGAGAATGATGGCTGCTGAGTCGTGCGTGCGATGGGAGGATGGGTGCAAGGCGAAAGAATCTCAACGAAAGGCCTGCAAGATCGGAAGATCGGAAGATGGAGTTGAAGTTCAAGGGAGCAAGATATGCCTACTGTGCTTGCCAACCCGAGAGGGAGCTGAAACGTGGTCGCAGAGTGTAGGTAGGGATAAAGGAGGATGGAAGAAGCGCTTCGAGAGGGGGACCAAGCTGAGCATTCATCAGTATCTCATCTTGTGGGAGACGGAGAGCTAAGTGTGGGTGACGGCGGACACCTTCGGCTGGAGGAATGAAACAGAGTGCACCAGAACTGACGAAGTTGCCAACCGAATAATTGTGAATACGTTTCCGATCGCTCCACCGAACCCGAAGCAGGAAGATACAGTAGTGTCTTGTTTGTTCTTGCAAAGTGGAACAAGGGCAAGCGGTTATCCAGGAATACAACGTGCAAAGTGGGATACACAATGGCTGCTAAGCACAGACACACACCGGTCCGAAGCCGCCGCCCCGCGAAATCCCGGAGTTGGTCGGATGGTTTCCGCTCATCTCTTTTTGACTGCCTCATGAGATGACCGATCTCACCGCCCTTACTCGGTCCCATTAACCACATTCCCGGACCGAGTCACAAGTAGCATGTCTCTTACCAGCACGTTCCATTGCCATCCTGTCAATCGAAAGGAGAGTTGGACGATGATTCAAGTGTCAGTCTTTGAAGCGGATGGGATACAGCGTGAAATGGATTCCACTTTTCACACCAAAGTGGCGCAAACCGACATCGGATCTCTCCGTCGGCTGCTTCTCTTGCGGGGACCCAAATGGCTTTTTTTTCTTCCTCTCTCTCTCTGTGTTCCTAATTCTGCCTACCGCGCAACGGAGAAATTCCTCTGGTCCCTGTCCCTCTCTCTCTCTCACACACACACACACAGCCGAAAGAATTGGACCAAACGGACGTCTAGGCCTTTTGACTACAGCCGGTCACTTCGGTATGACGCCGATATGACACGAAAATGTCCCTCATGACCCTGCTGAGCAACTGCAGTCTCGTTCAAAAGGACGGAGGACGCCGAGATGGAAACAACATTGCTTCCAGATCGTCCGGCCCAGGTTGGTAATTACACTGCTCCTGATTTGATGGTTCTCTCTGCCAGCACGGTAAGTTACAGTAAGTCCTTGCATTCAAGCCAGGATCTCGCTAAGTTTGGTCGTCACAATTGACCTTTGTTATCGGCTTGAGAATTGACCGAGCAAGCTCAAGGCGAGATTTGCGCTGTCTTCGGCGAGACTCCTCGTGGCTCATCGAAATTTGTGCGACACCAAAGCTCAATAATACAGAAACAGGTTGCCGGTGAAATTTTTGTGCTCTTCTCTCTTCATACATGTTCCAACTTCTTCCTGCGCAAATCACCAATAATGATGCAGCTTGAGGCAAACGTATTGATTGCCTTCTCTTTCATCTCTCTCAATTAAGAACCGAAAGCAACCGGAGTGCGAGCGTCCGCGGAGAGTTGTTCAGGAGTGCTGCTAACAACGCTCAACCGAAATTCCTCCGTTGTTCTAATTCTTCCGCACGACCGAGCTTGCTCCTTTTTGACAGTGACAACCCGTCCAGCACATTGTACATACTGCACTGTATTTGGACCTCTGACAGCGACCCCGCAGATCTGTTCAAAAGCATAGGGAGCTTGGATGATGTGGTCACAAGACCCTCGGCGAAACTATCTGCAGGACCCTTGATCTGTTTGTCCCTCTACGGCGTGACAGATCATCAGAGGTCACCGTGACCGGCGTCCTTTCTCCAGACTCTCCGGAATTCATGCCAGACAAGGCAACGTGCGTTCCTGAGAGAGAAGAGGTCAGCGAGCTCCACCCAAAGTCCGATGACACCATTGACTGAGCCTACTGTACCACGATTCTTACCGCAACCGTCACCATGGCGAGGAGCGTCTCGAAGATTGCCGACTAGAAATTGCCGCCCTGGTTTTGCTTGTTTGCATATTGCATTCACCAAACTCAGCGGCTTGGTCATGCTGGTCTTGGATCAAGCCACCTCGTAAGATTGCCGGTCGTCATGTACTTCCACATCATTACCATCAACGGTTCGGCAATCCCGTCATATCAGGCTGTCACAATTCAGTCGCGACGTTCGGCTTTCTCAAAGTATGGCCACCGAGATCACCGATACGAGCGTCAGCAGGTCCCACCTCTAGCCTCTTTGGATCAGCTTGAACCAAGTACAAGGTTGATGAAGTCGACGATGCGCTCGACGTACGATTCGGGAAGGCTATGAAAAGCGACGAAATCCGAAGCCACCTTGTTTCTATCGTCTTCCCGATTGACAGGCAATGGCAAAGGATCGACATCGTCGGCAATGTCGATTTGGAGCACAAAATCGTACCGTTTCCCTTCGAACATCTCCCCCTCTTGTCCGGCCTGCGCCTCCGAGACGTTGGTGCCATCTCTCGCTTGGACTGTAGTGTTCAATGCGTGTTGTACTTCGTGTGCCTTTGCTGCTTGACTCGCTGCCTCTGCTTCTGACAGCGGTGCACCTAGATAGCCGCTATCCGAAGACGGAGCAGAATCAGGAGGATGAATCGAGTAGACGCGAACCATACCATCGCTGCATCCCACAACCACGTCTCGTGATTCAGGTAGGACTGCTATGCTCCAAACCGATGTGACTGGTACAAATACCGTCTGCAACAGTTCGCCTTTGACCCAATCCCAGACTCGAAACGTGCCATCTTCTCCACTGCTGACTAATCTCGCTCCATCGTTACCATACTCGGAGTACGCGGCGACATCGTATACCAGGCTGGCATGGCCCTTGAGAACGCGTAGGCTCTCGCCCCCATTGTCAGGTGTCGGACTGCGGCGAGAATCAAGGGACCATACGCGGACAGTGGCGTCGTTGGACGTTGATGCAAACAGTTCTTCTCGTTCGTACAGAGGCGGAGTTGTAGCAGCAGTCGATTCCTGTTGTTGGCTCGTGCTCGTTTGTGGCGGAAGAAGAGTGAGCGTTCGAACAACGTCGGTATGACCAGCGTATACAGCGTGTAGGTCTTGGCCGTGAAAGAGTCGGATGAAGAGATCGGCTGACGAGGTGAGATATCGACCGTTGCCCTTCTCCCTCGACCCATCCAAGTTGGGAGGCTCGACTACTTGCACTCCCCACACGGCTTCATCGTGGCCGCGAAGCACAAATTGAGACATCCATTTGTGGTTCTGCCATGCCCATACACGAGCTGTCTTATCCCAGCTCCCCGACATAAGCACGGGCGCTACTTGAATGCCTTCCTGAGTATCATCGTTGGCGGTGGGTTGGTGAGAGTGGAGAACAGAGACGTTATCCCAGTGCTCAGACAGTACCTGGACGGGCTTGTCAGCTCGCAAAGGATCAAAGCATCGGATTTGAGAGTCCAAACTTCCCATCACCACCTGTCCTCGAGGTATTCCAAGCTCAGGGAAAGGTGGGACGAAGCAGACAGCATTGCAGAAACGGTGGCCCTGGAAGGTCGCCCCTTTGTCAAAATGGGTAGACAAGGAAGAGCGAGTCCAATAGGTGGCCTTCTCATCTCGAGATCCGGAAAGCACAGCTTCGCGTCCGGAGAGAGTGTCGAGTGCGGTGGCTACTGAGCGAACCTGCATAGGATCGAGAAGAAGTCGGAATTCAGCTCATGGTGCTCCTCATCGTATCAATAAAAGCGTGATTCGGGGAAAACACTCACATCAGAAGTGTGACCTCGAAGGACGTGCGTTAGTTTGAAGAATCGTTGTTGACCATTGTGATCGTCTTCGCCACCAAAGCTTGCTGCACCTTCCGACATGATGAGTGTTTGATGCTGTCTGAAGCTGCATGGAAAGGTGTTGGTTCGAGAGCAAAGTGTTAGTTGTCCCTTGTGCCACTTTCCGACTTCCGTTCCCAGTCATTCCTCCACTTTTGTGAGTGCCGCACGAGAAGCAAAAGATCCTTTCTCGCACACCACAGCGCGGTCGCGCAAATTGACGCTGTTTCTTCTCGTTGTGTTCGACCGCGTCCGCGTCTCGAGACCAACACTCTCAATTGTCAGAGAGAGAAATTACTCAGCAGCGCGTCGTGGAGACACATCGCGTAGAGTACAAGCGATACTTTGCGCAGAGAAAGAAACGCGCGCACTCACACACACACACACACACGAAACCGCGTTCATTCCATACTTTCTTGACGCTTTTCAGAAGATAGATCAACAAAGCACATCCAATCAACCTTTCTTCCTTTCTTCTCTCCATCAACGTTCTTGTCGTCCACCTCCAACCCCAAGCATCAACAAGCACATACACATATCCACATACACCCTTCCGCAAATCCCACTGCAACCATGTTGGAAGCTCGTCTCCGAGAGGCTGTCCTCGTAAGTTGAAACACCACATCAAATTGACAAGCAAACACACGATAGAACAGTGGCACTGACACAAACATTTGCTTGGTCCCCTTTTCTTGCCCACATGCTATCTCGCATCTGCCTTATCGATCTAATAGCTCAAGAAGGTACTTGACGCCGTGCGTGAACTTATCACCGATGCCAACTTTGAGTGTTCCGAAGACGGTATTGTAAGTCACTTCTCCTTCGTTCCGTTTCCAGCTTCTCCCCCTCTTTCTCTCCCTCTCCCTCTTTTCTAACCCAAACGCCATCCCGATTCTTTCTTCGCGTTGTGGTATATAGCGTCTTCAAGCCATGGACAACTCTCACGTTGCACTTTCCGCCATTGAACTTCGAACCGATTGTTTCGAAGAATTCCGTTGCGATCGTCCCATGTCCATCGGTGTCTCTCTCTCCTCTCTCGGCAAGATTCTTAAAGGTGCCAACAACGATGACGTTTTATCTCTCAAGAAATCCGACGATGGTGATACACTTCAAATGACTTTTGAATCTCCCAAATCCGATCGAGTTGGTGAATTCGAAATGAAACTTATGGATATCGATTCCGAACATCTTGGTATTCCCGATACACAGTACGATGCTGTTGTTAAAATGTCTTCGGGTGAATTTGGAAGAATTTGTCGAGATCTTGCAAACATTGGTGAAAGTGTAAAGATTGAAGTTAGTAAAGAAGGTGTTTCTTTTTCAGCAGAAGGTGAAATTGGTGCTGCTAGAATGACTTTAAAACAAGGTAGTGGTACAGCTGTTTTACAAGATGATGATGATGAAGATGAAGAAGATGTTAAACCTGCTAAAAAGAAGAGAAAACAAGATGGTGGTTCAAGCAGTAACAGTGGTGGACAAGTTCCAGTTAAAATTGAAATGCAACAGGCGGTAAATTTGACTTTTTCACTTAAGTATTTGAGTAACTTTGCAAAAGCTGCTCCTTTGGCAGATGAAGTTCAGTTACATATGAGTAACGAAGTTCCTTTGTTATGCGAATTTGGTTTTGAAAATGGTTACGTTAGGTTTTATTTGGCTCCTAAGTTGAGCGAAGATGATGATTAAGAAATCTCGTCTTTTTAACTCAGTTGATTGTATGTATATCTTTCACATTCCTTTTTTCAATTCAATGTTCATGGCGTTTAAAACACATACTTGGTGGTGAGGAGTAAAAGAAGATGGTATTTTACTTTCTATCAACAACAGAGATTGAGAATAATTTGGGTTTGGTCTTTTCTGATTCCTGATCTGGGTAAGAGATGTATTTTGCTTCTCCAGATTCTTTTTGTGGAGATGGAGAAGAGATAGAGATGGATTTGTTGTTACGAGCAGGGAAAAGTTCCTCTAATTTATCTGCTGCTAAAAGACCTAATGCTGCAATCACTGTTTTATTTGAAAAGAGAAAAAAAAAACGCAAAGAGTGTTAATAGCTGTTTTGTCTTTTCGAGCAAGGATGTTTGGGAAAAGAGAATGAACGTACTAGCGCCACAAGTCCAAAATATCAATTTAGTATTGTAAGGAAGTGCTTTATACGAAGCATAAACACTACCTTCTTTTCCACCTGATCTTTTTGGTGATGTAGGTGGAGTAAAAGGTGAACTTGCTGAGGTAGAACGAGGAGTAGAAGATGAACGAATAGGTCGAGTTGGTGGAGGTGGTGGAGGTGGTGCATTACGAAGTGATACTGGTTGTGATGCTGCGGATGCAGAGGTGGAATTTGAGGTCGATGGTTTGGTTCGATATGCTATTGAGGTTGTAGATATTCGACGTCCTTGCAACCCAAAGGAGCGGCTCAGGTGTGTGTTGGCATGACGAAGTAGCATGTTGAAATTGAGTTGCGATGAATTGAGACAGTTGTAGTATTCTGTAGATTCAGAGCATAAGTTAAGATGATTGAGCAGAATGCGAATGATGGGAAGAGAAGTTATGCGAGATTTCTCGGGAGCCGGAATTGGATCCCCACATTCACTCACTTTTCAGCATCACGCATCTTCCAAAGATTCCCGTCCACACAGGAACTACCGCTTGAGTTTATAACAGAAACGCTATCGACACTCTTCACATACAGTACACAGTACTCGCTGACGAGGAGGAGGAGCTTCTCTGCATTGCAATGTAATCTACTCAAATGATGATGTAGTGCTTCGCCTGGCGTCAAAGAGACAATACCTTCGCCCACTCCCCTTGCAATCTCTCCCCGACCTCCTTCACACCCATCACCGCCTCATCTACTCCTTCCGGTTTAGCTTCCAAGTATTTCCCATACACACCTCTCACCTTATCCGCCACATTCTCCACGATTCTCCTCTGTACCTCCGTATCTTCCACCCACAACCCCACTTTCCCTGCTTTCTCCTCGACAACACTCTCAATGCAGGTTTCGAAGGCCTGTTGGGTGCTTACATACTTCCCAACATCACGCTGTTGCTGATCGATGAAAACGCGAAGCGGGAGCACGATGGCATCACTCCAAGCTGCAGCGATGCGGTCGATCGTGTCTTGCAATTTCGCAGCGACAGCACTTGACGATGATTGCATGTCTAATTGCTGTTCCTGTCGCTCTGAAACCATTTCGGTGTCAGTAGCGGCAGAAGACGGATAGAGCAATCTCCCTGTGTTAGCCCACAACGAGTTGATTGCATTCACCAATGAGCTGAGATCCACCAGCGAGCCTGCGCTGCTATTCGTCTGGCTGGCCATCTTGCCATCCTTCAATCCCATCGCACTCCGCTCCTCGCCTGCCTGCTTCAACACCAGTTCAGCCGAGACCACCGCTTCTCTCAATATTTCCAACTGTCTCAATTCGAACAACCACCCATCTTCCCTATCCAACTGCACGCTCCCCTTCTTCCTTTTCACCAACGCCTGCGCACCCTTCCCTACACTAACCATACACGCATCCACACTGGCGATCGCGATCTTCCTGAACGCAGTCGCTGATACCGTAGCCTGAAGATGAAAAAGAAGCTCCAGCATATACTCGACTGGCGTATAGTACGTCGAAGCTAACGCTGCAGGTAGAGTGAAAAGCTCCACCTTTTCCTGCTGCGCTGTTGACGAGGAAGCAGCATGTGAAGCGGAAAGTGCAGCATCAAGTAAACCTGCTCCTGACTTAGCTCTACGATGCCTTCCCAACCCAGCTGCTCCGGCTGCAGATGTCAATGCTGAAGAACTTCGATATGCGGTAATGCGTTCGGGAAAGTCCAAATCTCCATCTTCCTCGTTAGGCGTGAACTGCGCAATGTCGGTCGAGATGATGGCTTGTGCTCGTGCCAATAGCCTCGACTGCGTTTCGTTGAGAAATGGTAGAATACCTTGTGACCAAGCTTCCTCCCCCTTGATATCGCTGCGAACGGCTTCAGCAACGGCAGCACTCATTTGCGCAAGAAGACGAACATCTTCCTGCTTAGCAAGCCTTGGTCTCAATTTCGCCATGACCGTTTCTGCTAGTTCCGCAAAGTATACGCTCAATCCTGCATCGAGTATCGCATTACGATCCGCCGCATCATCCGCTCCAAAGAACTTCTGATAGAGCTGATACTCATTCTGCAGGACGTGACGAAGGAGCTCTGCACCTGATCGAGCATGTTGAATCACGGGAGACTGTGCTTCGTTCGCATTTGTCGAAGTCCGAGCTTCAATATCGGTGATCTTCTGCAGTAAGACGCGCGAAAGAACCGGACGACGATACTGATACCATGCGGTGCGACACTCTTGCAGTAGCGATTCGAATTCTGCCGCAGTCGAAGTACTCGATGTGGACGACGGTCCAGCTGCGAAGTTGGAAGCACGTTTCTGGAGCTCAAAGATGAGCGGGCGAAGTTTGGTCACTTGTTGAGCAGCGTCGACGAACAGCACGTCAGAGATGGTCTGGCCAAGGGGTGAGGCCTCTGCGAGAACGTCGTCACTGAGCGCTCGTGCTTTGCCCTTTGAGTCTGTGTTCGGCGTGGATGCTGGCGCGGGTGCGTTTGCATCTGAACTTTTATGATCTACATCGAGCTGCTTAACCCGGTCCGCCGTCCTCTCAGCCTCTGCCTTGATATCCTTGACAACAGCCATCTTGGCCAATGTGGCAGCTCTGGTAACGCACTGCGAATATCGCATCCTATAGAGCGCTGCATCTCTATAGCTCCTCGCCGGCTCCTGCTGCAAGAACAAGAGCGCCATATCCAACTGATCCATCAACTCCAAAAACGACTGCGAGTAGACAATGCTGGAATCAGGCGAGCTGAGCATATTCGTCGCATACGGCAGTAGCGTAAAGAAAGAAAGACGGGAAGCAATGTCTTCTGCCAAGGTGTCGAGATGAGTTTGAGAGTCCAGAAGAGCTTGGGCTTGCTCACGAATGCCACGGGACGAGTCTTGGACAAAAGCAGTGCCAGCACGAAGCTCGGATACGTTGACTTGACATGCTTCAAGTTGGGACAGAAGGTTATCTGCAGTGGAGGTGGCTTCCGAGATGCGTTGAAGTGCTTGTCGGTGCGAAGTTTGTGTGGAAGAGGTCACTGAGTCGGAAAGCTGAGTGTACCAGGCGAGAAAGCCTTGAGCCGATACCAGAGGTGCTGTTGCATCAGGAAGACTGATGGCAGCATCGTTCGTCGCAAAAGCTGGAAAGGAGCGATCTTTGCTCTCAGCCTCGTCCACCTTGGAAGATACTGGACCTTGTTTGTTGTTCGACCCTGATGGAGCTGCTGCCTCGTCATTGGCAGACTGATTGTGCGTTTGACGTTGTTGCTGCTGTTTGAAATCAGATGAATTGCGATGAAGCCATTCTGCAAGACGATTGACGGAAGCACGCTGAGTCGAGGAGAGAGGTGCTTTGGTATTTGCCCATTGATCTAGCTGCAATGGCCTAGCAGACGAGGTTGCCATTGAAGGCGGTGTCGACAACATCTTTGGGGATGATGATGATGGTGGTGGTGGTGGTGGTCGACCTTGCGCGTACGCCATCGTAGCAAGTGCTCACGCTTGCGAGTGGTCTGATGGCTAGTCGAAAGGGAAGACAGATGACGAGAGTGGGAGCAAGAAGAGCTTGGTTTCTTTCTTTGCTAAATGGAGAGAGTGCGTGTGTTGGACCCTTACAGGTAACTAACTGAGTTACAGTATGTGTTCTTCTCGTTCGGCTGCTCCGAGCGCGTTAGTAAGGCTGACCATGCTTGGTTGCTTGCTTGCTCTGTGACTACACAGGCCATGCGTTGATGAGAACACAGCCTTGCTCAAAGAGAAGAGAGAGAGAGAGTGGAAAGTGGAGTTGAGAATCAGAATTAATGGGAAATTGTGAGGAAATTCACAAATAATCGCACATGGGAAAGCAGCGACCAGAGCTCTGCTGTTGCTGTGATGGACTCTCCGCATCGACCTGTGCTGCCGTCTCGATGCAAGAGCAGAGACGCAGAGAGAGAGAGAGAGAGAGAGAGACAGAACCAGAACCAGAGCTCAGAGAGCGAGCGCATCGGCCACCATTTCGTGATTACCGTTTTGTCGTTCTGACCTTCGCATCCTCCGACACAGTTACATACATCCATCACATTCTCCTACTTTTCACCTCATTCATCCCATCCGCTTGATCCGACAGACGACTCAGCATTCTTACGGCCGTCACGCAGGTCGCTTTCACTATCACTGTCGTCCTACCACAGAAAAGAAGGAAGGATCTCATATCCATCCACCCATACGTATCAGCATACGACAGCTATCTCTCACTCCGTCTCCAGGTAGAAAGGCACAGCTAGAGTACAAATTGCAGTCATGGCGGATCAGCGTCCTGTCGTTGTTGATAATGGTACCGGATTCGTAAAAGTGGGCTACGCAGGTTCCAATTTCCCCGAACATGTTTTCCCTTCCATTGTCGGTCGACCCATCCTTCGTTCCGAAGAGCGCGATGCTATCTCGAGCAATACAGGAACCCAAATCAAGGACATCATGGTCGGTACAGAGGCCGAGGAACTTCGAAATTACTTGCAGATCAATCAGCCCATGGAACACGGTATCGTCAAGGACTTTGGCGACATGCGTCATGTTTGGAACTACACCTTCGATGAGAAACTCCGCATCGACCCACAAGGACGCAAGATCTTGCTCACCGAACCACCCATGAATCCCAAAAAGAATCGCGAGGAAATGTGCCAGATCATGTTTGAGGAGTATGGCTTCGACGGTGTTTATGTTGCTATCCAGGCCGTATTGACACTCTACGCTCAGGGTCTTCAAACTGGTGTTGTTGTCGATTCTGGTGATGGTGTCACTCACGTTGTGCCCGTCTTCGAAGGCTTTGCATTGCCACATCTTACCAAGCGTCTGGATGTGGCTGGTCGCGATGTGACTCGCTATCTTATCAAGCTTTTGCTCATGCGCGGCTATGCTTTCAACCGTACCGCTGATTTCGACACCGTTCGTCAAATCAAGGAGAAGCTCTGCTACGTCAGCTACGATCTCGACCTTGACAAGAAGCTCGCAGAAGAGACCACCACTCTTGTTGAGTCTTATACTTTGCCAGACGGACGTACCATCAAGGTCGGTTCCGAACGTTTCGAGGCACCCGAATGCATGTTCCAGCCCCATTTGGTCGATGTTGAACAAGCAGGTGTTGCCGAACTTCTATTCAACACGATCCAGTCTGCAGCGGTGGACACCCGTGCCGAGCTCTACAAGCATATCGTGCTCTCGGGAGGTTCATCCATGTACCCCGGTCTGCCAAGTCGTCTGGAGAAGGAGATGAAGCAGCTTTACCTCACTCGCGTTCTAAATGGCGATGGATCTAGGTTGAAGAACTTCAAGATCAGAATCGAAGATCCTCCCAGGAGAAAACACATGGTTTTCCTTGGCGGTGCTGTTTTGGCGGATATCATGAAAAACAGGGAGAGCTTCTGGATCTCGCGAGCAGAGTGGTACGAGCAGGGTAAGGCATGTCTTGACCGTCTTGGACGTCACTCTTAGATTGTCGATCGACGCCAACAATCACGTCACTGTGCTTGTCCAGATCTTCTCAACCTCTTGCAATACAACTATGTACAATCGAAGCTGAGCCCCGTCTGTGTGCATACCAAAGCGCCTTCTTTCCAGTTCTCGCTTGACTTGCAATCGGAACGTGATTGAGATCGAGAGCAACACCCAAGGCAAAGCATGGAATTGTGACTCGTAATGCTGCCATGTACTGTGCTGTATTCGCCGGAATTGGCGCCGAATCGAATTGCAATGTGAGTGGCTGCCACGCGCCTGCAATTTGCTCCACATCCCTGCATCCGCACAGACACCAACCAACACTCACACTCTCACGCTTTCACTCGGACCCTTGATGCAATCTCTCAATCCTACCTACCACCATCACCATCTCGCTCGAGTATTCCCTACGTTACACAAACCCACTTATCTGCTGAAAGAATCCAGAGCATCCTACCGCTTCTGACGGCTCGTGCAAGCTTTCACTGCAGCTACAGTCCGACTCGTCCCACCTGACAAGCATGGCTCAAGCACAGCCCCTTCAAGGCGTCTCAATACCGCGCTACGAATCACGCTCCAGCACCGCTTCTTCCTACATAGTTTACGCTGTTGTGGTTCAACTTCCCGTTCGATCATGGACTGTCTATCGACGCTACTCGGAGTTCGTTCGTCTCGACAAGAACCTTGCTGCTGGTCCCGGTCCTTCTTCCTCCTCCTCAACTAGCACAGGAGAACCAGGAGGAGCAGGCAAACCTGCACCACGTCCACTTCCCCCGAAGGAACGCGCAAGAGAATGGAAGAAGACGTTCTCTGGATTTCTTTCTTTTGCTTCCGGAGACCAAGGCAATGATGGGTACGATGAGGAGATGTGGTTGAAAGAGCGAATGCAATCGTTAGAGTTGTATCTCAAGGCGATTGTTATGGACCAAGATGCAAGTTGGAGAGAAAGCGAGGCGTTCAAGTCTTTTATCGAGTGGCCGATGAGTATCAAGATGGTCACCGCATCCTCTTCCACAGCTTCTGCAAAAGCTGCAAGACCCACTGCAGCATCGGCATCCTCAGCGTCACGAACCACAGCTTCAATGCCAGGTTCACTTCCACCGGGCACCAGAACCCTGGGAGCTGCTGCTGCAAATGCACCCAAACCCAAAGCCGAAGAGACCGAAATAACTCGTCCTCTCAACAATGCCCAACTCTTCCAATCTCAAACAGACGCAATGGATCAACAAGACGAACAACTCCTTAACCTCGCCGCTATCCTCCGTCGACAACGACAAATGGGTGAAGCGATCAATCAAGAGTTGGGCGAGCAGACTGAACTTATTGGACAACTTGATTCCGAAGTCGAATCTACACAGGCAAAATTGTCAAAAGCTGATGCAAAGATGGACCGTTTCGATGGAGGTAAAGCTAAGCGAAAAGTTGGCATCGGGCGAAAGTTTTAGTTTGAAGGAGGAGATTTGTTTCGACTTCTGAAATCTTTGTTGATTTCGTCCATGGTACACCACTTAACTCCTTCGTGCGTATTGACCCAGTCAATGAAACGTTCGTGCATGGCTAGCACTTGAGGTCGACCCGATACGTCGGGATGAACGGTGATGGGGAAGACGAAATCTTCTTCGTTTTCGTATAGCCAGGTAAACATGTCTTTCCACATTTCTTCGATGTCTCTTGGATTGACCCAGCCGTGAGAGTTGGCGGCCTTCTTGATGAACATCATCGGGGGGAGGTCGTCTAAGGTCCACGAAGCTGGAATTTCTACCAGACCTGTCTCTTTGCCTCGTTGTAAAGGTTTCATCCAGGTCTCTGCTTTGGCGGAGTAATCGATTTTGGTCCAAGAATCACCTGTTCTAAGCCAGTAGCATTGTGAATCGTGGTGCATCATACTGTGATCGTACTCCACACCCATCTTGAGTAAGAGATCCGCCCCTTCTTCCGAAGTCTCCCACCAGGGAGCCACGCTTCCAGTAGGAGGCTTGCCGGCAAAGTCGGTGAGGAGCTTGTGAGTTTTGGCAAGGATGTCTTGTTGCTGTTGAAGCGTCATTGCGTTTGGGTTCTCGTGGGAATAGCCATGGAGGCCTACTTCATGACCTTCGGTGAGAATTTGCTGGCATTGGGTGGGGAAGGATTCAAGAGTATGACCTGGGATGAAGAATGTCGCTTTGATGTTCTTTTTGGAGAAGAGACGAAGCATGCGCGGGAGACCGACTTCGGCAGCGAAGATCCCACGAGAAATGTCAGAGACGGAATCTTCACCGCCATAGGATCCGAGCCAGCCGGCAACCGAGTCGATATCGACACCGTAGGATACTAGGACTCGCTTAGGAGGCATGGTTGAGGTCTTTGCAGTGCAATCTCAGCGAATGAAGGGGGAATCGATTCGTCCTCTGCGTGTGAGCTGGGGAGAATATAATGATGATGGACGAGAGGCAGGCAATTTCCATATATTTAGCAGGCTTTGTACATCCCACACTTCCTACAAGCTCATCTTGAACACATCGGTGTCACATGTGTACAGTACTGATCATCCCAAGTGCTGTAAAGCGGCTGAGATTACCCCGCTATTCGGCCATGACATCTTCTGTCTCCATCCTTCGCAAGGCCGGACCGCCCCTGGAAGGCAAGTATCTGAAGGTTGGCTCGAGCACTTGTCGTCAAGCTAAGTTAAGCGAAAAGTTGCTCCCGATCCCGTTAAGAGGAAGGCAGGCTCTCTGGCAGCAGTTATTCTTGCTGTGTAACATACTTTTTTGGTAACCATCTCCAAAAGGCAATTCAGTGGAGGCCGAACAGATCGCCGAAATTGACCGAGCAGGAAACACTTTGTTCGGTCTAACATCTCTGACCAGATACAAGAGAAATCGGCCGGATCGAGAGTTGGCCCGCGGCTGAATATTGTGCTTGACGTGATCTGTGCGGAAGATTTTCAAGTCGATAATCCTGTGTTGCCTTTGTTCTTTCTTCTTGCCTTTCACAACGCAGTCAACAGTATACCCGGAGCTCGTGATCCACACATTCTCCTCATCTTCTCGCTAGTTGCCGCGCTTCAACTTTTTACCAAGCAATATAGGAGCCCGAGACAATCTTCAGCAGGGTTGTCAATCCCATGCTGTTTCCCCTCGCAAATATTTCGAGAAGCCTCTCAAGAGCTCTTCCATCTCTTCCCTTTTTTGCTCCAACGGCAAGGAATCCCACGACAGTAGTTTCTGCAAGGAACATCTTTTCGTCGATATCAACAAAGTCAACAGTGAGTAAGATAGCGATCCATTGAAACCTGGAAAGGCAACGTGGCCTCGGAGAGCAGCAGTGATAGATGATGAGGACATTTCTAAATCATATGAACAATCCAACACCGAGAAGGTCATCAGCCTTATATTGTGCGGAGTGTAAGATTAACCAGACTCTGATTCCAAGCTGCTCTCCAGGCGATGTCCGTTCGCCGTTCGTCTTCGAATTTGCTGCTCAAGGATGCTACTTGTCAGAGCCGCGACACTGACTTATTCGTTCTACTCGTATGTCACTGCAGACACAGCTTGCAGCTCTTCCTAAGATTCAAGTTTCCCTGGCAAGGTCCTGGCGACAAAAACGACTTGTGACCACATCTAGTAACTCACTCGATCCCGCAGCGATTGCATCACAATTAAGCAGTATGGCTTCCACTTCCAAAACACCAGCCCCAGAGCCAACGCTTTACATCAACGGCAAATGGATGCACGCTAAAGCTGGTCACACCCGACCTATTATCAATCCATACGATGGCTCCACCATTACAGTGATCGACGAAGCTGGCAGTGAAGATGCGCTTGCAGCCATCCAATCTGCCGCCGCATTCTTTCACACGTCGAGTTGGCCACACCAGACATGCACCTCTCGCACGCCTCTACTCTCCAAGGTGGCGGACCTCTTGCAACGAGACAAGGACATTCTCGCCGAAATTGAAACCAAAGACACAGGCAAGACGCTAGAAGAGAGCAAGGTCGACGTTGACGATGTCACCAACGTCTTCCGATTCTATGCTCAAGAGGCGAAGAAGCTCGACGAGCCGAAGAAGATTGTATCCGACGTAATTCCGGCTTCGGTCGAGAGCTCAACAACGCATGTCCCCGTTGGTGTATGTGTGTTGATTGCACCTTGGAACTATCCATTGCTTCAAATCTGCTGGAAGGTGGCACCGGCATTGGCCACGGGAAACGCAGTGATCATCAAGCCTTCCGAAGTGACTCCATTGTCCACGATCCACTTTGTCAAACTGCTGATTGAAGCAGGCGCGCCGGTTGGATCGGTGCAGCTGTTGACTGCAGGTGGCGCATCGGTGGGGCCAACACTGACGGAACATCCTGATGTCGACTTGGTTTCTTTTACAGGTGGTCTGGATACAGGACGAAGAATCATTGCTTCATGCGCAGGAACGGTGAAACGATGCACGGTAGAGTTGGGAGGTAAAAACCCAAATGTAGTATTCGCAGACTGCGATTTGGACTGGGCGATTGACACCGTGGTTACAGCGGTATTTTTGCACTCGGGTCAAGTGTGCTCGAGTGGAGCAAGGTTGATTGTAGAAGAGTCGATTGCGGATAAGTTGGTGGCTGGGGTTGTGGAGCGTGCCAAGAAGATTCAGATGGGGAACGGAATGGACCCAAAGTCCGAGACAGGACCCCTTGTCTCTGCAGCCCACCTGTCGAAAGTAGAAGCGTACGTCCAACTGGGTGTCAAAGAAGGAGCAAAGTTGCTCGTTGGTGGATCTCGTCCTGACCCTAAGCAACACCCTGAATTGGTCAAAGGGTTCTTCTTCTGTCCAACGGTGTTCGATCACTGCCACCGCGATATGCGCATCGTACAAGAGGAGACATTCGGTCCCATTCTTACAGTGGAGAGATTCAAAGACGGTGATGAAGAGCGAGCAATCTTTTTGGCGAATGATACAAAGTATGGATTGGCAGGTGGCGTGCAAAGTGGGAATGTGGAGAGAGCAAGGAGGGTTGCCAAGAGGTTGAGGCATGGAACGGTATGGGTGAACACGTATGGATCGTATACACCAGCTGCTGAATGGGGTGGATTTGGCATGAGTGGCAATGGTAGGGAATTGGGGAGCAAAGGGTTGGATGAGTATATCGAGACGAGACACGAATGGGTCGAAACTCAGCCTGGCAAGCCTGGATGGTTCAAAGGACAGGGACCGGAGCTCAAGCCGGCACATGGTGGCATCAAAGCTAAGCTCTGATAGCTCGCAAGTCCGTCCCGCTCTTCTACATTACTGTACTGCACAATACCGCACTTCCTTCGTCCATACTGTATACCTTCTTGTTCGTTCGGTGCGTTCTAGCTGTCATGTGGCATTGGTTGTGATTGTGTCGATGTGATTTAGCCAGATTGAAGCTGTTAAAATGTTGATGTAACATGATCGCAAAAATGGCTGCTACAGTAACTTTTTGGTGAAAAATGCGTGGTTGAATCACTGCACAGCAACACAGCATCGCTTCAGCGGCCGTTCCGCGATTGGTTATGATTTCTACGCTCGGGATCGTGAAGCGAGACTGACAGAAAGAGAGGGGCTCATGCTCTCTTTCTTTACTCTCTCTCTTCTGAGTCGGAAATTACCCTTTCAACTGACTTTCGCACTGAGACAGAAACAGAAACAGAAACACGACTTGGCGAGTTCAATTTCAACTCGACCCCGCACACTCCCACACACGCTCAACGCACAGCAAAAGCGCAGCACAGCACTGCACAGCACAGACACAACGACACAACGACACAACGACACTCAGACTCTGTGACACAAAGCGAACCGAGAGAAGCTCAGCTTGTGCACGAATCACAGAATCCAGAATATCACACACACCTCCACCGCTCAGCATCACATTTACCATTCGCATTTTTCACACTTTCACTGCGACTATCACACAGTTTCTCGGACACTTTCCGATCTGTGCCCCAACTTTGCATTTGCGAATCACTTCCGCTCGCACACGGACACCAATCAGAACGCTTTCATTAACACCACCACCACCCCCACCATCATCATCCTAGACGACACCCGTCCTCCTGTTTCTGCAGCCATCAACACCGCAACCACGTCCCTCGTCTTGGCAGCAGCTGGGATCAATTGACACTGCTTCTCCCTGACCCACGGCTCGACTCATCGACGGATCGCTATACCAAAGCTCTTCCACTTTATAGCATTGCTGCAGCCAAGCAACGTAATTGCAATGCCAGCAGCGGTGGGGGCACCCGCCTCACCCTCCTCCACCTTTCTTTCGGCCAATCATCCACTCAACCTTCGCAAACAGGCACAGCCCAAACTAGACTCCAGCTTTAGCGTCAAGACGTACATCGGTGCTGCCAATGCTCTTCTCGATAAAGCCAGAGCTGCCGATGCACAGGATCAGATCGAAGTCGCTTTCGTCAACTATCTCAAAGCTGCCAACGTCGCTGCTTTCATCTCCAAGCACGATGAGTGGCCCAAGATTCAGAAGCAGAGAGGTTCCGTCTATCAGGCTTACAACGAACTCATGAAGCAGGCACCCGCTTTCATCGAACGTACCAAGCGTCTCGAGACCCAACTTGCGATTCGAGAAGAGCGCAATGCAAAGGCACAAGCAGAGGCAGCCGCCGAACAAGCTCAAAATGCCATTCGACAGCGACAAGCCCAGCCACCCGGTGATTCAGCACTTCGAGGCCAGGCACCTTCCTCCACCTCGCAATCGGCTTCTTCCAGCCAAGACCAAGCTGTAGCAACCACGCCCTCATCAACGACAGCAACTGGCATGCCATCCATGGACGGCTCTTCGCACTCACACGACTCTGATGAAGATCATTCAGATCATGGCACCGACGTATCACCCATCATTGATCAGCACGCTACAGGTAGAAGAACAGGCAGCTCGCTCGCAGATCGTCTTCAAGCGCTTCGCAATAGTGCTGCTAGTGATCCTGCAGAGCTTCGCAATCGCAATCGTTCCGATAGTGCAAGTTCCATCTCTGGACTGCCAAGAAGCGGCGATCTCGCCTCTCACCTTGAGGCACTTGCAGAAGATCCGTCTTCCTCCTCCAATGGCACTTTTGACATGCACAACTTCAGCTCCAACCTTCCCGACGCTTCCTCATCCCACCAGCCCACCTTCCCTGTCGTGCCTACTGCTTCCGAGTTCAATTCGTCCTATCCCACCATCGACCAGCTCGAAAGTGCCTCTTCTAGCACACAGGATGGCTTCCCTGCACCGCCGACTCATGCCGTTGGTAAAGTGAAACGCCCTTTGCCTGCCCCGCCAACATCCAGTTCGACCGATGTTGCTCGCGAGTTTGCGCTTGCTCGCGATGTGCCCGAGCCGTTTGAGAGAGGTCAGCAGCAGAACAAGATCGATGGTTTGCCAAACCAGGATCCTCGTAGATTCAGTCTGCAGCAGTCCAATTCTCGCTATTCGAGCAGCTCCGCCGTTCCTACCTTACAACAACAACAACAGCAGCAGCAGCCGCCTCAGCAGAACGGCCTGGCACCTTTGCGCACTGCAGAGCCACGCTCTCTACTCGTCGGCTCGAAGCCCGCTCTGCCTATGAAGAATCACATCTCAGTCGAAGAGCTCTTTAACTTTCTCAATCCAGGCTTCGAAGAGTTCACAGATGCTCAAGGTCAGCGCAAAATTGGCAAGAAGAGAGGTCTCGACGTACTCTTGCTCGATGTTCGCAGTCGCGCCGAATTTGATTCTGGTCGCATACTTGGCGGCAAGGCGGTGTGCATCGAACCCATTACGTTGCGAGAAGGGATGAGCTCAGCCGACATCGAAGATAAACTGCTTCTATCGCCACCAGAAGAACAGCAGGCTTTCTCGACTCGCAACCGTTTCGACCTTGTTGTGCTGTACGATCGCAATCTTCGATCGCTGCGCGGCAGCACATCCGCCGACAAGGTTCCACAGGATCCAGCAGCACAAGCCAGAATGGACATCTTGATACGCGCCATTTATGAGAACGAGTTTGCGAAGACGCTACAACATCAACCCGTATTATTGATCGGTGGGTTCGAGAGGTGGGCACAGAAGGCGGGGGAGAAGTTGATCTTGCGAAGCAATGGCTCAGCGGCGGATAGCAGCAGCAATGGGCATGCACAGAGGAGCAGTATCTCGTTTGAGCCAGGAACACGCTTTCCGACGGCAGAAGATGCGGGGATGTTGGCACGAGACCAGGAGCTCAAACGCGCAAGGCGGCAACAGCAGGTGTTCTCCGATGGATCAAATGGCGCTGGTTCGCCCTACTTGCCACCATCCTCTGCACCAGCGTCGCCGGCGAGGACAGGCATGCAACCAGGCGGTGTCTATCCAAGTCGAGCCACCAATGGCACCAGCTCGCCCTTTGCAGCAGGATCTATCGACGGTCCATCACTTCCGGCTCGCACGTACCAAGCTGGTGCACCATCCTTCCCTCCTGCAGCAGCACATCGCCCTCCCTCGCGCTCCAACTCCAGCACATTCGACTATCCACAACTTAAACCCAGCTCCACTGCCCCCGTGTCGCCTTATGGTATGATGACCGCACCTCAACCTCCACCTATGGCTGCCTCTTCTGCAACTCCTTCCGTGGCCACTACCAGCGCTGCTTCACGAGATCGATCTTCCTCCGGTCCCATCGTTCCCGGCACTGGATCCGCAGGAGGCAATGATCCATCCAAGAGACAAGTCATGGCACCTGGATATGCTGGACATCTTAGCACACAATCATCGCGAATGTACGCAAGTCCTACCAATGGGCGTAGCGCGGATGAGATCAAGATTGGTCTGACTGGACTCAAGAACCTCGGCAATTCTTGTTATATGAATTCGACATTGCAGTGCCTTTCAGCTACAATTCCTTTGGCGAGGTTCTTGTTGGATGGATCTTATAAGCAAGCCATCAATCGAACTAATCCGCTGGGCACGCAAGGACAACTTGCTACTGCGCTTGCGGGATTGGTCCATGTTATGTGGGGAGAAAAGTATGCTTTTGTGTCTCCGGTGACATTCAGGGAAGCAATGGCGAGGTTTGCACCTAGTTTCAGGGGGTATGATCAACATGATTCTCAGGAGTTTCTGGCGATATTGTTGGACGGATTACATGAGGATTTGAATTACATTCAGACCAGACCGGCGGCGGTGGAGATGACCGAAGAGAGGGAGAGAGAGTTGGAAACATTACCTCAGCAGATTGCTAGTGTCAAGGAATGGAGTATCTATCGAATGAGGAATGACAGTTTGATTGTGGATTGGTTCCAAGGACAATTTAGGAATAAATTAACTTGTTTAACTTGTGGTAAAACCAGTACTACGTACGAGGCTTACACGTACCTTTCTCTTCCGGTGCCTCATGGGAGGGGAGTGGGTAAGGTGACGTTACAACAATGTCTAGATGCATTTGTTCGAGAGGAGGTGTTGGATAAAGGTGACATGTGGAATTGTCCTCGATGCAAGAAACCTCGTAAAGCTACTAAACGACTTTCGATTTCGCGACTTCCTCAGATTCTTCTCATTCATCTGAAGAGGTTCAGCTTTAAAGGACCTTTTACGGATAAGATCGATACTACCGTCACTTTCCCTACCAACTCTTCGCTTGACCTTACCAATTACATGCCACCACCATTACCGCCTGGTAGTAATGCTGGGACGGTAAGTCAGAGTCAAAAACCTCCGTATTTGTATGACTTGTATGCGGTAACGCATCATTTTGGTAGTTTGAATACGGGTCATTATACAGCGACGGTGAGGAGCAATAAGGAATGGTGGTATTGCGATGATAGTAGGATTAACAAAGGGGACGATAGACAGTTGCATACAAATAGTCCTTATGTGTTGTGGTTTAGGCGGAAGCCGAA
The DNA here is from genome assembly GCA_928856705.1 of Ustilago xerochloae. Lineage (NCBI taxonomy): Eukaryota > Fungi > Basidiomycota > Ustilaginomycetes > Ustilaginales > Ustilaginaceae > Ustilago > Ustilago xerochloae. The sequence continues at coordinate 513,446 of CAKMXT010000012.1, forward strand.
TTGAATAGAGACAGGACAGGGAAGGAAGGAGGACAGAGGATTTGCAATAGAATTTCAATCTGATGAAGAATGGAAGAGAGTGCGTGATTCACAGGGTGTGCTTGAATGTGTGATGATCGGCTGTGTGGCGTAGCGAAGGTGATGTTAGAGGAAGGGACGAGGTGGACGGGTGAATGCAATTGAAAGGGCACTTCCGAATCGAGAAGGGGCGCTTGGATCCCCGCCTCTTTGCATGTTCGACGCAGGCGGGCTGCATGTTCCCTTTGTTCCGTGATAAGGATTAGTGACAGATCGAGGCACCCGAGACTAAAAAGGGCAGATGGCTCGAATCAAAGGGCAGGGAACACGTATAAAGGGAATGACAGGGGTCAGATTTTTTTTTCGTCCCGAACATCACCATCGCCACTCGTCGTAAAATTCAAGATCTCATACCGCAGTCCTATCACCATGTCGCAGAGCAGAGAGCCAGAACTTCCTGTAGAACGCCCTACGAAGGACGAGCACGGACGGACTATACATTATGATCCCTCCAGTAGCATCACGACACAACCCGAATTTAGGGGCGTGCATCACTTTTCCTCAAGAGACAAGCCGGCGCTTCCTTGGAACAAGCTTGTGAGAACTCTCTGCCTCAAAAGGCCAACTTTAAGCGAGCTCACCTACGTCTTAGATTGCCACAAAGACTATTGTGAATCCCAAGAGGCGATCGCAATCATCAAGGCTCGCCTTGAAGCGTTCTTTGCTCTGGCTTTCCCTACAAGCGAGCCGGCCGAAATCAAGGTCTGGACAAACGGACAGCTGCCTGGCCGCATTATTAATGAATTTGGCGTGCGCGAGTTCCTCCATGTATTCATCTTGTTTAAGACGCCTTTCAGTAACGTTCGAGCCAACGATATCGCAGCCGCGGCCTCGTTGTATAGATGGACATTATATGATGGTAGATTACTCGAATCCCCAAAATGGATAGGGATACAAACGGTGGAGCTGCTACAGCCCATCGAATTTTCGTCAATCCCCAAGGCTAGCAAGGATGACTTCATCGCCTTGCTTCCTGCGTACCTTGAAGAGAATCTAGCCACGCCAAATGGTATCGAGGTAGTCGATATTTGGGAGAATCAACGACGTGTCTATGTGAATCACAATGAGTGGACGTTCACTGGTGATATCATAGCGCTCGTATGCATCAAGCGTCCGGATTCCGATACCGACGGTGCTAAAACTGATAACGAGCAGGTGCGACAAATTGTGAGCCAATGGCCAGGATGGTGGCACTTCCAAGAGGAACTCCTTGTCAAGCTACAATTTCCTGGTCGCTTCGAGTATTGCGAGCGGTGCAGACATACAGCGCAAGGAACTGGTCGTCGACACAAGCACTCAAATTGTCAGAACCTCATTTGTGGTCATTGCGGCCTTACAGGCCATGACGTTTCCGAGTTAACTTCAATGGAGCGTGGAACCGACCCGGAGTGCAAGAAGCGCAAGGAACAGAGGCGCCTACACAATGCACAGAAGAGAACAAGGATCGGACAAGGAGAAGCGTCCAGTGATCGATCTCAGGTGGTGGTACAGACCGGAGCACAGCGAGAGGTGACAGATCAAAGTCGTGTGCAAGTTAAAGCCGAAGGTTCTGTCTGAAATTGCATTGGGCCTGGGGGCCCGTTTCAGCCCTTCATCTTTTCGTCAAGCTGCTCGTGGTTGTACAGTTTGCTGCATGATGTGAAGGAATACTCATTTGGTCTCGCCGCGAAGATGGCTGTCGAACGTGCAGACATGTTACTGGTCTCATCACGATTACAAACTTTACAAACTTTAGCGTCACATCCTGAAACATTATTGATTCCTCAGGACTGGCGTAGTGAAGAATGTGATCACATCGCATGAGTCGACGCAAGTGTGATGAGCTGCAAAGGGAAAGTCCGAAATGGACTTGCGCAAAGACAGATTTGGCGCAGAGAGCTTGCGCGTCGCTATGAATCGAGCACGGTCCAATTCGATGAACATTTCAAGTTCGCTCCCGTCCACCACCATCCCTCGCAAGCCATCTCCTAGCATGACTTCTTCCTCTGGCTCACTTTCCGACGACTTACCTTTCACCGACGAGCACAATAGATTTGTACATTATGAACTTGAACCAGACGAAGGGACCGTGTACGACCGAGGTGTTCTTCGCCAAAGCAAAAGGAACAAGCCTGTTGTGCATTGGCAATCTTTGATGGACGTCGTCTGCAATGACCAACCATGGGTGAATTACGTCGAATACTTCCTAGACGAGCAAGACTTAGATGAACACGAACAAAACATCATGAGGGCTAGCTTGGAGAAGCAGTTTCGCCGTTGCTTCCCGGAGAAACAGCTCGCAGATATCACAGTGTATAAGGGTGAGCATGCGGACCCCAGAGGGTGCCGCAAAGGATGCTATGTCTCCTTTGCAACACCCTACGACAATGTACGCGCTCAAGAGATTGTAGTCACAGCCACTAAGCGGCAGTGGCAGGCAGGACCGTACCCTCTCGGCAGTCCCTGGTATATCAGCTTTGATATACCTGAGATCCTCCTTCCTATCCTGTTCAGAGGAGTTCCAATCGATCGCAAGGACGACTTCATCTCAAACCTGCCTGACATCTTACACATGCTAGATTCTGTCAATGTTGTCGAGGCCCTTGACATTTGGGAGAATCAGCGTAGATCTGACGTCGATCCGCAATGGCAATTCAATGGAAAAGTCGCTGTCTTGGTCTCAATCAAGACTGCAATGATTGTCAGCAATAATTTCAAACACCTCGTCGATAAGTGGCCAGGCTGGTACCACTGGGAGAACAAGCATGTTATTGAACTCGTGTATCCTGGCCGCTTCAACTATTGCGATGTTTGCCAACACACACAAACTTTCAACTCACGTCATACCGAAGAGACGTGCCCAGCAAAGATATGCAGTACGTGCAAACAATCCCGCAACAGCGACACGGACTGCGGCGATGAACGCCAACGACGAGCGTAGCCTAAGCGCACGTCAGTCAGTGCAGACGCAAGCTCGAAGCAATCTCCTTCTCAAAGCATCCCTTCGAAGCGACGCCGATAATCGTCTACAGTATATGCGCATTCGTAGCGACAAGACCATCACACGTCTGCCGATCGTTCATTCTCAACAGCTGAAGCGCAACCAACATCATTCTCAAGCTCAATCTCTTGTACGCTGCGAGTTATTTCTCCGTCTTCGCCAATCTACACTCGCACCCAGTTGTCGCCTTCAAGCAAAAGCACCGTTGGCAAATTAAAGCCGACTGTACAATGATACCTACTGTATTCCTGTTCCGTAATGTCAAGGTCCGTTGTTCACGTTTGAATGGTGCGACGACGTCTGGTTCTGAGTGCAAGACATGAACTTGCGAATCGCGAGCGAATAGAATTTGAAGGACTTGATCACGGACAATCTCACCTTCCCACGCACATACACTCGCACACACCATACGATCACGCCGAACATCGCATCATTTTCCAAAAACTATCTATTCCATTCTCAACCTCTTCCCCCCACTGATATACATTCTCAAAAATCACCCAGATCAATCTCGACAGTTGTAGCGAAATTTGTAACTGCTACGAAACCATTTCCCATTCCACTTACACCTGGAGTTGCATTTGTTATTTCTACACTACCTTCTTCTCCCTCCTCCTGTTGTTGTGATTGTTGTTGTTGTTGGGTTTTTGCAGCGTTTAAAGCTGCGGATTTGTTTAATCTTGCTTTTCTCTCTACATCAGATTTTTTAGTTTTTTCCAAAGCACGATTTCGCTCGTTTATAGCAGCAAGTCTTGCTTCTAGACTTTGAATTTGTTCTGTACCTTTTCCATTTCCATTTGAAGTAGGAGTAGAAGAACCAGGAGTTTTTGGACTATCCATTCCCACCGCACTTTTACCCATAACACTCATCGCTTCCGATCTAACTCTTTTCTTATGTTCCAACATTTTTCCAATATCCGATTCAGTTAAAGGCGAAGTGAAAAATTTTTCTAATTCATCTGCTTTTCTAATCACACTTCCTTTTTTAGGAATACGTTGTTTAGATTTAGAACACCATGCGATCCATCGATCTCTTTCTGATTCAGTAAAATCACCTCTACTTAACAAGCTAAGCTTAGCTTCATGTTCAGTTCCATCATGTTCAAATACTATAAATACATTACAGTATTTACCTGAACGATTGTCAGAAAGATCATAGAATTTTCCTGGTTTTTCAATTATATCAAGGACTTGATGAATTCGATAGATTGTTTCGGTACCTCCACGTGGATTGGTTGTTGAAGGTGGGATAGGTCGTGTTCCCCATGAAAATCGGAAAAAGGATCCGAGGAGAGCTTCTCGCCAACGTGGAGCATAGAGTCGGGATTCAACCATATCACGGGTGATTTTTGCTGCGTTAAGATCGGAAACAGTTGGTGGATCGGATGATGTATCTATTCCACCACTAGCACTTTTAGTTGTTGTGATTGAACGTTTTTCCCCACTACGAGAATAAGTTGGTTCATCATTATCATCCGAGTAAGAGCTATAACTTACATCACTTGCTGAACTACTAGCAGCATATCCTCTTCCTCCTCTTCTCCTAGAAGAACTCTTTTCACCTCCTATCTCATCATCACTTTCGATTCGACGAGTAGAAACACCTGCAGCTTTTTCTTTTCTCTTTTTCCTTAACTCACTCAATTTAGCTGATTTAGCATCCGTTTGGCCTGGTAACTTTTTCTTTCTACTTTTAGCAGCATTTGCTGCACCACTTCCACCACCACCGTATAAATCAAAATCACTATCCTCACCTTCATCTTCTTCTTCTTCTTCTTCCTCCTCCTCTTCCTCCTCATCATCTTCACTTTCATCCGTCAAATCATCATCATCACTTCCTCCACGCCTACCTCCTCTTCTCTTTCCCTTCTTCTTCTTGACGCTTTGGGAACTAGTTCCACCTCTAACGACTCTCCTCTTACCTTCCTTTGTCGCAGCTTTTTTAGTTGCACCTGCAGCTGCTTTTTGAGCTTTTAACAAAGCAGCCAATTCGAATTTTTGTCTTCTTGCATTAATCTCATCTCTTCTACGAGCTAAGATATCTTCTCTTTCCAATTCGTTCATTGACATTAACTCTTCCATATCTTTAGCATTTTTATAGATCCCTTGATATGGATAAGGATCTCTTTTCCCACTGACAGCATCATCATCAGAAGAAACATTATCGTCAGAACCTGGAGCATCAGCATCGGAACCATCAGATTCATCTAATAAATCCATTCGACGTTTCTTTGCAAGTGATGAAGAAGTGTTGTTATTATTACTGGGACGAGATTCACGTTTTGAACCAGTACGAATGATTCGATCATCATCATCAGAAGAGGAAGGAGAGAAAGAAGGTGCTCGTGCTTTTGATTCTCCTGCTAGAGCTAGAAGTTCATCGTCAAGTCCACCTGTACCACCGACTGCCATCTTGTGATTGTTGTTATCGTCGGTGTGATGGAGAAACGGAAGATGTGTGCTGTGCTAAGGTAAAGAGTGATTGGTCGGATGGAAAGAGAGAAGGAAGTGTGCGCTGAGGAGAGAGAGATCTGAACAGCGATGGTGGTTGTTGGAAAGTGCCGTGCGTCGAGAATCTATCTCCAACAATCTCGGAAGACGGGATTTATAGAGGGTAAAGCGCGAAGATAAAATAGCAGCGTGATTCTTCTCGCGCGGGATTGCGGAGGGCGCGTGCGTGTGAGCGAGAATCATGTTGTGAGATCGTCATTTGCACACAGACCTGATATTTTGGAGGTGAGAATCAAGCGGCAAGAAGTGACAGTTTGTGGATGATTGGACATCGCAACGCTGACTAGACAAATATAAAAAGGCATTGGTTATGTTTGCTGTACAGCAGGAGAAGAGTGTAACAATCAGGAGCGAATGGGGTTTGATGTCATTTGAACGATCGCCATTAAACGCCACACACTTAATGGAAGATGTCACATCGTGAGGTTAGAGTCGTGTTGTTCTCATAGCAACACAGTGATTCAAGACAATCATCAAGTTACGATCGGGAGCCAATGATGACTTACAACCATCCACAAACGGTACTCGTCAATGTTCACCGCATGCGATTCATCATGCTTTTTGGAGGGGGAAAATCTAATATACAATCTTTGAATCTAATCAATCATCCTTAAGCAGTTTCGATCTTAACTTCGTTGATGGCCTTATCATCTTCGTTGCAAGTAGCAGCATCATCTGGTGTTTCGGATTGATACTGATTGAAAGTAGCTTCTCTTCTTCTTTCTTCTGCTTTTGTTCGTAATTCGTCCATGACCATTTTGTGAGCGTTGCGTTGAGGTCTCTTCTCGTGCAGGTTGTCCATCTCTTCAATAGGAATACCTTTCGTTTCTGGCATCAAGAAGAAGACCCAAAAGACGCTAATCACCATGCAGGAAGCGAAGAAGAGGTAGACGCCGTAACCCATCTTGGCGAACATATGAGGAGTGGCTTGTGAGATGACAAAGTTGTAAAGCCAGTTGGAGGCGGCCATAAAGATCTGTGCAACGGGACGAGCGGTGTTGTCGAATGCTTCAGATCCATACACCCATGGAAGAGGATTCCAACCGAAAGAGTAGAAGGCGGTCCAGATGTAGAAGAAGACAAGAGCCGAATAGCCTGGTCCGTCAATGGTCGACTTCTTGTGGAGTTGTGGCTTGGCGATAGCGATGTAAGCGGCGAGGTAGTACATCGCAACAGCACCGCCTGATGAAGAGATCATCAGAAGACGACGGCGACCAAGGGTCTCCACCAAGATGAGGATGAAGAGCAAACTTCCAACCGTTTTGATAACACCAAAGATACCAGTCGACAGCAAACCAGTCGATGTACCTGTAATTCCAAGCGATTTGAACACTGTCGGACTATAGTAGTTAATAGCGTTGATACCGGTGCCATTCTAGCCGTTTCGATGGAGGAAATCGATCGAGAGATGATGGAGATATGAAGGATTGAAGTTGGTTGATGATGTCGAGATGGTGGTGGTGGTGGCAAAAAAAAATAAAATAAAATAAAATAAAAAATAAAAAGAAAAGGTTAGCACGCATTGTTTCCCTCATGCAGGAGCTTGGACCCCTTGTCGAGTCGCACAGCAACTGCGACCATTGTTTGGAAGCGAGACTCACCTGGAAAGCAAAGAGCGAAGAACCAAAGGCCAAGCGCCTGACGAGATGCTTGCGCTGGAAGACGTATTTGAAAGGTGCCCAGTACGAGTCGCCGCCGGCAGTCTTGATGTTCTCCTCGATAGCGTTGTGCATCATGTTGAACTCCTCAACAAAGTAAGGGTGATCGACAGGCAAATGACGGATGTAAGCGAGCTTTTGTCTTGCCTCCTCTGTCCTACCTTTAGCGAGAAGCCATCGGGGCGATTCAACGAGGAAGAAAGTGGCAATGACAAACATGCCGCCTGGAATCAATTGGACTGCGAATGGAATACGCCACTGCTTCTCGCCAGTGGGGATGGTTTGAATGACACCGTAATTGATGAAGAAGCCTACGATGCCACCGATCTGCCAGCCCATCTCCCAGAGACCGACGACTTGACCACGAGCCGGTGCAGGTGCAATCTCGGAAATGTAGATGGGCGTGAGGTTGGAGGCTGCGCCAATGGCAAGCCCAGCAATGGCACGTCCTACATAGATGGGAGTGAGATGCGTTGCAGGCGATGCTGCGGTCATGATGGCAGCACCAATGGTGAAGACCAAAGCGGTGATTCCGAGACCCTTCTTGCGGCCGAGAAAGTGTCCAAGAGGGTGACCAAGGAAGGCACCGAAGAAAGCGCCAGCTTGGTAGGTGGATACAAGGTTACCGGATGTGTTGGCGTTGAGCTTTCCGAACGACTTTGTGAATCCAGGGAGGGCGAGGGCGCCACCGACGAAGGCAGAGTCGTATCCAATCATGATCGAAGCGAAGGAAGCGAGGAATGCCAAGACCCACAAGCGCCAATTGTAGATGGCCTGAGGCGTAGGCCTGTCTTCGACCCTAGTGAGGAAGCCCATCTTGACGAGTCGATGAGCACGGGTTGACCGGGAAGAGGGAGGTGAAAGGTGGTGGTGGTGAGGAGGAGGAGGAGGAGAAGGTAGGACAAAGCTTGAATTTGGTGAGAAGAATTGGCTGCGGCGTAATTGGCGCAAAGGCGGACAAAGACACTGCCAAAGTGCTGCTTTGACTGTTTAAAGGAATTCGGAGAATTTCGCGGTTTTGTGACTCGTTTGTTTTTACTGTAATTTAATTCGTCCTTTATTCGCCGCTTGTATCACCACTTGTGAGTCCTTTCTCGAGACAAAGAAGGAAGACCAGGTGGGAAAGAGATGGATAGGAATGGAGATGAAGGGCGTGGGGAAAGCAGGATAGGAACAATGATGGCAATCTTAGCGAGATTATATGTGTTCTTGAAGCAAAGCGGGGTACCATGCGGCAGCGGCATTAGCAGTCAAAGGCGAGAATCCCAATGGCGCCACTTCGGTCAGATTTTCAGGCACTAGGCCAGTCAAGCAAATTTTTTAGTGCATTTTGGCAAAGGGCGTGGCCAAGTTTCATGAGGTGGGGTCCCCGCCTCCCCGCCTCCGCTCACTCTCTCTTGGTTTGGATGGGATGGGACTGTATACGATGCTTTGCTATTCCGCTCTTCCTGATTGGTTCCTTCGAACGGCTACACCGTCAAGCATTCTACCACAGCATCGGATACAGCCACAGTAGCCACGGTCGGTCGTGATGTTCTTTACCATTTCGGCATTTCGATTGGGCGAACTTCACCATGTGCTCTCACTAGTGCTGCTGCTGCAAGGCACACCCATCCCATCTCGTCGATATCGTCATTCGTGCCGAGCAAGAGGGCGGAAGAAAGATCATCAACGAAACACAAACGGTGGATAATAGTTTCATCTGCGCAAGATCGTCTCAGAAGGCTGTTGCGATGCGTTGAGGCAGCAGTTGGAACGATCCTGCATCATCGAAATCCATCTTGATTGGCGGAACCATCAGGGACATCTGCTTAGCCGAGTGCACTGCGGAAGCTGATATCAAGGCAGCGAATCAGTCAAATCGGTAAATATGACGGATACTCTCGGACGCAGCGAACCGTATGGTCAGCTAGGACTCGCATCGACCCGCCTGAAGAAGGCAAATGACCTCTCTGCAAACGACGTGCCAAGGCTCCAATCCTTCCAGTCTGCGGCGAGACGCTGCTGGGGCATGGAATCGATGGACCAGTTACCAATGGAAACAAAAAGCGTCTTCAATGCGGAACAGCGGGCGGGATTACGGAGGATTTTGCAGTGGGTTGGCCGGTTGTCAAACGCTTGTTTTCTTTCCGCGCTGATTATCGCCTCGACTAGATAGCGATACAGAAGATCAGCGAGTCAGCGAGGCTGTCTCGCAGGGCCATCCTCGGTCACTCGAGATACAGTACGTCGCAAATAGCCGGGGAGACAGCTGTGATGCTGGGCAATGGACAACGGGAACGAACAAGTCCGGATTGCAGGTCCGCTTGGACGATGTGGGAGGGAGAATTGTGGGAGAAAGAGCAGTGTCGCCAACCGTCTTTGCTGAAATTTGTGTAACGCAGCGGCTAAGTCAGGAACAACGCGACCACGCGGTCAGGAATGAACGGCAATTTTCACCGCTGTCAAACAGAGTTTTCATAGTCACGCCGTGGCTGAATTGTATACAGTAGCCTAAACGTGGCTTTGTGTCGCTGTCCCATAGCGCCGGTTAGAAATTCACCGATCGGTTACTCGTCCATCCCCCTTCTCGGCCGCGAAGGACCCTTGCTTCACGGCCTCGCTCGTTGGACCCTGTTCTCTTGCTCCTGCTTCCCAGCTTTTGCACTTCGTTACATATTGACTTGGTACTCCCTATCATCTTCTTCTTTTACTACTCCAACTTTGTTTGTTCCGCCAACGAAGAAGGCAACGATCATACCAACATGTCAATCGACACCATTCCCATCAACGGTCAAGCTACTGCTCCTTCAGCTAGCGCTGCCAAGGCCGTCGCAGTCATCACACCACCACCCCATCCAACTCCCGAACAGATTGCAGCTTCTGCTCGTCGGTATTTTCTCTTTGGCTATCCCATCTCCCACTCGGCCAGTCCTGCCTTCCAGAACATCATGCTTCAAGCTATTGCGCCTATTGCCTTCCCTGGCTCCGAATCGCAAACCTTCCATCCCACCTACTCGCTCAAAGATACCCAAACGATTGATGATCCTCACTTTCACGCTCTCGTCCGCAAAGACCCATTGTTTGCTGGAGCAGGTGTTACAATGCCACTCAAGGTCGCGGTCACCGCTACTCTGGGCGAAAAGGGGGTGATCGATGAACTCAGCGAAGCTGGTAAAGCAACTCAGACCGTCAATACTATCATTGCCACGCCTCAACCTGCAGGCAAGCCGAGAAAGATGATCGGCACCAACACTGATTATCTCGGTATTTCTCACGCTTTGTTGAGGGCCATGGCGGATTGCAATGGTGAAGATAGAGTAACCAAGTATCTTGATCCTCAATTGCTTTACAAGGCAAGATATGTGTTCCCGAGAAATTCACAGGGTAAGACCTACTCAGCGTTTATCATTGGATCTGGAGGAACCTGTCGTTCTGCCGTCTATGCTGTTTCACAGCTTGGTCTCTCTCCCATCTACCTTCTCAATCGAGATGCAGACGAAACACAAGCTGTCTTGAATCACTTTGGATCCTCTATCGATCTTCGCCCGCTTCGATCCGTACAAGCTTATGAGGCTGAAGCAGCCAAACGCGAGTCGGGAGAAATCGGTGCTATTGCATGTGCAGTTGGAGCCATTCCAGCATTTACTCCTGTAACCGATGATGAGAAAATGGTGTATCAACTCGCAGAAATGTTCTTCTCCTCACCTTCTCCTCCAGCATCAACAACAAGATCTCGAGCATCATCCCCGACACTACAAACAGGTGTTACTGGAGAAACACTTTTATCAATACCATTACCAAGTAAACGACCATTTTTGGATATGTGCTATAAACCGCGACAAACTCCTTTGTTGACAATGGCAGAGGAAAAAGGATGGTTGGGAGTTGGGGGGGTTGAGGCAATGGTTGAACAGGGTTTAGCACAGGCGAGAATGTGGGCTGCTACAGCAAAGGCATTTGAAGAGGGAAAGGAGTGTTTCGATCCAATTCCATATGCAGTCAAGGCAGGAGATGAGGGTCCGATTGGTTTTCAGGTTGAAGAAAGAGCTAGAGAGTTGGTGAGACAGATGTTGGATATCAAATCGTAATCACATTTGCCATACATGTACAATAGCAATATTACGCTTCTGTTTATCACAAAGAGTGTGCCAGACAGTGTGTGAGCGCTGCCAGTTCAACTAGCCAAGTAGCGAAGCAAAGTGCCGAAGCCGCATAGCAGTGAGCTGCCGAAAAGGTTCCCGATATTTTTTTTCTATGTGGCTTTCTATGTGGAGCGAAGGTAACCGTCCATTCGGAGCTCCAAAATATCACGGATACTGACGGCATTGGCCAGTTTACCGTTCCTCACCACCAAAAATTATGAATTTTTTGCCGATTTTTCCCCCACCGGTCAACTTTTTCCAACTTCCCCTCCGCTTTACATTTTACCGTGCGCTGCCCGTTCTAACGTACAATACCGAGCGAGTACAGAAGTGAGAGTGAAATGAGAGAGAGAGAGAGTATCCGGTGATTTGAGTGAGTTCGGTTAATGTTCGAAAGGGGGGGGAAGTGTCAGAGAGTGCGGGAGACCCCTTCCTCCTCCTCTTCCCCTTGTTATCCGTGCTCCGAAATCCTCTTACTCTCTCTCTCCTCTTGATGCTCATACCGATCGAAGCTATCGGACTCGGACTCGGGGGCTCATGACGTTGTGTAAAGCAGACTGGTGAGCATGTGTGTACTGAATGCGTGGTTCGGAATGGTTCGTCCCGACAAAGAAGTTCACCGCTCTCGGATCCAAGGAAAGGTAGGACAGAACCCCGTGCTGCGGCCTCTCACCCCTCATCCATTCCCTTTGAAGTAGCACTAATTTCTCTTCGATCCTAAGATTCATATTACCAACCCTTTTTCACCCCTACCCCATCTTCCTTTCCATCCGTATTCTTCCCCCTGCTCCTCCTCCTCCTCCTACCTGAGCATAACTCTCCTCCTTTTCACACAACCCATCATCCGATCCGTCAACAATGTCGCAAATGCCTTCTGTTCCTCATCAACCTCAATACTCAATCTTCACCCATTCGGTTGGATATCACACCTCTTCCCACTGTCTTCTTTCCAAACTCACACATATCGCTTCATCCGGATTTAACGGGATAGAACTATTCATTGATGATCTTTACTTTTTCTCACGTTCATCCACATTTACACGGATTTATAATTCAATTCGACCTTTAAGTCCACCTGAAAGTCCATTATCTACATCACCTATTGCATCCACATCAACTCTCCCTTCTCTTAAAACCGAAAAGGTTTATAATGCATTTGGTGAATGTAGCAAAGAAGAAAGAGATCGAGAATCAGCTGCAGCTGTATATATTCGACAATATTGTGATCAGTTAGGATTAGAAATTTTTTGTTTACAACCACTTCGAGATATTGAAGGATGGATTGATTCCAGTCTTAAACAAAAAGCTTTTGGGAGAGTTAAATCTTGTTTTGAAATTATGAAGATTTTAAAAACGGATTTGTTATTGATTTGTTCTTCAAATTCAGCTATACCTGAAAGTACAACTGGAGATGAAGATGTTCTTGTTGAAGATTTTAAGAAAATTTCTGATTTAGCTACGCAATTCACAGAAGAAACAAATCATAAAATTAGAATTGGATATGAAGCATTAAGTTGGGGTAAACATATTGATTTATGGTCTCAAGCTTGGTCTATTGTTAGACTTGTAAATCGAGATAATTTTGGTTTGATTTTAGATAGTTTTAATACTCTCGCTCGCGAGTTTGCAGATCCTACTTCTGTTTCGGGTATTAAAGAACCTATTTCTTCTACTCTTAATTCCTTTAATCAAAGTATAGAGAGAATTGCTGAAGAAGTCAAAGGAGATAAAATCTTTCTACTACAACTCGGAGATGCAAAGAAAATGTCTAAACCAATAACACAAAGAGATGTAGAAGAACAAGGAATGAATGAAAGAATGATTTGGTCAAGATCAAGTAGATTATTCCCTTGTGAGATTGAAAAGGGGGCGTTTATGCCAGTAAAGGAATTTGTGAAAAAGGTGGTGGAGACAGGGTATAAGGGTCCTTGGAGTATTGAAGTTTTTAATAAAAGTTTAATGGAACAAGGTGAACATGTGGAAGAGGAACATGCGAAAAGAGCGAGAGAAGGTTTGGATAAACTTGTAGAAGAAGTTTTTTCTTAAAAAACATTCCGGAACCGATTGTAATAGTAGATAGCAGTACGAGACTAGTAGTGACTTTTAATAAATTTGCATTTAATTAGGAGCGGTTCGTTGTGAAGACTAAGAATTATACATTGTGTGATTTTGTGTGAGTAAGAGTAAGAACGAGCGAAGAGTGTGAGAGAGAATGAGAGAGCAAACGTAGAAAGTTGTTGGTCAAAACTAAGCTTTCTCCCCCTGGTGCTATTCTTCAATACCTGCTTCTGCTGAATTTGCTTTTGCCAATTCAGCCTGTTTATTCGCAGGTAAAATCCTTCTATTCAACTCCATCCCAAAAGTCGCAATTAACGCTAACCCACCTAACGCAACACTAGCTAAGAAGCTTTTATTTACTGCATCATTTGCCGCTTTCGCTACACCCTCCAACAATTCCGGAGGAGTAAAACTTCTCCATGCGCTTACACCATGACTTATAATTTCTCCAACGTTTGCATTTGGAACCTCTTTAAGTTCTTTGATGAATGTGTTTTGGAAAATAGCTTGTGAGACAGAGACAAAGATGGTTCCACCTAGGGTTTGCCAGAAAGTAACGATGGCAGAACCAATTTCGATATCTTTGGCATCTAATCTTGCCGATACAGCTGAAAAAGGAATCATAAATGATAATCCTGGTCCTATACCAGCTAGGAATTGTAAACCAACATAAAGACTTAGAGATGAATCAGGACGGAGAAGGTATAGACAACCTGAACCAATAGCGGTTAGTGATGTACCTGTGATTAGGATTGGGATGTAATAACCATATGCGGAAATGAGGGATCCGGAAATAGCGTTGGAGACAATTACGGAAATAACAAAAGGTAAAGTTTGAACTCCTGATCTAATCGCAGTTGAACCTCGAACGGTTTGGAAATAGAGAGGGATAAAGTAGAGGAGAGAAAAGTAACTTGCAGCAATTGAGAAATTGACTAAAGCCCCGAAACCAACAGTTCTTTGACGATGTAATCGGAAAGGAATAATAGCTTCATCTTTTAAATAGTATTGTTCTGTTGCAAAGACTATAGCGATTATACCAAAACCGATAATTGTCCCAATTACTTTAGAATCCTTCCATTTATATTCAACTCCACCCCATTGCAAAGCTAACAACAAGCAAATAATACTACATAAAGAAAGTAAAACACCCAACCAATCAATCCAAATTAATCTTTTCAAAAAACTTTCTTTCTTTTTCCCTTCTTCAACAGGTCTGGGTGGAATCTGTAAAAGAAAGACAATAGCAGCAGCTACAGGAGGATAAAAACAAAGATTAATCCAAAAACACCATCTCCAACTAGTCTTTGACGTTAAAGCTCCTCCAACAATTGGTCCTATACATGCACCCATACCATAAGCAGCACCTACAATACTCATCATTATAGGTCGCAATTCAACTCGAGAGATTAGAGTAACAATAATCATGGTTCCGGAATAAGCACCGGACATACCGAGACCTGCAATTGCTCGTCCTACGATAAAAGTGGTGGAGTCTTGTGCAACTGCACAGATTAAAGAGCCTAGTTCGAATAGGGTGAAGGCGACTAAGAAGGTGTATTTGATAGGGAATCGAGAATAAAGTCGTCCAAAAAGTGGTTGGAAGGAGGTGGAGGTGAGAAGATAGGCTGAGCCGTACCATCCGACAGAAGAGAAGGTGTTGAATTCGTTGGTTACAGCAGGAATCGCCGTCGACACAATAGTTTGATCAAGAGCTTAGGCGAAAAAATTCACGAAAAATGATGGGCGTCAGGCCTTTATTCCTTGACTCGGCTATTGAAATGCACTGAAAACTCACCTACGAGAATGATCGAGAGTAAAACGGAACCAAAGATAGTCCAGAGTTTGATACCAGATGGATAGGAATCTTCAGAAGGAGTTTGGGATGATGGGAGTTCAGGTGGAGGAGTAGTGAGTTTTTCTTCATGGTTGGAGGAGTCGTTTTCAAGACTGTGTTTTGAGTGAATAGAACCCTGAGTAGGGGATGGAGTTCGAGTTGTAGCTGCTGTAGTATCCATCTTTGATACTGTGTGGTTGAATCGTTGAGATGGTGAGAAGAAGGACGAGGAGGTTGATGAGGAGATGGGGTGAGGGGGGGGTGCTCTTTTTATCCTTTTTTAATCCGGTGAAATTAAAAAGGAATGCTACACCCACCTGTTCATCATGTGCTGCTCATCACCGGCGTCTTTTCCTTCTTCTTCTTCTTCTTCTTCTTGGCATGCTATACATTCGGAAGTGGAGTTTGATTGCGATCATAACTGCGCATTGTTTGACAATACATCCCCACGGGAAGAGTTGCGAATTGATATTCACGATCGCGGCGATAAGCTTTTTTTTCTTTCGGTATGCCGCTCCTGACAGGTGTCTAGGAAAAAACGTGGGCAACTATTTTCCCGCGGAGCAAGCCAACTCACTCACTTGACTCTTCAGATGCGGATCTGCGCGTTCCCTCGGAAAGGTTCCCTCGGAAAGGAGCAAAACCATCCTTTCCGAGGGAACAATTTTCATTTTCATTTTCATTTTCATTTTGATATTTGTTGCTTCATCCGCTGCCCAACGGAAATCGTGAATTTTGATTCTTGATTGCTGCTGCTGTACTGCTGCTGAAAGCGCAGCCTCGAAATCTCGCAACTGTTTCATATGCTCCGTGGGAACTGACGGAGAATCTCTTCGCCATTCCTCTCTCTCTTTCCTCGGAAAGCCACAATTCGCTTCGACCAAATACAAGACCTAAACCAAGCAAATCCTCAACAAGACATTCAGATAAGCTTGCTTGTCACACTCCACGGATCTCCTTTTCAAAAAGTGAGTGTCCGGATATACTGGTTTATGCACAAACACTCATCCGTTCCGCGCTTTTAGACCCTTACTCTCTATCACGTGTGTATGGTGAATAGGCTGAGTTTTAGACCGTTCCTTCCGACACTCTCCCTCCACTCTAGTAAAACATGGAGATAGTGATGAAAGGGTAAATGATGTGATTGCGATTCGAAACACACACACACACGTCCGTTGTACAAAATCCGAGGACCAACAAGAATCGCCAATATGGAATGCTGATGCTGCGGTTAGCGATCAACCAAAGTGGAATCCAGGTGGAGGACGAGCTCCTCTTCTCTGTCCTCCTGGGAAGCCTCCACCCATACCTCCTGGGAATCCTCCTCCCATACCGCCGGGGAATCCTCCACCGCCCATCCCACCCATTCCACCACCAGCACCGAACAAATCAGCCAAATTGATCTCAACACCACCTGGACCACCAAATCCTCCCATCCCTCCTCCCATTCCACCCATTCCAAAACCATCATGTTCCAAATCATCAGCACCCGCATCATACCTTCTTCGCTTATTCTCGTCAGTCAGGACAGCATACGCTTCTGAGCACAACTTAAACTTTTCTTCATCACCACCTTTATCTGGATGATGCTTAAGAGATTCCTTTCTATAAGCTTTCTTAATCTCACTTTCATTAGCTGTCTTTGAAACATTGAGAATCTTGTAATAATCCTTCTTTTTACTTCTTTTAAGATCAATCTCAGCTTGACGAAGTTCTCGTTGTAATTGTTCTGCTTCTCTACTACCACTACCAGAAACAGAAGCTTCTTCTAACGCTTTTTTGAAATCTCGAACTGCATCTTCGTATTGTTCAGTAGCAAGTAATGCTCGTGCACGTGTTCGTAAGGCTTTAACATATCCCGAATCCAATTGAAGAGCAGCGTCGCAATCGGCAATTGCGGCGGTGTGATCATTGTTCTTAGAATTGGCCGTGGCTCGATTCGAATAGAGAATCGCTTTAAATCCTTGTGCAGGACCATCTCTTTCCGCATTCTCATCCGCCAATTGCAAAGCTTCGGTAAACCTTTCAACTGCAGCAGCATTGTCTCCTGCTTTGAATGCCGTGTTACCTTCCTCCTTCTTAGCTTCAAGTTTTCTACATTTCTTCAACAAATCACGTGCACCCGATTGTTCAGGATCAGATCGAAGGGCAGCTTGACAATGTGCAACAGCTTTGGCAATGTCGCCTTTGGCTAGCAAGATACGTGCACGAACGACCAAAGCTTCAGGATTGCTGGAATCGGCACGTAATGCATCTGCGATAACACTGTTGGCTTGGTCGAGGTTGTTCTTATGCAGATGCACGGTAGCACGCATGATCCTCCATGTGAGCGGAACATCGGCTTCGGCAATGCCAGCTTGGGTTTGAGCCTGATCTAAAGCAAATCCAGCCACGGACCAGTCATTTTGGGAAGAAAGGCTATGAAAAGAAGCAAGATGATCCGCAACGCTGTTGGCTTGCTTCTGAAGTTGGGTTGCTTGTTTGCGTGTCACCTCATCCAGACCGGACTGCTGCTCGACAACAGGATTCAATACGGAAAGAGCACCTGAGGGATTGCCGAGGTAAAGATGACATCTGGCCAAACGAATGAGTGTCTTGGGTTGTGCAATGCCATCACTAGACTGCTTAGCTTGAATGTCTTTGGCAAGTTGACAATCCGATAGAGCCTGCTTATACATCTTGAGGCTCATCTTGGCAGCAGCACGATTGGTGAGGAAGGTCGAGTCTGTGGGATCGAGTTCATAGGCGCGTGTGAAAGCGTCGATGGCTTTCGAGTACTCCTTTGCGGAAAAGTGTTGATTGCCCTGTGTCTTGTATTGCTGTGCTTGTTCCTTGTCTTCTGCCGAGGGTTCCGAAGGTGTGGTTCCATTCGTCTTGCTAGATGAAGCCACACCATTACCGTTGATGTGTGTGCCATTCATGTTTGGTGGTTGTGATTCGGTAGGAGATGATGGGCGGGATGAGGATGCCGACATGATGGTGGTAGTACGAACAGAGCCTTGACTCGACTCGGAACACTTGACTTTGGCAAGAATGGCTTTTCACGGCCGAATGAGAGTGACTGTGCTCTCACAGTAGTGATTAGGGTCAAGTGTGACAGTGGTAGGTGATGGTCGTGATGGTTGTGATGGTCGTGTGATAAGTGTGATTGTGCCGACAGAGCTCTTCCATTCGTGCGCCATTTGTGATGTGCTTGTGACTTCTTCGCATTGTCTCTGTTCAAGTGCCTTCGAAAACATTTTTTTGAAAGCCGCAATTTCTTCTCGCTTCTTCGTGAATATCACATCGGGATACGATCTGAACAGCCGATCAAGTCCACATCGGTGCAGCGAGAAAAATGAGAAGAATTTCACCATTTTTTGGTTTTGTTTCTTTTTGCTTGTTCACCAACACATTATCACCACCACCACCACCACCGCCTCTTCCTAAACAAGCTATTGTGCTTATCGTCGGTCAACATCGTCCTCTTAACTTTTCCTCTTTGGCGGACAACCGCACGCTGCTTTCATACCTCAACATCCAAATCCAACCTTCACTCCCCTCGAGACTGGTTTCTAGCCCTAGGCATAGGTCAAGGTCAACGTGTCCCCATTCAGCGTACTGTTCTCTACTCTGATACCATTCAACAAAAGTTAGCCAAGATTGCAAGTATGACCGAACGACTCTCTCAAGAGGTCGAAGCCGCTGCTGCGGGTAGTACTGTTGTGGAGGTGAAAGCTGCTAAGCGCGAGCTCGAATCTGAATCCAACTCCAGCACCCCTTCACAGCAAAATCAAGAAACAACCAAGCGAGCCCGATTCGAAACCTCCAAAGACAACAACGGTCGTAAGAAATGGGAGCGTCGTGATCGTCGAGGAACCGGACCTTCTGCTCGTGAAGAACAACCATCATCATCCACTTCCACTTCTGCTGATGCTGCTGTTGCTGTTGCTGAGGGTGCATCATCAGATCGATTACCCAAACGAAAAGTTGCAGTTCTCTTTGGTTACTGTGGTATTGGTTATTCCGGTTTACAAATCAATCCTGGAGTTAAGACCATTGAAGGTGATATCTTTTCTGCTTTTTGTACTGCTGGTGCTGTTTCAGCTGACAATGCTGTCAATCCAAACAAGGTTGGTTTGCAAAGAGCTGCACGTACCGATCGTGGTGTTCATGCTGCTGGAAATCTTCTCTCTCTCAAACTCATTCTTGAACCAACAAGTTTAAACCAAGGAGAGACTTTGGTTGAGAAAGTGAATAGTATGTTACCAGATTTCATTCGGATTTGGGGGATTACTAGGGTTCAAAATGGGTTTAATGCTAGACAAAGTTGTGATAGTAGAATGTATGAATATCTTTTACCAACTTATGTTTTTGTTCCTCCTAAACCTGGAAGTAGTATGCATCAGATGTTGGTTAGGATGAGAGAAGAGGAATTGGTTAAATTACGTTCTTCCAATCCTGAAAACCTGACGACAACTTTGGATGAAGTAATTGATCATTCATTTTGGAAAGAACAAGGAACCGACAAAGAATTTGCATCTGATATTGCAGCCAAGAAAAAATATCGTTTACCTTTATCCTCACTCGAAAAAATCCGATCTATTTTTGGACGATATCTTGGATCACATAATTTTCATAATTTTACAGTAGGGAAAGAATTTAGAGATAGATCATGTCAAAGATTTATGAAGAAGCTTACTATTTCTGAACCAAAGTTGATACATGATGTTGAATGGGTTAGTATTAAATTTCATGGACAAAGTTTTATGTTACATCAAATAAGAAAGATGATTGGATTATTGGTTTTAGTTGGTAGAACAGGTGCAGGGGAAGGATTGGTTGAGGAATGTTTTGGTCCAGCTAGAGTACATATTCCAAAAGCACCTGGATTAGGTTTGTTATTGGAAAGACCTATTTTTGATGCTTATAATGTTAGAATTAGAAATAGTAACGATAAAGTTCAAAAATTGATTAAGAAAAAAGGTTCAAGTGAAGTTGTCACCGATGCAAAAGCTGAAACTGAAACAACAAAAACTCAATCTGAAGCAGGAAAAGCTTCATCATTATCAGATGAATTAAGAGATCCAATCACTTATGTTCCTCATGAAAGTGAAATGGAGACTTTTAAGCAAACTTGGATTTATGATCGGATAATTGCAACAGAGGAAGAGACGAATGAATTTGGTAAATGGTTGAATTATTTAGATGTTTTTCAAGGTCCTGATTTTGAATTTTTAAATCCAAGAGGTGTTATTACTCCTAAAGCCATTGTTAAAGTGGGAGAATTTCACCGAGATCAACTCAAGAATAGAACCAAGAATGGCGACAAGGATGGCGAGAGCAAAGAAGCAGTCGTGGAAGGAGAGGAGGAAGACGAAGACCAGGAGGCATATGGCAAGAAAGGCAAAGAGTTGGACGAGTACGAAGGTTAAAATAGCGCATAGCATAGCGTCTTCGACTTTCTTCATTCTGCCATATATGCATTACTAGTTTATCACAACTCCGTGCAATCTGAACCTTCGCATGCAGCCGTCGCTTCGAAAATGCAGAAAAACCATGGCTTGAACATTGAGAATGAATTGAGAATGCGAATGAGAATGAGGATGCAACAAAAGAACAATACGACTGGATGCAGAAATCATTACATAGAGAGACCGTTTGATGCGATGCTACATTTCATCGGCAGCGGGACGGAAAGTAATGACATCCATGCAAGTCTTTTCGCCACGCTTGCAAAGTACAACCACCTTATCATCGCGGTAGCTGACCTTCCAAACTTGCTCACATGGTTCACAGATTTCTCGAATAAACTTGCCCGTGTTGAAGTCCCACAGCTTGACTCGTCCATCGTTTCCACCCGTAATGATATAACGGTCGTCGAACTGCAAACATGTCACCGAGTTGTCATGAGCACAAAGTCGGTGCAGACACTCGTATGTCTTGAGGCTAAACACAATGACACGTCCATCCGATCCACCCGTCACCAGTGTGTTATCCAGCAACTGCAGCTGTCCCACCAGGGAAGTGTGGCCTTGGAAAAGTGCCAAACAGTCTCCTGTCTCAGCTGACCAGACGCGCACAGTTGAGTCCAACGATCCGGTGGCGACACGCTTGCCGTCGAATGCCACAGCGTAAATGTAGTGGATGTGTCCACGCAGGACATGTAGACATCGGCCCGTGTCGAGATCCCATACACGACAGGTGCCGTCGTAGCTGCCCGAGGCTACCTTGTTGCCGGCTACCTCGATGCATCGCACCGAATGTTGATGCCCTGCCAGCAGATGTACATGCTCGCCCGTCTCAACGTTCCACACCCGCAGCGTCGAGTCTCTCGAGCCAGAAACGGCAATCGGCTTGCCGTCAAGCACCTTGAGACAACGCACCGTCGAGGTGTGACCGTGCAAGACATGCTTGCATTCGCCGGTGCGCAAATCCCAGACTCGCACGTCTCGGTCGCATCCGCCACTGACGACGATGGCATCCTCGTTGCCGTAGCCGAGCACGCTTCCGCACGGATTGCCCATACCAAGCGCATTGCCAGTTAGGTGAGTCGCAGTGAATGCTGAAGCAGAAGCAGTGCGAGAACGGCCGCTGGTGCCTGCAGCTGCTGCTGCTGCCGTCTCGCCATCACGTCGGATGCGTTCTGCAAGCTCGGGCGGAACTTGACCTGTACCGTCTGCCATCACCGCATCTCGTATCGAACCGGCCTCGGCTTCAGCGATGGCTTTGGCATTCTCGCGATCCCGCTCTTCACGCTCGGTACGTGCTCGAGCAGTAGATCGGAGCTCGCGACGAACATGCGGAGCTCCTTCGGAGCGAATCGAAAGATCAGCGTCGGAGTCGCCTGCACCTGAAGCATAATCTTCGCCGACGAGTCTGGCGGATGATGTTGCCGTTGCATTTGTTGTTGCACTCGCGGCTGCTGCTGCCCTCCTGGCGCTTTGCTGACGTCGGAGAGCGCGGCGCGCCTTGTGGAACCATTCGAGCGTCTCGCCGTGTCCGTACGACTGTCGTGCTTTGCCTGAGGCCGGTGTGCTTGTGGTCGAAGATGGCAGTCTACGGCTACCAAACACGTCTGCCTCATCGGGTAGCTCAATCGTGGATGAAGGTGGCGACAAGAGAGCATCGGCAGCGTCAGGGCGTGGATCGTGGTGGACAAGACGCAAATCGCCATCTGCTGTAGCTTGGTATGGCTTGCCGCCGCTGCCGTCCTCGGGGTCGGTGATGACCATCTTGCCTTTACCTCTTTGCGACGCAGTGGTAGCTTCGCTCTTGTTGCGGCTACCCTTGTTGGTACGGCTGATGAGCGTGAGGCACCAAACTCCAGCATCGTGTCCAAGGAGCGTGTGTGCGTAGAGACCGGTCTCGGCGCTGAACACGTGAATCTTGGAATTGGCCATGCCGACAACGATCCATTCGCTGTCAATGGCCAGACTGGTGACAACGTGTCCAGCATCTGCCGAGACGTGCTGCGTCTGGAGTCGTCCACCTTTGCGCCAGTTCGATTCAGTGAGGTAGGCCATCTTGAAGTGGGTGCGGTAGCTGAACGGCATCTTCGCGGAACGATGACGGTGTGCATGGACGGCAGAAGGAGAGACGTTCGAGTGTCGTGAGGGACCTGCTTGCGACGAGCGTTCCTGCACAGGAGAACGCGAGAGCGAGGATGACGATGCGCCAAAGAGGTTCAAGCCGGTCGTCGCATCTGCATCTTCGTCGACCGATGCAGAGCCTCGACGAACATTGCCACTTGCACTGCGATTGGTCTGATTGCGACGAGACTCGCGAGGGCCAGGAATCAAAGACGAGCAGCTTGGCTGCCCCCTGCCCAAGCTAGTTGGACCCGCGGAAGGCGATGCTGCCGATGCTGAGAAGCGACTGGTGGGAGAGTCGTGATGCGGAAGGGACGCGAGCAGCGGAGCGTTTGGCGGCTGACCAATTGGACCAGTGCGGGCTGGACTTGCAGAAGATGACGCAACCGTCGAAACAAGATCATCTGCTTCGTCCATGTCCATAGCTTCGTCAACATCGACGTTGTTGCCTGTCTCGCTGTCTGCATTTTGTGCGCCTGGAGTGGTAAATGCAGTAGCAATGACAGGCGTTGAGGATTGTTGCCAGCCTTGCAGTCGATCGAGTCGCCCTGTAGCTGTTCTGTAGGGCGCGCTGATGGCATGACCGCCAAGATGGGCTGACGCAGGCACAGGTGGTGATGTCGGAACCTGCATTCGAATGGGCTGAGAAGAGGGAACAGCCGGACCGACAGAAGTAGGAGGTCCAGCACTGAGCCAACCAAGATTGGACGAGGTGGAAGGGGCCGAGACGTCATGTGGTGTGGAGAAGGTGGGTGCACTGGCTGCAGGGAGGGTGTCGAGTGCTTCGTCATCTGCAGACGCGGGTTCATCTCCATATCGAGCACGACTCTCTTCCTCGACGATCTCCTCCAGCTGTGCATAAAAGGCAAGGTCGGCTCCTGACATCGAGTCGTTGAGGCTACCGTGTGTGCCGTCCTGTTTGCTGAGGAAAAGATCATGCAAGGTTCGCAACTCGTGAAGCGCATTGGAAGGGTCGAGACCACGATCGCGATATCGTTGGTAGAGAGATGCGAGCACAGCAGCATCGTCCTCGTCAGTGAACTCGTCGGCGGCCGTATCACCATCTTCGCTGTCAGCGATGGGTCGCAAGGGCTGCTGAAGCAGAGCACCTAGTGAACCGGAGTTGGACGAGCTAGACGGATTGAATCTGGAAGACGAACCGATTCGCGGTGTTGCCAGTGAGGTGATGGATCGAGCCAAGCGATCATCGAGCGAGTGAATAGCAGCGTTACTGCTGCCACGTC
The DNA here is from genome assembly GCA_928856705.1 of Ustilago xerochloae. Taxonomy (NCBI): domain Eukaryota; kingdom Fungi; phylum Basidiomycota; class Ustilaginomycetes; order Ustilaginales; family Ustilaginaceae; genus Ustilago; species Ustilago xerochloae. The sequence goes on from CAKMXT010000012.1 coordinate 537,507, forward strand.
TGCGATACTTGTGCTTGAGACACATGACCTTCCAGGTGTGCTCGTCATTGACAAGACTCCTCCAGAAACGACTCACGCAGCTTGCGCGAGCCAATGTCTTGGGATCATCGATAAAGCTGAGAATGTTGAGGCTCACTTCGATTGGAAGTGCTGAGAGAAAGTCGACCTTTAGCCTTGGAGTGATGACGGAGGAGAGATGAGCTAGTTCACGAACACTGAACAGATCTGCAAGTTCGGATACAAGCTTGAAGCGTGCCGACTGCGTATACTGCGGAAGGACTAGAGAGAGATGCTTGAGAAGTTGCGATGGATCTTTGGGATCGACGATGAAAGGGAGTGGTGTCGTGGTGGTTGCGCCGCCAGCGGCAGCGACGGCAGCAGCATTGTTGGCGAGTCGAATGGACGTATGAAGATCAGGTTGAGGAGAAGGTGCGGGTGTAGGTGGGCTGATGGCGCGATGGCGCGGGGAGATGCTCATGATGATGGAGCCTGGAAGCCGGGCTTCCAAGCAATGCGATGATGCTGAGTACGATCGCGATCGAGTCGGTGCTGATGATGAAAGATGCGGAACAGATGGTATGCGTGACGAGTGCGATGATGATGAATGCGAAGCTAGGGAGACTTGCTTACAAGAGACTGGCGAGAGCAACGGAGAATGTCAAGTCAACGGAAGCGCATCAAGGTGGAAGTCGTCGGCGTAACCGCGATGCTGACGATGGTGTCGGGAGAGCCGTGTCGTTCTCCAATCTGATTTGGTGGGAAGGGGGGCCAAAGCGTGACTGAAAAGAGAACGTTGAGGAATGTACTTTTGTCGAGAATTCAGAGAAGGGACAGCAATTCGAGGTCAAAGCGAAACACGGACGTTGCTGTTGCTGCTGGTGATGATGATGATGGCGTCTGACGATCTTGCAGGGCCAACCTACAGAAACATTATTAGCCGACACACACACACGCAACTCACTCACAGTCACGAAAGTTGCTATGCAGCAGCAAGCAGTCTTACAGTCCCAAGGCTCAGCCGAATTTTCGAGCTCAAGTCTGGACTGACGCTTGATGCGCGTGTGTGTTGCTCAGTAGCCAAAGTCGAATGAATTTGGCACAGCTTCACAGTTCACACGCCATTATTTTGGTGATTTCGCAGAGCAAAGAGTCGGAAGTCGCGAAATTCGAAACTGGCGGGCGGGCAGGCAAGAGAACACGGTGTCCCTCTGATGTCTCTGAGCGCAGCAGCCAACGGGCAGCGAGCAGCAGCAGCAGCAGGAACGATTACGCCCAGTCGCAGCTGGTCACACGGAGAAGCCGAAGATGCGATACAGTAGAGACCAAGTCGAACAAGCCAGCTCCATCTCACTTTTTTGGACAGAGAGGAGAGAAGGATTCGACAGCCTTGCGTGTGTCTCGGCGTTAACGACGGTCTTCGTTGACTTGATTGAACGACTTGCAACATTGGAGCAGCAGCAAATGGGCACCGAAAACGTGGGACGAACAGGAACATACGCGTACGCCAAGGTCAAGCGAGCCAGCCAGCAGCAATCACCATTTGCAAATTTCAGTCCGAACATGGCTCGCTCGCGAAATTTGCATCCTTGCATGAAGGAGCAGCAGCAGCAGCAACAGCAGCAACAACGCACACAGGCGCGGATCCTGCTATGCGCGACGTATCTCGCACCTCGTCGTAGTTACGTCCCTCTGGCTCACTCACTCACTCACCCATCGGGCTTTGTCGTAGCAAATTGAACGCTTCAGTATCTCGCATCACCAACACCGTCGGCTGATCCGCTTCCTTTTCCCATGAGGTGAATGTTGAAGCACAGGCTCTCTTTAGCCAAGCTTGACCGCGAGTCGGTGTGACCGAAGTCAGTTGAGCAGAGAGTTCTTACGTTCTGTTGTTTCAACTAGCATCGGCTTGTTCAAGCATGTCGTCGCTGTCAAAATTCGCAAAGAGAGTCAAGCGACCAAAGAGGATCAACGTGATGCATCGTTGTGTGAGTGTGCGGAGAGATTCAGAGCCAGCCGCTTATCAATAAATGCTCAAGGCAGGACTGAGCGATCTTTTTGCAGCCTCAATTTCCGGTTCCTTTTTTAAAATTTCTACTTTCTCTACAGTGCGATTTAACGACTCTGAGAGGCTCAGATCTTTATTAGGTCGGCTCCTTGTTCAGCTTACCTGCAACAAGAAAATCGCTCAATGAAATTCTGCGACAGGATCGAGCTGCTCAGCCTGAATATGACCTCAAAGAGAGTGGCTGAGCCGACAGGTGACTAACACAGATAGCTGGGAGTTGAGTCGCTAGGTCAGCGCATGCTCTCACAGCTTCTTGCGAGTCTTGGGCCCAGATTTGTTCCTCGGCTACTCTGCCTCTCTTCTTCTTTTCTTCTGCGTGTTCAAGAGCGTGAGTTTACGCCCATTTTGGAATCTGTCGGGTCGCCCGAACAGGCGGCATCAGCAGCTGCGACAGTTTTCCCGGCTGCAGTTCTGCTTCAACTTTAAGCATTTGCGCAGTGCAGTCTCGCTTGTCGCTGTTCTCGTCGGAACCAAATTCAGGGTCTTCTGCGCCGTCCCCGTCGTCGCCATCATCAAGCGACTCCTCACCACCATCATCTCAGATCATCCCCCGCCTTGGACTCGTTCCGAATCTCGTATTGTCGAAAGCACCTTTGTGACAATGACGTTCTGAAAGGGTCATCTACCTCCTCTTGAACTGTCATCACGGATTGGGATCCCATGGCGTCGACATCGCCGTTTGGACACGACCAGGATACCACGAGGCGGAATCTACACTGGATCATCATTAGATAGGAGCTGGAGGTAAAGCGGACTCAGACCATGTACAACCATACCTCGGCTGCGCCAGCTTCTGGCTCCCACTCGGCCTCGGGTTCAAGACTGGACCCACCACCCGTCCCTTCGCAACCAGCAAAGCGTCGTCGATACGCTCGTCGGTCCTGACTTACATGTCGCTCCAAAAAGACCCGCTGCGAATTGCCGGACGAAGGCGTCGCCTCCTCTCACGATCCATTGCCTGTCTATAAGGCTTGTCATCGATGTCGTGCGCTCGACATTCCCTGCGTCGTCTGGGACGGCGATCGCAAACGCAAGCCTCGCGTCTCTTCACCTCCTTCCTCCTCCTTCAGATCCATTCCTTCGATGCCAGACTCCTCGTATACCAGTCCCCACATCTCGTCGCCCAGATACGCTAGCCAGCAATACGCTTCTGCACCCTTGCCTCATGATCCATCCCGACGTCACACTCAATCCGATGTTCGTCCCGACCTCGGTGCCAGTTCCAGCGCCAGAAACGTCTCCGACGACACATATTATTCCCCCTCTTGCGATTGGCGCGCTTCCACAAGCGCTTCTGCGTCCGAGACTCGACGTACAGATCTCTATGAGCGACCCAGGAACACATCCGCTGCACACCTCTCACCAACCGCAGCTTCCAAACCTCCTTCTGCCACAGCAGACACAGCTCCCACCGCGACTTCAGGCTCGAACGATTCCGCCTCTAATCGCCAGCGTGCTACTTCGAATGCCGCTACAGACACCAACTACGACGCTGCCCTCTTCTACGAGCATCGAAATGTCGACCCTCACAGTAACTTGGTTGAAGGTAACCTCCTCGCCAATCGCTTCCTTCATTCGCCCATACTTACCCTCAATCGTTTCATCTCAAAGATCTCATCTTTTTCTCGTCTCCTTCGCCCCGAGATGGACAGATCTTTTGACGGTCAGCTCTCCAGTCTCCTCACCGATGAGAACATCCATGAGCTTCAGGCACAACTCCCCATCTTGCACATGTGGCATCCTCATTTGCCTGATCTCGAATCGTTGCGCACAGCTTATTACCAACGCCCAAGGCCATCCACCTCCCTCTTGCTCGCCTCCATATGTCTCGTTGCGTCCAAGATTGCGGCTCGACGCCATCTTGCAAAGCACTTTGCCATCCATGTCGACCGCATCGGTCTCCAAGTGCTCATCTCAGCACCGAAAGAGCTACATGCTGCCCAAGCCTTCGAACTCCTTCTCGCGCACGAACCTTCGCTGATTGGTGCCAGTATGGATCCATCGGGTTCTGCATCGTCCGACTCGGCCGTCTATGGCGAATCATTGCATTCCAGCGCCGTCGCCATAGCTGAGAGCATCGGCCTCGATCTCACTTTGTCACAAGTGACACACGAACCCGACGAAGGCCACCTCGATTCTGTCAGCCTGGAAGCGAGCAACGACAGGATCCACTCTCAGCTACAACGGTTTTCTCTGTGGTGCAGCCTCTCAATCTGGCGAGGGAAGCACGTCTTTCTCAACTCGGTGATCCGTCCACACGACTTTTCGCGTCTTCGCAACGATGCACAAACTGCCATCAAGCTCGTCGACAAGCTTCACTCACGTCCGTCAAGAGCTCATGGCAACGCTCATGACAACACACAACTAGATACCATTCTGTTCAAAGCCGGAGTTCTTGCCCTCGCCTATCGAGCCATCCGCATGGCCGACTTCCATCATCGTATGACGCAGCTCGAGACACTCTGGCATAGTCGCGCTCTTTTCTCCAACGCCGAGATCCAAGCCGAGATCAGAAGCCGTGTCGATGATAATCTCAACTTTCTTGACGAGCTCTCCAAGACCAAACGCCGGAAGCTGTGGAGCCTGGCCAATCTACCTCATCTCAAATTTTTAGATCGTTGGATCGAATTGGAGTTCAAGTCGGACTCAGACATCCTCTTTCAGTTCTATGTGCGCACTGTGCTGCCCAAGAAAGACGGCTACACCATGGCTGAAGTCTCGCAATCGATGCAGCGCGACGCCGAATTGTTTCGCCTTCTCTACGACATGGGCAAACGTAGCTTCTTGGCTTGCGAGCGTGTTCTCGCTGCATTTGCCGGAACGCCTCGCTTCGAGGGTGACAGCCTCCAACAAACCGGTGCCCCACCGATGTTGACGTGTGGCTATCTGCTGCACATCTCTATCATTATCTTGGAAGGTATCAATTTCGTTCAATATGGCTCGTTCGATCTCTGCATCCGAGTCGACGTGTTTGCACAGCTGCTGCCCCATGTTGCAGATAGGCTCAGTGGGCTTGCACGTCCCGATGCTGAATCACTCGAGTCGCTGGTTTCGAGCATGCTTGGTCACATGACTCGTCGACTGATTGACTGGGAGTACACTCAGACCGTAAACCCGGCCAACTTAGGAGCAACCAGCTCGACGCAGCAGCCCACTTCAGATCATGCTAGTCTCAACACGGGACAGCAGCACCAAGGTCGTTCCAACTGTGGCAGCAAAAACCAACTCACGCTCCAGAACGCTATCACTCCGAACAGCGACTCGAGTCTTGTCTCATCCAATGCAGATGCTTCCCCTACGAGCTGGCAGCACGATTCATCGAGCACAAGCCAGTCGGATTCGTCCAGGCAAGGGACGGCTAATGGCTTCATGCAAGCGCCGCTCGCCGGCAAGGCTGCTGGTATGATGCAGAACATCAATTCGTTCGCGTCCTTTCCTGCAATTAGCGAACTTCCTCTGGTGGGATCAAACGATGTGTTGTCTGCGGACAATATGGCACGCATCATGAACGAAATTCTAGCATTTGACTTTGTTCCTATGAACTCCTTCACATCAACCAATGGCTACTGATAGACGGACGAGCCGCCAACGACGCAGCGCTGCCAGTCGTCACGACATACAGTCTATCGCCCTCTTTGTACTTGTATCACCTAATGCCACGGATTTACGACCTAGCGACGCTCGCTTCCTTTTCAGTATCTTGATTCATTGTTCGAATTGTCTGTTCCTTACTTGACTCGGTCTGCTCACTGATACTGCCCCCTATACATGCTTGCCTCGCGCTTCCTCTGTCCTGACGAGGCGCCGCCCTTCTTTAACGTTCAAACTCAGTGTACGTCGATGTGACGCGATGCTGGTCGGCATGCCACGGCAGAAGAGGTGGCGTCGAAGCATGAATTCTCAGGTGCAAAAGAAACTTCAGAGCTACCCTGGTCTCGATTGGCACAACATCCAGGGCTCGTGAGTCCGCTAGACAGCGGCTACGAACATTCTGCTCTTCCAACACATCCGAAGCCGAGTTTGGAAGGCTAGCGTCGGACAGCGCTACGAAGCAGCGTCGATATTTTGTAGGCTCAATCGGCGATCGAATCGAACGCTGCACAAGCATCACGATAAGGCGCGCTCGCGCGCGTTTCGCCAAGTGTTGCTTTGGAGTCGAACGAACGCTCGGAGAAGCTGCATGCTCGGACTTTCAATTCTCAAAAGCCTGCCACCACAACAGAATTGCCAATCTCTTACAGCACAGGAATACCTTAGTCGAGCAGCATACCGCCTACAGTCAAGTTGATGTAGGCATATATTACCGATGCTGCGCTCGACAAAAGACTTGGACACAAACCCTTGTGTTGTCAGAGAATGATGATTGGGCGTGGGAGAACAAGAACGACGAAGATCAAAGAAGCTTCAGGGCGTGCACGAATGTCGTGTTGTCAAGGCAACCAACACTCAGACGCCCTCGCCTGCTTCTGTCAGCTACAGTACTCAGCTTTGTGTCTCCCTACGTTTGCAGCAGCTCTCGAGAGCGATATTCGGGTGCCAGCTGTCAAAATTGGAAAAACCTGCATGCTACGTTAGCTGCCGGGTTTTTCAATCTATGCACCTTGTCGTTTTCCCCCTTTGTTCGGATTCGATTTCGATTCGCTTCTCCTTACCATTATCATCTCGGTTATACACTGTCGTCCATACACTGTCCACATGGCAGTATGATGCTCAAGGCAATGGTGCCGATGATGCCTGAAGCGCTTCCGAGTTGTAGCGCTCTGCTCACATCTCTCGGTCAGTCGGGCCCTGAAAACGCATCTCGTGCATAAATTGGATTGCTAAATTGCTACCCTCGTTCGTTCGACTTGCTTTGCTGTCGTCAAATTCACGATCCTAGACGGATGTCGTTGACGGTAAAATGTCGGGAGAAGCGCAATGTCTCAGTGTTGATCTGCTCGACACATGATAAGACGTTCGGCGCTGGTGCGCATGTGCTGCTGTACGGTAGATACGGAAGAACAACACTTTGATGCAAACCCTCGGACGCCACGACCATCGTAGCTGCACCCTGCTTCTCTTTCCCTCCCTCTCCTCCCTTTCATCCTCTCCCCTTTTTGTCGTATTGCGCTTCGCACTCGTCCCGCTTCTATGCTTGAGTGCTTGTGTCCGAGGCAATCAAGCGTCGATCTGCGCTACTACCTCGGCGTATGCGGAAGTGGATACGGAAGCTTCTTAAGCCACCGCCTCTGACTCTCGAGCTTGAGCTTCTTTCCTTCTTCCCTGCTAACCGATGTCTTAGGTGTAAACACCACTCCTACCTCTTCCCTCTCCCTTCCTCTCCTTCTTCCCTCACCCTTTTCTTGTTGTTGCTTCCAACCTTCCTATTCTGTCGTCCTCGTGGTCTGGGTTCGTTCTCCGATCTGGTCATTTTCCCGTTCTTCCATAGAGGAAGACCCACGCTGACACAACAACATCAGCTTTTTGACGGTCGGCTTGACAATCACTAAGCGCCACTCTTTCTGCCGGTCAGAAGGAAGCAGGGATAGGAAGGACACACATCAGCTGGTCTGGTGCTCCGATTTTGTTCCGATACACTCTCATTCTGTCATACATTGCAAACTGCAAACGCATCGCATTGTGGTATTCATAGCCGGACTATAATACCTACCACCTCAGCACATTCGTTCAGTGGATCATCCCGAACCGAAGGCGAACAGACGTTTGGTCTCCGACTCGTTGTTCCCCTGACTTGTTGTACCTCTTCAAGACAAGAACACCTCCGACTTTCATACGGTTTCCTTAGTCTTTCTTGTTTCTACCATCACCACTTGCTCCCTGTCTTCACCACTCAACGCTTCCAATAGCTGCGACCATTCTGTGGATCATGGTCGGCACACGCAACTTAGTATGGAGCGTGGTTGCTGGATGGTGCGCCCTGTTTGCCGCCGTCCAGGTAGGCGCCACGCTGCAAAACCCAACCATGTGGATCTTGGTTCACCACACGCTTAAACAAGCACGTATCGATCCCATTGTCACTCCTGGCAAGCCATCGTCGCACATGCATTCTTTCGTCGGCGTCAACGGAATCACAGAGAACACTACAACCGCCCAGGATCTCGAGGAAGCTTCCAACTGCACTACCTCGGGTCTCACCATCGACGAGTCCGCCTATTGGGCGCCTTCGCTCTACTCGTACAACGGCAACAACGATACTTTCACTCCACGACCTCTGGGTTATGTCAACACGTATTACCTTATGAGGGGCAATGTAGCCATCACTGCTTTTCCCAAGAGCATGCAGCTGCTTGCAGGCAACGCAATGAGAACAGGACCGGGACCCACCAAGCAGGCTGATAACACTGTATCGTTCGTGTGTCTCGACTACAAGAATGGTAGCAAGCAAACACAGACGATGCCGCAGACGCCTTGTCCGCAAGGATTGAGAACCCAGGTAGTCTTCCCGTCGTGCTGGAACGGAAAGGATCTCGTGTCGGAGAACCACACTCACGTTGTCTATCCTATGGGCGACAATGCGGACAATGGCGACTGCCCTTCTTCGCATCCCGTTCGTCTTCCCACGTTGTTCTACGAATTCGTGTGGAGTGTTGATGGACAAGACAATCAGGGCAATTCGACTTGGGTGTTCAGCAACGGTGATTCGATCGGCTACTCTTTCCATGCCGACTTCATTGCTGCATGGGATGAGCAGGTCCTGCAAGACGCTATTGACCAGTGTGCAGGCAACCTCTTCAACGACCTTGAGGCTTGCCCTCCATTCGTGCCGCACATTGACAGAAAGGGAGCACAGAATTGCGAGACTTTGACCGATCCCCCGCTCAAGGACGCGGTCGCTTCTCTTCCGGGATGCAACGTAGTCTGGAACGGTCCTCACGCCGGGAAAGGATTAAGCAAGGATTGCGATCCCAACAAGGTGATGTTGCACCCTGCCAACTGGCCTCCCGCCAACGACGCTTCGTCTGGGCTGACTAACTCGACCGGTTCGATCTCTGGTGCTGCTTCGACTGTTTCTTCGGCTGTTTCTTCGGCCACTTCCAAGGCTAGCGCTGCTGCAGCAGGTGTTGTGACCAGCGGCAACAAGGGCGGATCTCAAAATCATGTCGTACCTTCAACTGGCAGTAAGGGCAACAACAACAACAGCAACAACAATTTTAGTGCGGCTGCTGTCGCCGAGCTCAACCGCAAGAAGAAGGAAGCGGCGCGTCGCAAGAAGCAGGAAGCAGAAGCTCGACGAAGAAAGCAAGAAGCTGCTCGACGAAGAAAGCAGGCGGAGGCTCGGCGCAAGAAGCAGGAAGAGGAGAGACGTAAGAAAAACAAGCGTCTTCACCACAACAACCATCACTAGATAGTTCAAGACGTTTCTGAGCCGTTATGGTCATATAGTTGCCTACATTCATCATCCCCACCATTTGCTGCATCTAGCATTCGCTCAAATTTGTTCCTTCTTCGACTCATAGCATTACAAATTGAGATATCAAATGGGCTGGATCCCGAACAAGTAGCCGTCTCCTCGTGTCTAGTGTATTCGTGTGTATCAACATTGAGCAAAGCGATAATCGCAGAACAGTTGAGTCTAAGCCTTGGCACCGGCAAGCCATTTTGTGCCGCGTCTTGGCACGTTTGTACTTTCGTGGTCGTCGCTGAAAGCCAGCCGGCAAATGAGGCGGAGACTCAAAGTGGAGCGGAGGATTGCGGGTCGAGCAACCACGAACACACACAGCAGCTGGCGAAAGGCAAGCGGAAAGAAGCGTGACCAAAACTGACAGGGTCCACCAAAAAATGGAATTTCCTGCAGAATCACCAAAGGAAAATCACACAGAAGCAGCACAGCTTTAAGCGACAGCAGCAGCAGGCAGCAGCAGGCAGCAATCATACCGAAGCGAGCGGCAAACAGACAGGCAAAGGCGGGGCAAAAAAGAGAAACACACAAGTCACAGAGTCTGCTTCCAGAAAAGTGTCCGAGATGAGCTGATTTGTCACTTCATGCTCATACTCTATGAAATTGCATTCCTCGGAGGCCCCACCATAATCTTCGATACCCTCCAATCCATCACACCGTCGTTGCTTCTCATCTCTTCTCTTTGTACTGTCACACCCACTTTTGATTCGCTTGGCGACAACACAAACGCACGCACGCACGCACGCAATTCTACACCCGCACGCACTGAATATTTATATCTTCGGCTCATCCGACAACTAGCATCGGTTCCTCCGACTTCCATTCATCATCATCGTCGGAACACAGCCGACGACATCGTCACCAAAGCGACACTTGAAATAGACTACGAAACATCGCCATGTCGATGGATTTGATCCGCTTAATACAACTCTCGTAGTCTATCTGACTCTTTCACTATATTAATACACTGCTCGACATGCCGCAAGCATCAATAACACCAGCTTCAGAACAGCTGCCATTCCCACAGCAGCAGCAGCAGCAGCAGCAGCAGCAGCAGCAGCAGCAAATGGCATCGACATCAACATTGGCGACATCCTCGTCAGCACCAAGGACTTTGAAAGAACGCATTGCATCTGAATGGGCAAACACCACTCGTGTCATTCGTCGTCACGCCTACTTCTTGGGTCCGGGCATCGTTGCTTCTGTCGCCTATGCTGATCCTGGTAACTGGGCCACCGATTTGCAAGCTGGATCCGAATTCGGCTACTCGCTCCTCTTCATCGTCCTTCTCACAGGTCTTTTCGCTGTCTTTATTCAGATCCTCTCATGTAGAGTCGGTGTCGTCACCAATGCAGATCTCGCAAGACAGTGTCGTATGCTTATCCTCAAAGAGGATCGTTTCGGCAACCCAACTCAACTTCGACTTTCGCGTCCCAAGCTACGAAGATGGGGTCTGCTTTATCCTCTCTATGTCATTTGCGAAGGTGCTATTGTTGCGACCGAGCTGGCCGAGCTTACGGGTTCCGCTATTGCACTCAACCTACTCTTCCCAGCATTACCGCTTTGGGCGGGCATCTTGATCACTTCCGTTGATGTTATCCTCATCCTCTTCCTTTACAGGCCACCACCCAATGGTAGTTTCAGATTGTTGGAAGGTTTGATCGCCATTCTCGTCTTCACCGTGCTCTCCTGTTTCATCGTGCTGCTCGTTCGCATAAAGCCAAGTTGGCCAGATGTCTTTCACGGTTATCTCCCCTCGCATCACGTCGTGGAGAGTGGCGCACTCTACGTCAGTGTCGGTATTTTGGGCGCTACTGTCATGCCACATGCCATTATCCTCGGTTCTCACTTTGCTTCGATAGATCGTCTCCCAACACTTGACGTCGTCAAGCCTCAAAGCACTGCTTCCGACACCGACTCCATCCATTCCACAGTACACCGAGACGGCACTGCCACGGCCGAAGATCAGAGTCGATGGGGACTTGTCACTTCCTCTTTCTCTCGCCTATTCGCTCCCAAGCCCGAGACAAAAGCCGAAGTCGTTCGTCTTTCCCGCGTCATTCGTTCTCTCATCCGTCAACGCACTGGCACAGACGTCTCTGCTTCTGATGCAGACGCAGAATCTTTGTCTGCTGAACAACAACGCCGTAATCGCAATCGCTTTGCACCCGACGACCTTCCACCTCGCACGCTCGAAAATATTCGTATCCACATCAAACACGCTTCCGTCGACATCGGTATGTCTCTCGTCAGCTTTGCCATTGTCATCAACAGTGCCATTCTCATCGTCGCTGCTGCTGCGTTCTACTACACCAATGACAATTCCGGATCCGGCCAAGTGGTGGTTGCAAGTCTTTACGATGCTTTCTACCTTCTCAAAGATCGATTGGGTAGTCTTGCGGCCGTCTTATTCGCTGTTGCGTTGTTAGCTGCTGGTCAGAGTGCTAGTATCACTGTCACGCTGGCGGGTCAATTGGTCAGTGAAGGGTTTATCAATTGGCGTACTGATCCGTTTTTGAGAAGGATTGTCACGAGATTGGTTGCGATCGTTCCGAGTTTGACCGTGTCGTTGGCAGTAGGAAAGGATGGATTGGATGAGATGTTGGTCGCAAGTCAAGTTGCTCTGAGTATAGCTTTGCCTTTTGTGCTATTGCCGTTGATTTTGGTGACAGGGAACAAGGCGAGAATGACTGCGGAGGAATTGGATGATCCGACGACAGCTGCGAGGACAGGTGGATCAGAGGTTGGTTCGAGTGCGTCCTCGGTCAGGTCAAGTGTTCAAGCTGAAAGGCGGAGCGATGTTGCCGATCCCCCAGAAGTGGGCGATAAGATTAGAGCTAGACCGGTCTACACTCGAGAAGCTAGCACAAGCGCTACGATGGCTGTCATCGAGTTGTTGCCCCGCGAAGCATCACAGCAAGCAGAAGAGCAAGATCAGGGTCATGGAAAGAAGCATCCAACCACATCAACAGCTCTCACTGCGCCCCAAGAAGCAGTCGAATCGAGCGGCAGCACCGCAGAGCAACAAGCACAGTCGACGCCGAGTTGTAGTAGTAAGAAGTCACAGTGCTTTGCTTCGGCTTGGTACGTTCAGGTGGTAGCATATGCTATCTTTGCTGTCATTGTTGTTGCAGATGTTTATGTGCTCATTACAACTTTCATGGGTGTCTCTTAGTTGCCGATTCTTTTTTTTGGACAATCCTTTAATGACCATCTCATTTCCACGATACGCTTCTTTTGTGGACCCGTTTGATCTTTGCCTATCAAAACCCAAGAGAGAGAATGAAGATGAATCTATTGCGTGAGGAATGAATAAGAATGAACAAAGAATGAATGCGAATATGATGAGAATAATGCTGTTGTGCTAAACGGAAATGACGACGATCTAGGGTGTAATTTCTATGCTTGAGGCTGAATCATGACGATGATGATGATGATGCCCCTGTTGTTGGTGCTGTTGCTGGTGCTGACCAGTAGCGTTGCTGAGTGTTAACAACTTCATTGAAGTTGAAGGTTCTATTGATTCATCCCCCTCCTCTTCTCCTGTTCTTCCAGTCATCGTCGTCTTGACCTTCTGTTCTTCCTGCGGAGTGATTCTCTTTTCCTCGTCCTCCTCATCCCCTCTTACATCAGCTGCAAATCTCTCATCGACCTCATCGTGCATTTCCAACTCTTTCATCAATCCACAAGCCAACCACCCAAAAGCAGCAAACGGAATTAACATCAACCAAACATGTCTCAAAGCACCATCATACACCTCCCTTACTGCCAAACTTGCCTCTAAACTCAAATGTCTCAACGCACCAAAATGCATCGAATAAGGGCTTGAGATGTCTTCGATGTTGAACGGCAAAGATCCATTTTTGGCCAGAGCTTGAATGGTAGGAGATTTGATGGCGGTGTGAACTGAAGATTGAAAGACTGCTTCTCCGAGCATGATTCCAAGAGTTTGACCGAAGGAAGCGAAGAAGAGTTGAAGTGCAAGGGCTTTAGATGCCATTTGAACTGGGACGGATGCTAGGACAGGGAACTGAGGGGCGACGAATAAAATTCCACAACCGATGGCGATGGGAAATTGGACTAGAATCCACGTGAGAGGTTTAGATTCGACGTTGAGGAGAAGAAGAAGTGGTACACCGAGAAGGGTGAAGAACCATCCAAGGTGATTTTGAGGTACGTAACGTTGACTGACTTCGATGGAAACAGCGAAACCAATAGCGACAAATGCGACGGTGCAAGAAAAGGGAAGAACCATCCAACCAGACATTATAGTGGAAGCGAGTTTAACTGCTTGGAAATATGTAGGGATAACATAGATGATAGCCATTGTAACCACTCCATGTGCGAAAGAGGTGAGATGAGCAGAGATGGCAGTTCTGTTGGAGAGAAGTGCTTTAGGAACGGTTGGGTTTTTCAATTTGAAAAGTTCGAGATAGAAAAAGGCAATGAAAAGGAATATGCTGATGATGAGAGGGATAAGTACGGCAGGAGAAACCCATTTATATCTAGCACCACCCCAAGTTAATGCCAGACCAAGACCTACAGTGGCTGAGATGAGTAAAGCATTACCAGTCCAATCCATTCTCTTTAAATTGCTTCGAACGTCCGATTTAGGTGTCTTCATGTTCATAAAGCATCCAATCATTATAATGGCCATCACAGTGATTGGGATATTAAGCCAGAATAACCATCGCCATCTATCTTTTCGTGAAAAGATACCTCCGATGGGTGGTCCAACTGCTGCTGCTCCGGCCCAAACCACACCCAAAATACCTTCATACGTTCCACGTTGACTCAACGAAACCAAATCAGCAACTACAATCTCAGCTAGAGAAATGATACCACCATCTCCAACTCCTTGCAGAACACGACCCACAATCATCATTTCCAACGAATGACTTGCACCGCAAATTACGGAACCAAAAAGGAAGAAGAATAGGGAAGTAAGAAGAATTGCCTTTCTACCCCAGATTTCACACAATCCTCCAGTCCAAGGTAAAATTGACATTCCAGCAATCGTATAAGCCGCACCGATCCAGATATAGGTTCCTCCACTACCTGGTTTTGTGACTGGAGGTGCAGAGGTAGGGTTATGATGATGTGAGAAGTGGATAGCATCATTCTGCAAATCCGCTACAATCGTAGGTAGAGCGGTGGAAACAGTAGTGAGATCAAGTGCGGAGAGGAAAGAGGAGACGCAAAGTGCCGAGAATACTAGCAAGAAATGCACACGGGCAGTGAGTTTGGTTTTGGTAGAAGAAGAAGTTGTATGAGACTCCATAGACGCTCGTGAATAGGAGACGTCGGTAGTAGATAGGGGGTTGAGATGTGTGGTCGAGGCTTGCGCAGTTGAGGAAAGCGATAGTGCTGGATAGGTAGTGTGAGGGAATTGATGAGTTTGAGGTGGAGATGGAGGTGGCTCATACGATGGTGGGGGTGGAGAGTCTTCTCCTGTTAGGGGGAGTGTATTTGATGGCATCGTGAGAGATATGTTGGCTTCGGCCTGCGTGGTAGGGCAAGGCAAAGGATTTGTTTGGTTGGTTGTTGGAGAGGAACCCAAAAGGAAGTTGCCGAACAACGACTTCGAGAGCTTGCGACTTCGAAAGCTTGACTGTTGAGCAAACTTAGACTCTGCCGGTCGATTCCGAACTTTCGGCTGTGCGTGAGATGGTGATGGTCGCTCGGGAGTGATTCCGAGGGAAAGAGCGATCTAAAGACGAACGATGAGACGCTCGGATCAAGGCTGTGTTATTTGTGATGCACGCTTTGCAGCTCTTGGCGTTGTAGAGATGCTATGCTGTGCTTCTGATCAGGAGTGGCGTTTGTACAGCCTCGTACGGATATACTTCACTAGTCGTCGAGTCCGAGCTTATGTTTGGGATGTGAGATATATTTAAAGGTGGGAACTAGGTACGCAAGACTTTGAGAGTGATGGTGATGGGCACGAAGAGTACACAAGGAAGAGATGGGTGTCTGTGAGAAAGGGATGGCGGCTACGCTAGAGAAAAGGGAAGGCTGTAGACGTGTGGAGAGTAGAGCAGTCAGACTAAGAGCAGGAGATGCTATGGACGTTCTTGGCAAAGCGAGCGGAGCTGAAGAGTTGCTGCTGAGCTGCTGATCGGAGCAAGGAGCGGTGTTTCAGCACAAAGACAAGCAGGATGTAGTCTTGCTTGCACCGAAGCTTATGCCGGCCGGTCACTGCAGAGAGCCAAGCAGCTCACCCAAGGTATGTGATTGTCACACGAGATGGCGGAGCGAGCAGCAGCCGCAGCAGGGAGCAAGGAGAGGCAAGAATGAGATGCACACAAACGGCGCTACTATTCGGTCATCGACAACGCCGGAGCGAGATTGAAAGAGGGCAAGCGAGAAGACGTAAGACCGGCAAACAACATCATCAAGGAGATGCACACATCAGCTCACACATAGGTTTTGGCAAGCGAGCGGCGGTGGCCGAATATGTTACAGACACGACAGACGGCTGATGGGAGCCTGTGGAAGCCGAAATTGTGCGCCTTCGGCTGTTGCTACTGTAGACAGAGGGCTCAAGCTTGAGGACGCTATCCTTGGATCGCTCTCCCTCCTCTCTGCACAGCTCGAAGAGGCAACTGGACCTAAGTGTTGCTTAAGCTCAGACCGCTATAAGAAGAATGCATCACAGTAGTTGGCGGGCAGCAAGCAGAGAACCGCATAACGTTGACGCGTTAACTTTTGCCTACACGTGGGTAGTGACGAACAAAAGAGCGTGAGTCTGGACCTAAAACATTTCCTCTCTTATCCTTTGAGCTCTTGACAAAGTTCATCGGACATAGAACAACAACAAGCTTGCCCCGCGATCGTGCCATTCAGGCGCCAAATGATCTAACCGAAGCTCTGCACGTCGCTCTCTATCCACTTCTGTGTGGAAGGGGGTTGGGGACAGGCAACGGTGAACTCGGACAGAGACGCGGAGTGAAGAGCGGAAACGGGAATACTATTGCAAGTCAGTCAAACATATCGTCCCCCTCTGACAATTGCTCATGTCGAGTAGGAAATCAAGAATTTCAGCTTTCTGGTCCTCGGCGAAAGAAAGAAAGAACCTGCGGATCCACCCGTCGGGTCGAGAGGCTGCCACTGGTGGTCCCAGTTCTGCACGCACTTTTACAAAGCCAGCAGATAACCGATTCGGACCGCACCGGTCAAGCTAGTCCTTCCCCGCTCTGTGCTCAACCGTTTGTTTCTTTCCCACAAATTGCTTGTGAAGAGCGTCCTGATCTGGAACTGTAAGAACGTGACAGTAAATGCGTGTCGGTGCTCAAATTGCTGTCTCTATGGATCGCGTTAAGGAGTGATCTGACGGTCATGCTCACCACGTTCTCTTGTTCAAGTCGTCACGCCTACAGTATGCTACAGACTCCTTTGCGTAAGGTTACTCGTCGACCTTGCAAGACCGAAGCTTGAGCTTTCATGATTCGACGAACCCCTCTTGCACTTGCCGAGGCGGCAAACATCAGGATGAAGAGGCTAAGATTGGATGCCGCGTCCTTGCCTTGCGTACGTGGGTCCAAGGGTTTTTGGTTGTAGCTAGCGAGACCAGACAAGGATCGACAGAAACCTATTACGCCAGCAAGAGAGTCAAAGGTTGGAGTTCAGTAAGCGGATTTCCATGGCTCGGTGTCGGTGTAAGAAGCACATAAAGACATTCTGCTGCAGTAGCCGCACTGGCATGCATTTTGAGACAGATACAGGAGAAGGGGCAACTAAGTCGCTGAGTATGAGCGAAGCAAACGCAGCTAAGAGCCGTTGATGTTTGAGGCTTCGGCACTGAGACCTTGGAACCAAAGAATTGGAACCCAATTTTAGTCGGCGCCAGAGCAGTCTTTTGGCATTTTAGAATACAAAACTATGCAGAAATACTGTATAAAAATGCAAAGCGGAGCTCTAATTTGCGGCGGAGAGAACGGCAGCTGAAATGGTGTTACAAGTATCCGCACAGAAACGTGGCATCGACGCTCAGATGCCGCTCGTTGTCCGCCGTTGGATAGACACGACGATCAGAACGTTTTGCTCAGCAGCGGAACTGGACCAGTGTAAGGGGAGTTTTGAGTTCTGCATGATTTGAGGCTAGAGTAGCTGATTCCTTTTGACACGTACATGAAAAGGTTCTAGACGTTCAGGCCCTTGATTCCCTGCGCCCTGTCTTTGTCCCCCTGTTCTTCCGTGCCGCTGCCGGTGAGTCTGAGCGAGAGGATCACTGCCACGCAATTCCGTACACATCCTTACCCTTTGCCCCCTGCCGTTGACCTCTTACCCAACCGTGCACAGTAACGCTCGTACTCGCAGAGAAAGCCTAATCTCGGCATGACCGTCGCAAAGCATTCACTTCCAAATCAGCCTGCTATTGTGAATACAAATCTTACTCTGCTCTCTGCGTAGATGCGTCAGGTCGAGCGGTCATTCTCCATCGCAAAGGCGACGTTAGTTTGACGAACATACGAGGTGAGCCAACTCGACGAAGGTATATAAAGGAGGCGCTCCTCGATGCGATTATCTGTTTACGTTTGGTGACTTTGTACGACCCAAAAACGTGGTGGTGTGCCTAAGAATAGCATTTTAGCATTTCACTATTCGCCCCGAAACGTGGCCAACGGTTCACGCCTGTCTGCCTCGAAATAAAGTAGAAAAAATATATTCTGAAATGAAGGAGAGGCGGAAAAGCAAAGGGTCCAAATCGGAAATGTGGCTTGATTATTGTGCCATTCTTTGCCGAGCGATGAACCGCCGGATTCTAAAATCTTTTGCGAGATCAACAAAAGAACAATAATAAACGACAGCCCAGGCACTGCGTCAGCCAATAGGAATACAGTATGATTCCAAAAAAGAGCCTTTTCAATGTTTGACATGTTCTTGACCGCCGCCCTCGCTTGCAATTTTGGATCGCCTTCCCTTGATCCCTTTTCCCTCGATCCATCGTGCAAACGTTGTAAGGACCTTGCGTCGGCATTGTGCGTCCATGGCGGGCATTCCAGCTCGAGATGAATGCACTATGCACGTACGATAGGCTCGCATTGATTGGAGAAGGTCCTTGACTCCACTTACCTGACGCAGATTGCCTCTCAGCCCCGCTAGAGTGATTGTTATGCTTGCACAGCCCCCTCCTGCAACACCTTGTTCTCCAGCATCCACTGCATCGTCAATGATCTCCTGTTTTTTTTCGATGTCCGACTGGTCATCGCTGCCTTGACATGACCAATTGGCTTGACTGAATGTTCCGATACAGTGCTCGGCGCATCATACATGACTTGGCATGACTGGGAGGATGCTTACACCATTGCTCGTGATCGTCATGCTTGATCAAAGCATCCGTCAAGTCAAGAATCGAACGGCAGACAGCTCCAATACCTCTCTCGCCATCAAGTAGGGTTATTCGGTCGCAAACGACAGCGGGAACCACGACGGCCAACCATAGTTCGAGAAACTTTTGCCGCCGGTTGCTCGGCCCCTTCCTGGTCTTTCTCGCGTTTACTTCCTGCTCCCATGTTCCAGTACCCGTTACCCCGGCAAGTTCTTTTTTCGGCATCTCATGAAAGCCACGAGGAGTCGCTACATCTGACACGAGGCAACAGTGCGAACAATCTGAGGACTGATCTTTTGAAAAGCTTTCTGCTCGTGGACGAGACAACGTTTGTGACTGGTACAATCGTTGAGCTTCAAGCAACACTGGTAATTCAGTCGAGGTCGTCTCGACCTGGACAAAGCCAACGTGTGAGCGGAGCTTGTTTCTTGGGCAAGGGCCTACAGCAAATATGCTCGCTAACTATTCGATAGTGTTGCTCTGTCAAGACCTGTCCCACTAAACCGCTCTCAAGCATCGACGCCGACCTACCGACACTGCCTGCCGCGGCGAGCCTGCATTTAGATTCACTCTCGTGCATCGCTCCCCTCCCTCGCTCGCTTTATCCGCTCTTCCGCGTCCTGTCTCGTCCTCTTCCTTCAGAAGCCAGTTGTGCAGCTAGTTGTATGCACGACTGCTTTGACACGCACAAGACCCTGACCGAATCACCACAGCTGCCTTGTCTCTCTTGTTGCCGGATTTGCCTGGCTTGCGCGATTTTCACCCAGCTAATCTCGTCCCTGCTCCTCTTCGTACAGAGTTACATTGCTTTACTGTACCTTCACAGCCGAAAAGCTTGAGTGCACTCTTGTGTGTTGATTGTGATGCCCAATCACGAAGAGCGTTGCATTCCTTTACCTCGGCCTCTTACGTTCCAGACCCCTCGAACCCACTCTCCGGCTCACATGCGCTTCCGGTCCACAAATCTTTCCCTCGGAGTGTTCCAATCAGGCTGTGAATGCATCGTGCGACCGCTTCCCTACATTGACAGAAGGAAGGCTAGCACCACGCAGATGTGGAGACAATGCTCGTAAGTCTGCCCCTGCCGGCTTGTGTGTCTTGTACTCTGGCCGCGGATACTGAAAGGTGTGACCGCCGGGCAATTCGTTCCGCTCCAGCTTGCCCCCTACTTTGAGCTACTGATTGTCCACACATATCGCTCACACCCTACTCCAGTCACCCTTCATAAACCTCGCAGGCCAAGACTTTTTCTTTCTCTCCGACCATCATCTCTTATCCCCAATCCTTGATCTCCTCGCCTCTTTCTCTCTAATACCCTTCTCCTCTTTGCCTGCAAAGCCCTTCCTGTAGTCACTCCTTCCTCCGTCGCTCTTTCCCTCTCTGCCTCTTTAGCCACCGCTAGAGCTCGTTGACAAGATGGTTTCAACTCGCAGCCCTTCTCCTAGCTGCACTGAGCGCTCTACTGCTACCGACATCTCGTCGGACGCCTCCAGCATCGTCGACTCGATGGCTAACCTTCACACCGAGGATGACGCCGTCGTTCGCGACCAGACGATACAGGATGTTTTGAATGGTTCACGCATCCTCATTACCGGCGCTGCTGGTTTCGTCGGTGCTGCTTTGCTCCACCGTCTTCTCGGTGACGCTTCCTTCAACGTCAAGCAGGTTGTCGCAATCGTGCGAGGCAAGACCGACGAAGAGGCGCTCAAGCGTCTTCCCAAGGCTGTTCACCACCACGCCAAGCCCGAGACCGAGGGAGCTCTTCCTAAGCTCGTCATCGTCAACGGTGACTGCGCTCGTCCCAACTTTGGCTTGAACGAGCAGGATTTCGAGAAAGTCCGCAAGACCGAAATCGTGATCCACTGCGCTGGTGACACGAGATTCACCCTTCCTATCTCTCAGGCTTTCCAGTCGATGGCCGACTTGGCCTACTTCACTGCCCGTTTCTCGCTCCTCACTTGGAACGTCAAGACCCACATTCACGTCTCGACTACCTTTGTCGGCTGGTACCTCAAAAACGGCTCCCTTGTTAGCGAGACGTTGACACCTGAGGGTTGCGGCACTCAGGTCGATGAGCAGGGCGAACACGTCAACACCTACTTCCAAGCAAAAACCTACGCCGAGTCGTGCGTTAACTCTCTCTTCACCTCGCAAGTTGGTCGCAAGCTCCACGGCAAGACATGTCGTATCGTTCGTCTCGCAACGCTCGGTCCTGCTATCGACTTCCCTCGTAACGCCTGGGGTGCTGGTCACCCTTCGAGCCCTGTGTGCGCCGCTCTGGCTGCTCAGGTTGCGGATCCCAACATCATTTTCCCTAACGCTGGTCTCGATGTGATTCCCGTTGATATCGCTGTCAACCAGATCCTTGCTATCACTGCATCAGCACATGCATTGCAAAAGCTTCCTACCACCCACCGCTTGCACCCCAAGAACCCCGCTGCACCAACAAGTAAGCACCTCGCTGAGGTCCCCTGCTACCATGTTGCCTGTGGTCGTGGCCCCGAGTCGCGTATTCCCATGACACTCCTCAACGACGAAAACGTCAAGATCGAAGAACCTTATATCCCCACAGCGAATCTGCTCAAGGTGTACGACCCTTTCATTACCAAGATTGTCGAGTTCGACGTTAGCCGAACACGTACCATTCTCGGTCTTCCCGCTTTGCTACCTGATCAAGGCCGTGCTGTGGAAAAGACCACCCTGGCAGACTTGCCACTCAAGCAGGGTTCGGTAAGCCTCGACATTGTCAAAGCAGTGCAGGACAAGTTCGGGCACAAGGAGCTTGAAGGCTGGACAGGCTACTTGCAACAGTGCCGTGACGAGATGGAGGCGATGGGTCCCCGCTCCGACTGGGAGACTTTCGTCGACTAAATGCGACAATCATTGCATCATCTCACTCCTGACTTCTTTTCACTCTGATCCTTATAGAACACGCCCATCATTAAACTCTGTTACAGCCAGCATACCCACCAGATTAGGCTTTGTTTTACATGTTGTTTTCCATTCCCCATAATGTATGTAGATAGCGACGGGAATTGTTACAGTGCATTCGCAAACGTAGTTTGATTGTCAGCGAGTCGTGATCCGAACAATGCCGAACAAGCGGGCCATCGGTCCGCGCTGAAAACCATCAGGAAACTGAATGATTGAAAAGATAGCATTGCATACAAAGACATCAGATGCGCTTGAGATTATAGACAGAGGTATCGGCGAACATCAGATACAGTCGCAGTGAATCGGGTTGTGTGGTTAAGATGAGAAGGGAACAGTGCACGACTAAAGGGTCTATGAGATGATCTAATAGGGGCCAGGGCAGCGATCCGGGCGCAAACGAAATATAGAGGGCTAGCAATGTTTGGCGAGCCGGGGGAAAGATCGTTGCGCGCATCTGATCAGGTCTAGGCCCCGACAGGTGTAAGAAAAGAAAGACTTGCGTGTGATCTATAGTTCGAAACTCGAGACGATGCGACTGGCCACACGCCTGCCCGAGAGCAAAGCGCCTTCCATGTAGCCTTGCCAGATCTCACTGGTAGCATCTCCGGCAAAGTACAGGTTATCGACTTTGGACATCTCGTCTCGTTCGTCCTCCTCAAAGCTGGTGAGAACGCCGGGAGGATTAAAGGATCCATAGCCGCCGGTGGCATAAGGGGCCAACGTCCAGTTCATCTCGAACACCTGTGTTGCGTTCTTGGCCTCAGGCCCGAAGAGTGTGGATAGGAAATCGAGAACGATTTGTTTGCGAACCTCTTCGTCCGGATTCTGATGAAGGAAGCGGCGCGAGTTGTTGCCGAGAATGAATGCGACAATCACACCATGTTTCGCATCAGCAGGCGAATTGTCGTAAGTCATCTGAACAGGGCTGTTCTCGTCTGCGTTGATCATGGCACCGTTGAGACCAGCCGCGCGCCAGAAAGGAGTGGAATAGACAACGTTGAACTTGATCACGGACCCCATGGGCTGACGACGGTAGTACTGAATGATGCCTGACGGCAGAGGAGGTTGGAAGTCGATCTGGCAGATCAAGGGTCTCGGAGGGGTGATGATGACCACTGGCGCGGCGTAGTGTTCGCCTTCTTTTGTAGACACTTTGTAGTTGGCGGTGGCATTCCCAGTTTCCTCGTCATAGATTCTGTGAACACCAAAGACCTTCTGGTTGAGCTCGATAGTGCCCTTTGGAAGACGAGCGGCTAGACGCTCGCTAATAGCCTGTGGACCCTGTACGATACGGGTAGTTTGAGCATCGCTGAGAACGTTTTCGATGTCGCCTCCCGCACCCGAGACGGTCGCAAGAAGATCCAGAAAGCTGATGGATTCAGAATCTTCGGCGTAGACCGCTTTGATGGCCATTCTGATGAGCTGTCTGGCCTCAAAAGTCCACATTGTGTCATCGATCCAGGTTCCGATAGATCGCTCGTCCCAGTAACGAGCATCCTTGGCAAGGGCAGGTGTCTTGGCAGGGACTGACTTGGAGAGGCTGTTGATCTTGCGAGTAGCTGCAAGCAGATCGAGCGAGGGCAAAACTCCGCACGGAATCATCTCGTTGTATCGTTTGACCTTGCCATCCGTGGAGCGGTAGATGCTCTTGCCTTGGTCGTAGGTGTTGTGGGTAGTGAGTCCAAGCTCTTCGATGAGCTGTAGAATCTCGGTTTGGCCAGGGCCGATCCATTGACCTCCCATCTCGACGGCGTTGCCATCTTGTAGACGTCTATCGAGCGTTCTTCCGCCAACACGATCGTTAGCCTCGAGCACCTTGACGTTCAAGCCGGCACGAGTGAGCTCGTCGGCTGCAATGAGGCCAGATAGACCAGCACCGATGATGACAACATCAATGGCGCCCGTTTTGCTTAGCTTGTATGGAACGGAAGGTAGAGCGAGCGTGGTCTGAGTGCTATCGTGTGACGCCGAACCGTCTTGCTTGTGGCCGCGACCGAAAGCTGTCTTCTGTTCACCACTACCTTGACGCCTCGACTTGTTGGAGCCACCAAGCCACGAAGGTCGCGAGACCATTGCGCCGAAAAGAGCCTTTCGAGGAAGGCAGTCGGTGGCGGTTGAATGACCAGAGCGACGCGAGTATGAATGGTAAATGTGGTGGCAGCAAGACAAGAGACAATCGTGGCAGCTAAGATGACACAAGCCGCGGCATCACAATAGGCTGTGCTGTGCTGTGTTGTGCTGCTCTGCTGCTCTTGACATGAGTCTTACTACTGTACGACCCTTTCGTTCCTGATCCGAATTGTCAAATTCAAACATTCTCTTCGGCAACCCTTCTCGACCCAACCGCCGGCGTCTTTTTCTGCAAGACCCCCCTCCCGTCTTTCGCTTAACGAACCCTTGTTCCCTTGCTGCAGCTCACCTAACTACTGTATGCTGCATGAAAGCTCTGCCATGGAACTACACATCCGACCATCCATGCATCCTGTCAAGTCAATCAAGCCTCAATCTCTCCCGCCGTCTTTCCACATTACTGAACCTTTGCGAACCCACTCGTCTCTCCTGAATCCTCGACGTGCCACCTCCGCTTGACCAAGTTGCCCGTAGCTTCAGAGTTTGCGGAAGTCTCGAACATTCACAGCCACAGTGAGCTTGAGAAAGCGCATACGCACTGTGATGCAACACCAATCTCCCTAGTCTTCGGCTCCCCCTGGCCCAACCACAACCAAACTTCAAACACTGCATCTCAACCTGCTTCGGACTCAACCCGCTTCGGCAGGATCTTCAGCCCTAGATCAAGGTGTAACCGTTCAGATGTTTTAGAGTCAACTGATGCTAACTTAGTATGCAAGAAGCTAGTCGTGTCCTCGAGGCTTCTAGGAAGCCCATTTCGGAAAAAAGTGCGCTACCATAGCAATTGCACTTCGATTTGTGTCTTTAAGACGAATCGCAAGGGACAACATTGCTTGAAGTCAGCAGACATGTGACCTTGAGACCTCATTTGAGTGATTTCGACCCTATTGTTGCTGTCTCGCCAAGAAGTACGCAAAATCACGAACTGTATGCGTTTAGCAATTGAGTTTTAGCGCTCAAATTTGGCAAATTTCATGATTTTAGCTGCGTCGATATTTGCTTAGCGACAGGTTTTGTCGTAATTTTGTGGCCAGGCATTTCCTTTTCAGAGCCGTAAAACAATGACACCATGCTCTGGCCAATCCAGCTCACCCGTCTAAAAAAATGAAGTGAATTTGTAAATCAGTCAAGCCGTTGAACTGGTTCGCGCGGTCACTGCTGTCATTTTTTCTGAATGGACAGTGGAAAAGGCGGCAGACGCCAAAATAGACATTAAATTGAGGTTCAGAAAAGATGTTCCATTCTCTGACTCGCGTGATTGGTGCTCTTTGAGCAGTTTGTCACGTTTGTGCGTCAATTGGTCAATGTCTCCTTTTGTGCATTTATGATACAGACTCAAAAGAAAATAAAGTAAGTTGGTTATCACAACCAACTCGACAATATTGTTGCAGTTGTGACTATAATTTTTGCAAAAGTCATCAGCGCACAAATCTCTGATAGCGGTCGAGTCAATCACGGCTCAACATGATAGTGTCGACGTGATTATCACACTAAGCACACTCATATAAGCTGCGTGGAAAGTGCTTAGCCAAGATCTGCTATGCGAAGGCGGTGAGACAATTGTTGTGCATGTAGTGTCGATACATGTAACTTGAACTTTGTATGCATTTCAGCCATAGGCGTCTGCAGAGGGACACTAATGTAGGGGTGGAGTGAGTGCGCTCCTTCATGGAGACAAAGGTGATGGCGTTTTTTGTCTCCGACTTGCGCCGACGGCAGGGAGGGCACAGGACGATAGCAACTCGCATGCGGCCAACGGTCACAGTCACCTTGTTCAAGCACCGATGCTGCATGATATCACCTTGAGAGAGCGATGACGCCCAGGCTTAGCTCAGGAGGACGGGTGGGAGCTACACAAGGCAAAGGGCCCTCGATGAGTAGGTGCGAGGATCACAGCGCTGCTCAGACAAACGTGTTCCTTCAAGCTACGCTCAGAGCGCTGCAAAGATGTGCGGGAGAGGACGGGCAGCTCTGGACGACTTGGAACGTCCTCTTACATCGAAGATGTCCTGCAAGCCGCTGAGCGAAGGAGAGCAGGTACCAACTGGCGACCTTGTCGGCACACACAGTACAAGCTGCAGGAATTCGTCGTTACGCATAAGCTGCTATATTCTGTCGATGCACATAAGCTGCGGTTTGGACGAGATTCAAGAAGAACGCCGCTTGTCAATGGAAGGTCCGACGATGGACAGGTGCTCCAGGTTTATTGACGAAAGACTCACTTGCCGTCACGTCTGGCGACACAAACCTAGTGATTTGGGGACTCAAGGACCAGGTGTGTCCACAACGATGCTCATTGTCAAGGACGAGTAGCGCAGCAAGATGCAATCATATGCTAGTCACTAGAAGCCCACATGTCGAAGCTTGAAAGTGTCGACAGAGGGCGCACGCGAGGCGGCGCATGTACTTGCTTTGTCTATGTCTCAGTGTGCAGGCAGTACGTAGTGGCAAGATTCGACGTGTGTGAAGTTGGAATGGACAGAATCAGAAGTAGTACAGCAACGTCAAGGGCTGAAATGCAACAGATCAGGTGTCGTGCGCAGGGAGCAAGCCGAGGGGAAGGGGGCAGGCTCATTAGACCGTCACAGGTGACATTTAGGCGGACAAGCCTGCTGCCGGCGAGGATGTCCGCCCGAGGAGTTCATGAACGGGACGAAGGACGGGCACAAGAGAGATTTGGGGTTGATTTCCAAATGCTTACTTGAATGATCAGTTCGGCACAGACAAACGGCGTCGCGCAAGAACTTGATGCAATTGACTAATGACTCAATCAGCGAAAGGTGCTAGAGCATAATTTGTTGGGGCGAATGACTGACGGACGCAAGTACTCAGCACAAGACGAGGGAACGTAACACACGAGGGAGCGCACGCAGGACGAAGGACGGAGAAGGATAGATGCGAATGCAAAGACGGATGATTGCGATCAGTCTAAGATGAGGTATAATACAAGCATGATTGTATGCTGAAAACTAGGTGCCGAGAATAGAATAAGGTGAGGTCGCCTGCTAGCTGATCGTCCGGAGTCGCGGCAGAAATCTTCGCATGCTGCGATGTCGGGAAGCGCCAAAGGTGGACGGGGACATAAGCGCAGGAGAAACTCTTGTGTGCGAAAAGGCAGGAGGAAAGCTGCCGCGCGAGTGGACTGCTGAAAGTGGGAAGCTAATGCTTTGGCGACAGCCTGCAAAGCGGGCGGTTTTGATAGGAGACAGTAGAGTATAATGCAGCGAGAAAGCGAGAGAGAGCCGACTTTGACTTGTCTAGTCGGTGTCCATGCCCATGGTCATGCCGGAACTGCCAGCGCCAACGAGAGCAGATTTTGGCTTTGCCGAGGTGGCCTTGACCTTGATCTTGTCCTTGGAGGTAGAAGCGGTAGCACGAGAAGCCTCGATGGAAGCACGGAGGTGAGCATTGCGGTGAACGAGGAGACGGTCTGCTTCCTTTGCCTTTGCCTTGACGCCGGCCTTTGCCATACGAGCTTTGTGGAAAGCAATCTCTCTGCGGGTCTTGATCTCCTGGATGCGCTTCATGGCGTTGAGAGTAGTGGCAACAAGCTCGCGGTCGTAGCGAACGGGGACGTTGCGCTTCTTCTCGAATTCGAGTGTAGAGTCGACTGTCATTTCCTTGCCGTTCGCTTTGCGGAATGCCTTTGTCCATCGGACCTTCCTTGGGTTGCGCTTCAATTTGAAGTTCTTATGACACTTGGACTTGCAAAACTTGAAGATCTTTGCATCGTTACGAACGAAAGTGATACCCTTGCCTGGGTAGCAGGGAGCGGAACAGAAGAAGCAGTGCTCGATCCTCATTGTGACGTTGGTAGTGAAGCGTGCGTCGCGGCGAGAGTAGTAATGTGTATGTTCGAGATGCTAAAAAGGACAGCGTCCTTATGGTGGTCCGAGAAGACTAGGGATCCGGGGTTAAGATTCGCAAGTGGCGTGGATCTTGTAAAGTGAACCGAGCGGCCGAATGTAACGAGAAATAAGAAAAGAAAATGACCCCAACTGCGATGGATATTGACCAGATAGGTTATACCACGATGCGACGGATGCAAAGTGTGGTGGTTTCAAGGATCGTTGATGTTTGTGGTGGTGGTGAGGAGGAGGAGAAGGATGGATGGAAAGTGGAAGAATCGAGTTTGAGTGAAATTCCGCCCACTTTAGATTTGGAAAGTTTTTGCTTTTTTGACTGTGGTGTGTTGCGGAGTGTGAGTTTGAACCCTTTTTTTTGCCTCTTTCGCTTTTCCTCACCGAAAATTCTGAAATTCGCATCGGAATTCGGAAGCAGCTCACGCATCGTCGATGTCTTGAATCGGGGATAAGGGATCGGCTTGAATAAAGCTGAGGTGTGGAGAATTGTGACAGCAGCGAGCAACGAAAGGGTTCAACTGGACTTGTCGCAGAATTGCTGCTCATTCCATTGCTTTCCTGTTCACCATCATCATCATCATCATCATCTTCCTTGTTCGCAGCCATGAACGCACCATTGGCGATGCACCATCATGGTGCTGGCATGGGACCACAATCTTCGCATCGACCACTCATCACACAACGAAGGACAATAGGAGCTTCCACATCGCTTCCATCGGACTTCATCCACAATGAATTTAACTTCGAACAACACATCAAGGCTAACCTCAACGTCAAGCTGGACAACGATGCACAGATCTGTCCCGACTATGCAGAAAGACTCCAGTGTCCTCGCGGAGCATCATGTCCGCGGAGACATGTCAAGCCGAGTCATCTCAACTTCTTGCCACAGGGATCGACAGCACTACGAGATCCTAACAAGCGAACGGTATGCAAGCATTGGCTGAGAGGTCTCTGTAAGAAAGGTGATCAGTGCGACTACTTGCACGAATACGATATGCGAAGGATACCCGAGTGTAGATTCTACGCCACCTTTGGCTTCTGCAACAGCGGTGACGATTGTCTCTACTTGCATGTTGACCCTGCTATCAAGCGTAGAGAATGCGAAAAGTATAACCGTGGCTTTTGCCCCAAAGGACCAGCATGTCCGAAGAAGCACATTCGTCGCGTAGCATGCCCATTGTACTTGGCAGGCTTCTGCCCAGAAGGGCTGGAATGTCCGCGTGGACAGTAAGTATCGGGTTCACTATGCATTGTGAATGATCGAGAGTTGATGTGCTGACAATAATCCCTCTATTTTCCTTGTTCACGTCCAACAGTATCAAGAGCACACCGCCTTCGAGCGCGTCACGGTCCAACTCTCCTATCCTCACTCATCGACCGTTGACAGCCGCAGAAGCATTCGGTACCGGAGGTGGGCGCGACGAGTTTGCAGAAGGTGGACGACCTCAGCGTGCCAATCCAGGCAGGTACGGCTTACCGGGCGGAGGAGGACCAGCAGGAGGGGCGGGAGCACCAGGTGGATTCGGCGTCCGTGGTGGTGACGATGGAGGAGCTCGAGGTGGACCCATGGGATTTGCGAGCAACAATAATAACATGCAAAGAAGACCCAATCCTGCATTTGCAACCGGTCCCAATGGCATGGGCGGTGGCGGACCACCAGGAGGAGGATTCGGAGCACCGCAAGGGCAAGGACAAGGCCAACAAGAGGGAGGTCGTGGTGGCGGCTGGAAGAAGGATTTGTCGGAAGTGCTCTGTTTCAAATGTGGAGACTATGGACACTTTGCCAACGTGTGTCCCAATCCGAATCGACCAGGCAATCGAGGTGGATTGGAGCGCGGAGCAGGAGGGCAGGCAAGGCAACGCGATCGACCGAGGCCATACTGATTACCATCTCAGCATCGCCCCTCGTCCTTGCCATCATTGCAGCATTTGTATTTGTAGACCATCGCATCGAGTGCATCCCTTCTGCCATAGCATTGGGTTGCTATCTTCATCATTGTGCCAACGAGTATCGGCTGTGAGATGCCCAAAATGTAACACATTGAAGGTTGTGCCACGTGTTTTGAGGTGAGCGTCAAACCCAACGGAACAGTCGGCGGAACGGAAGCAGGAAAGTGTGACAGAACAAACGCTGCCTGTTGCGTACCATGGAAAATTGCAAATTGGCTCCCCGCAAAAGTGCCTGCAAAGAGTTACTGTATCTCTTTTCTATGCGTCGGCGCAAAAGAAGAGCAGATCCGCAACTGTGAGTGCATCTTGACTGTGTTTTGTCTCCCGCGCTAACCAGTGTTTGCTGTTCCGACGCTGTAAACTTAGCCTTCCCGCATGCGCTTTGCCCTTGACAAGCATTGATCGCTTGTAAGCGCTGTTTCGACTTGTCCCGCAAAGCCGCATTGATTTTCTATGCTGTGGAAAAGTCACGGAAAAGACTCAACTTGCAAACGCTTTATCACAGCAAAAGCGGAATCAGTTTCCTTCGGTTCCTTCATGGATGCTGCAAGCGAGAAATAAGAGACACAGACGTTCTCGGAATTGCAATTTACAGTTGACTTGACACAAAGCATCCATTCCGTCTTCCGTCACCATCACTCAAATTCATTGCGCACCATCACATCCACATTTACACCGTCCATCTTTCCAAGTGTCACATCAGCAATCCCACTTTCGCTTACTCTTATCGGCTTCTATCCGCTCATCCTTTGACTCAGCATCGGTGTCACCTTCCGACACAAACACACACATTCACACGGACGCAGACCAATTGAGCCTCGCTTATCGATAGCAATGTCGGCCGTTTGCCGCAATATCTGAGCGAATCGACGCTCGAATCACACCACTTGCGCATCAGCACAACTCAGCAATAACGGCTATTCCGACTGCTCAGAGGGTTTCTCGCTCGCCACCATGCCTGTCGATAGACATACACCATCTTTTTCGCGCCACGATGAGCTCGCCGATACCAGACACGATGCGGATGACAAATCGCCAAAGAAGCAGACCGCTAGGAGAAGAGCATATGCCAAACGAAGCTGTCTCAAATGTCGCGAGAAGAAGGCAAGATGCGAACTACCAGAACAAAGTCTCACCACTCCTTCCTCCATGACACCTCTCTCCAACGATCTCGCCTGTCATCGTTGCAAGGTTCTCTCTCTCGATTGTGTCGTATGGGACGGCGATCGCAAACGAAGACCTAAGGTCTCATCTTCTGCAGCCACCCCGGGCGGCAGCACTAACGAGCATGTTCGCCATGCATCTACCTCAGCTTCCTCTCCACCCTCCGTCAAGCCCGAACCTGGCGCGTCACGCATCCCCTCGTCACCGCCTCGTAGTCCAGGTTCCCTCGAACAGCTAGCTGCAGCTGCAGCTCGTCTCTCTGATCAGCGAAACGCTTACGACGATGCTCCAGACATGTCACCCCACGGCGTCTCTTCCAACGAGGCTTCCAGCTCCAGAGAAGCAGCATCCACTTTGGCTTCCGTTCAGTTTTTCAATCCTGTCGTCGAAGAACCATCTACACCCCTTTCAGCCGCTGGCGCTTCTCCTATCTCCACTCGTGGTCCTGACCGTTCCTATCTCTCTGCCTCCTTGAGAGGACATCCTAGATCACCCTCCGATCACAAAGGTGCTTCGCCCCGCTCGGTTCCCTCTCCTAGCTCCGCCTCTTCGGCTGCTCCTTCCAAAGTCCAGCCCCCCGGTCGCACATGGACTTCCCTCTGGAGGCCATTGTCAGTTCTTATCGACTATGCCGCTCAGCAGCCAAGCTTTACTACCTACCTCCTGTGCCGCATCGATCGCGACCTCAAAAATCTCGACATTCTTGATCTTATACCCCGTCACACCCTTTCCTACCTCAAACCTTTCCTTAAGCCTTACCTTCTTTGGCACCCACATCTTCCCGGCCTCGATCACATCTATGCAGAGCATTATAAGCGACCCACCGTCTCCAGCGCACTTTTGCTCAGTTCAATGTGTCTAGTCGCCTGTCGCCATGCAATGCCGCTCACCGATCCGCTTCCCACCAAACTCTCCACTCTTGTCGATCAACTAGGCACACAGATCCTTCTTTCCACGCCCCGGGATATGTACACCGTTCAGGCGCTCGAACTGCTTCTGGCGCACGAGCCTTCCCTTGTAGGAACCAGCGTTGCTGGCTCTGCTCAAGCAGAACGAGGCAACGGTCTACTTGGTGAAACCCTCCTCGCAGCTGCTCTCACCATCGCACGTGGCCTCGACCTTGACAAGGCCATCGACAACGTCACAGATCTATGCCGCCGGCCGATCCCTACCAATCCCACTCAAGCTCAGCATCGTCGAGATTCTCTCGAAAAGCATCTCGCAGGTGCCTCCATCTGGCTCAGTCTGCGAATTTGGGAAGGTCACTTTTCCTTTGTCAATTCCACTGTTCGTCCCATCGAGCTCGGCGACATCACTGCCAAAGCGGACGTCATGGTTGCCATCGACAATGACGGTCGCAAGATCGAGCGCATGGACCGCGATCCCTTCTTGTCAACAGAGAAGCGCTTCCCCGGCCTCGATGAGGACAGCATTCTCCGATCAGCCGGACGCACCGGTCTCGTTTATCGACTCAAAGCCATGGCCCGTTTTCAAGACACCATCGCCGGCATGTATCGCATCCTTGCCACCGCAGTCGAGTCGCAGTCAACTGTGCCCGTTCCCGAGGCCGCCATTCCCACCACGGAAGAGACTCGCAAGCAGATGCTCGATCTACTCACCAATTCCACCCACCAGCAGCTCTTCTGGCAAAGTGCAAAGTCGCAGGCCTTCAGCCCTTTCGCAAGTGTTCGTCCCGCCTTGCTCCTCGAAGATTGGGCTACCATGGAGTCGTACTCGCTACAAGAGCTCTTGCCTTGCCTTGCTATCTGTGCCTTTATGACAGGCGAGCTCAATCGTGGCTTCTCTGCCAACGAGATGGTTGAAGCGCTTCGCAACGATGTTAGCTTCCGTGCTCAGTCGACAACCGTTTCAGAAAGAAGGGACGCGGAAACGCACATGATGCTCAGTACCTTCCATCTCTTTGATCGAGGTCTTGGATACTCACAGCCAGACATCCTTACCCGCGGCGGTGCTCCTAGCAAGATGCAGCGAGGTTCTCTCTGGATTGAGGCCACCGGCGCTCCCTTGCTCCTCACAACGGCTTTCGCCACGGATGGCTGCAAG
The DNA here is from genome assembly GCA_928856705.1 of Ustilago xerochloae. Taxonomy (NCBI): domain Eukaryota; kingdom Fungi; phylum Basidiomycota; class Ustilaginomycetes; order Ustilaginales; family Ustilaginaceae; genus Ustilago; species Ustilago xerochloae. The sequence goes on from CAKMXT010000012.1 coordinate 570,410, forward strand.
ACTTTCCTCGAAAAGACCGCCTGCTCCCTCTACGGCTTTGACCACCTGCCCATCACCATCGATATGCATCTCGTCATGATGGTTCATACCCTTCACCGACTCGAGGAATGCGATCGCAACGAGTATCTGCCGCCCGCCCGTCCGAAAAGAGGAAGCATGCCTCCGCCACCATCGCGACGCCTGCCCAGCCTAACGCCGGATCTTGGCGACTCAAAAGAAGATCTCATGCCTGGACGAAGCATTTCACAGATTGGTGTCATCTTCATCGAAGAGATGATCCAAGTCATGCAAAAGTGGAAGCTGGGCTCCTCGCTTCACCGAGCTGTTCCTTATCATTTCAGGCAGATTCTCGGCAAGCCTCAGGATGACTCCCGGACTCAGCAAAGTGCTGCAGCGTCGGTCAACGCCGGAAAGCAATCGCCCCAGTCTGTATCTCAGCCATACGCCACATCAAAGGATCGAAGGAACAATGCCTCAATGCCTCCTCCGTCTCCTTCTACCTCCAACGGCAACAAGCAAACCGGTCAAGGCGGTAGCCATAGTCATGCCAGCAACGAAGGCAGTCTCAGTCAGGCACAGTCTTTCTCCCAGGGCTTCCAGCCCGGATTCGTGTCGGGTCTGCCGCAGCAGTCCAACCCGACAGTGGCTGCTGGCGGCAACGGAGGCATGTTCGACATTCCCATGTTTGATCTCTTCGGTCCAGCATCTACCACCGATTGGACCAACAACGTGCCTTGGTTCGATCCTGTCGAGAACGGTGCCACGTCGGGTCTGCCAAGTCTCAGCAACGGACACACCCTTTCGCAGTGGGATCAGTATCAGCCTCCGGCTCCTCCGATCCCAAACACTTGGCCAGCTCCGCAAAGACAGCGCAGTAGCGATACACTACCTCCGCTGCAGTATCCGTCGGGACAACCGCCACCTCCTTTGCCACCGCAGTCATCTCAGCAACCGCAGACATCGTCGCACGGGTACAATTACGGTTATCAGTATTCGAACTCGAACCAGAGCGGAAGTCAGGGTTACGGAGCTGGTTATGGTGATCAAGGTCAGAGTCAATCGCAGTCCTATCCTCCTCAACACGGTTCTCATCAGCAACACCATCAGCCTCAGCAGCAGCCATCACAGCAGCACTACCAGCATCCTCCACCACCACCTCCTCATCGTCCGTACTATGGCGGCGGTAATCATCACAGCGGTCGATGATCGTTTGAGTGCTTGTCATCCAAGCTTCACCTCATGTGCACTCACTGTAACAATACAAACGTTCGCTCAAATTTCTGCAGACGGAATCGACTTTGGCACACTCGTACAGTGGCGGAATTCACGCTGACTTCGGATGTGAAAAGGGTATCTGTTTTTGTCGCTGTCGTATGTGCATGCCTCGTCTAGTGCGCGCGTGTGTGTGTGTGTGTGTGTGTGTGTGTGTGTGTGTGTGTGTGTGTGTGTGTGTGTGTGTATTCACTCTTCCCTGACCGTGCTCTCGACACTCTGCATGATCACCTCGATCTCCCATCGCAGTCTACTGCACCACAGATCGGTTGGATGATCACTCTTATCCTCGCCAAATGGATCTTCAATCTCGCTGCTGATGCCTTCTAGCCCAATGAGCATCATGCTGAAAACGGTGACGAAGGGGACCATCTTCCATCTCAATTCGCCGACGAGTGCGAGAGGCAGGGTGAGAAGGTAGATGAAGGAAGATTGCTTGAGATGGATAGCATAGATGAGGGGAGTAGGAGTGGAAGAGATGCGGAGCATAGAAGCGGAGAGGTTGGAGAGGGTGAGAAGTTGAGTGTTGAGAAGAGAAAATCCTGCGGGGCCGAGATCATCGAGCAAGCCAGCACGACGGGTAGAGGCGAGGTAGAGGTGTAATTCGGCAAGGATACGAAGTGGAAGGGAGAGTCTGGCCTCTCCAGCTTGGTGAGAATGCGAGGAGGAAGCGGACGAGAGCAAAGGAGAAGTTTCGGATGAGCTTTGGTCGTGTTGCTGTTGTTCGACATCTCCGATGCCTTTGCCTGATCCATCTCGGTCAGCGATAGTGTGAGTATTGCTCTGCACCCAATCACTGGGGAGAAGTCCACGAAGATCCTCCCACCCAGTCCCTTTTTCGCCTCTCAATTCATGCTTTACCGCCACCATGTATGCAGCCAACAATCTCATCGCCCTCTTCTTTCTTTCCAGTCTCCATTTCTTCTTTTCTTGGTCCCTGTGCGCGTCGACATTGATCCAAATCAAAGTGGCTAGGTTCCTCGTAGTTGTACTTGCATCTTGCCAAAGCTTTCTTCCCTCATACCATCTGTCATAACTCGTGCTGTTCCGGAACACCAATAGCAGACCAACTACAACTGAAAGCGACGACGTGATTGAATAAGAGGTGGTCCATTTGGCTTCCCACACCAAGTCAGCAAGCGCGATGATAGTGGCGTAGATGGTGAGGCAAAGGACAGAAGGAAAGATTCGAGGCAAGACTGAGCCCGAAAGTCGGAAACAATCACGAATGAACGACATTCGAGAAAGCTTTGGCTTGCGATGCTCAATGGCTTGTTGCGTGCTGTAAAGGTGAAAAGCTTTGGAGAGGAAGGATGAGGAGGTTGTCATGGTCGGCTGAGCGGACGTCATGATTGGTTCTGACTTGCAACCTGTGTTGGTCACGAGCGTAGCCAAGTGTGGTGAAAGATTGTGAAGATGGATAGCAAAGATTGATAGCAGAGGTTGGTGGGACAAGAGTGAATGCATGCATGCAATGTGGTGTGCTCCGTGCGATGTGGGGTAAGCGAGACCAACACTTCCGTTTCCAGTACAACTCGCTTCTGTGCTGGCAACCTTAAATTTGAAAGAAGCGTGAAGCGGCGTTTGGATCGCGTTTCGCTTGTCGCGCGTTTCTCTTTGAAAGTATGATTTTCCTAGCCTCAATTCCGGCTCTGATTTCCATCATTTCCAGTCAGTTGAAGATTAGAGCGAACCCCAAAGCTTGAAAGTGCGTCCCCATTCACCACTGACCAACATCTCTCCATCAGAGCTAATATCGACACTCATGACTCTTCCACCATCTCCACTGAGCGTTCTGAGCAGCTGCCAATCGTCAGCAGACCAGACCCGAACCATGCCATCATAACCGGACGTAGCAAGGTACAGACCATTTCGGCTAATCGTGTGTTCTTTTTGCTCTGCCGATTGGTCATCTTCTGCAAAAGGCTGCTGACGGTGCGACAAGGAGCGGAAGAAGCGCACGTCCGAGACAGACGACTTGTGTGCAGGAATGGTGTAGATGGATTTGAGGGCGCGCATATCCCAAATTCTGACCGTGTCGTCGCCACTGGCAGTCGCAAGCTGATATCCGTTGGGGGCAAAGTCAATAGAAAGAATCTCTTTGGCGTGTCCGTCGAGCACCATAGCAGTTCTTCCTGTGCGCATATCCCATACTCTTCCAATAGCATCCAAGCCTCCACTTGCGACTAGAGCACCATCGTCCTGGAACTCGACCGAGTAGACCTCCTTGCTGTGGCCTTCTTGAACCGTCAAGCATTCTGATGAAGCAACATCCCACAGTCTCCATGTGCCATCGAAGGATGCACTTGCAACATAGTCACCTGTCGGGTGAAAGGCGGTTCGTGCAACTCTGGCTTCGTGTCCCTGCAACATTGCTACAGGACGATCGCTTTCAAGACTCCATAGACAAACGGAAGCGTCGCCAGCACCTGACACCAAGTTGACCGCTGCTGGGTCCTGCGTTATTGTGGCCTGTGGATGCCATGCCAGACCTCCGACTTTGTCTGTCTGACCTCGGTAGGTAAGTTTGTGAGTTGCGCTCGGAACTTGCCAAAGCTTGATACTGCCTGACCAGCTTCCAGTTGCGAGCAGCTGTGAATTGGGTGCGAAGCGGGTCATAGAGACGGGACGGTCATCGCCAATCTGAGAGCCGAGATTTGTATAAGTCTTGATAGGTTCGAATACTTTGTTGCGAAGCTTGACTATTGAGGTAAGCGGAACGGTAGCATGTTTGCGTTGAACAGCAATACGTTGTTTAGCGCGTTGAAGAGAAAAGCCCGCTATTCTACGTCTAGCTTGAACGAGTGCGGTCGAGCCTTCGGTATAGAATTCTTCATCTTCGTCCTTGGCATCATCTTCGTCACTGTCTTCATTGTCTGATTCCGATGCATGCGATTGTGCTCCGGATACGCCTGGAGTTGCGCTTCCTGAAGCCTCTCCTTGTTGTAATCGCTTTGCTAGTAATTGACGAAGACGTTCGCGTCGATCCATTTCTCGTTCACCGAAGCATGTGACTGGCTCGCCAAGTTCCCGTAGCCTTAACCTCACCTTTGGATCCGAGGTAGGGATGGCAAGATTGCGAGCGAGTTTTCGCTGATCGAGTTGTGCTGAGAGTGCAGCATCGGTGGCCGAGTAAGCATTGGAGCGTGAAGAGAGCAGATCTTCGATAGTGACCCCCGACGTAGTGGCGTTGTCATTCGCGATCGATGGACTATCGATGTCCATACTTTCTCGACTGGGTGCCATCTTGGCGGGAGGAGTGTCGGATGATTGTGGAAGAGGGAGGAGAGAAGGATGAAAGGATAGAAGGAAGAACAGAGGAAAATCACGCTTTCGAGCCTCCACTGCTCCAAAAGCCGAATTCCGACTTCCATTTTCCGTCCGCACTTTTGGACAAGAACCAGCGAAACGAAGAAGAAGAAGATGGCAAATGTGGTCACCATTTGAGACAACGTCGAGCGCAATCTTGAGATAATTGGGTCAGAGAGGCATCGAGGCTTCGTCTGCGTAGAGCATGTAGCGCTGGCCCAAGACTTCTTCGACTGTGTTTAGAGGCGATAATTGTGCCTCTGCCTGAGACCGACTAGAGAAACTGATGCCGCGTGCGCCGGTTGTGTGTGAAATGTTATGCAGAACGTGCCGAGCTTCTGCAGAAGATCCGTAATCAGATCCAGACTGTCCTCTTTATCTCGACCGCCGGCCCCACTAATCTGATTACAGTACTGAACCATCCTCTTCTTCTTCCTGTGAAGATGCATTACATCGGCGGTGCAAGAATGTGCATTTCTAGAGATTTATGTCGTGAGGAGTCGGGCAAGCCTCTTGCTCTAGCCTAGCTCACACCCAATTAGAACGTGAGAAGTCATTCGGATGCTAATAAGACCGCAAAGGTCCTCATCCAAAGTGCATTGAGGAGAGAATCGGGTCCGCTCACATGATTGTGACTGCCAGTCCAAGAGCATTTCTCACCCTCTCTACGTTTGCAACCCCTGGACCTTGTAATGAATGCTTCCTTTGGCCTCTGTATTAATCAGATTGCGAACCCGCCCAACATTGTCCAGCCACCAACAAGGGACCCTACTTTATTGGCTTCACCTCCGTTCTCTTTTTGTTTTCATTCACCCTTTGACTCTTACGCATCATGGCGGTCCTTGCTGGTATGCTCAAACACTTCAAACCTCTGCAAGAGGTAGAGGGATGCGCACCTACGTGTTTGCCATCTCATCTAGAAGCCAAGCTCATGACATCTTACATCGAAGCTGCTACAGACTTGCAGCCGCCGAAGCACGAAAGCGACGTTCTGCCACTTCACCAAACAGTGCCCGAGCTGCCAAGTGTTGACAATGACACGGCTTTCACCTCCAAAAGCCGCTTACAAAGACTGGTAGATCTGCTCGTTCGCATTACGGGAAGCAAGATCTTCTTTGTTCTTGTCCAAATGTGTCTACTGACATGGATATTGATGGGTATTCCTTATTCGCAGACAGCACTATGGCCCATCGTCATTGGCAACGGCCAGGCAATCTTCAGCTACATCCTCGATACTATGTTGATGCGTCAACAGTTGGCTGGCTTCGCAGTCGGTATAGACCACGTAGCCACGTTGCAATCGCGCAATGCTTCCAAGCTTCGAATGCTCACGTCGCTTCCGTCAAGCTCGATCTTATCTCCTTCTACTCCATACTCTGCCCTCGGCACTACTTCTTCCTCAGACCACTTGCAGGATAGTCCCCCAATACCATCTCGATTTGCACGTGTCTTGTTTCGTATTTCTCTGATCATGGGTCACATCGCATCAGTGGGAGTCTACTGCGTTGCGATCGTAATCTGGTTCGCCTTTGGTCCTTCCACTCAATGGAGCAATCTATGGCAGTTGGATCTCAACTCGGCACTGTCAGCATGGATGGTCTTTCTCTTTTCACTCTTAGCAGTGGTTCGCGAAGTAGATGCAGCCTGCACTAAAGCGGTGGTACAACAGGTGGAGCAAATCGATTGCGCCATCGAAAAGCGCCTGCGTACTCTGACACAAGATACTACGCCCAACAGCAGCAAACTCATCGTCTTACAACGCCCGAGTACATTACAATTCGCGATCAATATCTATGCACACGTTGTCGGTGGATTGGTCGGACTGGTCATATTGATCTTAGCTTTTGTCGTGTGGATCGGCATTGGACCTGTCATGCATTTCAACGACAACTGGTGGCTCTTGATCGGCACTTATGCTGGTCTCATAGGCATGAATGACGGCTTCGTTCTCCGCAACGTACAGCAACATCTGAACGATATCAACTTGCAGCATCTCGACAAAGTGTTGGACGAAGACGCATCTCTCTTGCGATTGCTCGAATCTCGACATCCTCATTGCGACATCTCTGTTCAGCTTGAGAATCGACCACCCGCAACACTTACGCAGAGGGTTTCGGATGCAGTCTGCTCCTTCACCGCCCATCGTCTGACCGTGGTAGCAGGTGCATTGACCATTGTAAGCCTGCTATGTGGTTCCACTGCTATGCATTGGAGCTTGACAGGTCAATTGTTATGCAACATCCCACCCATGATCTTGGAGAGCTTTTTCACGCAAATCCTCATCACCGGTCATCTAGCTGGCGAAAAGTCATTTGGAGACCGCTGGCATCGCATCTATGCTCAACGACGAGCCATGCTATCGGTATTGCAACAAGCTACAGCTTAGCTTCAGCACGACCAAGCAAATCCCGATATGATTTTTCAAAGAAGAGGGCGGTCTCGTAGGAATCCACGCTTCTTCGCATGCCCATCGAATAACCTGTATGATATTGCATTGAGTGGAATACTAGCTTTGGTTGCCGAGAAAAAGGCCGGCGATTGCGTCTTGTTCGTCAATGCTGCCTTGCCGAGCTTGAACGAATCAATCGGCTTTGTTCGATTTTGCATATCCGAAAGGACCCTTGAGCATCCTGTCTGTAGTGCCCGCGGAGGAAGCTGTGAAGTCGTGACTCAACTATCTTGCTTCTATTCGATAAATGCCTAAACTCCCTCCCTCTTCTCTACCACAACCCAACATGAAGCCATGTGCCCACCATGATCAAGGATCCAGGGCTAATGCCTGCCGACGAACATATCAATCTTCATAGGCTTACATCAAACCGATCCAGCATCTCTGCATCGGACAGCACAACGAACCCGACCGTCGCCGAGACGCCAATTGATCGCAACGGACAAAGCGATGTCGAGACACAGGAAGCTTTGGCGGGAGGTAGCGACAAGGCCGCAAATGATGTAAGAGCCGACGATAAACCCTATTCCATCTTCTCGAGAACACAGGTGATCGCCATCGTCGGTTTTGCCTCTTGGTCAGCCTCCTTTTCAGGACTATCATCCAACATTTACTTTCCTTCGATCACAGCCATTGCAAACGACCTCGACGTCACACCCGAATTGGTCAACCTCACAGTCACGCTTTATCTTATCTTTCAAGGCCTGTCACCATCTCTTTGGGGACCGCTTTCAGATGTGAAAGGACGGCGAACGGTTATTTTGATCACTTTCACCATCTACTTTGGTGTCAACATAGGTCTAGCTCTCACCAGGTCATTTGCACAGCTGGCAGTCCTTCGCGCCCTTCAGAGCAGCGCAAGCGCGAGCTCAGTTGCCATAGGTGCTGCCATCGTTGGAGATGTCGTCGAACGCAAACATAGAGCCGGATACATGGGCATTTTCAATGCTGCTTCTCTTCTTGCTACCGCCATCGGCCCCGTCATTGGTGGTGCCATGTCGGAAACGCTCGGTTGGCGAAGTATCTTCTGGTTCCTGGTTGCATTCGGAGGTGCTTTTTGGTTCCTGGCCGCAGTTTTCTTACCCGAAACGTTGCGCAAAATTGTGGGCGATGGCTCTATCAAACCGAGACGGTTGGCCCTTGTACCAACTCATCGTATGTGGGTAACCAGCAAAGTCGAGAAAGCATGTCCTTCTCGTAGTGGACCACAAGCCGATCGAGATACAGCATTCCCCTTACTGCACATCTTTCGACCTATACTGCTCCTACGCAAACCCAGCGTACTGATGAGCGCTTCGTACATGTCACTGCATTATGCAGTATGGCAAATGACCATCACTGCATCTGCAACTTTTTACGTCGAGCGATATGGACTCAATCAGCTTCACGTAGGCTTGACTTTCCTCGCCAATGGAGCCGGATGCGTGGTTGGCACCTTGTGTGCCGGTCGCTTGCTGGATTGGACCTATCGTCGCGCACAACGAAGAGCAAGTCAGCACACAACCGACCTCAAAGCAGCCGACGAATCGGTCAATGTTGTTCGTGTCCGGCTTGGCACCGCATGGACATTCAGCCTGATTGAGTGCGCGGCTGTACTCATCTTTGGTTGGACCATTGATCGCCATGTCTCCCTGGTTGTGCCGGTGATATGCACCTTCTTCATCGCCACTGGAATCTTAGCCTCAGCGACTGCGGTTCAGACTTTTCTCGTCGACTCTTTTCCAGATCAGGCGGCCTCAGCCAGCGCCACACTCAACTTGGTTCGATGCCTGATGGCTGCAGCTGGTACATCGGCGATACTGCCCATGGTCAATGCCATGGGTGCTGGATGGGCTTTCACCTTGTTAACACTCCTGATGTTAGTATCTAACGCCATTATTCTGTACCAGGTATGGCGTTCATGAGAATATAGATAGAAAAGGACACCCACATCGATCCAGCTTGTGGCGTCTGCAAGAAGAATCACCAGTAGCAGGCTCTTTCAGAGCGTTCTCTCACACCGAGCTAATTACTGACGGTATTGCACAACTGGCAGCGTTGAGTACGCCGTAATCGGATATGGTCCGCTTATTGTCGATGTTTGAGTGCTGAACATATGTACAGATTCAAACTCGATTCTCTGCAGAACCGAAGCTTGCGAGACTTGCGAACATGAGTGAGGCACTTTCAATTGTGACGAATTCGTGTCATGATCAATCCGGATTCTAGCCATTTGAGTTTGCTTGGCTCGACTGCAATGTCATGAGCAGCCTTTGGCCCTGTTGATACCTGAATTTGCACCGAGTAGCCAAGAACATCCATCTCGGGAACCTTTTGCTCGTCGTCTGGTCTCCAAAGTGCAGGACATCCTCCCAAGCCTTGATCCATGTAGCTTTGCCCGTCCAGTCTAATCGTGCTCTCTGGAATCACAAAGGTATTCCCTTCTGAACCTACACTTGCATCGGTATTGAGATCAAAGCTATTGGCTAAAGTGGTGGGCCAGAGGGCAACACGGTAGCCCGATGTTTGCTGTGCGTTTCGGCCCCATCGTTTACAATTGCATTTACTGTCATCTTGACCCATACGAGGGCGATAGCAATCGTACAAAGCTTCGCCTTCACGCTGACTAGCGCAAGTCCATCCGCCAAAAAAGTCTGCAGTGCCTCCTGCATTGTACTTCTTCAGCACTGATACCGGCGAAGTAGAGTCTGTCGTATTGCTTTTGATCAGAGCGTACTCAATCCGCGTGATCCAAGGAACCCTGTCGTCGATGTCAATGTCAACCTCAACCCAGTCAATGTCCGTGTGCGCTTTGTCAGCCGGATCTCTCTGGTAGCGATAAGTACCACTGATGGTCTTTGTCAGTCTATCTTCTCGAATACCGTCCGCGACATAGACGAGATCGCTGCTTGCTTGTCGCATCCAATCCCATAGACCATCGATCGTTGTCGTTGTCATTGTCTTGTTCCCCTTCTTTGTCGCGCCCTCACGAACGGACTCGAGATGTGCAAGGCCTCTCATGGCATACCCTCGTTCAAGATTCAACGCTATGCTCATTTCATGCTCAAGGCTAAGCTCATTGAGCACGTGCAGATCGAGCGGCCGATCTCGATGTTGCAGCCTCATGTTTCCACCAAAGTTAGCACTTCCAACAGCTCTAAGCAGACCGCGATGGCCAGAAAGGTCCCTTCTAACCAAGTCGAAAGGGGAATTCGATGTCGCTGTGCTCCCATCTGCTGAAAGCTCCTTAGCGTTGAACAGCTCGCGAACGACAGAGGAGTCAAGCTGCGCTAGGTGATTCAAGGGGCTTGGGATACCGTGATAGATGGCGATCAGCGTTTGCAAGAAGGCTTGTGTGTCATTTAAAGTTGTTTCCAGGCTCTTGACGCGGTTCTTGTGAGTTCGGAGGTTGCTGATGATGCGAGTATGGTTTAGACCCAAGGCTTCTAGTATATGCTGAGGTGAAACGTCGTCAGTGGAGTGTTTCGAAGCGATGAGAGACAGCTGTTTCAACGTATCATAGAGTGAGACGCTTCGAAAGGTATCATCGAAGCTGTTGGAGCTGGAGAAGGTACCGTTGCTTGTATCCCCCGCCAGTGAGGCGGTTATTGTTCTGGAGTAGACTGGCTTGCCTTGAGCGAGTGACAAGAGAACCGAAACAGCCTGGCGATGTTTTTGTTGAGAGACCAGCCTGCGCACCTTGCTTCCTGCCAGCTTGTCAAACTCGGCCTGGTTGTGTTGAACGACGTGCCATCTCCATGACTGTGGATCGGTGTCTGTCTCAATGTCGTTAGAGTGGAGCAGACCAACGGGAGGAAGACAGAAAGGCTGATCTTGAAGCCTAGATCTGGCGGCCCAGAAGTCGCTGTTGCTTGCGTAGTCAGGCTCTTGCGGAGAAGGAGACCAAGGCCATCTCCAACCAGGATGACCGAATGGAAGATCACCGCCACTTGCAATACAACTGACTGCGGTCCAGAAGACGAAGAAGCACACGACGGAGGTAATGTAGCGTCGACGTGTGGAAAATACAAGTCGATCTAGCCAATGCCACTTGTCCGGACTGTCGTTGCTGCTATGGTTGTTGTTGGTCTCTTCAATATCGTATCGGTCGGTCTGGGCCTGCAGATTATCCGTGCTAGGCTGGTGACCATGGTCGTGATCGGTGTCGGAGAGCAATGGCTGTCGAGCAGCCTCATCGTCTCTTACATGAGCAGGCATGATGGTATAAGGATGATTTCGGGGATGGTAGATGTAGTTGGATCCCGGAGAGTCACGCTTGGACAGAAGGACATAGAAGAGAGGCGAGAGTTGAAGGCAGCGATGTAGGAAGTAGAAGCGTTCATGCTATGCCTGGTACACGGCCATCACTTTGGAGACTCGACAACTGAACGTCAGGCGAGCGATGCAAGTACCGTGGTGGATATATGGCTGTGCACTTCTTTGTTATTTGATGGCGGAGCACGCATGATTTGTTCCCACGCTAAAGCGCACGTCAATGCTCAACCTGTCACTCAAGGTCTTGAATCCTGTTCGTATTGTCTCTGTTCATGCCAACATGGTTGACTGTAAGCCTCGCTCAAGGTTGAGTCTTGGCGAAACCATGGGACAGAATCTTGTCATGTTCTCTGTGTGTTTCCAAACGTAGCGGTCCTCGCCTCGCATGAAAACTTGGCGATCAGCTGGTAGAAATTCAGCTAGTCGACAATAGCACAGCTCACATATTAGATGGCCAATCGACGAAGCCAGAAAAGTTGTCGGCGCACGGCGGATCAGACACACTGTAAAGTCGGAGAATTACCAATGTTGCTATTGCGACGAGGACAGCAAAGTTCGGTCAAATAAAAGGAGATATGAGGCCTGAGCGATTCGTCTAAACAATGAAGCGCACCAGCCCTTGCATGTTCCGGAACCTGTAGAGGAAAACGGCTGGAGTCTCATCCTCATCATCGTCGCTGAGTAGCCACATGCAAACAGCTGACTTTCCGAGCCGAGCCAACGGAAAGATGGGAGCGCAGTTGCAAAGAGCCGGCGACAACAAACGATCCTAAGAAATGAATGTCACTCTTTGAAACTCGGTGCCACGACAGATCTCATGGCCCATGAATGGCCCTCTCATGTGCAAGCATATGCTTCTGACCTATCAGACAAGAGAATATAGCTGTCAAATTGGATACGAACAGCAGGCGAGTCATATACCAAACACTGTTCGGCTATCCTCACAGAAACGATTTTCGGAGAGGCGTGATCCGGTTATGCATGTGTGTGTATATCGTGATTAAGTTAGGGCCCAACTCTGGAACGGTCAGTCCGTGGACCAGGCTCGTGCGTTTGCCGGTGGGACAAGAACAGATAAGATGGGTTGTGCACCTGGTTCAACCCAGCTACTGTAGTCTCCATTTGCAGACCTTACGCTTTTTGTTTCTCACTACCACCACCACCACCACCACCACCACCACCACCATCGCCATCGCCCTCCCGCTTGCTCTAGGAGGATGCCGGCTTTCAGGGATGAAAAGTCGGCTGATGGCCCATTACTGCCCGAAGTAGTTACCCAGCAACATCTGAACTCTTCTCGGTCCGGAGGTCTGAGCTGGAAAGCTCGTCTCGCAATTGCCTCGCTCAGTGCTTTGGCATGGTACCGATTCGACGTCTCCCCTCGCCTGCTTGTCGAGAAGCAAACCAACCGCATCATCAAACATGGCCAATCTCACGGCTGGGGTCCATTCCCAAATCCTTCTGATCCTTTCCACTTTCTTCCCTGCACCAACCTCACTTCTCCTCCGTCCATCGATGATCCGCATTCAGACTCATCATGGGCCAATCTCTACGATTCCAATCCTTCGCACTGGTCTTGGGGTGCCAACGACTCCGGCCTGTATCTATGTGGATATCTCGACGTTCCATTAGACTACATCAACTCAACCGACGACCGGATCTCTCGTCTTGCGATTACCAAATTCCAACATGCTCCTCGCCCTTCTGAGCGAACCCTTGTGGTCGAGCCGGGAGGACCAGGTGGAAGTGGAACGAATCTAGTCTGGAGAAAAGCAGAGAGATTCTCTGCCAACTATACCGACGATACCTTTGATGTTCTAGGATGGGATCCCAGAGGTGTCAACGCTTCTCAGCCTAGCATTTCTTGCTTCCCTTACGATGCTGACCGTGATCGCTGGAGCCTCCTTACAGGGCGTTTCCTTCGTGAGTCGGGCACACTTGACGTGATGCTCAAGGCGGACGCAATGAATGCAGCCACGCTCGAAGCCTGCAAAGCCAAGTACGGAGACATCCCACTGATGCTTACCACCGCATTCGTTGCTCGTGATCTCGAGCGAATTCGACTCGCTCTGGGTGACAAACCTTTGGATGGTTACTTTGTCAGTTACGGAACTGGCATCGGCCAAACCTATGTCAACATGTTCCCTGACTCGGTTGGTAGACTAATGTTAGATGGAACTGAGTATGTCCGCGATCAAAGGATGATGGGTGGATTCGGTTGGGCGGCATTGGACAACATCACTGCTGCTTTCCATGACGGCTTCCTGGGAGAGTGCGTAGATGCTGGTCCGAAGCATTGTGATCTCGCGAAACCTCTTACAAACGGTGGGGAGCTACCCACAAAGGAAGATTTGGTACAGACAATGGATGACCTGTTCACTCGTCTTATCCGTCGTCCTATTCCAGCGTATACAAAACAGTCAGGTCCAATGATTATCACTTACTCCCAAGTCATCGCGCTGATCTACCAGGGCCTCTACAGCCCCTTTGGCTGGGATGCGTTGGCCACGGGTTTCCACCAGCTCTTGAACGGCAATGCAACCTTGATCGCCCGATATCTCGACTCTTGGGAATACGACCCATCCTCTCCTCCCTCCATCACTCCAATCCACTCTTCAGACGAGCTTGGAATTTTGGTGATTTGTTCTGATCAGTACGATTCTCCTTTGCCACCTGGCTACGACGCTTCCAACGACGGAGAGATGTGGTATCTCGATCTATGGCATTCGATGGTTGCTCAATCCGAGTTCGGAGGCAATGGTCGATTCTTCGACATCTTGCCCTGTCGACAGTGGAACAATACCTTTTCCTCGCCTCCGAAAGAGGTTTATCGCGGCGATCTCAATCATACCCTTTCCAACCCAGTCCTACTTATTGCAGAGGCTTACGATCCTGCAACACCTCTGCGCAATGGTCGAAGACTGCTGGCAGAGATGGGAGAGAACGCAAGGCTCATCGCGCATCACGGCTATGGACACGGCTCGAGGGACACGAGCGAATGCACGAATAAGATTATGCGAGAGTACATGTTGAAAGGAAAGCTGCCCAAGGAGCAAGAAACAGAGTGTTATGCTGATAAGAAACCATACAGATACAATGTGGAAGGGAAGAAGAAGAAGGATGTAGAGCAGTTGGTGAACGAGTGGAGGATGCACATCGCTGAACTGTGAGAGTCTCATCCTCGGACTGCGAGGATGAGGTTCCGAAGTTAGGGAGCGCTGCCTCTAGACTGAGATGCTGTTATGTCGAATAGATATTGCTTTGAATCTTGATGCTTATGTTGCAACCGCAGCGATGTGTGTGAGTGTACGCAGGAGATAAATATCAGCGAAAGTTGCGCTGTCTCTTCTTGAACCGATCGAGCACCAATTGATCAGTGGCCAATTGCTTTCTCTCGCCTCCTGTCTTCCCACCGCCGCCGCCACCACCACCTCCGCTATTGCTGTTTGCATCCCTCGCCCCGAAGTCGGAATTGTTCGTCCTCGGACGCTGCGTCTGAAATCTGTGCCTTGCATAAGCTTCATCGCCACCCTCATCTTTCATTCCACCGCCTCTTCTCTTTTCCGCCAACTCGCGCTTCGCTCTTTCGGTCGACTCAATATTCTGCAGCCTACTGTCAATGCCTAAATCGACTTCGGGAATGGAACTCAACATGGCTGCGCTGAGTGCTACGTTTCCTTCCTTCTCCTCTTGTGTTTGTTCTGGTTTGATGGATCGAGAAAGGGCTTTGTACTTCTCTGAGAGGGCGTAGAGGGCGTCTTCTGGATTGTTGGCGTTGTTGCTAAGGGCGTTTGAGATGTCGGCAGAGTTGACAGCGGTGCCGGTGCGTTTAGCCATTTCCGACTCGATGTAGGCCATCATATGCTTATCAACGTCCACAGTACCCGTTTCACCCTGGAAGTTGTTTTTTCTCACAAGCCGTCTTGCTTTGGTCCCATCCTCATTGTCACTATCTTCATCCTCCCCGTCCGCATTGCCACCATTACTGCTCGACATCAGGCCGCCGCGCTTCATCTGCTCTTCCCATCTCTCTTCCTCTAATTGCGCTGCACTTTTCTCCTTCGATTTCTTCTTCTTGCGTGCCTCGCCTTTGTTGAGGCGTTCGAGTTCGATACCTGTTGGCTTTCGAGTCAGCGAGCGGAGAGCGATCAAGTCTTGTACTGATAAGTCATCCTCGCCGTCTTCCTGCATGCCTCCTGCTACCGGATCCTCGCTCGCCGTGTTGGAGTCATCTTTACTCGAAATCGTCGAGTCGTGGATTACAGACGCAGAGATTCGAGTGGTGTTGGCTTTCCCACGCTTCTTGAACAGCGGTGCTGAGGAAGGGCCTGCTTCGGCGCTCATCTTCTCCAGCGTCTCACAGGGTATGGATGATGACGATGATGATGGTGGTGGTGGTAAGAAGAACACGGAGAGTGTCTTGATGTTGGACAAAGAAGAAACGCGTGAAATGTTGTTTTGGTCGGTCGGTGCTCGGCGAATTTTTCGGCAGCAAACCTTCCTTCTCCACACTCTATCGCCTGTCACACCTTCCACAACCTTTCAGTGAACGACAATCACAACAATCAGGATGAAGCTTGCATTGGAGGATGGGTATAGTACATATGGCTGATAAAGAATGAGAAGATTGCGGTCAAAGCGCACCGACAGATTTCAGTATTGGCTTCAGAGCATGAATCTCGTTGTGAGCCTGCAAGTCGTCATTTCCGCCTAGCAACCTGTCTCTGACCAGAATGGTCGGGAAAGTCCTGTGTCCTGTTAGTGCCGCCAAAGCTGCCTGTAGATTGTGTGCATCGGGTCTAGTATCTACTTCGTAGACAGTGTAGGTGGCATTGAGCGAATCGAGCAATGCTTTGGCTCTCTTTGAATAGGGACAGTAGCTTTTGCTGAATACCGTAAGGCCAAGTGAGGAACGAATTTTGGTAACCCAGTCTTTGCGAGAAAGAAGATACATCTGATGTGCATCGTCCAGGATCGAGTGTGTGGTGGGCGAAGTCGAGCTGGTCTTGGGCAAACCAACCTGAGCGAGAAGCTGCGTAAATTTGTTGTCGGGTCCGGAGTTGAGCTTTGCAAAGATACCACCTTCCAAAGCTGTTCTGTCGATGTAGACATCCTTCCAGTCATCTTCGACATTATACTTGAGCTGCTTCAAAGCTTGGAGCAGCAACAAGACGCTTTCGTCCTTTGCATTGAACTTGTTCATTTCGTTGAGCTGCAATGTCAAATCAATGTCGCTGGTTGGTGACGAGGCTTGTTTGCCGTCGTGTTCGAGTTTGTCCTTCAGTGCGGTCAGTTCTGGCGTGCCTTCCACATGCAATTTGTCGAGTAAGGCATTGTGCAAGTGACCTTCTTTGTCGAGGTGTGCGTCGTCGTAGTGGTGTGTAGTGCTGCCAATACCAGGTATCTTTCCCGCAAGATCGTTGATAGCGGGCGACGCGTGATGGAGAGCATCAAGCATGCGTGTGCCTGCTTGAGAATCGAACAGCGAGCTGCTTGTGCTGTTGTAAGTGAGCATCAAATAGAGGGTAGGAATGAGCAGAAGCACCACTATAAACTTCTTGCGACGTAAGAGCGCCAACGGTGGAAGGCAAAAGGAAGGTGTACATGACGAGCTGCGAGATGATGAGGGCAAACCCGACTCGAGGTCATGCAACAAATGCTCTTTATCTTCGGCTCCCATCTTGGCAACCTTTTTGGACCGACGTCGAACAATATTATGCTGATGCGAATGAAGATGGTAAGGAAGCGAAAAGCACGAGGCGGGAAGCGTTCAGGGTCCAATACTGTATACACTTCACTGCAGCCACCGTCAATCTTCGCCCCGCACCTTTCTCTCGCTGTCCATCGCCTTGGCTGACTAAGCATTATGTCTTTCCAGCCAACCTCCACCCTTGGATTTTGGCCAACTTTCTCGTTTCAACGTCATATGCGAGTCGACTCAGCTTTCTTCTTGCTCTCCTTCGTGCCCATCTTTCCATCACTTTACACAACGCAGAACAAGCAACGATGCCGGTGTTCCAACCCGCCAATCAGATCAAACTCACCAACGTCTCGATCGTCCGTTTGCGTAAAGGCGGCAAGCGCTTCGAAATCGCATGTTATAAGAACAAGGTTCGTGAATGGCGAACTGGTGTAGAAACCGATTTGGACGAAGTGGTGCAGATCGAGAATGTCTTCGTCAATGTCTCGAAGGGACAAGTCGCTCCATCGGATGATTTGCAAAAGGCATTCGGTACAACAGAGATTCCAAAGATCTTGCAAGAGATCTTGAAAAAGGGAGAGCTGCAAGTTGGAGAGAAGGAGAGGCAGCACGAGTTGTCAAATACATGGAAGGACATTGCAACCCAGGTAGCCGAAAAGTGTGTCGATCCAGGCAGTCAAAGACCGTACACTGTAGGAATGATCGAAAAGGCGATGCACGATGTTCACTATTCCGTCAAGACAGGGAGAAGCGCCAAACAACAGGTAAGTCTCCTCGGCAGCTACAGCGACGACTATCAATGTCAGCATGGCTGCTTTACTCACCTCTTCTTCTTCTTCTCCTTGGGCTGACATATCGATCGACAGGCATTGGACGTGATCCGACTGCTGCAAGAGAAGAAGACCATTCCCATCGAGCGTGCACGCATGCGCATCCGTATCACTATGCCCAACAAAGACGGCAAAAAGATCAAGGACAAAATCGTAGCGTTAACCGATAAGGTGGAAGACGAAGATTGGTCCGACGAGTGGGAGTTGATTGCTTCCATCGACCCGGGAGCACTCAAGACCATCAACGAGCTTATCGAGTCCGAGATCAAGGGTAGAGGCAACGTCGAGACACTCAACTTTACTACGGTCAGGGAAGGCGATGGTGACGAGAGGTTAGAATAGATTCCATGCCGGAAATATGATGCGCTCGGCTCAGGACTTTAGTTGACAGAAGGATTGTCTTTGTGTAAGTGTGTGTTTGCTTTCTTTGTACAAGTGTGAGAGCTCCGAATGATGCAAGGTGGGTAGCGGGGCAAAGGAACCAGCGCTCGATATCGTATGACATAATGCACAGATGCGAATCACTTGTTGAAATGCAGCGTCCACGAGGGCAGCAGTTGCCTGGCCTTCACTTCGGCATTTGTCAAACCTGGCGTGCCATACGTCAATGGGCTCAACCACCAGAAGCAGAGGATCAAAGCAGCAACCAGGACGCCCATCACTGCCCTTGCCTGCCTTGGGACAATATTGTCCATCCTTGGTCTATAGTCTCGCACCCTCAACAAGGGCCCTGGCTTGGAAATGGGGAACTGAATCGTCTCGCTAGCCACAAAATTGAGCACACCACCTGCTACCAAGCATGCACAAACGTGCGCTGGCAAGTAGTGGTGGATGAACAATTGACGTGACATGAGGAAGAAAGGAATGTAGTGACATGCCCAAGCCAAGACGAAGAAGCCAGTTGAGTTGTGCAGCCTATTCCTGACGGCACTCGGGATAGGGTAAATGCCACGGCGACGTGCAAGCAAGTCGGCAGCAATCACACCAACGAAGATGGAAATGCTAAGGATTGATCCCCACCAGCTGACGAGATTGCCGATCATGTAAATCTGATGTTGACCCTTGTCTTGAGTCCAGAATGAGATACCTTGAAGCAGGAATGGCCAATTGATAGGGCCCGTAGCGTATGGGTGGCTTTGGGTCAAACCGGCGTTCTGTTGGAGCATCTGCAACTGAAGCTCGAGCCACTTCTTGAGGAAGTTCATCTTGACCACCTTGCGCGGTGGAAGTGGTTTGAGACGTTCTTCGTAGTCGGGGCTCTCGGGAGCTGGATGAAGATCGTCGACGTACCAGAGACAGGTCTTGTCCATTGCATTCTTGTTGCCGTTCACTTCCTGCTGGTTGAAAGCCCAATCTGGTAACGGATCGGTGTGAGTCCACATGCAGACACGGGTGCTCTTGTGAACGAGACGGAACCAGGATGCTTTGCTCTTGAGCGACTTGGTGGGACTATCTTCCTCGTCGAGGAACAGCTCGAAGAGGGTGTTGTCATAGGCAGAAGTGGAGTTGGCAGGCGTGGTAGTGAACTCTTCGTTGGTGGCCATGAGAGGAGAGGCGACGTCGTGAGTGAGAAGATAGGAGTTGGTGTTGACATGCAGCAAACGGACGACATCCTTATTCTTGACCACTCGACCTTCGGCATTGTCATCCGGAATGGGTTTGACGGGAACGATCTGCCAGATGTTGTTGGTGTCGTTATGAGGATAAGCAGTGACCTGTTGACCTTGCGATGAGATACGGCCATCGTCATACTTGAGTGGCCAGCGTTCGACGTGGGAGTGAAGGTAAGCCTTGGTGTTCTTGTGAGCGAGCGTCATCTTGTCGTAGTACTGGATCTCGCGTGCACTGCTAAGCATGGGATTGCCCTGAAGTGTCTGTTGGAATTGAGAGCTCATGAAGACGTCGCCTGGACCGCTCTTGATGAGAATGGCGAAGTGGACCCAGAACCAGAAGAGGTAGACACCGAAGGGAAGGATGATGAGACTGAAGAAACGAGCAAGGAAGTGTTTGGCCACATGGTCCATTTCAAGACCACGTCGGATGTCGAGCAGCTTCCAAAGGTCCCAAGCCACTGCAGTGCCAATGGTCATGAAAGTGAAGAGACCGACCATCTTGCAGCTCATCGTTAAAGCAAGATTGACACCAGTGGCGACAAGCCAGAACCACCACCCAGCGCCAAACTCGTTGTAGCGAAGCTTGTAGAAGCGAATGTAAGAGTAAAGGCTGAGCATCATGAAGAGGATGAGCGGTGCGTCGAGGAGAATGAGGCGATCTTGGGCGACATGAGCGTTATCGAAGAGCAGGAGAGCAGCGCTGAAGACACCCATGACGGGGGCATATCCACTCTGCCTCATAATGCTGTAGATGAGAGGAACCTGAAGACTGCCAATGATGGCAGGAACCGCTCTCATGCGAATGTACGGGACATTGTTTTCGAGGTACTTGTCGCCAATCTGGTCGAACTCGAAGTGGCCATCGAAGCCAGCGATGTAGCCAGCAAAGGCGTTGATCAGCTTGGCGAGAGGCGGGTGAACGTCGAAGTGGAATTCGCGACGAAGGTAGTAGGCAGCGAACTTGCCAAAGTGAACTTCGTCAAAGACGACCTGGTCCGGGAACGAGATCTTGTAGAAGCGCAGAGCAGCAGCGAGAACAAAGAGTGAGATGGTGATTGCCGTATCCGCGCTGTGAGAGTGCACCTTGGGGTCGGTAACGCCTAACGGAGAGCGATATTTGGAGTGATCATCATCGCCATCGTTGGTGTGCGACTGCTGCTGAGCGGGAGCAGCAGCTACCTCGTTGCGGCGAGACCGAACGGTCTGACCTCGTGTGGCGTCCATCTCCAATCACGGGACGGGTCGAAAGTAGTCGGAGTCGAGATGATGGTTGGCGGAAGAGGAGAACGACGTGAAAGAAGAAGCTGCGTTGGAAACGACATTCCCAATTGCAACCAACACTTTTCCGCTACGAAAACGGCAATTCCGCCAGCTCGCACGGTCAACTCGGCGCGTTTCCGAAGAACCCTAACCTTACCGCTGTCGGACGGCCCGTTGCAGCTCATTCATATCTTGTCATCCTTCTGATGCTATCACTGAACATAAGCATCACCACTCTAAGCGCTCTCTTCGGAACACAACAAAGTACTTCTGCGCCAACAAGTGTGAATTACAAAGTCTGCCGAGACAGCATGCAAAGAAAACGCGAGCTGTTGGCTGTGCCGGTCTCAACTGCATAGTGAACAGCTGGCATGTGCTTGTTTCGCTCGCTTTCAAGTTCTTCTCAGAAATACTCACAACGCGCCGCGCTTTGTCTCGGAATCGGAACTCGGACTGCCTAAGCTTTGCTTGCTGGCTCTGTGTCCACGGCAAACCGCAAGCCTGCTGTCAGAACAATCAAAGTCAGCGGTGTAACCCTAACCCTAACATTTGATAGACAATGCAGAACAAGCCAAAAGAAAACAAAGCTACAGCAATGCAATCAATTTGTTTGACGCTGTTGTTGAGGGCAATCACTTTCTCTGATCTCCGCCTCAAGCTCCTCCCCCTTGGATTCTGTCACCTGCACAACTCCTAGACGATATGCCTCTTGCCTGATTGTTTCTGTGTGTTGTCTTATGTTCCTCCAGAAGCCCTCTAACGTTGCTTGCGGTCTGTCCGCGTACCTGTTGAGGGAATTAAGCGCTTCAACAATCTGCTCCCTGGCCGCAATAGACTGTGTGTAGTTGTCGGGGAAGAGGCTGCATCAGGCGTGTCGGATGGTGCAAAGGTTGCACTGTTTTCTTTGTTGATTGCAAAAGTCGAAGCCGGTGCCAAAAGTGCACTCGGCACCTGCCTGCTGACAGGTTTTGCATCGACCCATCAACAACACCAAGAAGCCTGCTTCAACTTCTTTGCCGATTTGAGGAAAGTGGGTGATGTCGGTGCGATCGTTATGGGCGTTTGTAGGAAGAGGGAAGTATGTGTTGCTATGACGTGCGCTTGTTGCAGGTCTTACTCTGGCTTCTGAGGAAGCTTCCCGTGAGCTCGAGGACTGTTAAAGCGCAACAGCGTGTGGGTGTTGTTGTTGATTGAGGTGTTACGTTGACCCAATTGAGAAGAGGTCGCCGTGTTGATAGACCCACGACCTTGACGTCAACCTGGGGGGGAGGAGGAGGCTGCGGCCTGCGGGGTCTCGCCTGACGCAGGCAGGACAACCTCAACAACGTTGTCATTTGTGTTGTCGTCCGGCTGCTGCGGTGTCAGCGCCGTCTGCGTTGTGGTGGTCAAGGTGCTTTGTCGACCCAATTGAGAGGAGGTAGCCATATTGTGAGATCTACAACGTCAACCTTGATCTGGGGAAGAGGAGGCTGCAGCCTGCAAAGTCTTGCCTGGCGCAGGCAGGACAACCGCATCCTTGTGGTCATTAGCGTCCTTGTCCAGTTGCTGGGGGTCCAGCGGCATCTCAGGTGGCATGTTGTTGTCAAGACCGCAGGGTCTGGTAACTGCAGTGGGCTGCCATTGCATAGGATGGGTATGGAGAGGTTGTACATTGGGCTAGTAGAGAGTGGGCGCTGTGTTACATTTGCCCACAGATAAGAAGTAATACATGCAACAGGGTCAGAAGGTACCCTGTTGGTTGGATACATGACAGGATATATGTGGCAGTTGGTTGATGGCGCTGCAGTAGAGAGTCAACTTTTTTGGTCTGCAGCAACTAGCTTGATCCTGCCAACTCAACCTCAACGCTCCACATGCCTGAGCCCCAGTGGAGCTGCATCTCCCTTGACTGCAATGACCTTGGCTCTTCTGTCCTCTGCAGCAAGCAGCTCCTGAACTCAATGTCATCCGTCCAAAATTGCTCCAGATCCTGCGCACCTGAAGACAACTCTCAAGCACAACCCCACCACAATTGTGTGCTCCAAGAGGTCACACTTCTCCTCCCCCTTTGTCACCTATCAACGCAGACAAGGTCAATGATGATGTAGTGGGTGCATTGCCAGTTCAAACTCCTCCTTTTGTACCAGTGATCATCCGCTTCACCCCCCCTTATCCTCCACTGATTGAGACTCCTTGTTCATTAAATCCATCATGGAAGAAGATTCTCCAGTGGGCAAATAGGTTCCCAGCACCAATTTTGCCTTTTGTGGTGATAGCAAGAGCATTCCCATTTACAGTTAGTTTAGACTTTGAGAGAACAGCCCAGTATTGCCATCTGAGACACATGATCCAGAGAGGGCTTACAGAGGGCAGCTCACCTTGGCCAACTTGGACATGTTGTCATTGTACCCAGCTTGACATTCTGTAAGATCTTTCACTGGATTTTACTTGAGTGTTCAGCTCACTGACAGCCACTAGCTCTTATTATATCAGTTGCTTTCCTTCTGTCATTGCTGATCCACTGACAGATACTGCTCACTTGGTGCCAAGAAAGTGCATTCACCATGTTGAGCATGGTCATAGTGACTGCAGGAGGGAGCAGCCAAGACATCCTTGGCACATATATACTAGTGATCAGGATCCATCCACCCTCCAGCCAAATAAATGTAGTGTCTTGCAAGCTCATGTGGTCTTGCAAGGTGGGCCCGGTCTGGGTGCAACTTCCGCTTTGGATTGCACTAGAGATCCTCATGATGACAAAAATTGGCCCATTGCAATGCACCATGTATGGAAAATACCTGACCCCATTGGACAGCATTTTGTAAATGCTTAGGGTAGGGTAGGGTTAGGGTTAGGTTAGGGTTAGGGTTCTAGCTCCGTGCCAGCGGAGGTTCGACCATCTGAGCGTGCTTGAGACCGGCCATGGCTGCCAGCGCACTTGAATCTTCAAGACAGTCCAATTCAAAACTGACCGCGCCTGTATTTCACGTGAAGGCAGTCCAATTCAAAATCCCAAGACGGTCTATTTCAAATTTGCAAGACAGTCAAATTCAAATTGTGAGCGCGTCTGAATTTCCAGAAGACAATCCAATACAAATTTCCAAGGCGGTCCAATTCAATTTTGGAGGCGGTCTAATTCAAACTTGAGCACGCTGAGCCACATCCATCCAAGACGGTCTGCTTCAAAACTCAAAGACGGCCGGATACAATCTCAAGGCAGTCAGCTTCAAAGGCAAGGCAGTCAACTACAATCAAAGACGGACCATTTCAAAATTGCAAGCCGGTCAAATTCAAAATGTTTGCGCAGCTGTGAGATGGTCTGATCACAGACTTTGAAGACGGTCAAATAGAAAGTGAGACGGTCAACTTGAAAGTGAGAGACGGTCAGCTTGAAACAGAGAGACAGTCCGCTTCAAGTCAGAAGACGATCTGATATCAAGCAGGAAGACGGTCTGCTACTCTCAATGTGACACCATACTCATCAGCGCTATTCAAGATGTCATCGATCACTTGTCCTGTGTGTGGCTTTGCCTATGCGGCAACAAACATCACCAACCACATCCGCAAGGCTCATGTCGGTGTGCAGGTAAGCCAGGCGGCAGCCACTGCTGTGGGTCTTGTGGCATGCACATGCGGACAGGTGGTCATGAATGCTGCAGCGCTCAGGAAGCATCAAGGCATCCGTAAGTGTCAGGGTGCCGCATCTCAGTCAGCAGCGCCACCGGCAACAGCACCAGCAGCTATTCCTCAAGCAGCAGCGGCAGCAGCAACAGCGGCAACAACAGCAACAGCAACAGCAGCGGAGCAGCTTCAGCCTGCCATTACTCAAGATGCGGTGGCACAGGCAGCAGCAGCGGCACTGCAGGCAGTGCAAGCTCACTTGGCTCAAGTGTCGGAGTCAGCGCCTGCCGCATTGGAGGCAGAGGATGTGCACAACAGCACTCACACTGATGATCAGGACATGCCACCGGTTTCTCCAGGCGTGGAGCAGCCAACGCACACTCTATTTTCTCCGGCAAGCATCAGCAACACTCCTTCCGTCTTTGTCAAGGATCAATTGGAGTTCCTATTTGCACAAGCCGAATTAGAATCAGAGTCAGAGTTCAGTTCAGAGTCAGAGTTGGAGACGGAGCTGGAGACAGGCCTAGTGCCGGTAGAGACAGAGACAGAAATGGACGTGGATGTGGAGGCAGAATTTCAGGAAAATTTTCAGGGAGACGCGTTCTCTGATGATGTGCCTGACTTTTTTCCAATTCCAACCGTGGACTTGCCGGCAGCAGAGATGGAGGAGGAGGAAATTCAAGGAGTGAAAAAATTTGCGGTAGAAGACTCGGATCCGGAAGATGAAGGAGAGACATTGCCGCAGTTGCCACCGGAACAGGAACAGACGGAAGCGGAGGCAGCTCAGCAGCAGCAGGAAGTGGACATGCCAATGGAGCTAGACATTGCGGAGGAAGACATGCCAGCAGATGGCATTGTGGTGCTGCTACCGGCTGGTCCTCCTCCTGACCGGTTGCTGGACAGCGGCATTCAGCAGCGTGCTCTGCCTGGCGTTCCACCCTTGGTGCCAATCACCGATTGGAGTGGAGAGGTGGATTACGATGTAGATTCATTTGCGGTGACAATTTCACCAGCAGATCTGCTACGCATCTACCCGGCCGGATGCTATCTCTCCCTTGCCAGCCACGCGCCTGATTTTCAAGACCTCAATTTGTTTGAAAATTGGGTTTACTTTGCCGAGTTCAAGGTGAATTTCCGCTTTGAGCCGCAATTCAAGCTGCCGCTCATTGCACGCCTCCAGCAGGCTCCGCAAAAAGCAATCCTGCTACCAGCGGAACACGCTAGCGCTCTCACATATGGTGACTTGCGTGTGGATGTTGGCATCATGGTGGAAGCGCTTCAGGACATTGGATGTCAAAACATCCGTATGGGAGCCTACGGTATCAAAGTTCCCATTGAACGCTTCCTGGACCCTGCCATGCTCAGTGAGCACCCTTTGCGGGATGCTAATGTCTTTGATATTGGCTGCACAGTGGACACAGGCCGCATCACGCTAGTTGCGCCAAAGTCCAAAAAAGGAAAATACACGCAGTATCCAAGCGCACTGCGTGTTGGCAGAGGTTACGGCAGTGTGGAGTTGCGCTGGAATAACCGGCTGGATGGGATTTCCCACTTCAAGGGCTATTCCAAGTTGACGCATCTGCTCAAAGCCGGTGCAGCCGGTGCTGGTCAAGCCGGTCAGCCGATGAATATCAAGACAGTGCAGGACCGCATCACAACTCTGCAGGGATGGAAGGAGCGGATCATCAACACTGCACCAAAAGTGGGAAGCGGTGTTAGGCTGGAAGTAACTGTGCAGGCTCCAACAATGCAGGCGGCACGCTCAGCAGCGGAGGACAGCAAATTCCTTGATGCACGCTATCTCTTTTCTGCAGCAGCGGGAGACTTGCAGCTGATTACGCACACTATCAGCAAAGCGGACATGTTCAAGGACTTGGATGCGCTCATTGCAATTGCAGAAGAGAAGCAGATCTTCAGAGGACGGCATTCCAATGCGTCTACTCAGCTGCAGCGTCAGGTTGTCATTGACCTGTACAATGCAATGGGCTGGCATCCGGGAAGACGGCCAACTCCGCTTGACAGTCCCACTGCTTGGTGGTGCGCAAACCAAGCCGCATTGGACATTACGCAGCAGCTGGAGACTTTCAGCACGCCAGCCAAGATGAAGGCTCTCTTTGCGCATATTCAGGCTTATTTGGCATGTCAAAAGTGCAGGCGCGCTGGCACTTACAATTTGTGCGGTGGAGCAAAAACTTTCCGCATCAGATGCAGCAGCTGCAAAGCCACACTTGGAGCACAGAAATGCCGATCCCACATTGCACGGCTTGCAATCAGTCAGCAGCTGGGCGTAGATCTGGCAGCGCTCATTGTCGATCCAAGCCAGCTCATTTTTGCGTCAGTGTCGGAAGATCAGACACTGCAAAGGGTCAGTCAGCGTAGGGATCTCAACAGTCTCTACCGCACAGCAGAGTTTGCAAGCATGCAGGACTCAATGCTAGAATGTCTCACGCTGCTGCTGGAACACAGACAGGATGAGCCAGGTCCAGATGATATCAGAGAAATGGCGGTGGAATGGCTCCGCACAAATTCACAGGCGGTGGAGCATCATCTTGGCACACGCAGCAGAGATGCGGTTGCAGCCTGCTTGGAGAAATTGGCAGAGCGCAATGGTGAGCTCACCAAAGAGGAGGAAGTCCTCCTTCTGCACGGGGTTGCTGGTGCATTCAACGTGCACATTGCGCACTTGCATCTCTTGCGTAGATCTTGGTCCTGCCAAGTTATTCCGGTTGGCAGCGCTGGCCCTTACCTTGGCCTGATCAAGCTCTCCAGTGGCGCCTATGAGGTGCTCACTCAGTCACGTTGATTTGCAATGAAAATATTTTTCGACTCTTTCCTTGCATGTCTTGCGCAACAAGCAACCTCGGCCGAACATGAATTGAACTGTAAATTGTTGCGCGTTGCAAATGGTCAGACAGAAGATCGGAGATCGGAGATCTTTGTTCACAGCAGATCTGTGCGGTGAGGGTATACGTACACAAAAACACGCAAGTCTGCTAACAAAGGTCTCGTGGCCGAGTGGTTGATCTCTTTCCATGGCGGATTGAGTCATTGAGAACCCATTTTTGGGAAAAGGGGTCTGCCGGTGTGCAGAACGTCGGGAGTTCAACTCCTGGCGGTGTCGCAGATTTATCTGTTAATCCTCTGCTACTCGTTTGTCGATTTCTTCTTTCAAACCTGTTAGGTTCAATTGACGTGGAAATTCACAAATTGGGAACCCAGGCTACACGGGCTTTGTTTTTGCTCATTTTTTGCAGCCGCTCAGCAGTAACACGCACAAATCTCAGACACGCAACACGCAACACAAGAAGAAATCAGCACAATTTATTCACGCAAATGATATGCAAGTAACAGGCACAAGGTGAGCAACGCATACACACATCAGGGAAGGTTGGGAAGTGGCTTGAACAGCTTCCACGCTTCCAGGCATTCTTGTCGGTAAGCCTGCTTCTTCTCTTCCGGAGTGTCCTTGGCTTGGCCACCATATCCATTCCACCTTGCCACATCACTGGACATGAACATGGTCATAGATCCACGTGTCTCACCCTCCAGGATGGGTGAGTTGAAGTGATGGAGTACGTGAGACGGGAAGAAGCAGAGTGTGCCAGGAGGAAAGTCGATGCTGACCCTGGCTTCTGCAAAGCTAATCTTCAGGTCGGTGTAGTCACCGTAGCTGAAGACGCCACACAGTCCCTGCAGGTAGTCACGCCTGTCACGGTGAGGAAGACTGTATGCTTGACCTTCCTGATTGATGGCAATGGAAGGGAACGCAGGTGCCCAGAGGAACGCACCATGAGGACGGTAGTGTTGAGAGCTGCCAATCTTCATGTAGTGAGCAGCGTGATCAGGAAAGCACTCAAAGAAGCGTGTGTTGCAGTATTCCTGTAAGCTGGTGATGTGCTTGTTGCGGAGGAATTTGATCATGGTGCGGTAATTCTTGACAAATTTCAAGTTGAAATAGGGACCAGGCATGCAAGCAGAGTCTTGACCGCTGAGCATGAGATGGTACGTGAAAAAGTCTCCACGCAGAGACTCTACCGGTGCACCCGCTGATCTAGGCAACTCTGCCTGGAGATGTCTGAATTGCTGATACATCTCTTCAAATCTTTCACAGTTGTCAGGCTTCTTGACCACGCTTGCATAGTGGAGCCCATTCCTGTCCACCAAGTGGATCACATCTTCTTCTCCTTCAAACTTGACCGACTGAAACCCGGTGGTGTCTGCCTGCACTTCCATCTTTGGCAACTGATATTCTGTGTTGAAGAAGGCTTTTAAATTGAGAGCAGGAGTGGTGACAGCTCTAGCAGACTTGTTGTGAATCTTTGTGCTCAGTGTCAGACCTCCAAGTCTCTCAGCGTCTTCCCAGCCAATATAATGATCACTCTTTGGGGTGTACTGTTTGACAAGGAGCTTGGATTGCTTTTTAGTGCGCTTTGGAGCGTCCATCTTTGCTATATCTTTGGCTAATTCAAGTGTGAGAGGTTTGGGAGTGAGTTGAGAAGGAGACGGCATGGAATCTAGAGCTTTTTTCAGCTGAGAGAGGTCATCTTTGACTCTCTTCTCTGCTTTGTTGCGCTCTTTTACATTGGAGAAGCCTTTAGAACGAAGTGAATAGCCAGGAGAAGGCTTATCAACCTTTTTAGGTGCCATGTTGAAGTGCACTTGAGTTGGAAAAACCAAGAGAGGTAAAAAAACCAACCAAAAAAGGTGAAGTGAAATGGTGGCGCCAAACTTGAGTGTGATGCAAGTGGAGTTGAAATAGGCTTGAATGGTCGTTCTAAATAGCCACGCTTGCAGTGGTGATTGAAGAGAAGGAGTTGCAGAAGTTTCAGATCTTGAGGGGAAGTTTTGGTGAAGATGTATATAAGAAAAGTTGATGAATGACCAGGGTTGTAAATGATGTCCAATCTTGATGAAACTTTCAGGAGCGTTCAATGATGTCTTGATGAGTCTTGCTGCGAAGTTTGAGGCAAAAGCGACGAGTTTGAGAGGTATTCTTGATGTCTTGAAGTTTTCAACAGAGCAGAAAAGCAACTTTTTTGCACAGATACAGTAAAGTATCACCTCTCCAACTGCTTTTAAGCGAGGCTGGCCAGGCCTATATGCTTTAAAGCGTCAATGAGAGGCAGAAACCAAGTGCAGGAGCTCTGTAAGGTGCCTAGGTCACCTATTCAAAGAGACAACACTTGATTTCCAATATGCAATGTCACTCCAATGCCTGTAAGATGGTCGTCGTTGGTTCCAGCTTGAAGAGACAAGAAAAACGAGCCTAAGAAGTCAAAGATTGAATCACAGGAAGAAAAGATATGGTCAAATGTGGGTGAACATATAGTAAAGTATAATACAACAACATATACTTACAGGTTCGCTTCCAGGGGCTATTTTTGCTTAATAAAGTTGTGGCAGATGTGTGTACTAACCAAACAGATGTCTGGGTTAGGGTTAGGGTTAGGGTTAGGGTTAGGGGGTTAGGGTTAGGGTTATGGGGTTAGGG